>JAEQBH010000263.1:0-600000 GCA_016808115.1 Tetrastigma voinierianum | reverse complement strand
CATCAGTAACCAGTAGAACAATCATAAACAGCAATAACCAGGGTTTCTAGAACTTTCCCGCCTCAGCA
Organism: Tetrastigma voinierianum; assembly: GCA_016808115.1. Lineage (NCBI taxonomy): Eukaryota > Viridiplantae > Streptophyta > Magnoliopsida > Vitales > Vitaceae > Tetrastigma > Tetrastigma voinierianum. The sequence goes on along the minus strand of JAEQBH010000263.1, from coordinate 599,932 downwards.
AGATATAGACATGGTAATAAAGGAGGGGAAATTAGTGCATGACTTTATAAATCAATACAAATAAATGAAAGGTACCATTACCTGAACATACCGACGGTTAAGTTGTTCTAACCTATCAGTTTTGATACACACTTTATCATCAAAGAAGCAATGGCTGGTTCTTTTCAAGATTGCTGCAATTGTGTACCCCAAGGCCATCAGCCCTCCAAGAAGGCGGACACTAACTTCAAAAGTTATTCTCGGTGAAATGATGAACGGACTATCTGTAACCCATTCCTGAAAACAAGTTAAGGATTGAGAAGAGATCTGGTTTCACCCTCACCCCAGCGTTGTCTGCATTTCTTCTATTTTTAAAAGATTATTACACAAAACACAAGCATGGACTGAAAGAAGTAAGAACCGTTAACTGGCACCCCACTAAATCAGTCAAAATCATTTAAACCAATTGATAATAATTTCTAAATCAGCATGCCCAAGTTCTCAATGTCAACAGGAAACATAACTAATGTCTAAGTTAGAAGCAAAAATCTTCCCATGAGCAGGACCAAGCATAAATAAATTCCCTTGTTTCAAAGGTTGATATTTTCCATTATAAAAATGTTCAGCAATTCTCCTCTGATTATATGTGAGGAACTTCATTGGCCTAAAGCATTAGAAGTGCTCATGTAACGTGGCTTAAGCCTCACAAGCATAGTTTCTGACCCATAGTTATTTGAAGCGCAAGGCACAAAAGCCTCTAGGGGCCTTAAGGCGCACTTGAAGCGCAGTCTTTTTTAAGTGAGGCGCACCCTATATATATATATATAATTTTAAGTGAGGCACGAAGTGCACTTGAAGCGTGGGCTTTATTTGGGCATCTGCGCCTTTCTGAAGTCCCTATGCCTCCCTTGAGGCGAGGGCTGGGGTCGGCGGCAGGTTTGGACACATTTTCCACAACTGTGTTCCTAACCCACGAGAAGATATAAATATAAATAAATCAAAAGCCCCTTTGACCGGTGGGAAGACTCTTTTTCCTTTTTTCTTTTGGCGAGGGGTTGAGGTAACCACATATTTTCGCAAAATTGTAGACAGTTTATACACTACGAAAAACTGCAGATGTGGGATACTTTCCTCTACAAACAACTGTAAGTAACGCTCCCCCCTTTGATTATATGGGGTAACGGTTTAAAAGGGACAAAAAGAAAAAAAAAATTGCAAAACCTTTTTCCTAAAACCCAAAAAGGAAGGATATTTTTACATCATTTTGACAAATTTACCCCTCTAACCACCATACAAACCTGGACTTAACCCCCTTCAAGTTTGTTTAAATATAACTTAATGATGGTTAAGTCCAAACAAAATAAATTTATTGTCTTTATTCTGACACCAGACTTAACCCCTTTAATTTGTTGAATATAGCCGCGATGGGTTAGTAGAGCATATATAGAAGTTGTGTTAGAAGCGCGGACTTGACACCCTTTAAGTTTGTTCAAATGCTAACTTAAGATGGTTAAGTCCAACATGTATAAAAGGGGTTAGATTTCTTGATATTTTTAGGTTTTAACGTAAGGGTAATTTTTACATGCAATGTGGGGATATTTTAAGGTTATAAAAGTAAGGGATTGTCCCACTGTATCGTTTGGCTAACTCTAAAGGAAATTTAAGGTTGCGAGGTTTTGGGTGAAAGCCGGGTCGAGGAAAATTTGGAACAGTTTTGGGAGGCACTTTCATGATTGGGAGTGGAGGAGTGAAGGGTTTCCTTGCCACGGTCGACTCTCAGTGCTCCGACCACAATCTTAGATAGTTTTGGTGGAAAAAGAAAAAATGGTTGTTTCTCTTGATTTAAAACATATTTTAGGCTGTTAGGCGGTAGTCGACGGTCGATTACTTTATAAAGATCTTTGTGGAACCCTCAGTTCCCACTAGGTGGGATTCTTTGCTTGGGAAGTGTGGTGGGGCAAGATTTTGACCATGGATCAACAAAGAGGTTTCTCATTGGCCGACGGTGTGTTTTTGTGGAAAGGATGAAGAATCTTTGGGAACACACGACATCCATTGCCTAGGTGTGGTGCATGTGGTCTGCGATTTTCTCTTTGTACGAGTGGGGAATTAGGTTTGTCAGCACTACGGTGAAGACTTGTTGCGGGGCTACATCTCCCCGTGCGGGCTAAGGATCTGAAGTTATGGAAGCGGTCCCTCTTTGCTTGTTTGGGCTATTTGGAAAGAGAGAAATAGGGTTGTGTTTGATGATGAAGCCTGCTTTTTATTTTCTTTCTCTTCTTGGGCTAGCTTGATGTTTGATGTAGAACACTCTTTTGTTAGAGATATTTTCAATATTCCCTAGCGCTGGCTTTGTGGGCTGCTTTGTTTTTTGTTTTTAGTTCGGTTTCTTTGGATGGTTTTGGTTTCCTCGTTGTATACGCCCTGTATACCCCTTGGGGTCCTTTTTTTGGTATTAATACACTTGTTTATCAATCCAAAAAAAAAAAAATAGTAAGGGATTAGTTTTGCAAATATATTTTGTTTTTATCCCCTTTAAACCAATTCCTCTTTATTAATGGTATGTAAAACTTCCTCATACCCCTAGACTAAGTCATGGAAAAAATTGACTTCACTAATCTTGCAAGGATGCTTGTAGCCCTATTTGACTTTTAACTTTGTTAAGAACGATTGTCGTTCTGTCTTTCCTGTACCAGAATAAATAGAGGTATACTGAGTAGTTTCCCACCTTAAAATGCCAATGAGGGTAAAAGATTCTTTAGTAGAACCTTAATTATCAAAATAAACAAAAACAAAAAACAAGAGACAAAAAGAACCTTAACAGTGATAGAATTTTCTGTTGCTGAACTCTGTGGCGAGGTGAGTTACATAAGCAAAGAGGATGTTAAGTATCCATAGGGATGTAAGCCAAAGGCTTTTAACTAAGAGAACTGTAGTTTTTTGTTTTCATTTTCATACTCCTGAACATTTTTCATCTTTTTGAAGGATTTCTGACCCATCTTTCTTTCGTGCACTTTATTATTTTCATCAGATATACATACATACATACATATATATATATATATGATAATGATATAATACAGCTATAGTTTCTAATACAAATTGAGGTTAAGGAAACTTTAGGAAATTCAGGAAAGTTTGCATGTAACTTTATCATTAAAACCTGGATCAAACCTTTATGAACAAAATGTCTCTATCATTGACCAAGATATAATAAGCAAGACCTTGGAAATCATAAGAACTGATGTCAATCAAAGGTGATATTAAGTGCTGCTGATTATTACGTCTGTCACATGTCAAACACAATTATCATTCCAATTAAGAAATTTAAGCCACAACAGTCATACCTCAAACATGAGATTGTATTTGCCATCCCTGTTCCTCATCCTCAGATATGATTGGCATGCTTCAGGATCTTCACCTGGTGGTAGAAGATATATATCATAAGTTTCCTCTGTACTTTCAGTGTATTCTTCAGAAACAACAGCTTTGATTTGATCCACTGAAATAACCCTCATCGACTACAATAAATAGAAAAACACTTAGAACCATCAAAGACAACAAACACACAAGCCATACAGATTTAACTTATAGGAGGTCAACCTTTAAAATATAAGTGGGATTCTGAAATCCAGTGAATGGATTGAACTTGTTGATAATTTTTATATGTGCCGTTTGTAGATCTGGCTCAATAAATGCCTTGTACATAGGATATACCTGAGTAAAAGAAAGCTGATGAGAAGTACAATAAATGCTTTATATGAAAAATTAAGGGCCACCATAACAGTCTATTAAATATATTAAAGAAATCCATCTAACATAGTATAAGCGAAAACACCGTTTCAGAGATTTGATGGATTATTTCTTCAGGCTCTTAGCCCAGCTGCATTGAATGTCGTATTAAAACCACGTTTGACAAGGTCAAAGTGTACTCCACCAATGGCTAGATACCAGGAATCTTAGCAAAGGCGCAATCTTTCACTCAAGGCATATATGCCTTCAATAATGACAATCCGAGAACTGGGAACTTCAACTGTCCTGAAGCATGAGTTTGGTTAAGGTTTAAAGGATGATCACAGAGAGAGAGGCTATTGAGAGACTTAAACATGAGCAGCACAAGAAACACTCCAAAAAGGATCTGTTATTTACATATTAATGTGTAAATGAATGAAATATTTTATATTTTAAAGAATAAAGGAGAGAAGAAAGAGAGAAGCATCAACCTGAGAAAAAGTTGAACAACGAAAGGAGATAAACAAGCATGGTTGTCAGGAAAAATGAATGTCTTATTCATTAAACAGACAATGGAAAGAACTAGATGATACTCAATTTGGAAGGTTCATCGGAAGAGACAAAACTAAGAAAAACTTAGCTCTAACTCATGAATAACAGAAAAGATGAGCTGCACAATGCTAAAGTTTAACTAAAATAGAAGCAGCCATTTAGTTTAATATTGGAAGAATAGAAGCAGCCATTTTTTATATCAGAGAAATAGAAGTAGCCCATCAAGCCAGTCTGTTTGTGTATCTTAATCGTCATAGCAACTTAAGTATTTTCATACTAATAGATCCCATCATAACCAAGGCCACAGTGAGCACATATCTATTTCTCACAATTCATTCTTTATTCCCAACTCAAATAACAGTAACCAAGCAATAAATACATGGAAAAAAAAGGAAAAAAGGAAAAAATAATAGATAAGCTCTCGAAATAGGGAAGAGATTAATAGAAAAAGAAAAGAAAAAAGGTGAATAACGAACCTGTAACCTATGCGAGAGCTAGATTTAAAATCGTAAATAGGAACTTGAACAGACTTCCCTGCTTTTAAACCATGGATATTCTCAAGCAATGTGCCATAATCTGTCAAGCGTGGGTCTGCCACAAAATATAACAACCATTAGAATTCAGCCATGTAGTCTCCCATCTTTCAATCATTGTTGGACCACAAAAGATAAGAGACAAACACACTTTTATGATATTCAGCAAAGCTATGTGAAGACAAACTGAATATATAGAAGACAGAAAAAACAAAGAGGGTTAGTCCCTTCACAGGACATGTGTGCGTGTGTTTTTCTTTTTCTTTTATAGGCAAAAAAGCAAAATATATATATTAAAAAGAAAAGAAACACCCAAGAAGCACCTTTAAGTATACAGGGGTTCACAGGACTCTACATGTTATTACTTACATGTATGAAAAACAAACATTGAATTATTAAGATAAGCATAGAACAACAAAAAACATGAATCCAAGTATCATACAGACTGATAATCATACATAAGACAGCAGACAAAGATCAAAATTCAAGACAGAGAGTACAAGTCGCAAATTCTATTAAATTGAAGAAGCACTGCATGTGTGGATTTTTAATTCAAGGTCTTCTTCACGGTTAAGGAGTCCCAGCAAAGGATTCTGTTGTCGTGCTGATTTTATTCTATAGAAGGTCAAAGAAATAACCCCACTGCCTATCAACCAAGTATTTGAAGTGCCCTAGTAATTATTACAACTTGCAAATGTTAAAGAATAATGATTTTTTCAGTTGTATTCTTTATCTCCTGGCAGATGACTCAGTGGTTCAAAAAGGGGTTTTATCAATGATATTTAGAAAAGGGTGCCTAACAATTACTCATACCCATAAGTCAACAGCTTCCTCAGTTTAAAAATTAAAGAATAAAAGCCCAATCATCTGCTTCAGCCCTATAGAACCCTGATTCAATTTCTGAACAATATGGAAGCTTATTCATATAACCTAGTTAACCAAAACTCAACATACTAGCTGAAACCTTTTAAATGGCCATAAACAGCTGGTAGATTAACTCGGAGAGAGCAATAGCTGTCGATAATGGTTAACAAATTAAGTCCATTTTAGTTATGCAATACCTTCACTTGGATTTATTGTAATAGAAATCTTTGATAATGAATACAGTTGTTTTTCAGAAATCAAACCTTACCTACTATTTGTTTCAACTTAAATTACTATAATACTTCATGCTTGGCATGTTCAATAATTCTAGGCAGCATCTATTGACACTACGATTTAGACCGTAAATGTTTAAATATTTCCTCTCTTAGGGCATATTGGTGAAAAAGGTTTCCTAAGTTTGCCAGACCAGCACTACAACCATGAAAATGCCAATAATAGACAAAAGCATATTACTTTTTTTCTTCTTTTTTTTTCTTTTTAGAAAAAGCATATACAGATTCTCATTCTCTTTCATTCATCACATTTGACCTTCTTCATGCATAAATGCCAGTTTACAGCTGTTTGAAAGGAGCAGATATAGATCCCTGTATAAATGCATCTTAAGATGAAATGAAGTACAGAAATGTACTGTGCTGAAATAGTCACTGAATTTCATCACAACTATGGGACCAAACAGTTCACAGAAATGAAAAAGAATATAAATAAGAACATGTTGCCTCAACTCTAAAATAGTAAATAAATAATATAAGATTTTAAAGAGGTGCACCATGAAAGGGAATTAACACTAATCGACTATAGGGTTTGCCAAATTGAACCAAAAGCATAAGAACATGAGATATTACCATCAAAGTTGCCATCAATGATACGGCTGGCATCATTGTAGTCGTCCATTGTAATGACAGCAATGCTGGGCATAAAGCTGAGCATCTTCTCAGTAAACACAGTCTTCCCAGCCCCAGAGGGGCCTGCTACTCCTACTAATATTATCCCATCATTGTTTTGAGCCAACAACTGGCATGCACGAATCACTATAAAGAAGCCTTTTTCAAATGACAGTGAATTTTGGATTGGAACTATCTCATAACGATTAGAGTCCTTCCTTTTGACCAATTGAACTTGATCTCTTAATAGACCAGACTTCCGCCTAGGCGATTCGGCACCAGAAGATGCATCCTGAGCCATTTTAATACAGACAAGTGCTGCAGACACAAAGGGAAAAGATAAAAAAAAAAAAAAAAAACTGTAATCATTTTATGCTGTAAACAAGGCTGGAATTGAATAATTACAATATTGCAGAACACAAGTTCACAAAATATGATTATGCCAAATAAATTGAAAATCTGTGGATACACTTATTAGACCATATGTCCTTAAACGTAATCCTAAAAACTTTTGGCAATTAGGTCAACACGTCTTCACAAAGATATGGACATCCAAATTCATTAGAGAAAAGTGAGAAATGCTATTTAATCTCTGGTTATTTTTATTAAATCAAATTTGTTAGGCCTATCAGAATGGAAATAAACAAAAACCTTGGTTGTCATTAAACATTATAAAAACTGAACCACTACCCCAAGTATGAATAAACCAAAAAAACATCATGGCTCTCCATTTCATCCTCATACCTATGATGTGAGAATAATAAGCACAACACTGACTTCACTTATTGTTGCAGGCAAGCCAGACTAATCTGGTGCTTTTCCACTGTCGCTCTCAAATTGGAAAATGGATAACAGGAACTACATTATTTGCTACAGAAAAACCATGGCAAGGTATTTCTAGGGCTAGCAGTATGGGAATAAACAAAACCCTTGGCTGTCATGAGACAAAACTGAATCATGATCTCAAGTATGAAAAAACCAAAAAAAAACATTTTGGCTCTCCAATTAATCCTCATACCTATGATGCTATATTAATAACTATAACACTAAACTCACTTACTGTTTCAGGCAAGCAAGCTCAATTCATACTTTTGTCACTGTTGCTTTGAATTTGGAAAATGGATAGCTTGAACTACGTTATTGCCACAGCAAAAACATTGCATGATATTTTGTATTCCCTCCTAACAATAATCAGAAAAACTTCTAGATAATTGAAACAAGATTAAATTTTCCAGAGGTACCCACCCAACTTTCATGAGACTTTTTTCTTTTTTGAGTCACCAAAGATAGGACAACACAGAATCTCCCTCCACTAAAAGATTGGGTAAATCCACAACTTTGGTCAATTTTAGGCCTTCCACCAACCCTAGAATTTCGGTTTCAAAATTTTTGCAGAATTTTATCAGAAGTCTACCAGAATTATCTGCAAATCATCAACTGCCCCAATTGGTGAAGAGTGTTTTGTGCCAAAATTAGAGGATTTGACTCATTTTAGATGATTGACAAGTCAAAACCTCTAAGGTTGTTGTTTAGTGAAGAGAGGATTGGAAGAGTTGATTGGGCCTAATCCGCTAGTTTCAAAAATGTTGTTGGGAGAGTTGAAAAGACAAGTTTGCCCCAAAGTTGTCAATAATTCTGGCGCTCTTACCACACAAGGATTACCATAGCCTCACGATAATTCATTAGCCGATTACTTGTCTTGATAATTAATATCTAATTACCATGAAGAATTGACATGGGAATATGACATATTTATCAATTTACATAAAAAATTTGTTCACAATTATTGATAAACTAATGAAGTAATATTTATCTATTTGCACAAGGTAGTATTTTAAATTAGCAACTCAAGATATTTGTATATTTTAAAATTTTAAAAGGCTAAAATTTTTTTTTATTTTATAAATGATGTTTTAATTTTGATAGCAATTATCATTTTGATAAAATTTCGACTTTATCATCCCAAATTATTATCAAAATACTTTCGATAATAAATTGTGTTAATGTCTTTATTGGTTATTTCACACAATTAAGTAGTTATCAACTATTAACTAAATTTTACCAAACATTTATCTGAACCTTCATCTGATCAGGCTCTAATCGGTTAATAGAATCATTGCCCCAATGGCTTAATTTAAGCTATCGACTATATTTGGTTGCCAAAACACGATAAATCAAATCCCAAGTTGTCCTGTGGAGATTGGAGTCCATGTAGGAACTCTCTCCTCATCCAACCTCATAGATCTGCATATAGTGTTCCAATGTAGTAAATATTTTTTTTTTGATCAGTAAAAAACAGATATTATAGATGAAGGGAAAGTTAAAGTGCAGCGGGAAGTGGACGGGAGGAACCACCAAACAATGTAAAAAAACTACTTACTACCCAACCAAGTTAGGAATTCCACAACAGAATTCGTTTTGTCCTCCCTATACATATTAGCCCAATGTAGTAAATATATGATATGCAAATGAAGCCAATGGTCAGAGAGAAGCCGAGACAAAAACAAAAATCCTACACTGCCTCTAAGGTCCTCTATCTATTTTATAATATCCTCGCATCTTCCACCAAATAGTCCAAATTGATGTGAGACTCACAACCTGGCAGCCTTAACTTTTTGTCGGCCGCCTATGGGTAGAAGAAGCATTAGTTTCATGCAGGAGGGTCAAATTAATTCAAGCATAGGCAAACATGACTACCCAAGTATAAGTTACAGCATCAGAAACCTGTAATCAAGTTCCAACCAAGTTATCCAATAGAAACCGCACCAAACGATCCTACAAAATGGGTTTACAACAAACTCCTCCGTTGACGACTCCACCACTATCCACGTTCATTTAACCTGCCTCGTTTCGAATAGAATTGGGCGGTCATCAACATGAAACCTGTCAAGTCTATAAAACCCATCAAATCCCTTTTATCGACTTTCGGTGCTTGTCGTTTACTTTGGAATTTGGATTTTAGGACCGGATTCCAAAACCCTACCGAACGTCGGTTGGGTTGACTCGGAATAGGTCTTTGTTGACTGGGGGCCAACACCTTATCTAGTCCCACCTAGGTTGTGGTCAAATAATTAATTTATACATCACAATGTTCCTTTCAAGTTTTCAACACGGCGTGAACACACTTTTTTCTTTTTCTCAGAGTCCTATTCCCAATTCGTTACGAAGCAGAACTAGAATTTTCTGGATTGCAAACATTCTTCTACAATTCACCAAAGGAATTTACCAGAAAACCAAACAGCACCTTAGACTCGTTTAGACTCTCATCAACATGCATCTTGAATAAACCTCAACACAAAAATCAAATAAACAATAAATAAATAAATAAAATCTCAGCACCCCCGTTTTCCCCGACAATGTTTTCCGGATAAACAGTAAGACACTGCAGAGACAGAATTGCAGAGAAAACAAAACATATCCCATTCCTAAGCCAGAGAAATCGTGATAAAAGGGAAAGCCAGAGGTTCCGCCGAGAAATAGTAAAGAATATGATTGTGGCCGATGATGAGAGGAGCAAAACGTACCGGTGAAAGGAATGAAGAAGAATTTCCAAATATTCTGGTTGGGAGGGTTCTGGGAAGTGAAACCGAGAGCTTTCTCTCTCTTTCAGTTTTTCTCTTTCTCTCTTCCAGTCTTCCTTCTGTTTCTTCCAGCGATTCCGAAAAAATATCGCAGGAGCAGACTCTCTAGTACACTCTCCCCACTTGCGTAATTTAAATTTGAGTTTTAGCCTCAAATAATTCGTTTAAAAAAAATTATAAAATTAGTTTTTACTTTTTAATATAAACTAATTCCTAAAGATGATAAATACCGTTGTTATAGATAATGATAATTAGAATCGTTTTTTTAGATAACGGTATTATATATTATTTTAGGCATTAATTTGGTTTCCAATCTAAAACTCCTTAAATTTAGGGATTATTAATTTTTTTTTAAAGTTTCTAAACTTCTATTTTAAAGATTTTTGTAAAGATTTTAGAGTTTGTTTTAAAAAAACTTTTTTAATTGGATATATTTTTATAGATAATGATAGATTTTTACAAAGACTTTTATAGTTATTGATATATTTTTATAAATTTTAAAAAACTATAATAAATTCGTCTTTTTAATAAAAATAAATAAAATTAAAATATTATAATTAAATATTTTTCTTGAAATAAAAAGTATCAAAGTTATTTTACATGATATTTTCAAGTTAAAACATAAAAAATAAACTCAAACATGATTTTTCTATGTGAAAACATTAAAATATATATATTATTACTAAAACATACTTTTTTTAAACTATTGCCTAATAATTAGATTTTATCTTGAAACATTTTAATAAATATAAACTCATCCAAATAAAAAGTTATTAAAAAGTAATTATCAAATCATCATCTAATTTCTTTTGGTTTAAAAAATTGTATTTGAGAAATTATAAAATGTTAATTTGATGATGCATTTCGGCCGGGCCAGGAGCTGCGGAAGCGTATGAAATTCGCCCATTTGAATACTAGACCGTTTGAGGAGTTAGGACAAGGCGTCTGGATTGTGTAAGGTTAAGGTAGGATCGGCCTTATTCTTGTCTGTAATTTAAACACTTCTCCTTTCTGTACAAAAAAAAAAAGAGGTCGGCGAGTGTTGTCTTGTGTTTCAGATCACTGGGTCGGGTTCTTTACGAGAAAAAGGGGCCCGCCCAGAGGGGCGAGTGTATGTGTTAAATTAAGGCGTCTGCGCTCATAGGTGGGTGGTCTTATATTTATAGTAGATGTTCAACCAGTTGGATGGTAATTGAGGAGTCTTTCCCATTGGATGGGATATTTATTATTTTAGTCGTATGTCCAAAGTTCGGTATGGGATATAGAGAAGGGTATGCGCAGAGACTTGATCCTCCTTGTATTGGGAGATCATTGACGATGATATGTTATTATTTTGCTCGCTATTAGCGAGATTTTGTTGAATCGCGGGGTAATATATGGTTAGGGTTATGATGTATTCTGTAAGGAATTAACTGTGAGTACTCAGGGGCCACCTTGGTTTGGTTCGTGGATCATGGGGCTGCTTAAAAGTATCCTCTAAGTGATTTTGGACTCGACCTAGGCGTGGTCGAGCCGTCCCGAGCAATCTGGCCGAGGAGGCACAATGGCTGTGGGGATCGGGCGCAAGTTTTATAGCCCCAGGTCGCGAGTGGGCTGTGACGCTTATTTTCAAACCTGCTCCCGGTTGCCCCAGAGCCACTTATTATGCACGGCGGCGTGGGCAAAAGGCTATAAGTCTTCGTATCATTTGGCGGTTCAAATATAAATACATTGGTAGGTTAGTTAAAAGGCCTTGTCGCCGTCGTATGTCTTTAGGGTAATGATGACTCTTGGGTTCTGCGCTCGTTTTTACCGGCTCCTTCCGAGTTTCATACGTTTCTTTTGCGGATATCTTTCGGTCTTGTGCGCACTCCTGGGACCCTTTCTTTCCTTGTATACATTCGCGCGCACTGCGCGGTCTTTACTCCGTTATATCTTTGGTCAGATTGTGTCTCAGTATCATTTGGTTTCTTTTTCGGTGAAAGTGCGACAAAGCGTTGGGAGGGTTCGTCAGATTGGCTTTTTATTTCTTGTCGGCTTGCCTCCGTCATGGAGTCGGGTGCTCTTTCTTCTTTGCGGATTAATTGGTGATGCTTTGATTCTTTGCCGGTATTGGCGGATGGGGCGACCGCAGGCCAGCTCGGTACGTGGTCGAACTCAGAGATGTTCACTAGGCACCTCTGCTCTTCCTTTCCCAGAAGCGAAGGAAGGGGAGGGGTGAGGCGGGATTGACTATCGAGGGATGCGATTATCTCGACCTCGCCATTCGGCATCTTTATAGCAAGTGCAGGAGCCTAGCAAGGTCGGTCCTTCATGTGGGGCCACGTTCGCCGAAGCAGCTTTCGACCTCCTTTTTGGTGTTCGGGTGTAGTGTGGTCCACGATGTTTTGACCTTTACGTAGTTCTGTACGTGGTGTGCTTCTTGAAGTCGCGCTTTGGGAATGAATGCCGTTTTCACTTTGCGGCGCCATGCAGGGTTTTACAACATATTCGATATGCGCCCCTTCCCGAAGCTCGCACCCAGTGGTTGGGGTATTTTAGTTGGCTTTATTGGTCTTCTTTAGGGATCACGGGACTCGGTGTTCCAGGTGTAGCTTTGCTTCTTTATCTTTACTCCCAGTGTGTGATTACCAACGAGGGCTTCCTTTATTTTTTAGGCGTCTGGATCTCTCTGGTGATTTCAATCTCCCTTATTCTCATAGGTCGTGGAAGGGTCGTTACTTTTTGTTGATGGTCGAGGTTGGGAATACGACCTTCTTAACAAGATGACACTGGCAGGTGTTCGGTGGCTTGGACCACCCACCCAGAATCTCAGAAGTAAGTGTTTGTGTCGTTTATGGTATGACATGCGAGGTTGTCGAATATTTCGACCATGTCATACATTTCCCCAGGCGCTTGGATTGATCTCGGTCTTGAAGATGATCTTTGTAGTGTTGAGATTGGCGAGATGTTACTTGCTCGCCTACGCGGACCCCAATTGTCGGACATTCTTAGGCCTGTTTGGAAGCTGCTCGCCACATTGCTTTGAGGCCTCGCCTCCTCCTTGAAAATCTCTCTCGTCGGACCTTATGACCACTCCCACCGGAGGAGAGGTTTTAGCTCGATTGGAGCGGCCATCGTGAGCCTCGGGTCTTGAAGCGGAAGAAATCGGGCCGTTGATAAGGATAGGCCGACTTTGGCCAGGTTCCAAGATTGGGAGTATCCTACGTCTTCGATGTTCTTGCTGGTCGGAGCGGGTCACCGATTTGCCGTAGTGGGGCTCCCTATGGTTTTGAGCTCCATGACCTCCTTCCACGTCTGTTCTGAAGCGAAAAACCTCAGGTGAATCCAGGTTGAACGGTAGTTGGCGGTTGCACCATCTGCCGTCTGGTCCGTAGACCGAGGGCGTCACGATCGCCCCCTCGTAGAGGCGAGGGTTGAAGAAAAAGGCCGAGGAATGAAAACCGGCGAGGATGGGGGACTCCCTTGCTTCTTGTCTTGGGAGCTCGCGGTGGTGTCGTGTACGTCCATCTGGGGGATTAGAATCTTGGGAGGTGAAAGTGTTGCACTTTGTCGACCCGAGGGCTGCGGCTGTCTCTTCAAGGTGTTGCCTCGAGTAGGTTTACGTGTCTCGTGTCTATTTAAGGTGCTAATCGTAGGATGTTGACCGTGTTTGATGTGCGAGGTAGCCACTCATTTGAAGGGAGCTTGGTTGAGGAAAGACTGGCCCAGAATGAAAAACATGTGAAAATTGCTCGGTTATAAAGGCGGCGGCTTCCTCTTGCCAGACGGGGCCAGAGCTGAGAGCAATGCGACGTGTGCGAAAGAGGTAGAGGCTTAAGTCAGGTTAAGGCACAAGTATCGGCCGGTCTTGGGCGAAAGAGTAGAGAGGACCCAAGTTCGGAATGGCGTGGCGGTTGAGGGCGAGCTTCGGGAGGAGTTCGTGTCTTGGGGATTCTGCGGGTTCTTGAGGCGAGCTTAGGCGAGACCGGGATGGGGGTACGCGATAGGCGGTCTGAGGCTTGAAGCGATAAGGAAGAACATTTCATCCGGGGTGAGTTGCGGGAGTCTCGGGAGGCTGGCGATCTGCGATTGATGGTGAGCTGGGTGATAAGCTTGCGCGCCTTCAAATGCGACTCGTCGCCCGAGCTTCGAGACGAGTCGCTGCTTAGAGGTAGCTGTCGGGAGGCCTCCGAGGCTGTAAGCTTGGCGGATGGGCTGAAGGAGGAGTGTCACGGATTGCATGGGGACTATCGACGGAGGATTTCTTTGGTTGCTCGGAGGAATGAAGTTATCGGAAGGTGGGGAGATCAAAGCCAGGCCTTTCACGATGTAGACACGGGTGTGCTTCGTGAAGACGTTAATGTTTATGCGGACTTAGACTTGACTTGAATCTTCCTGAGTGACGGAGGTAGAAATATTTCTCTATGAGTGTTCTAGTCAGGATTGCTCCTGCGGGCCAGAGCTTCCCTCTTCAGCCGTCAAATTCCCTCCTGGCGGCGCTAAATCATGTGCCGTCTAGCAGTTTAGACTTTCATACTTTTTCCTTCTCATGTATACTTGTTTGTCTTTGTTTGGGCTGGGGCTCGGGACATATATGGCCTCTCTTGTTGATATTCATTTTTATTTTTATTTATTTTATTTTTATTTTTATGTTGTTTTTGTCTCTGGGTGCATTGGCTTTCCTTTTAGGCGATCAGATAGAGGTTTGGGTTGAAGCCGAACAAGCTCGTCAAGGCGAGGCTGCTGCGTGGGCTGATACGTAGTCGAGGCGAGCCCTTATGCGCGTGGCGTGTGTGGGGTGTTGGGGTCGTCGAAGCGAGGTGTGTAAGGCCGTCTGGCGGTTTGCACGAGTGGCGATGATTCCTTGGGTTGCGTGACTTGCTTTTGGTTGAACTTCGTCGATTCGTTTTGTTGACAACTATGGGCTGGTTACACGAGTTGACTTGATTTCTTAGTTGCGTGTCACAGTGTGGGTGAAGTCGCGATACAGGTGGAGTGGGTGAAGCTCGTCGATGTGAGATGATGAAGTGGGGGCTCAAAGTCCTCTCATTAGAATAGGAGGAAGAGCTCGTAGGAGTTGAATGGTTGAGTTAAGATCTCATCAGGGTGATCACGAGGAGGAAGGAGCTTCGTCCCGATGTGGGTTAGCTGGCGAAATTGGGGCTGGGTCAAGTGATCTGGGAGGAAGGCTCGTCGATGAATGGCTGCGTGGGCTCGGTCAGAGTGATGTGGAGGAAGAGCTGCGTCGGGGTGGATAGTTGGTGGGGAGGCTCGTCCAGGAGTAGTCGAGGAGGAAGGCTCGTCGATGGGTTCTTTGTGAGCTCGTCCAGGAGTGAGAGGCCCGGAGGAAGAGGCTCGTCGGAGGTGAATGGTTGGTGGAGGCTCGTCCAGAAGTGAGGCGAGAGGAGCCGTCGGGGGTGAATGGTTGAGTGGGGCTCGTCCAGGTGATGGGACGAAGGCTGTTCGGGGTGAGTTCTTTAACGCTGAGGCTCGTCAGGGAGTGGGGCGGGAGGGGGAAGGAGCTCGTCGGGGTGGTGTGGTTGAGTGGAGCTCGTCAGGGTGATCGGAGGAGGCTCGTCGATGTGGATCTTTGCGTGGGGCTCGTCCAGGAGTGGGCGGAGGAAGAGCTGGTAGAGGTGAATGGTTAATTAAAGCTCGTCAGGGTGATCTGAGAAGAGCTTTCGTCGAGGTGAGTTCTTTGCGTGGAGG
Organism: Tetrastigma voinierianum; assembly: GCA_016808115.1. Lineage (NCBI taxonomy): Eukaryota > Viridiplantae > Streptophyta > Magnoliopsida > Vitales > Vitaceae > Tetrastigma > Tetrastigma voinierianum. The sequence goes on along the minus strand of JAEQBH010000263.1, from coordinate 584,119 downwards.
CTCGTCGTGGGCGGGAGGGAAGGCTGGATTGGGATTGAATGGTTGGTGGGGCTGTCAGGGTGATCCCCGGGAGGAAGGGCTCGTTAGTGTGGTGTTGCGTGGGGCTCGTCAGGAGTGGGCGGGAGGAGGCTGTCGGGGTGGATAGTTGAGTGGGGCTCGATCGGAGTGAGGGCGGGAGGCTCGTCGGGGTGAGGTTCTTTAGTGAGCTGTCCAGGTGGGCCCGAGGAGGGAAGAGCTCGTCCGAGGTGGGTAGTTGGTGGGGCTCGTCAGAGTGGGGCGAGGAGGAAGAGCTCGTGAGGGTGAGATAGTTGAGGTGGGGCTCGTGGGTCAGGTGCGAGAGGGGAGGCTCGTCAGTGTGGTCTTTGCGTGGGGCTGCGTCGGTGGGCCCGGAGGAAGGCTCGTCGGGGATGAGAATGTGAGTGGAGCTCGTCAGGGAGTGATCCTAAGAGGGAGGAGCTCGTCGATGTGAATGGCTGCACGTGGAGCTCATCAGGTGAGGAGTAGGAGGAAGAGCTGTCGAGAGGTGAATGGTTGAGGTGGAGCTCGTCGGTGATGCGGGGAGGAAGGAGCTCGTCGGGGTGAAAGGGATGTTGCGTGGGGCTCGTCAGGAGTGAGGAGCGAGGAGGGAAGGCTGGATTAGGGTGAAAAAGTTAGTGGGGCTGTTCAGGGTGATGCGGGGAGGAGGCTCGTCAGTGGTTCTTTGGCGTGGGGGGCTGGTCAGGGTGGGGGCGGGAGGGAAGGCTCGTCGGGGTGAATGGTTGGTAGGCTCGTCAGGAGTGATCGGGAGAGGGAAGAGCTCGTCGAGGGTGAGGATGGCTGCGTGGAGGCTCGTCAGGTGGAGCGGGAGGAAGGAGCTGTCGAGGTGGTGGTTGAGTGGGGCTGGGTCAGGGGTGAGGCGAGGAGGAATGGCTCGTCGGGTGAATGGTTAGTGGGGCTGCGTCAGGGGTGGGAGGAGAGAGCTCGTCAATGTGGTGCTGCGTGGGGCTCGTCCGCAGATGAGAGCGGAGGAAGGCTGATCGGGGTGAATAGTTGAGTGGGGCTCGTGAGTGATGCGGGAAGGGGAAGAGCTTGTCGATGAGTGAGCGTTCGGTCGGTGGCGTGTGGCCAGAATTGGCGATGTAACTGGCTGGTCGACTCGGGGTACGTGGCACATGCGAGTAGGTGAGCTCGTCGATGGTGGCGTTCAGTGGGTGATGATATGGCACGGTGATCGACTCCTCGGGTAAGCAACGCAATGCGAGTAGGCGGCGCCGTCAAATTGTGACGTGGCTGGGCGCGCGGTGGCCTTCGGCTGGCAATGTAACTGGCGGATCGGCTGCCAGTGGCGTGACTTGTGCGGAGTAGGCGGGCTCGTCGAGGTGAAGCGTGGCTCGGGCGTTGGCCTTGGTGGCGATGGCTGAGAGGATCATGACTCCTCGGGTAGCGTGACACGTGCGGGTGAAGGCCCGGGCTCGTCAGGTGGGCGGCGTGGCTCCGGGCGGTGTGAAGCCTTGATGGCGGCTGGCTGAGCGGATCGACTCCTCGCGGTGGCAGACTGTGCGAGTAGGCGGGCTCGTCGAGGGGCGATAGCTCACGGCTGTGGCTACAGGTAGCAATGTAACTGGCGGATCGCTCCTGAAGTAGCGTGACACATGCGAGTAGAGCGGGCTCGTCGAGTGGCGCCCATTAGCTCACGGTGATGTATGGTGGCAATGTAGCTGGCGGATCGACTCACCGGTGGCGTGACTGTCTGGTAAAGAGCCAGGCTCGTCGAGTGGCGTGCTCAGGGCGGCGTGGCCTTAGTGTGATAGCATGGCGGTCGACTCCGCCGAGCGCGTGACGTCTGCGAGTAAGGCGGGCTCGTCAAATTGAGCGGCGTGGCTCGGTATTTACGGCCTTGGTGGCGATGCCTTTGGCGGATCGACTTCGGGTAGCGTGACTGTGCGAGTAGACGGGCTCGTCGGTGAAGCGATGGCTCGGCGTGGCTGTAGCGAGTGGCAATGTAGCTGTGAATCGACTCACTCCGGGTAGCGTGACTGTCTGCAGATAGACGAGAACTTGTCAAATTGAAGCGGCGGCGATAGCTCGGTAGTAGCGCCCAGGTGGCGATGGCTGGCGGATATGACTTCGCCGGTGCGGCGTGACCTTTGCGGTAGGCGGGCTCGTCAGGTGAAGCGATCAATGGCTCAGTGATCGACTTGTTTGGTCGAGCCCAGATTCGCCCAAGCGTAGCGGCTTCGTCGACTCAGCGGCCGTCTCAGTTGGGCGACTTGCATGTGCGGCGATTCGCCAAGGCGCACGACTACTTTTGGTCGTGTGACTTAATGGAACGTCCGCCGTAGTATTAAGCGAGGCTCGACTATGTGAGCTAGCGGGAAGAGCTTCGTTGATACGAAATTGATGGGGAGAGCAGCCGAAGTGAAGTACGCGACTCCGGGCGTTGTGGCCTTGGTTAGTTGAAGAGTTTGATATGCTGGCACGCTTCGGGTTGCTAGTTAATTTTCAATTCTTGGAAAGAGGCGAGCGTCTTTAATGCGGATTTATGGAGGATTTGGAACGATTGCCGCGAACTTTTCGAGATACTACGATCTTCTTATAAATAGCGGTTTCCATTCTTTCGTGAGGCTTGTTCTTTGTATATTTTGCTTTCTCGATGCCTGGCCCGAAATCTGCGTGAGATGGTAACGGTTTGATCGTCTTAATGGGAGATTCTTCGAAGATTTAGGTGGCCCTTCTTGTTCTTCTGCGTGTGGGAGTTGTGTTTTTCCACTAGTCTCCCCTTTATGGGGTTATGTTATTCCACAGCCGTCTTTGGGAATGCATCCGGAGAGGAGTGGGCGCATCTCTTCTTGGCCTTGCTCTCTCTATTTTTATTCTTCTTCTTCCTCCTCTTCTCTTTTCTTTTCTCCACATCGCCCTCCTTTTCTTCCTTACTCCTCTTTTCCACCTTTAAGTCTTTTATTTATTTCCATCTCGTTTTTTTTTTTTTTTTTTTGGTGGACCTGCTTGTACTGGATACTTCTCAAGATGTAATCAAGGATACGGCGATTGTAGCTGAATGTGATTGATTGAAATAAGAGAAACTTTTCCTTTTATAATACACATATCTTCTTTGATTGCCTTTTTTGTATCTTACATATATATAAATTTGTTTGAGATGTCTAATCGATGAGCAGCTTCACTCGCTTACATAAGATCCAGATGAGAGCCTTTAACTACAAACTAATGCTTCTTGGTAAACGTTTAAAGGTGTTAAGCGTTCCATATCTTGCATGAAGACTTTTCTCTTGTTTTGAGTTCATAATTGCACGATACGACGACTGGGATATGATCGCCAAGGGACGGACGCCTTCCAGGTTAAATTTTAGTTTTCCACGCGCTGGATTCTTCCTCGCTGGCAGGAGCTTCTTTAAGACTAAGTCGCCCATCACTGAGATCTGACGATCGATTTGGCATTTCAGCAGTATTATGATAATGGTCACTACTCTCAGAGTGTTACCCAGAGACCCAGCATCAGATTCTCTACCCGCCTTTAAGGTCTTCTAACTTAGTCTTCAAGGCCGCGGCGGTTCTCGATTGCGACTTCTACCGCCCATTTGATTGTGGATGTGCTGGGGACGAGTAATAATTTTTAGTGAGCTCGGCACAAAATCTACGGAAGACTTAGCATTATTCGACACTTTCGTTGTATCGATACCGGGGCTCACAGGGATGCGAACCTGCATATGATGGCTCGCCACGAGAATTGCGTATCTTTTGCTCTGTAATTATGGCTAAAGGCTGCAAAACCGCCCACTTGGTGAAGTAATCCGCTGCGGCGATTATGAATTTGCAGCATCCTTTACCAGTAGGCGGGGGTCTAATATATCAGGCCCGAACTGTTGGAAGGCCGGGGGACTTGTGATTGATGTTAAGGGTTACGTGGGAGGCATGAGATCTTGGCGTACTCTGACGGATACGCATTTCTTGACTGGTCGAGTTTGCATCCTTGAGTATAGTTGGCGGTAGTATCCACGCCTTAAGACTGCTGCATAATGCCGAGCTCAGATATGATTCGCGCATACACCACCGTGCACCTCGGCCCACGTGCCGGGTTGTCCTCCATGATATAATTTAAGGAAGGGTGTGAAAAATCCTCGCTTGTAGAGGCTTCCTTTATGATTAGTGAACGTTTGAGGCCTTGCCCTTATTTTGTTTGCTTCGCTCGGTCGATGCAGTGAGCCCCAGATCTATTATATGTTAATTCGATGGGGTCCATCCACATTTCGCCGCAGACTCTGGGCGGCGGAGTCATGCTATAAGGATAGATGGGGTTCAGCGAGTATTCGTGATCGACCTGCGAGGTCTTCTGTGAAATTTGTGGCTAAGCCGCTGAGGCGTCTGCTCGGAAATTCTGCTCACAGGGACATCTTGACTTGAATAACACAAACTTCTTTAATGAATCGCGGACCTTTGGAGGTATAGAATCATCATTTCACTTTTGGCCTCGTAGGTATCTTACATTGTCGACCACCGGTAGAATCCTTTGTATACTCAGTGGTCAACCTCTAATGGATGGGCGAGGTTGGGGCTTGCTATTACGGCCTCATGCTCGGCCGTTCATTGAAGCATGGAACCCAATCTGAGTGCGTGTTCAATGTCACCTCACCAGGTGAGGTTAGAATTAGACCTGCTCCGCTTCCTTGCGCATTTGAGGCTCCATCTACAGAGAGTTTCCAAATTGGGAGTCGTCATTACCCCATTGAGTGGTACGAAGCCGAGTTACGACGGGTAGATTCCATGTGAAGTGGCTAGGACCATCCTTTTATGGCAATTTCGAAACGTACGTGTCGAACTGCGCGGCTCTATGGCCCACTTCATCGGCCTTCAGGAATACAGTTTTGTGCGATACTTGTTTCATCGGATGTGCAGCCGGGACTTCTATGGTATGTAGGGTGAGTTTCATTTATGGTCTCCGATGCGAGTATTAATTTCTCCATCCTCGGGTACCTCTTCTCCGCTCCTCTTAGAGCTCGGCTACAATAGTAAACGGGGCGCTGTACTCGTTCCTTGTCTCACAGTGAATCTGCATGGTTGAAAATCCCATTCTGAAATTTGAAACATAGAGTGAGGAGTTACATCGATAGGACTTACTAGAATGGGTGGAGAACTCGGGTATGTTTTAATGTGTGTAAATGCTTCATTACACTTCTCGTCCCATTGGAAGGCCTTCTTCAAGACTTTTAGAGAAGAGGAAATTTGGCGCTAATCACTCGCTGCGGATCTAGTCGGCTTAGAGCGCAATCCTTTGTCGATTATTTGGACTTCCCTTATTCCTAATGGCGGCTTGCATTTGAGCACTAACCTTTATTTTATGCGGATTTGCCTCCTGTGATTTGACTATGAAGCCAAATTTCCGGTGACACGCCGAAGAGCGTTCAAATTTGGGTTCGACCTCATGTTGTAATTCCTTAAGATCTGGAACGCCTCTGAGAGATGAGCGATGTGGAGATTGGCTGTGGTGGATTTTACTAGCATGTCGTCTATGTATACCTCCATACTTGCGCCTATCTGCTTCTGGAACATTCGATTCACTAACCTCTGGTAGGTCGCTCCGTTCTGCTGATGGATAATACGGGTAACAATAGTTCCACAGTGTGTGAAGAGGTCTTTCATGATGTCTGTGTCCATCTTGATCGATTGTAAGCCGGAAAATGCATCCATAAAGCTGAGAAGTTCGTGGCCCGCGGTGGTGTCCTGATGAGGTCGATCCTTGGCGGGTGGTTGTCCTTCGGGCACGCTTTGTTTATGTCGTGAAGTCGATCTGAGTGCCACTTGCCATTTGCTTTTTGGCGAGTCTGACATTAGTGACCACTCGGGATATTCTACCTCTCTAATCGCTCCTGCTTGGAAGTTTCTTGAGCCTCCTCGTTGATGAAGCTTTACGCGCTACGGCCTGAGAAGCTCCTGCGCTTTGTTTGGTAGTTTGAAGGGCAGTTTGTGTTCAATCTATGAGTGATTCTTGTAAATTCGATTCCCAGTATGCACTTTCTTCCATCACGAAGAAAACATCTACGATACGTCTTGGCGGGTAGGAGGCTTTTGAGGTCTTTCGTCGATTTGGAGCCCGATGTAGGCGAGATGTTAAGTCGTCACCAGTGACACGGTTCTAGTTCCTCAGAGTCTTTCGAGATTGAGGTGACACCTCGTCGGCGCATGTCAATGACTCGTCTCCGTTCAACGTTGTATTTGCTGCTTTCGTTTGGTCTGGAAATTTGTGTAGCATTCCACTGGCCACCCGGCTGATCTCCTCGGACCATCCCACTCCATGGAGTTGGGAATTTGATTATCATGTGATATCTTTGAGGGGATGGCTTTAATTGCATTGAAGAGGTCGCCTAGCAACATGTTATAAGGTGGCGGGCGTCACGATAAGGAACCTTCTTTTTGTGGTCGTCGCACAGCGAGAGGCTTGCGAGTGAGCACCGGTTGGGTAAGGCCAACGGTAATACCTTTTCTCGAAAATCCCGCGAGATGCGTGTTAGCGGAGTTCTAACCTTTCTCTCCCAATGCCCATTTTGTCAAAATTTGTCGCGAAGATGATGTCGGCGAAGTCCGTTATCGATTAAAACGCAGATGGAATTTATTTGTAATTTGGCCGCTATCAGCGCGAACCCTGATGGGTCGTCATGGGGATCTTTGACATCCTGGTCATTGAAGCGTGATGGTGGTGTCAGTCGCGGGTTGGATCTTGCTTGTATTTCTCCCCATTCTGATCGATGCTGGCAGTGGGCCTTGAGCTGAACTAGATTCTCCTCCTCCTGAATCCTCAGAGATCACGTGGATTTCTCGAGGGTTCTTTGGGTGGTCGTCGTTCTTGAGCGACGTTGTTGAGTTGGGGCACAGTTCGATTTGGGCTGACTTTGGAGAGCTTGGTCCACAGGCTTGATTCACTGGAGATATGAAACCGGAGGGTATCGCGTTGTATTAAGTATTCTATTTCTCTCTTTAGTTGTATACAATTGTCAGTACGATGCCCATGAATCTGCATGGAACTCATGATGTTGGTGTTGTCCCTTGGCGGGATCGATTTCATGCGGGTTGGCGTCTGCGAGGGCTGCTCGTTGTGCCTCGTGCGGGACCTGCGACAGGGCCGTTAGAGGGTGAATATTTGGGGCGATGCGTCGTCGTCTTTTCAGTTAGTGGTGGAGCGGACGGTCTGCGAGATTCCCCCTCAGCAGCACAGGGGGATCGTTCTCGATCTCTTCATGGGGATTTGTCCTGGTCATCTTGTCTTTTAGGGCTTCGTCCTCGCCGTTTATCTGTCGTATTTCTCTCTTTACGGGTGGAAGAGCTCTCCTTCTTGGATACGAGGGCTTCCTCGCCGTTTATATATTTCTCCGCTTTGGCGAGTACCTCGGCCATGCTTGCTTGGGGGTTCTTCGAGATGGAAAACATAAGATCCTTTGACTGCACCCCTAATCCTGCAATGAATGCTGTGATGGCGAATTTTTCATCGGGTACGTCTATCTTCAGGGACTCGGCGTTGAATCTTTGCAGTATGACTTAGGGCTCACAAGCCACCTTGCGTCGGCGAGATGGTAACTCGGTTTTCACATACGTCCTTGCTCAGATGAAGTGGGAGGTGAGCATAATGGATAGTTCCCAAATGAAGAAAGCTTAGTGAAGGGGATTCTATTAAACGAGGCCAAAAATTTGGGCGCTCGGTGTAGTGGCGAAAGCCACACACGATCGAGATCTTGATACATGCAACTCCATTTGGTTCTTTTTAAAGTATTGAGATGGTCGACGGGATCTTAGCTCATCGAAGTTTCCACGTGGCATTACGATTTTCTTTGGGACGAATAACGTAACACCTCGCGGCGAAGGTGATTGAGTTTGTTGTACCAAAGGTATCCATGGTGTCAGGCGCGTCCATAACCACCTCCTTCCTGCAGTAGAGCTCACATTGAAGACTCTGAACCTCTGCTCCCATAATTGCTCTCCGCTGCATTTAAAGGAGTGATATGGTCGCCGTTAATGACGCCCTCAGTATTATGTTTTCCTCCTTGCGGGGGCGATTAGGGTCCGTGCCCTGAATCCGGTGCGGACTGCGCCTGTTTCGACTCCTGGGAATGTCGCGACCGAGTTGCTCTTCGTGGGGAGGAAGGTCGCGGCCTTCACGGGTGCGCCATGTGCTCTCCGTGGATGTTGTAAGCTATGCGGTAGATTGTTCCCGATTCTTCTATCGGGCGTTGATTGGCGAGGCGAAGTGCTTCCGCCGTGCGATGGACTGCATTGCTTCCATCGAGAAGTGCGCTATGCGCATTTGCACGGTGGATCCTGCATCCTCGGTGGATTAGGCGTTACTCACGCGTTCGCGTTGATACCATGATGGCGAGAAATCAGTTATATTTATAAAGGCATCGTTCCATGGAGGCGGCGCCCGATGATGTTGTTTTCAGCCGGGCGGGTTGGGCGATATGGGGGTCGCCGAGGTACACGGACCCGGTCGTTGAGAAATTTCAGGATCACGGCGTACGGATTAATGAAATTTGAGTAGGATCGCCTTATTTCTTGATCTGCGGGCTCAGAGCAGTAACTCTCCTCTGCGAAGCAAAAGAAAAAATGGGAATTCGAGGGCTGTGCAGAGTGGTAAAACTAAAATCTAATCAGTTTCTTTACGAGAAAAGAGCACTTTAAGAGAAGCGAGTGTATCTACGTTAAATTGGCGTACCTTTCAGATGGGTGGTCTTATATTTATAGTAGATGTTTCATCCAGGTTGGATGGTAATTAGGAGTCTTTCCCATTGGATGGGATATTTCTTATTTTAATTAAAGTATCGGTATAGGATATAGGAGGTATGCGCGAGATAATCCTCCTTCCTTATTGGGGGAATCCAAGCGGCGATGATACGAGTATTATTTTCGCCGCTATTGTGAGATTTGGTTGAATCGGCAGGGGTAATATATGGTTAGGAGTTATTCTATTCTCTGTTCCTATGGGAGTCTTCCCATAATTGCTCGCAGACCCACCTTGGTTTGGTTCGTGGAGGATCATGAGGTACTAAAGTTATCCTCTAAGCGATTTGGGCCCTCGGCACAGGTCGTAGTCAAGCAATCCCGGAGCCCTTTCAAGCCCGGGCTTGCTCAACGGATCGGGCCTCCGTTTCTCCCTTGGGTCTAGCGAGTGGGCCTGCGCGCTTATTTTCCAAACCCTATCATTCACAATTTATTATAATTCTTCATATTTCAAATAGCTATTGGAAATAATATTTCTCCATAATATTTGGTTTTGATAATTCTTAATCTTTATACCAATTTTAAAATAACTACAAAACTATAGTTAAAACAATAAAAATATGTTAAAGAAATCGTAAAATTTTCAAACAAGTTATTATAATAAACTAAAAGGTAAGCATATAAATCAAAACCTTAAATATAATGAAACTAAAAGATTCATGCAAAACAAAATTATAAAAATAAGTATAAATATATTAATTATTTTTATTCATAAATAACATGTGTATTTTTTTAAACTAAAAATAACATTATAATCTTAATTTTATTTATTTCTAAAAATTATATGTTTTATTATTTTATAATTTTAAAAATTATTATATTGTATTTTTTGTTGGACCATGATTTTAAGTGTAAAAGGCGGGTTGTTAGTTGACTTTGAGCCTAAATTAAGTGGGACCCGATTATTATTTGAAAATATTTCGGTGGATTTATATTCACTCCATGAGGAGAATAATAATATAATATTCGTTTCTTTCGAATCGGAATGAAATGAATGAATAGGCTCCCGGTGACCCTCTTGTGAATGTAGAAATAAAGGAAATGTAATGTGGGTTGTGATGATCTGCATTGGTTAAAAGAGACTCAACATGGACATGTATATAGGCTAAGGTTTTTACTCTATGGGTTGGGCCCCGAGGAGTACCACAGTTTATGAAGCGAAGCTGACAGCGTAGCCGCCCGACCCCGATAAAGTGTGGGTGTGATTTAGCGAGCCTTATCTTTTTGGAGAAAGAATGAATTAATTAATGGGCGTGAATTCCTTAACTCATTGAGAATTAATTAATTTAATTCAGAATATCCATAAATTCGATTTATCCAATCCGAAAATTTAATTGTGTCTGTTCATGAAGAACAACTTTCATTTTGAGTTGTGTCTCTTAGAATGGCGACTGTCCAGAAAGTAAGTCACCAAGGGTCTATAAATACTCAGGTTCATTGTCATTCTTCATATAGCAAACGAATTTCAGTCATTTTCATTCGAGCGATTACCTTTGAGGCAGCCTTTTGTGCATTAATTTTGACATTTAAGGCGATTGTAGATGATACACGAAACATAGTTTGGTTAGCTAAACCAGATAGTCCCGATCATACTTTATACGTAATGAAGATAAGTATCACAGGAGCGGGCGCTTCGGTATTCCATAAGCGCACCAAGAGTGGGTAGAAATCACATCTTAAGGACATAGTGTCAAACACTAGCCTTGATTTACCTAAAGTTCTATCACAGTTCCTGTTCTGCAATCGGGTTAGTATCTAGTTTGCATATATCAGTAACTGTTACCTGTTACACTTTATCTTTTACGTGTAAAACTTTCCCTTCTATACAACTGTTACTATTTTGTATACATTGCATGTTTCAAAACTGAAACTTCAACAAGTTATTTTACTCTATTTGAATACCCCTTCTTCAACATTCTTAAGACATATTTTAATTAGTTTAATCACTTGTTGTGGTTCTAGTTTTTATTTAAATCAGTGACTTTGTTTTTACCATTTTTTAATTCAAGCACATTACACTAAATAATGACTTTTGATAAACCATACAAAAAACGTTAAAGTAGTACAAAACAGTAACTTAGATTGTTTCTGGTTTTATAACTTACTATTTTTCTATTGTTTAAATAGTTTGTAATCTTTGTTTATCAGAAATGGATGCAAATGATATTATTGTACATGCTACTATAAATCATGTTGTGCTTATAGTGCCTATTCCTACTCATGTGTCTCATGGGGAGAAACCCGAAAAGTTCAATGGGGAATGATTTCAAGAGATGGCAACAGAAAATGTTGTTCTATCTCACTACGTTGAATCTCGCAAAGTTTCTTCATGAGGATGCTCCTGTTTGTAGTGAGAATGAGGCCGACCACCAAGTTGTTGCTATGATGGATGCATGGAAGCACTCTGATTTTCTATGTAAAAACTATATCCTTAATGGATTGGATAACACATTATATAATGTGTATAGTCAAATCAAAATGGCTAGAGAGTTGTGGGAATCCTTAGATAGAAAATACAAGACGGACGATGCCGGAATGAAGAAATTCATTATGGGTAGATTCCTAGATTATAAAATGGTGGATTCTAAGACTATCATAAGTCAAGTTCAAGATCTTCAAGTGATCTACGCAGAATTCATATGCGAAGGGATGGTGCTTAGTGAATATTTTCAAGTGGCTGCAATTATTGAGAAATTATTGCCAAATTGGAAGGACTTGAAATTATTGAAACCTGAGCTGAAAATGAAGCTTGAAGACTTGATCGTGAGATTGAGGACTGGGGGGAATGATAGAGTCTTGAAGAAAGTAGGCAATCCTCCATGGAGTCAAAGGCATGTGATTGAAGGGGACATAAAACCAACAAGAAAATGAAGTATGTTTATTGGCCAACAAAGGGGCCAATGGTGGTGATTCAAAGGAAATTTAAAGGCAATTGCTTGTGTCTGATACGCCCAGGGACATCGTCACGAAGGTTTGTCGAAATCGTAAACCTGAGTGAACCTGAAGAAAGGCGCGGCTTGATATAGCGAGGAATTGGAAAACTTTAGAAATGCTTCTAACATAAGTTTTTACTGTTGTAGTATCGAGAGTCAACTTGTTGGGAAATGCCAAGGAATGGTGGAATTTGGACACTTAGGGGCCACTAGACACATATGTTCGGATAAGATGTTCTCTTCATATGAAGCAATTAATGATGGAGAACAATTCTTTATAGAAAATTCCTCCACTTCTAAAGTTGAAGGCAAAGGAAATGTTATATTGAAGATGACTTCCGGGAAAGAGCTTATTCTCAATGATGTCTTGCATGTTCCATAAATTCGAAAGAATCATATGCGAATTGTTCTGTTTGAGTAATGAAGTTCCCCGACAAATTTGTACTCTCACTAAGAGTGGGATTTATGTAGGCAAGGGATAACATAGAGCAATGGGCTCTTTTAAGATGAATGTAATGTGTGTATCTATATTTTAATAATAAGAACACATCTACCTTATATGTTTGAGTCATTTGATATGGCATTTGGTAAGATCAGGGGCAGTATTAATTTTGATACTTTAACGTAAATTAATGAACTTAGAATTGTTGCCTAAATTTAATATTGATGCAAATCATAAATGTGAGACATATGTTGAATCAAAATTAACTAGAGCATCATTTCTAAAATATTAGGCAAATGCGAACCTCTAGAATTAATTCATAGTGATACATATGATTTGAAATATATTCCGAACTAGAGGAGGAAAGAAATACTTTAGGACTTTTATTGATGATTACCTGAATGTTCATATGTATATTTGTTAAGGAGTAAAAAGGATGAAACGTGGAAAAATTTTTTATGCGTGAAGATAGGGTTGAGAATCAACTTGGTAGAAAGATGAAGGCAATAGAAATGATCGAGGTGGTGAATATGGCGCCCTTTGTTCGATCGGATTACAATCGAAGAACATGGGATTATTCCTGCCAAACTTAACGCTTTATACACCTCAGCAAAATGGAATTGCTGAACGTAAAAATAAAACATTGAAAGAGATGATGAATGTCATGTTAATTACTTCAGGATTACCTCAAAACTTGTGAGGGGAAGCTTTGCTTTCAGTAAATTATATTTTAAATAAAATTACCCCACGAGAGTTGGAATAAAGAGCCCCTTATTCATTATGGAAAGGTCGGAGTCCTTCCTACAAATATTTAAAAGTGTGGGGGCGTTTGGCTAAGGTGATGGTTCCTATTCCTAAAAGGATTAAAATAGGACCTAAGACTATTGATTGTATATTTATTGGTTATGCAATAAATAGTAGTGCATATCGTTTTCTAGTGCATAAATCTAATATTCCTAATATACATATCAATATAATAATTGAGTGAGAAATGTAAATTATTTGAAATATATTTCCTAGTAAAATGCATGAGGAGTTCTCTTAAAAGAACTCATGATACTGCAACTAGTGATATAGACCATGAGTCTGTAAATGATGAAAGTGAAGAGGCACTTAGACGTAGTAAAAGGGCAAGGACTTCCAAGTCCTTTGGTCTAGATTTTCTAACATATTTGTTAGAAAATGATCCTCAAAGCTTAAATGAAGCAATGTCCACTCTTGAAGCACCCATGCGGAAAGAAAATTTGTAAATAATTAAATTGAATCCATCCATGCAAAAATCCACGCTTGGTGGTTGATCTTCCTCTAGGGAGTAAACCATTGGGGTGTAAATGGATTCAAGGGACGAAAAATGAAAGCGATGGATCGATTGATAGAGTCTGAGGCTAGACTTGTAGTAAGAAGTAGACTTGTAATAGACATAAACAAAAGAAGGTCTTGAATACTTTGATACATATTCTCCTGTCATGAGAATAACATATATTCGTATGCTCATAGCTATTGCAGCATTGCATAATTTTGGGATACACCAAATGGATGTGAAAACGGCTTTCCTAAATGAGGAAATTTATATGGACCAACCCGAAGGGTTTATTTTTCTAGGACAAGAGAAGAAAGTATGTAGACTTGTTAAATCGCTTTATGGTTTAAAGTAAGCACCAAAATAATGACATGAAAAATTTGACAAGGTAATGATGTCGAATGGTTTCACAATTAATGAATGTGATAAATGTGTCTATGTTAAAGACACAAATAATGGATACGTCATTGTTTGCTTATATGTGGATGATATGCTTATTTTGAGTAGTAATAATTATATTATTACAACTACCAAGAAAATGTTGTCCAGTAGATTTAACATGAAGGATTTGGGTGTTGCAGATGTTATACTAGGAATTAAAATTTATAGAACATCTGGTGGACTTATATTATCTCAATCACATTATATTGAGAAACTACTTGACAAGTTTGACAAAGATGAAAGCAACATTGCTAGAACACCAATTGATATAAATCTTCATTTGTCTAAAAATATTGGTCAAAGCATATCACAATTGGAATATTCTCGCATCATTGGAAGTCTAATGTATGTCATGAACTGCACTAGACCAGATATAGCATACTTCGTTAGTAAACTGAGTAGATATACGAGTAATCCGGGAGTAGACCATTGGAAGGCAATTATCAGGGTTCTCAGATACCTAAGATATACCTAGAATTATGGATTGCATTATACAAGATATCCAGCAGTACTAGAAGGGTATAGTGATGCAAACTGAATATCTGATATGAAGGATACAAAATCTACAAGTGGCTATGTTTTTACACTTGGTGGAGCAGCTGTATATTGGAAATCCTCAAAGCAAACGTGTATTGCCAAATCCATAATGGAATCTGAATTTATTGCTTTAGATAAAGCGGGAGAGGAAACAGAGTGGCTTCGTCAATTTCTAGAGGATATTCCAATATGGCCTAAACCTATGCCAACAATTTTTATACATTGTGATAGCCAATCGGCAATTGGTAGGGCACAGAATGACATGTATAACGGTAAGTCTAGACATAAACGTCGTAGACATAATACCGTTAGGCAATTGCTCTCAAATGGGATTATTTCTATTGATTATATAAAGTCAAAGGATAATCAAGCGGACTCGCTTACCAAAGGTTTGACGAGAGAGCAAGTAAATTGCACATCGAAGGGAATGGAATTAAAGCCTATGACAAAAGAATCATAATGGCATGACCTAGTTATTTGGAGATCCCAAGACCTAGGTTCAAAGGGACAACCGAATTATGCGTGATTCAAAAGAAGCACTAAGGAGATAATCTCTCATACCTATTCCTATGATAAACTAGTGCTGCTTATAGATATTATTAGGGTAAGCTATGCTTTTAATGATTCTTATATCTTGGAAAATTCAAGTGGGATATTATAGGATATTCCTAATAGGAGTCACCTATATGGGTGTGAAGGGGCCGCTTCGGTGAGAATTTATAAAGGCAAAATTCTCTAAAGCACTCATGAAAACCAAGAGTTGTTCAAGGCCAAAATGAACACAATCATGAGAACCAATTGTGTTAGGAAAGAGATTGTGTGAAGTCTATTCGATATGATTTATCAAACAACTAAATAGTTCAAGACATCACTTTCACTATTTAGCCTATAAGTCCGATGGACTTTCACTAGGGAAGGTTCAAGGCCAAAATCTACCTATCTTGATGCACGATCTTTCAAAAGATGTACTCTCTATATTGTGTCAGCATTATCATTTGCATACTAATAACCAATTTTCCATTCATGTGGGGGATTGTTGGACCAAAACTGTTTTTTAAGTGTAAAAACTGAGTTATTGATTGACTTTGAGCCTAAATTAAAGCGGACCCGATTGTTATTTTGAAAATATTTCGTGGATTCATATTCTACTCCGTGAGGAGAATAATGTAATATATTCATTTGCTCAAATCGAGTAAGAAATGAATGAGAAAATAGGCTCCCGACCCTCTTTTGAATGTGGAAATAAAGGAAGTGTAATGTGGGTTGTGACACCAATCCCACATTGGTTAAGGAAGAGACTCGCTTATGGACATATATAGGCTAAGGTTTTTTCTGCATGGGTTGGGCTCGAGGTACAGTTTTATGGCGGAGCGAGCACCTCACGCTGCCTAAGTTTGACCACACCGCGTGCGCCCGCGAAGCCCACAGACCCGATCGGTGTGGGTGTGATTTAGCCAAGCTCTATCTTTTTGGAGAAAATTGAATTAATTAATGGGCGTGAATTCCTTAACCCGATCAAAATTAATTAATTTAATTCCGATATCCATGGGTCGGATTTATCCAGTCCGAAAATTTAATTGTGTCTATTCATGAAGAACAGCTATCAAAGGTGTCTACAGCTTTCGTTTTGAGTTGTGTCTCTTAGGATGGTTATGACACCCCAAATCCAGGTCGGGTTGTGGCCGTCCCGGCCATGAAGCTTGTGTCTCATGTCGTGGACCAGCATGATAAAAATGGCCGCTGGCTCGCCACATCAATACTCACCAAAATCTAACCAACTATATTACAATAGTTCAAAGAGTTATTACATCACTCTTAACACAAACATATACTTAATTTGAATTTACAGCCATGTTTTACAAAATTCATATCAAAGCCCTGATCAGGCTTTCTTCTCAAACGGCCTCTAATGACGTACAAGTCTTCCTCGAACACTCACGTACTTGAAATAATGTTCCTCTGACGAGTGAGACATTGATAGTGGAATTATACACCATGGGTTACTCCCCACCCTAAGTGCACATATAATGACAACCAAACACACTTTCGAGCAAATACGCAGTCACCACTTGGATATCTACATGATATGGATGAGAATCACGACTGCCTTTCAGCTACTCGTCTTGACTCCCTCACGCGTCACTCAAGTCGAATGTGAGAAAAACATTGTTTTTCAAAACAGGTTTTTGTTCTCGAAGGCACATACTCTGGGGTTTATTAAAATCTATTTGGGAAGGCCCTCAGGCGAATTTGTTGGATAGCTCTCAAAGCGGTCGTGGGCTCTCCGGCGTGGTGTTGGACAATCTCCCAACTCGATTCAGTCTTAGTTGAAATTCTTTGTAATCAGACTTTTCATTTGTATTTTCTTTCTTGTCATACACGCCTTACACTATCGTTAAGGTTGTCAAATTAAATATAGAATGCATTATCATCTATTTAAACATTCATATTAATATATAAATCATGCATATACTAACGATTTTAACTCACAACATCATGTTAATTCATATCAATAACATCTAAATTAACTCATGGGCTAATCAACAATCAATTTAATTCGGTAAATATACCTGATTATATTATATATAATTCCAAACACTCATTTTAACACACTAAATTTTGAAATTGCATTAACAATTTTCTTTATTAAAAATCAGTGTTCTATCTTAAGTAAGATTTTGCTTACAACACACATGGACCATTTTTGGTCAATTAATAAACCCGGGATTATTTTAACGATCCCACATCCGTCTGATAGAACATTGTTGAAGCGACCCTCTCTGACATCGGTTTCACTTTGTGGGCGAATTCATAACGTTTCCGGCCCGGCAGCGCCTAAAACCATAATTTATTGCATGAGTTATGTCTGAAACCACGCCAAACGGTCAGCCCAGGTATCACAATGTGTCTCTAAATTCCGGCATTTAAGTCGAGTTTGGGACTTATCAACCCCTCGACTCATATCATCCAAACCATTTAATGGCTCTTAAAAATGGATTAAATCAAAGTAGGAGAGAAAACCTATACCTCCGGAGTTGTGAAACTCCACAAAATGATGCCGGTATGTAGCCCTTACGATTAGAACAACTTTGCTTCTTGGCCAGACGAGCAGGCGGTCAGCCGAAATTTAGAAGTTGGACTTTCTCTCTCTACGATTGATTTTCCCTCCTGCCAGATTAGTAAAATGAAAAAGAAATTTCTTTTCTCTTTTGTTTTATTCTTATGTCCCTTATTGTCGCATGTATTTATCGTTTGCTTATTTGGATTACTAACAATCATGTATTGCTCTCTGTTGAATTTTCCTCGATGGCATCATGTCGTAATGACGTCAATTACACTTGAGCTTAAGTTGACTCATTACACTTTTTGACATGTGGCACCTTTGTGAGCCACTCAGGAAATGTGTCAAGTGTCATATTCTGTTCGTTACTTTTTCGAAAAGCGTCTGGTCGAGCTAATCACCAGATTAAAGTAAGTCGGCGTGGTAGCTAGATTTGCGGAGGGCGATTCACAGCGGTGAGAGTGCGTTTAGGTCATCGATATCACAGAAATTCCAGTTTGATGAGTACCATTTGCCATTTTCATAAAATTAGATTTTCTCGGGGTTTATGATAGTATTTGTCAGAGAATACCAAAGTCTATAATACTCAGGTTCATTTTCATTCTTCATATATGGCAATTTAAGTCATTTCATTTAGAAAATAGTGTCTTGAAGCGACCTTTTGTGCATTAATTTTACAGACATTTAAAGCTGATGCGGAGTACACAAACATAGTTTAGTTATTGGGCGGTCATTCAGTGCTACTTCTATCTATGTAGATATCATTAACATCACAGGAGAGCCAAGCGCTCGGTGTTCCACTGGCACCAGAGTGGGGGCGAAATACGTGTAGGACATGAGTGTGAAATAGCCTTGATCTACCTACAGTTCTATCACAGTTAAGTACGCAATCGGGTTGATATGATTTTCTGTCAATTGTAGGTGCACATTCACACTTCCATCTTTTATGTGGCTTTCCATATATCTGACTTTTCTTTTGTTTTGTATACATTTACATGAGCAGAAACTCAATAAATTATTTTACTCTATTGGAATACCCCTTCTTCAACATTTTTAAATATTATAATTGATAAGTAACCAGCTTTGTGTCATTTTTATGGAGTAATACAAAGAATTTATGTCATTCATTAATTTGTCCATTTAAATCTTTTTGACTTTGGCTAAATATATGATTTTAAGAACAATAAAAAATTTTTTAACAATTCAAATAAAAACTCACATTTTATTCCGATAACTACAATATGAATACATGATTTAAAAATCAAATTAAAAAAAAATCAGAATAACCAAATTTTCAACCTTACCTCTAAACTATCTCATATTAAAAAAAAACTACAATTCCAATATATTTAAAGTTAAACTATTGCCTTTTAAGAGTGTGTATTGGATTATAACTTTTAATGACTTTCAAAAAATTACAAAGTCTATAAAGGTCATGACGTATTATATTATAGCTTTTAAAGACTATAAAAGTCATGACGTATTCAATTAAGACTTAAAAAATATATATAAAAATCAAGGTGTTTTCGATTACAACTTTTATAAACTGTGAAAAAGTCATAATGTAATTGATTAAGACTTTAAAAATATATATAAAAGTTAAGATGTATTCGATTACAACTTTTATAGACTTTCTAAAAGTACATCGGTATTGAAAAAATCATTGATTTTCATATACTAATAAACTTTTAATTACTTTTAATGATTTTTCTAATATGAGTTTAAATACACGTTTTTCAAAATTCTCCTACGCTTTCCTAAAAGATTTGAAACGATTATTTGATGGAGTGAAACCAATAAGAATTTTTGAAGGCAAGAGTTTAACCTTAGATCTATTCACATTATATATATTTTTTATTATGAGATAGTTTAGAGGTAAGATTGAAAATTTGATTATTCTGGTTTTAATTTAATTTGATTGTTAAATCATGTATTCGTATTGTAGTTATTGAAATAAAATATGATTTTATTTGGTGTGCTGTGTTCTTAAAATCCTCCTATGTAGAGTCAGAAAATAATTTCAAATTATTGTGTAAACAAGAGATTTTGAATAGGCGACTCTTTGAATTGCTCCATAAAAATGATACAAAGCTTTCGATTCAAATATTTGGTTGTTATCGAATTTACAATATTTAAAATATAATATAATAGTTTTAAAATTATAAAATAATAAAACATATAATTTTTTACAAATAAAAATAAAATTAATATTATAATGTTATTTTAAATTTTAAAAATATAAATTTTATTTGTGAATAAAAGATATTAATATATTTATACTTATTTTTATAATGATTTTTTACAGGATTTTTTATAATGATTTTAGTTTCATCATATTTTATATACTTACCTTTTAGTTTTATTAACTTGTTTGGAGGATTTATGATTTCTTATAATATTTTTTTATTGTTTTGATAATGGTTTTATAATTATTTTAAAATTTGAATAAAGATTAAGAATTATCAAAACCAAATATTATGGATAAATATTATTTATAAAAGCTATAATAAATTGTGAACATATAATAATTTCTCAAATATAATTTTTAAGGAAAATAAATTAGATGATGGTTTTGGTAATTATTTTTAATAACTTTTATTTGAATTGAGTTTATATTTAATAAAATGTTTCAAGATAAACTCTAATTATTGGAAATAGTTTTAAAATTTATGTTTTACTAATATATACTATATATATATATATATATATATATATATATATATATATATATATATGCTCTTTCTTTATATATAATTTTTTTTTTTTTTTATGTTTTCACGAAGAAAATTCGTGTTTGGGTTTTATTTTTATGTTTTCATATAGAAAAATCGTGTTTGAGTTTATTTTTTCTGTTTTAACTTGAGAAATATCATTTTAAATAACTTTGACACATTTGTTGAAGAAAACTATTTGATTATGATATTTTACTTTTATTTATTTTTATTAAAAATATGAATTTATTATAGTTTTTTAAAATTTATAAAAGCTTGTAAAAGTCTATCAACATCTACTAACATGTAATAAAGTCATTGTATTATGAGACTTTTGATAAGGTTTGGAAGATCATCTATGCATTTGCAGTCTACAAGTCTTTAAGATAGAGTTTGTGAAGTCAGTGACAGTTTTTCTGGAGCTTTGCAGTTTTAGAATAATTTTAAGTCACAATAAGCTCTGTGAGGTCATGGAGTTTAAAGAATCTATGGAGTGTTAACAAAGGTTTTTGACATGTCAGATAGGAATTACCTGTGATTCGTTGGTTGAGTCCGGTTTGTTAAGAGAATAACATTGAGTGGGTGGATGAGTGGATACATCTCACCATAGCGTGTAAGTTAAAAAATCCAAATATCTAGAGTCAATTCTTCAAACCATGGATTTTTCTTTCAGTTTATAGGGTTAATAATCGAATACAACTTAGCTTTATAGATTTTTAAAAATCTTAAATGAGTCTTGTCCAGACCACTCATGACTTTATAGAGTCTAAAAGTTGATTAAGACTTAGGAAATTAACCAAGAGGATGGTGAATTGGTTTTCTTTAAAACTTTTTTTAAATAAATAATAAATTCTACAAATTCAACTACAAAAACATTAAATAAAGAGATATGAGTAGATAAATCAAACTTCGGATTTATGAGTAGTTGAGCTCTGCTTGCCTCACGTCTATATACAAACCTTCAGCCGGTGATGGTTTCACTGAACAGCTCAATGAGCTTTTCCTTTTATATTTGGATTTTGGCTCCAATAGGCACTTCACATTTTGTTTTAAGCTATGCATATTTGAAGCTTTTACTCTTAAGCACAAGGAGACAATATCTCTATCTCACAAGATTGAACAAATGTAACTCAAGCTAAGATGAAATCAAATGTGCGCTCTAGGATATGCAAATAATAATTGAATGTGCTAAGAAAAGAGATTGAGAATTAAGTAATAAGATAAATGGTAGTTGAGATACTAAATACAACAAGTCTCATGGTCATAAATGATCCAAACTAAGAATTTATAGGGGTGAAATATTGGGTAGTATTCTTGGTCGTTCGGTTCCATTAATAAACTAGTCGTTGTGCATTTAATGAACTACAAGTAACCATTGATATGACTGCTTACTCGAATGGTTGACCAATCGGTCGACCGTTTGCTTTATCGGTTCATAAAAATGAAAAACAGACATTTCTGGACCCAAACGGTTGACATTACACTCTCGACCGATTGCAATCATTCGATCAATTGACTAAACCAGTTGACCTCTTAGACCAACCAGAAGACAAACCGGTCAACCGGATGACCTGGACAACTCAACCAGTTGCTTGTTAGAACAAATTGTTTTAGGTTCGTTTCAACTCATTTTTGCTCAAAATCAGTTTCTAACTTTAAATAGCTCCAAACCAGTTGCATGAATGCAATCATGCCAATTCATATATTCGATTATTACACAATTATATTCTATATAATTTAAACATCATGTTAACACATCAAACATGCTATTCATATAAAGCAATAACACATAAAAAGATCTTAAATTTAGGATCTCAATCCCGATAGAGACGATGTCCAAACTACCGTCCTGAACCAGTCTTGGTTCCATTAATTTTCTTGTTTCGGCTCGGCCCGAAGTGGCCACAAGCGCGAACCTGACATGTTATTCGTTTTCATGATAACATTGGCAATTTCACATTGACACTTTTAGTCTAAAATCAGTTCGATTTATTTTAAACGGTCGAATCAATGAGTGGTGTCGCGGATGAATCCCCTCATCAAGTCGAGTCCCATTTGTTGGGACGAAATACACAGTCCGTTAACAGCCGCCGTTGTGGGGATCAAATTTAATATAACTGCGCCATTTGAGATTTGTGGTGATCGCTGGGAAAATCTAGGGAATAAGGTAAGACTCTCTCTCTACAAACTTCTCATTTTTTCCTCTCTTCCCCCCTCTCCCCAGCCGGTTGGGGAGGAAGATTAAGTCAAGTAGGATATCATCTCACTTACTAGTACTTATCCGGTCTAAGTGGGTTTCTTAGAATTCTGCGCTATCATTTTATCTCGTATGGTGGATTTCAGCTACTGTAAGGCGCACATGTCACACATGGCTACATAATTTTGCTCGCGTCTTGAAATACGTGGCGCATTGTATTTGCTTAATTCATCTTAAAGTGTCCCCATAATGTCAGTCCGCCGAAAAGCATTGAAATCACGTAGTCTCGGGTCGCGTTATAAACTGGGTAGGCTAGACGATTGAGCGGTGAAGTTCAGTTTAGTCATATGATATCTAAAAAATTTCCGAATTTTTGATCGAAATTACCGTTTTTCCTTTTCTTATAAATCTAGATTTTTCGGGGTTTCACAGGTTATACGCTGTGGAGTCAAATGGACTATTAGAAGATAAAATATGGAGTAAAAATCACTTTATTTCCAAGCCCTAATCAGTCGTCGAGAGAGAAACAGGTGAAGAACAAGAGAGAAATGGGATAAATGAGAGAGAAAGAAGGGGTCTGCACATATAAAATACATAAAATACGCGATAATGCCGCTGTTCAAGATAACGGCAATCGAATTTAAAAAAAATGATGAAGCCGATGTCACCAACACTGTCAATTGAATTTAAAAAAGTTGAACTGTTGTTTAGGACAATGGTATCATCCTAGTCTTCTTTTATACGGTCCAAACAAATTAGATTGAATAATAGTTTGAAATATAAAGTATTTTTGTAAAAAATTTTTTGAAAATTAGTTTTTAAATTCAAAACTCATAAATAGGCATGGGAAGAGACAAGTGGAAGAGAGAGGACAGTCAGTAGGTCGGGAAAGAAAGCTGTATTGGCTGCAAGTAATTTGTTGCTATTGCAGTGTTTGAAAAAGGAATATTCTGTAGGCAGCTTTTTCATATATTATTTCCATTTCCTCGTCATGGATGATAACATGATTTAGGTTTTTTTGTTTTTTTTTTTAATTATTAAAACAGTTTGAATAGAAAATAATATTCAAACATGAACATTGAAAATTTGTTTAAGTTAATGCAAAAGTCAAGGATTACGGTATGGACTCAAAAAAAAATCTCAGACAGATGCATTATAGTTTAGGCATTATTTTCGTCTCCAAATTATTTTAGTATATATTTTTTTTAAACCTAAACAACATGATTCACCCTTTATTCGGATAGCAGAGTAGCAGGGTGAGTGAGGGATATCAATGGAAATAGAGGGGACGCCGGCTCTCCATGGATACCACATGCCTGCTGAGTGGGAACTCCATTCACAGTGTTGGATGGGTTGGCCAGTCAGTGTTTCCCTACTTGACTGATTCAATTTTTATTTTTATTTTTACTATGATCATCCTATATTAAGATCCAGCAACGATTTTAAGACAGTGGGTCGTCTAGACTTTGTAATGTTCTTGTTTGTTCTGATTAAAGTGCTGGAGGATTCTCTTATTTCTTCAAGATTTATGTGGAAAAGAAGATAGCTGAACGAGGGGGAGACCCAAGAGTTTTCCAATTCATGGGTCTTAGGAAAGTCATCAATTTTTGTTCTAGTTATAATGTTTGAGAAATGGGTTCTCTAGCTTCTTCAAGATTCATTGAAAGAACATTCATTTTCTTATCATTGATCTTTTTTTTTGGTTTATTCATTTATGTTTGTTTGTCTTGTGAGATTGGAGTTAATAATGTAAATAGAGTGTGAGAATGCCACTTTGTGCTGATTGGTTCGTGTTATGGCAAAGCAAATGCGTCTAATGAACATAAGTTTTGAAAGAGCCAGTGCTTGTATTTGTGATCCTCATGCCTGGTATATGTTTGATCATTTGCCTTTCTTTGATGATGCCTCATGGTGTTGTCACTTCTAGCTATCTCTGTTGATTTACACTCATTTTCTTATCATCGATTTTTTTTTTGTTGGTTGATTCATTTATGTTTGTTTGTCTTGTGAGATTGGAGTTAATCATATAAATAGAATCTGTGAATGCCATGTTCTGTTGATTGGTTCATGTTATTGCAAAGCTAACACATCCAATGAACACAAGTTTTGAAAGAGCCAGTGCTTGTATTTGTGATCCTCACACCTGCTATATGTTTGATCATTTGCTTTTCTTTGATGATGCCTCATGGTGTTGTCACTTCTAGCTATCACTGTTGATTTTTCAAGTAGCACTTGGTGTTTTTACATTCTCAATCATTTTCATCAACTCCTAATTTACTTTACATTACATCTAAGAAGGGAAGCTTTTGGTATTTGGAAGCATCCCTTAGGAAGAACGGTGTTCAAGGCACTAAAATGACTTAACCTGCATCATGTCACTTTTGAAGCATTGAATTAGATATTGGTTTTATGTTGTATTACATACTTCACAACAAATATATAAATAAACTCCAAATTTTACAAAGAGGAGGATTCGAACCCAGAAGGCTAACAAGGATAAAGTGATTTGTCTGTACCAGATAATTGATTGGAAAAAATATAAATGCATTAAAATTGTCTCTGCCCAACTCAAGTCCTGTCTCTGCCACTGTCTATTAGAATGATTTAAATTGGTTTTGTTGTTTCATTCAATAGCTCTTGATCTTCCTCTTTCTTAGCATTTGGCACTTTCCATTTATCCAAAAAAAAAGCATTTGACACTTTGCATTTGTGTTTTAACCTTATTTTGACTTTTTGAGTGTCCTGTCTAAGGCAAAAAGCAGATGGTGGTTTAGTATTTGGGCTACAATGCTGACAGTCCTCTGTAACAAGCAAATCATTTTCAATTACAGGAACGTCAAGATAATTGGCGAGACCATGCAGGGCCTGCTCAACGTGTATTTGCTGAGGTAGCATCTGCAATCTCAAAGTTCGAGCCAGTGACTGTCTGTGCAAGTGCTGCTCAGGTTAGTAGAAGCTTGATCATTGATGCCTTCCATCAACAAAAAATTGTTAATAGTATTTAACCCTTCACTAGACCTGAATTTGAATTTGTTTCATGCACAGTGGGCCAATGCACGTAGCCTGCTGCCACAACATATCAGGGTTGTTGAGATGAGTATGAACGATTCTTGGTTCCGTGATACTGGACCAATTGTGAGTCTATTTATCCCCACCAAAATCTTTTTCATTATTAGCATTTCTTTTAGGGTGTGTTTGGATCATGGAAATGGAGAGGTGGAATGAGAATGTCATTACCCCTTTAGCCCATTCCCATGTTTGGATGAAATTTAAGAAAGAAGGAATGAAATGAAAAACTAATTCAAAGGGGAATCAAATTCTACTTCTAAGTAGGATTTGGATTCCTTAGATATAGGTGGTTTTTTTATTCACCCCTTTTTTTTTTTTTTTTGATAGCTATTCATACTTCTCCTTAAAAAACATAAAAACTTAAAATTACTATTTTACCTCTAACATTTTGTTCATCGGACCCTCCAATTCTGGTTGGTAATTTAAAGCATTTTATAAAAGCTATGTGATTGAAAATACAAAAAATTGTCTTGGATGTGTTTTGAATTTTTTTTTATTCACTTTTTGTGAAAGTAAGTTGCTGTTTATTTTATCATTAAATTTATAATCTTGATAAAACATTTTTATAAAACTGTTACATAAAAACTAAGAAGATGCTGAATAACAGATCTAAAAATCAATTCTGAAAATACTTCTAAAAATTATTTATATTTTAAAAATAATTTTAAATTCTAATATTTTATTTTAATCATATGACTATAATTATTTTTTAAAAAAATACTTTAAAGCCATGTTGAGAATAATTAAAATAGTTTATCTAACAATAAATGACGTTAATTTAAAAAAAACAATAGATGACTTTTTTTTTTGTCAATATATTGCTCTTTACTGATCAAAAAAAAAAAAATTGACTTTTTTTTTAAGTTCTAAAAGAAACAAAAAGCATTTGGAAGTTATTTCTAGAAATAACTTTGCATTTTTCTTAGAGAAAGAAAAATTAAATAAAGATTATTTAAAATCATGTGGTAGGGTATTATTGTCAATTTATTTATTTTTTCATTTAAATTCCTAGTATTACCAAACAATGGAAAGGAAATAAACTATCATTCCCATGTAAGATTCCTAAACTAATCCAAACACTAAGAATAAAATCAAATTATTGATTCCATTCCATAAGAAATAAGAATGGAAAGAGATTCTTCATTCCCATTCCTCATTCCAATGTACCAAACGCACCCTTAGGAGTATCTTTGGTGGCAAGTTTTATTCTTACCCTGAAATGGTAATTTCTTTTGTTCTGTTTTCTTTTCATTTTTCGTTATAGTTTGTTGTAAAAAAGCCCACACCAAATTCTGCTCATTCAGTGCAAAAGATTGCAGGAATTGATTGGAAATTTAACAGTTGGGGAGGTAACATCTAGCATATTCCAATAATGTCAATCATAATATTGTTCCAAATCATGTTGCAATTTTAATGTCCATTTTTCTTCAGGCATCAGAATATTTAGCACATTAATATTCTGTTATATGTCCTACATGTAATCCCACAATAAATTATTCTTTTCCATTTGATAGTTTCTGATTTGTTCATTATAAGAAGGTACATTAAGGCGCTGCCCCGCTTTGATTTTTTATTTTATTTTTAAATATATCTATGAGAGAAAAAATGGCTTTATAAGTTCTCTATCATGAATTATAGCATGAGGTAAATAAGCTAATGATGTCTTTTGGTACTGCATAAGGTAAACAGGCTAAAGCTTAAATAAGTTAAATCCATATGCTATACTCTCTTTTCATTCATTGCTTTCCATGACAAGAGTTGCAGTTTTTCATGTAAATCACGATACCTTTGATCTGGTAAAGGTTGTGAAGCTATTTCATGGTTATTGCTTATTGTTCTCATCAACTTAATTGCTTAGTATTCAGTGCCACATAGTCTAATTATTGAAATGATGGACACCCAGTTCCAACTGTGGAGGCATATACCAAGAAACTGCAAGGACTTAGTTGTCTATGGCTGTGCTAGGAATTCTCATGTGAGAATGCCATAATCTTGTTCTCCAGATCCCTTTTCTTATGGAGTTCTTTTTCGAATTTTTAGGCTATGATGATGGTTGTTACAATGACTGGAGTCTTGATCTTCTTGTGGCAAGGAAGGTTAGTGTGGTTAAAAGGTTTATGATTTTGATAGATTCTATAAACATGTATTTTTTTTACTTTCCAAAGTTATTTTAGTTTTTGTTACAGTTGATCATTATTTATGTTTTGTTGTAAGATACTGGACATTGAGAAGGTTCCTAGGTTTCCGCAGTCTATGATTCTTGAAGGTGGAAGTATCCATGTAGACGGAGAAGGTAAATATGTGGTATTTACATTGATGAATCACATGGAGATTGTTTGTGTTTTTCTCATGTTTACCTAAGTATTCTAAGAAGATTTTTCCTTTTTGCTTCTTCTTATATGAGCCCTTTGCTCGGTTTGATCAAAATGTAGCCCTTCTTTATATAAATGTTTCTTTTTACATATGTGCACCACCACTATAGCTGTCATGGCTTGAATTGATTCAGGATTCAGGATTTGTTTTCTTTCAGGGACTTGCCTTACTACAGAGGAGTGCCTCTTGAATAAAAATAGAAACCCACATTTGACTAAGGAGCAAATAGAGGCTGAGCTTAAGTCCTATCTTGGAGTCAAGAAAGTTATTTGGTTGCCTCGTGGATTATTTGGTACATATTTCTACTTTGTATTCATAAAAAAAATTTCTACTTTGATTGCTGATTTCTGCCTTAGGTTTAGAATAGATGTATTGAAGCACTCCATCCTGAATAAGTCATTCTATTTTCTTATACGAAGGTCTGCATGACCTATATTTTGCCAACATGTTCATGTTGCTCAAGGCTACTGTTATGTTACAAGTGTAAATATTTTGACAAATATTTACAAATGAGTATCATAGTTAAACAAATATTACTTTTATCAGTTTTGATTATTCAATGTATAGAGTAATGGGATGTAACATATCATGGGTGCTTCACACATTTAACTTAGAAAGAATTGACTTCAGAGTATTTTTCAATGAGAAAGATATTGATTCGGTATTGATGAGAGAATGAAACTTTAGTAATGACATTGAGGAAGTTTCCCGTACGTGATTAAAATTAAGTGGTTGAATTATTGAATTAAGTAGATAACGACATGATAAGGGTGCTAGATTTTCACTGTGTCAGGATTAATTGTGAAAAGGTTCACATGTTTAGCGTAATAGAAGGAGATAACATGCATTTAGAAGAAATATCACACTCCATGTTCCCTATCAAAGTAGAAAGAACATTCCTAGCGTCATTCTTTTTTCTAGTCTTTTCATCCAAAATTTAGTTTTTTCAAAGTTCTGTTCTTGTTTTTTGTTGCTGTTATTGGATCAAGCTGAAATTATCTAGGCTGTTTAGGAAACAATGTTCCTAGAATCTAGCTGATATTGCCTTTGATTATTTTAAAACTTTATCCACTGAAACTGTTTAACATATTGCTTTTCAGGTGATGATGATACTAATGGGCATATTGACAATATGTGTTGTTTTGCGAAGCCTGGTGTGGTTTTGTTGTCCTGGACTGACGATGAATTAGATCCTCAGTTTGAACATTCTGTTGAGGCCTATTCTGTTCTCTCCAACACTACTGATGCCAATGGTAGAAAATTACAAATAATCAAACTTCACGTGCCTGGGCCTCTCTATATGACAGATGTAGAGGCTTCCGGAATTCTTCAGGTAAAAGTAATACAGACCTGAAATCGGTTTTTCATGCCTCTACATTTAATTGTCATGCCTGAAATTTGGTTAATAGATGGAGACATGATCCCCAAAGTACTACTGGAAAATTAGTGTTTTTGATATATTGAACAATTGATGCTTAGTTTATTTTCGGACTTGCCATTTTTTGTCTGTGTAAATATAGCTAGAATTTCTCTAATAGAAATTCCATTTAAAAAGAACTCTGTAAAACAGAAGCCATTAAAAATTTATTCACTGTATCAATTCCTTTGGAAAAAGTAAGTATGATTGTACTCTGGTATCCCATGTCTCTCAAAAGTATTAGCTATTAAACAGCTCTATAGTTCTGGGGTATGAAGATCAAAGCCACGGAGAGACACTTTTCCGTTTTCTTTCATCCTGATTTTATTCAAAAATTGACAACAGGATGATAATGCTAAATCAAGAGTTGCTGGTACAAGACTTGCTGCTTCCTATGTTAACTTCTATATTGCCAATGGAAGGATCATCACACCACAATTTGGGGACCAAAAGTGGGATGATGAAGCTGTCCGTGTCCTGACTCTGGCCTTTCCAAATCACGAAGTAAGCATAATATTACTGCCCATGAATTATTTTCCTCTTATATGTTTACTCTAGAATCTCATTGGTGTGTAACAGGTCGAGATATTTAACATATTACCTTTATCTATATCCTAAGAAACTATGACATCTCATATTTGAGCACTTTTGGTTCTTAAACACTTGATTTAGAATCTAGTCATTTGACCATGATGAATACGGGATGGAATGTAAACTTTAGAAGATGGAATATCATTTGTGCACAGGAAAGATACAACGCTCATGTTATTGACATCCAAGAAGATGGAATCCGAAAAAACTGGGGGATATTTTTTTAAATTTCGTACATACTAAGGAAATTGTCTCTAAAGTTATAAGATTCAAAAACTTTCATGAAAATAATTGGATGAGTGCTTCTGAAATATAAGCTATTTCCTGTTGGGTGTATGCAATGTTCTAAGGGGTCCAATGGTTATAAGGCCTGATTTGTTAATGATTTTTAAAATTCAGTGAGTCGGTGGTAAATATTGCCACTTTTTCTTCTGGCATATCACCCTTGTGTTCGAACCATGAAAATCTGATGACTGTTATTATCTCTTATGTGGTAGGACAAGGCCATATCATAATATGGATTCCCAAGTTTAGTTTTTGTTGTTGTTGTTGTTGTTTCTTTATTTTTCTGCTGCAAATGCTTCCTAATGTTCTTTGTTCCAAGTTCCAATATCCAAGATTGGTTTCATCTCATATTTATGTTTGAACTTAGTGCATAGAAAGCACATGCAACAATACAACAATAGCAGTGAGGAAAAACCCTGCGCAAAAAAATTATATAAGCGTGAGTGTTCATAAGTAAAAGTGGAAGCATGAATTATACCATTCCCATCACAAGTTCGAGTTCAGCGTTGAAATTTAGCCAGAATTGGTGATAGATTATAGACACAGAGAGCCATAGTATCATGCTTTATTGGAAGGCTGAAAACACAATCCAATTTATTATGATGGCAGAGCTTCCTCTCAATGATGTGTCTGAAATTGATGCATTCAAATATTCAACTAAATTCTGGTTTTCCATTTATATATATATATATACACACTCTGGTGCTGGACAACAAACTTAAAATCCATGGTGGTTGTCTCAGGTAGTCAGAATTAAAGGTGCAAAGGAGATTGCTTTGGCAGGTGGGAATATACATTGCATCACACAGCAGCAGCCAGCAATTGTCTAGAGTTATGCAACTGCCATTTCTGTTCTCTATACCGAAAAGAAGACTGCAGTTGGATTAGCAATCTCATTGCCTTGTCCTCTTGTTGGTATCTTAAACAATGCATTGCTATCACCATTAGCTCCTCTAATACTCATGTGTACCCTTTAATATCTTATCAATTACCTTTTGCGATTCTAATCTTTTAGCATTATAATAGCTTTGTTAGTGCTAATATTTTACCTCTGGAGTTATTAAAGTTTTTTCTGTCATTTTTTTTTCCTTCTGATTATGCTTGTTCTATCAGTCTGATATTTCATTACTTCTTTCCTGTCAGTTAATTTGAATATCAGATTGAATAATCTGATTGTTGATTATTGCATCCTTTTGTTTTGAGTTTTACTAGATTCATATAATTCTCTCAATCCAAATAATAGAGTTGGATTTATTTTAACAGTTCTTTATTATTTTTATTATTATTAGTGGTATTCCTGTTGCTGTTGTTGTTATTTATATATTTATTTATTTATTTATTTTCTCTGTTCGCTTCTTTGCATTTTCTATGAAATTTCCATGAACTAAACATAGCTTTAGTCTTCTAGTTCTAAGAACAGTTGAGAAGCATCTCAACAGGTTTATTAGAAAATCAAATTCAGATACACAAATTTAAAGAATGTATGAGGCATTTGATGGGTGTTATGATATTAGGAAGTATTTTCAGTTTAAGAAGTATATTTTTGTCAAATATTAGATGTTGAGACAAGTTTAAGAAACACTTTTAAAAATCAAAAAATTATTAATAATGTTTTTTTTTTTTAAGGGACACCTTATAGGTAGATTTTTTTTTTTTAAATATTTATAGAAAAAATACTTAATAAAAATATTCGAAGTGTCCTTAAAATCTAACTTAAGTGGTAAAAAAGGGTAATGAGTGAATGAGAGGTTAGACTCACGTCCCTATAAGAATAGAGTAGTACAACAATGTAATGCAAAATGAATATATGTCAAAATATAGTAGGATTTCTTCAATCTAAAATGACTGTTTGTTACGGAAGGTGGGACCATCCGTTAAATATGAGTAGTTGCAGAACAATAATGATGAAAAAGATAGATGCAAGGAACCAGATAGCAACATAAATTGCTTACGTGGTTCGATCAAACCTATGTCCGTGGGGCTGAACTCAAATGCAAAGAGTTTCATTTTTTCAATTAGGTTATAAGTATGACTTATATGAGACAAGACTTCCCCTTTATCTGATGTCGTCTTTTTGCCTAACTTTCTCACGATTAAACATAAAATGAGATTTCCTAATTCCCTAACAATGACATCTAGACACCCACATGCCCGAATTCTCCCCCACAAAACTCATATATACATAATAAAATAACACACAATCCCCATGAAAACTCCTCGATCCTTAACTTTTGAACTTCAACTCAATTATAGTATAGATACAGCGAGAACTTTAAGCGTGCATGTAGGAGTTGACAATATGGGTTGTTAGGCATGATAGGTCCAACCCATTTTAGCTCGACTTTTTGAAGGATGGAACGTAAGGTTAAAGTTCGAATAAGTTGGTGAATTGGGTAGACTTGATTAAATACAGAAACATTTATTTAACTTTCTTAAGTAAAATATATGTTTTATAGCATAGAGGTTTTGAAAATAATAATTATTATAATATATGATTAATATATTAAACTTTGTTGTTTTAACTTTTTTTTTTTAATTTTTAAATGTAAACTTTTAATATAATTTATATGATAATTTAATATTTAAAAAATATTGTATGAAAAATTACGGAATGCATTTGAATTAAATAAATTACAGTTTTAATATTGAATATATTTTCATTTATCTCATTAATCATATTTTAAATATTTACAATTTCATTTTTTTGTATTTCTCCTATAAATTTTATTTAATCGTATATGTTTTTTTGATAAAAATGAAGTTGTGATAGTTTATAACTTAAATTAAATTTAATAACTAAATTATTAGTATATTTTAAATAATTTTATTACTTAAACTATAGTTAATAACAAAATATTATTATTTAAAAATAATTAACAAAAATCTTACACTTATTTCTTTCATAAAATGGTTATATCTTATACTAAAATGAATTTTTAAAATAAATAGGATATTTCATTATACTATTGACATGTATATTTGGGAAAAAAAATATTATAACTAAGCACTTTGTTACAATAATATATATATATATATATATATTCTAAATATCAATAAAATTTATGTTGTTTTTTTACAATTAAAGCGCTTTGTTCTGATATAAAGTATTGTCCTTGTTTGCCCCTCCTTCCTTGGATAACTTTGTCTTTTGAAAGCTTTGAGCAATCTCCCAACAAGTGAGTGGCTATGTAGACTATGTTGTTAACATTTTAAAATTTTAATTTTAATGAATAGATAGCGATGGCTTTTGACTGCGTGAGGATATCTGTGCTACAATGTGGAGTCGCGTATTTATTGTGGATATAATGAGGATGAAGATTACATACATATGAGATTTCATTTAATACTTTGAAGTTATTTTTTCGGAGGTGTTATTAAGTTATTCTTTGTGTTTTAGTCTTATTTTTATTTTATTTGAAGAATGATAGAATTTAGCAAAATTAATTTTTTAAAAGCGTTTTAGGTTTGTAGTAACACGTATAAGCTAAGTGTTTAGTCAAAGTTAACTTTGAATATAAATTAGTTAGGTCAGCCATCTGTTTGACCTCGGCCCGAGAATGCGAGTGGCAGATTCTACGGCCCAATCTTATAATCTAATATTTATTATAGTGCTTCAAGATCTCTTCAAATATTTTGATTTTATCTCTAATCCGTGTTTATAGAAAGCTCCTTTAACTGTTACAATTTTCCAAATCAATCCCAACATGACAATTGTGATATCATGATTTTATTCTATAATTATCATAAATATGATCAAATCTTCCGTATTTAATTTGCATTATATCTCCTTTTAGTTTTCCTTATTTACCTTATTTAGTATCTTATTATCGTCACCCCAGCTATCTTCTCGTAAAAATTCTTGAAGATCAAGACTTCAAAATGGAGATGTAATAACGATTCTTGGGAGCGAGCACTAGCGATGAAGGCATATCATAATTTATTTCGAAAATGGAGAGAGTGGGAAAATATAGACTTGGGTAGCAAGTCTTTTACGTCTATAAAAAGGGCAGAGAAAGATGAAGCAAATCTTGGTAAATTCAGCCGTCGACAAATCGACAAATCAACAAATCAGTGTCGAATTAATGTCAATACTTGACCAATTATAGAAACTTCAGCAAGCTTTTAGCAAATCCAAGTTTTTCAACAAACTTTCAGCAATCTCAACAATTCCAGCATTATATTTCTTGGTTTTAGCCAAGTTTTTCACAAATTTTCAACAATGTTATTTCATTCATTCGTAGTGAAATCCAATATTTTATCTAACAATTCCAGCGTTCTAGTTATAAGTTATATTCAAGTTTTTATCAAATTTCTACCATAATAACGTTTTCATAGTGAAATCCAATGTTTACTTCAATAATTCCAGTATTCCTAGTCACAAGTATTATTAAAGTCTATAAACTTTCAACATCATGTTGTTTCATTCATTCATTAGAAAATCTAACATTTTTTTTTTTAACAATTAATTTTTACAAGATTTCCATTCATATGTTCCCACTTTAATTATAAAGAATTGTCAAAAAATTCGAAAGCTTACATAACCCGATTAGAAGTTTGACCTTAATAATTGTTATAATTTGGAAACATTTTAATTTATTAACACGCCTATTATTTTTATTTTATATGCTTAGTGTGAAATTAAAAAAGCACCAAAACAAAAAAGAAAAAGAAAAGTCTCATATGATTTAAGAGTTGGACTTTGCCCATGAGGAAGCTTCTGCAATCTTTGTCATCACTTCCTTCACTTCAATTAATTATGAAATTTGTACAATTACAAAGTCAAAATCTTATTTTTATTTAATACTTTCAATTTTCTAATTCTACCTGCTCCACCTGATTATTGACTATTTACTCCGGAAGTTAAAAGTTAAAACTGCACTAATGACACTGTCCACCAAGTCTAATAAATGGACGGTCATGATTAAAGCACCCACTCCCCAGTCCGTACGGATTAGAGCAGCTTCCCACTTTGTTATAACCACCACCAGATTCATTTTTCCTCCGCCCACTTAATAGATGCATCCTAAGGCCAGAAACTTACTTGGGGTTATCGAAATGAAGTTATTAAGAAAGGAATAGTAATGTATTGGCTATTTTCTGAAACTTTTAATTATCTGTGAGTGCAAGATATATTCGCCAGCTTGGATGGCGTTTCTGGCGCTGATGTAAATGCCCGTTGGAGCGTGATTTTTATATTTGATATTAATGGAATTCTGCGATTATGAGGATGGCCAGCGATGGCTGGGTTGGAGTTGCTCTAACTTTAAAACTGTCTCGTCTCACAAATCACGATATGGGTTGTGGGCCATTGGTTAGGGTGGATTCAATTTCTATTCAGCATCGGACGGCCCAAGGTAGCACAACATTGGTCTGAGTGATCACACTCAAGACTTTCTTATTTGGGAATTAAGATCTCGCACGTGTGGGAGCTTGGAAAAATGGGAGTGGCAATAGCAAAACGTACGTGCGTGCGTGCGTGCGTGTTTGGTTAGAGGGAGAGAGAGGGAGAGGTAGATGGAGAGGGAGAGAGATCTGACTCCAGCTTGGAAGAAAGTGAATAGAAAATAAAGGAAAATCAGAGTCTCATTGACGTTAGAAATTTCCATTATAGTGAGAAAGAGGGAATCGTTAAAATGGTCAATTGAAGATCTAGAGAGAAACGGAGGGAGGATTGTATAGACAGAAGGAGAAGATGGGATGCTCATTCTCAGGACTGAATGCACTGTACGATGCTGTAAATGGAGGCGGAGATGTGTGGATCAATGAGAACCGGTTCAGGATCGTGAGGCCTCTCGGCGAAGGTGGATTTGCATATGTGTTTCTGGTCAAAGAGGTGGTCACTGACTCACCCTCTTCAGCTTCCAAAAAATTTAAAGACCCTTCTCACGTCTCAGGTTCGATTTCTCGAATTCTTGTGTTCTCTAATTCGTTGTTTGTGTATCTGAATAGCAGGTCTTCTTTTCAGAACTTAACGATGATTAGTTACTGTAAAATTGAATGATTTGGACGTCGGATATGGCATCTGCCGCGAATTTCGATGTATAGGGTTGTATCGTGTATTTATTTTGGGGTGATTTGAATTTCTTTGACCTAAAATTCATTTCTTTATAGGATTTGTGGGTTTGTTGTACGTTAACTGCAAGTGGTAATCTGAATCGCTTTTGAGAAGTGATTTGATTATAGATTCGTTGTCCTCTACAAAATGAAATTGCAACAATTTTTTCTTAAGCTTTGTTCTACGGGAAAATATCCTGTATAAATGAAGCCTCGTGAATTTTTTTTTTTTGGTTCTTTTTTGTCCTGGAATATTTTCCTGGGAACTATTCTCTACTAGTCAAATGTAATTTTACTTCTTTGGTGATGCATGACTATATAGTGCATGGATTTTATCACAGTATCTGGATGTGTACATTTTATTTTTCTCCACTTGATTAGCCTGACTGGGATTGTAATACAGTTTTTAACTTAATTTTATATGCAGATGATGGGACTTATGCAATAAAGAAAGTTCTAATTCAAAACAATGAGCAGTTGGAACTGGTGAGGGAAGAGATCCGTGTTTCCTCATTGTTCAGTCATCCCAATCTTCTTCCGCTTCTTGATCATGCCATTATTTCAGTAAAGGTGACCACTGTGGATTGTTTATCATGTCTACTTTATACATTACGTCATTTTGTTTACTTATCATTATCAAAAAATATTATTGCCATTTTGTCCATTACTAAGATGTTAGTAATTCTGCTTGATATTAGACTAGTAACTGTCACCATGTCTCAGGACTTTGAATATTCTTGAAGCTGAGTGAGCGTTACCTTGCTGGGGATGCTGCACGTTATACTTATGGGTTACTATAGTGTGGCCAAAAATGCTACTGAAAAAGAGGATTCCAGAAGTTATGTGCAAAATTACGTGGTGTCATGGTGGATTTATGTGTTTTTTCCTATAATTAAGTAATCAAATATTTTGTAATTGCATAGAAAAGGTGCACTAGATACACATGAAACATACAAAGAATGCCAAAAGGCAGGAAAAAGCAGAAAAACAACAAACCACAGCTCAAAATAACACAATGCCCTATGGATCATAGAATCAAAGGGTTCTCTGGCAACCTAGTCCATGTTCTGCTATTTGAGACCGGGGTTAACAGACCACCCAAAAAATAATGAGCCACAACTACTTCAACCAATGCCACTACCCAAGTGACTATCTGATGCAGTTGCCCATTATCTCCTTGAGAAAACAAGCATATCTTGGTTGGGGAGTTGTGTTTCGCCAAACTAGTTGGCTTGCTTTGGGTTAGTTAGCTTTTGTATAGGTGGAGTTTCATCTCTTTGTTTTGAGAGAAGGAATCCTCTTCCTTCCTTTGTACTTTATGCTTTTCTTTTAATATATATTTTATTTCTGCTCAAGCCTCAAAGAAAAAAAAAACCATATCGACTACCATGAATCCTTTTCCAGAAATGAAGAGAACGTTAACATTCTCCTCCTCTCCACCTCCTGTCCCCTCATCTTATCACTAGCCTGGGTGCGCAGAAACCAGATTCCACATACGCTCCTCCCTTCTCCACTTGAACAATTGTAGTCATAGTGGATCCATGTTGCTGTTGGCATGGGCATTAGATGTGATTTGGATGCAATAAAGACATGCTAACATAATAATTTAAAATAAAAGGTTGATAGGGTCATAGGGAGGAAATATTAATAAATAATCCTTTTACAAAAACTTCATTTAAATAAAGGCTTATCAAAAAAAAAACCCTTATATATATATATATATATATATATATATTGTTCGCAGATGTTATTTATTTGTTTTACTATACATATTAAATCATAATAGTTGTGTGTTTATATGTTGTGTGGTGTGGTGTGGTATGAACCATAGATCTGATGTCAAATTCGAGGCATGCTGGTGGAGCCTATGGTTTGCCATACTGTCTAACACAGAGACACAATCTTTATATTTTCATAGGAAAAAGAGAGAACATATTAACTACGTCTGATTGAGGGCTCAACAAAGCATACATGGTACATACTAAGAGTGCCATTACACAAGTGAAACAGGAGAAAACAAAAAACAATCTACTGTCACCCACTTTGAGCTAATCAATTAATAAAGTCTATCATAGTCATAGAAGTCCATGAGATGTGCTTTTTACTTCTGCAGGTGTTTTGGCAGAACCAATGTTAGTAGGAAAATCATCAACCTAGGTGAGGCCTAGAGTCAAGCCCTGGGGTAAAATTTTTGTACTTGTTGATAGGGTCTGCGCTGGTGAGGCTGTGACAGCATTGATGTGAGTGACATCTGGCACCCCTAAGGGCTGCTTCCTCGTCTCAAGAAGTCTACGGCAGGTGGCATTGCCTTGATTAATAAGGCAGGGGGTTATCTAAATCTGCAGATACTTAGATACCTTCATTTATCATGGCCTACTATTGTAACTGGAACATAAAGAATATCACTCCCATTTTTGCTCTATTCTTATTTCCTTCCAGCCAATCTAGCATCTTGGAAATCTGGAGGTTGTCCAGACCCAATTAGTTAATGGCTGTCTCTGCCTTTTTGTCTGCTCTTCATATCTAACATGAACAGTGATATATTTTGTATTTATACTGGTTTAGGAAGGTAACCTTCTTTTCTTCTTTTTGTTTATCTTTTTCTTTTTGCTGCAATTTATTTAGCATTGATCAAAAAGATTTTATTTCATTGGGCAGACCCCACAAGAAGGTTCTTGGAATCATGAAGCATACTTGTTGTTTCCTGTTCATTTGGATGGAACATTACTGGACAATGCCAATGTTATGAAAGCTAAAAAGGAGTTCTTTTCGACCTTGGATGTTCTTCAAATATTCCGGCAGGTGAGCAAGAATCATTATAATCCTCACGTTTCAATGTTCCTGGCAATGTAAATTCTTGTGCATATAATGTCAATGACAATGACATTAAGATCATTCTTCTTGTTTTGGATTGACTTTTCATTCTTTTTTCTGCATCAATTGGTATCACATTTTTAACAGTAGCCTGAAAATGCTTGGAACCTAATCAATTGCTTTCTCTTTAAGAAAAAGTTAATATGCCACTTAGATTTCCCCAGATGTGATATAGAATTTAGCTTAGGGGTATTTTTCTGCTAGTTATTTTTGGATTTAAATTTATTTGCATTTGATTTTTTTATTTATTTTATTTTATTTTGATCGGTAAAGGATAAAAAATATTGGTTA
Source organism: Tetrastigma voinierianum (assembly GCA_016808115.1). Classification (NCBI taxonomy): domain Eukaryota; kingdom Viridiplantae; phylum Streptophyta; class Magnoliopsida; order Vitales; family Vitaceae; genus Tetrastigma; species Tetrastigma voinierianum. Next base: position 544,783 of record JAEQBH010000263.1, on the reverse strand, counting down.
AATTGTTACTTTCCCATCACAAATATTGGTTATGGCATTTTCACTAGGAACAACAAGTGTTTTAACATAGAAAACCCATGCCGCAGCTTTGTGCAGGGCTCAAGCATATGCACGGTTTCGAGCCTCCATATGCACATAACGATGTCAAGCCTGGTAATGTACTTTTAACTCATAGAAAGGGACAACCACCTCTTGCTATATTGATGGATTTTGGAAGTGCTCGTCCTGCAAGGAAGCAAATTCGCTCCCGTTCAGAAGCATTGCAGTTGCAGGTGCTTGCTACTTCTTTCTACTTTTGCCTTTTCTATATATCTGCATATTCTTTTGTTTCTGTTTTATATAAACAATCCTTTTTTGCATGTAATTTAACCAATTTGTACTGAACACTGTTTCAAAATGCTTCTCTTCCTTATTGGACGGAGTTAGATGTTTAATTGAATTTAGCCTAGCGGGCATGGCCATTAGGCGGTATGAACTTGATTTTCTTGAAGGGAACTTGGGAACTTGCGATTGATTCAGTCAACCAAAGCTTAGTTAGCCATGTTCAGGTTTGGCTTTTGGAAAATTTTATTTTTTTTGATAGATAAACAGAGCAAATTTTATAAACACAAAAAATGGGGAACTAGGTTGATCTAAGTATACAGGGAGTATACAAAGGAACACCAGGCCTGTACAAAAATAGAGAACCAAAAAAACCTACCACCCAAAGAAAACCCTAGAGAATACATAGCAAGATTCTTAAAAGAGAGCACTCCACCTCAAAAGAACCAGCCCAAGATACTAGGGTGCTAATAAAAACGGTTTTAAGTCTAGTTACAGAGAAAGGTATGCCATCAAAGACTATGCGGTTCCTCTTCTTCCAGACTGCCTAGAATAGGCAAAGGGGTGCTACCATCCACAACTTTCTGACCCTCTCCCTTATGGGAAAGTCGGTCCATTCCAACAAAAAATCCTTAGGCTTTTGGAAAAATACTCAGCTAGATGCTACTCATAGGCAGTTGGTTTTTAGTTAAAGTGGTCTGCCATTTGTTTTTCCTTGGATAGGCATCAAATTTTATTGAGGAGTGCATCACAAAAGAGTGAATTGTACGCCAAGTGCACAGTGAATTACCATGGGCATGGAATGGGATGTGACTCGAAGTGGTAAAGGGTTGGGGTGGGGGTGGGTGGTTCCAGGTTCAATTGATTCTTTGATATCTTTGACATGATATTGCTGACCCAATTCACAGTGGTAGAGGATTTCAAAGTCATTTGACCAAGTCTTGCTATACGAATAAATATGAATAAATATTGCTAACCCAACTCACAGTGACTCATGATATGATCAATTGATTCTTTGATATCTTTACAAAGATTGCTTTTGTTGACCATATTCCAACCCTTGTCCACTAAAATATCTACAGTTAAGATCTTTCTCCATACAGCTTCTCCTGTGAAAAACACAATCTCAGAGGAGCCAAGACCCCTCTAATCTATTTGAGTGGGCCCTTGTGTTTGGCTCCTTAATATTTTCCTCTCTTTTATCTGCCCCTTCATTGAAGTTTTTTAAAAAAACTATATTTCTCGTGAGAGAAGCATAGGTGAGAGTGACCTATAAGAGGTGCATTTCTGTTTCAAACAATTTATAGTAATGTTCATTTCTCAGCATTTTAATGCACTGTGAAGTTGGAGAATTAGCCACTTTTTTTTTTCCAGGGGTATTGTATCTTATTTTATGTGCCATGGTTCATGTGAAAAAATGCTAACATTGAGTGAGTGTGCAAAGATAAATATCCTTTGTTTTTGTTGCATGTCACAACTGCTCTATGGTATTAAACTCTCACCATTGTTTACCAGATTATCTTTTTATTACTTTCCCATTTTCAACTGTTATGGAAATTTTCTTTTTCCATATCATTGATTTGAAATGTTTTTATTCTGTACTTGAGCAGCTTGTTACACAGTAATTCTCTTTGCATGGTGTTTGCTGTTTTTCTTATTTTATTTAGCATCAATGTGTTCAATTTTCATCTTGTAGTCATTGTTTGTCATGCTCCTGATTTATTTAATTTTTCCCAATGACTGTTGTGCTAGGAGTGGGCTTCTGAGCACTGTTCAGCACCTTTCCGAGCTCCTGAATTGTGGGATTGTCCAAGCCACGCAGACATTGATGAACGAACTGATATTTGGTCATTAGGGTGCACTTTATATGCGATAATGTATGAACCGACTCTCTTCTCTTGTTAAGTAGTAGGTTTTATTTTTACTTGAGAGAACTTGCATTTTTTCTGTGTTGATGGCAGCGATATTTCCTAATTATGTTATTATAGGAAAAACTTAGTAATGATTTAGCAGCTATTGGTGGGACCTATGGCAGGATGAAAAGCTGCTGACTAACTGTTGTCTTGATTGAGGATGGAGTGGGTAATTGGGTGATTTTGGTTATATTGACACACTCCTCGGGTGAAGTTAGGTTAGCAATATACCCACCTTTATTGGACAAAGATATACTCTTAAAAAGCACTGACCTAGTTGTTAAAATTAGGATAAATTTCACTCACCATTCCCAGGTTTGGGCTTAATACATTTACTTATCATGAGTTTTGAAATTTCATCAAACTATAAAATAATAAGAGAAGAATAGTGAAGTATAGCTGATAATGAAAGAAAAAGAATAGGTACGTGTCTGATGGAATGTCAATCTAATTATGGGTAGGTGTATTTAACCCAAACTTTTAGCGAGGTGAGCAAAACTTACCCTTAAAATAAATCAATCTCTAATCTAATCATTAAATGTAATTTGATGTTTGGGGAATTACTGTGACGCCCGTGCTTGTGATGGGGTGCAAAAATAAATAGTTCTTGTGTTTGTGGGAGTGTCTTTCATGTTTGCATAAAATTTATTATAATGTTGGTTATTTCTTTTCAAATAGGATTGAAATAAGTTTATCTTACTGGTCGTAGAACTGTATTTGGAGTTTTCAGTCATATTAATATTTAAACTTCATGTTAGCTTGTCTTTCCCTCCTGTTTCCCATTCTAGAGTATGAGTTCTTTGCATTCAGTTGCTATTTGTTTATGATGCTGTATAGCTTACACTATTTCGTACTTCCTTGAGTATGGAGTCCAGTCCTTGTCACTCATTGAATAGAGAACAAGATATGCGTTTTTCTTTCGTCGTCTTTTTTTCCCCAATTTATTTTTAATCATTTTCTATTTCTATATTTATGGCTGCCATTTTTTAACAGGTATGGGGTTTCTCCATTTGAGTATGCTCTAGGGGAATCTGGAGGAAGTCTACAGTTGGCAATTGTAAATGCACAAATAAAGTGGCCAGCCGGTCCTAAGCCACCATACCCAGAAGCTCTCCACCAGTTTGTGACATGGATGCTTCAGCCTCAGGCCACTGTCCGTCCTCGGATTGATGATATCATTATTCATGTCGACAAGTTAATCTCTAAGTTTTAGAATTAGTATAAGAAAAAAAATGTTGGACCTGAATGCACAGTTGTACCATCCATATTCCTGCAGATTTCACCATAAATGTCCATTATGTCATATTTGTTGTCACCTTAAATGAGAATCTGGCAAAAGGGGTAGCAGTTTATGTTTAATGTCACAGAGGGAGCTTTTTTTTTTTTTTTTTTCTTGGTAGTATTTTTGGTGTTATATTGAATTTGTATCACAGGTGTACTTGCTCATTTCAGCAAATTGAATTATATTTACTGAGTTCGTCATGATGATTTGGCAATATAACCGAATTACCAATTTCTTGTTTTGAGGCTACAATTTCTGTGCTTCTGGCTGTAGATACTCTCAGCACTATATCAACCAATTTTCAAATGTGAAAAGTGGATTTGTCATTTTCTTCAACGTCTGCAATTGGTATATTGAGCAGTGGACTCCAAGCCATGTGGGATGATCATACGATAATAGGCATTCAGGCTTTCAATGAAAATGAAGGATTAGATTGCACCACTTCTGATGGTAAGAGAAAGCAGTAAATAAATGCCTGCTTGGTTACCCTTTTTGAAAAATTGGTTCTGCTTTTTGAAAACGATTCTGCGATGCCAGCAAAGGCAGCAGGGAAAGCGAGGGCGTGTTTGGTTCTCTTTCTCGATAACAAAGGAGAGCATAAAACGTTAAATTTAGATAGCGAAAACTTAAAGGCAGCGAAATGATATGTTCTATGTGTTTAAAAGCGATTACCAACAATTTTAAAAAACAGGAACCAAATAGGCTCTAAGAACATAATAGAAAACACTAGATTTAGAGAACAAAAATAGTTTTCAGAGAACACCAAAATATTGTTTTCTGTGTTTTGAACGAGGAGCAAAATCAGGCGCTTAAATCACGTCGAGGCTAATTGGGACCTTGATGGGGCGGAGCCTCCCCGAGCATCGACAACGGTGTGAGAGACACATAAAAAGATGATCCGGGTGGCGGTGTGCGGCCGCAGCTACTGATGATTAAGTCGACCTGAGATGGAAGGAGAAACAAATAGTTGACGTAGTTAGAATTGACTTACCTTCACCTCGTGAGGGATATTCCCGATTTATAGGGTGCGGTTTACAAATCTCCCCTTAATTTTAGGGATAAAATCCCATTTTCCCTATTAGGGATTAATCTTCTGAGAAATAAGAGATTTGGAAAATGGGAAATCCATTGATAAATATCTTCTTTGTTCCGCCTTCATATGTATCATGCTTGAACTTCCCGTATGCGTTAGGATGGTCATTTGGGGACTTGAAATCCTAAACGAGTACTGCAAAAGCAGTCTTTGAAAGATGCTCGCAATGCGGATAATGTCTGCACGGGTTTTTCATACGATAAGTGGGAGCACAGGAAGATTTGTTTCATACTTGAGCCTTGGGTCCATCGGTAAATAGATTACAAGATCGTAGTGCTTCGTAATGCCTTATTTTCCCTATTGGAATTTTGTGCTTTTTCAGTCGGGGGAAAAATACTATGCTTTTAAACCTTAGGTGCAAAAAGTTGAAAGGGTTGGGAGAATTGATGCGTATATTGAACGCATCGGAAGGTGAAGCACATTTGGATACAAAGCACATGGGTAGCACACGTTTTCTTTTATTTACGAGAAGTGCATGTAACAACGACACATTTATCGCGTAGTCGATGTTGTGCTCTACGTAGAGGGGTTGGAGCTCATTGATGTTTCTTTTCGATTTCATGAGCTATTTTGCCCTACTTTGCCCGATTTCTTTACCGTGTCTTTCGGCAAACAACTCAAAAGAATCATCGGAGATCCCTTAACAACTTTCGACTTTCCGGTGAGTTTTTGCAACTCAAATGTTGTTTGTATCACTTTCCTTGTGTTGTGTTTTGCGGCTATGATTGTTGAGTATTTTTGGCTTAGAAAGTTTTTGCTTCTTTATGAGGGTGCAATCATCATTCGCCAGTGAGGTTCTAGTGATGATGCTGTAGGCGGGATGTGGGATGTTCCCAGGTTTGGGGACATCCCATTAGATTATGTGAAGGTTCCTAGGTCTTGTCACTAGTGGGTTGTCAAACCTCAAGAGGGGGATTTCTTTTGTCTTTAAAGGGTTTTTCGCGCCGTTTGTTTAATAGGCCTTGGGCGTCCCCATTTTACGTTTGTTTCTTTGGCAGAATGGCGAGGAATTCGTGAAGAGACTTTTACCAGTCAGGCTAGGCGTAAGAGGGGGACTTCTTGGGAAACGCCCACTGTAAACAACCTTGTTGTTGCTATGTTTGTAGAGGAATTGAGATCGTTCAGTTAGATTCTTGTTGACATCAGACTGGAGGTGGGAGGCGGCAGAAGCGCTGACCATAGGGAGGCGGGTAATGCGTTTATTTCACCTAGGAGAAGCCGGTTGTATGGGCCGCTTCCTGCACTCCCGTTGTGACATTACCGATCCACGGTAGGCGCGACTCGCTATTAATAGAAAAGTGAGTTGATTTTAGAAGCTTTTGGAATCCGTCCCCAATGAGGAGCAATTTTGTTTGGATCGCCAGAAACTTATTTTTTTATTTTTATTTTTTTAAATGGGGGAAAATGGAGGCAGAGCAAACCCTATTGACTCGGAGTCGGGAAAAAAAAAAAGCAGGTTCCGCAAAACTAAATTTACGTGTCCAGGGATCGGGTTTATCTGACAAGGAAGGTACCTATGCGGTAGCACCCCTCCCCAGGCACAGGCTTCCGGTCTCTGATAATGAATTGGGTACATGGGATCATACGTGAGGACCGAGGGTGCGTCGATCACTTTCGGTACAAATAGATGACCGAATCACACGACCTGCACCATTGTTTAACATGCATAAACGCACGACAAACAAAAGCAATGGGTGCGTGCACGTAGTTAGTTTAGCCAGCGACTGCGAGGAAGGTTGGTCACACATTTTGGGCATACAACAATTTCTCAAAATTAAATATCAAAAGTAAAGGAAGTCAGGAGAAACCATACATTGCATCTCAGCCACTCATTGATGCTACAACACTTGTGCAGTTATACAAACATGTCTATTAATCTCAAATAATCGGGCTCGACAAAAAACTAGAATACTAGTGCTTAAATAACCACCATTTGACTCTGTACGACCCCACTGAAATTCTTATGAATTAAAAATAGGACCACGATACTTTAAACTAGCCCACGTTCGGGCGCTAGCATGCCTCTGTGATGCGGAGTGAATGGGCTTAACTCACAAAAGGTCATGGGCTCCAGTCAAGCGAAATCGGACACCCACACGAAAAACCTGACGAGCGGCTGATTCAATTTTTAAGCGGTAGAAGTCGATTGAGCAAAAATATCAAATTTTGTTATAACATTCCTCACAGAGTAAGGAACCTAAAACAAGCAACGGTGTATGATTCTAAAATCGGATGAGTGAGAACTGACCCAAACAATGGAAAGTAATTCCTAACCATTGCTCCTAAACAACTCTATCGAACCTACCGATCCTATTCCCTGCACCGATCAAGCTTCGTTAAGAACAATTTCAAATTCTGTCGTAAATACCTCGCGTAGTTCTTTTCCCCTTCGTTCTCGCATGGATAATTGATAAGACTGCCATGCGCCAATCACCGCTTAGATCGACCTACCCCACGCTGGTCAAATAACGCCCTCGGTGATATGTCAAGGACCGCCATCGAATGTAGCCAGTCCACCTACTATGGTATCAGAAGGCCCTAAGTCTTCAATGATCGAGAACTCGGGTGACTAGTCTCACCATAAGGGAGCGTGACGCCTTGGGCCGTGGCTTCGCTGGTCGCTGAAGCTGTGATTCCGCCTCAAACAGTTCAACATTCCCGAGGAAAGCTTCACTGACAGTTCGTACCGCGAACAGTCTACCGCTACCGCTAGGATCTACTCACCTCAGGTACACCAAACGCAATACATGTATACTCACCGCGCATCATAATTTGTAAGAGACAATGACCCCGTCGCTTATCTGAGAAATGATAAGGGCTATCTATCAAGTTTGGTTTCACAATTTCGCTTCTCCCGTGACGGATAACATTTACCGAGCCTCGACCGTAATGCCTCGCTTATTTTGGCTGGTGTGCTTTGATCGACATATCGTCATCGATGGTCTCCAATATGTAGTTTATAAATTGATCCGGATTTATGATCTGCCAAGGCCACTGTAATTATGTTTATTGGTGGCCCAGATTCCTCCCCGCGGTCAACTTCCCTGACATACCTTCTGAGGTGCCTTGCTTTGATTAGTCTTTCCACTAGGAACTTTAGGCTTCAACACTTGTTGGTCTCGTGCCCGTGATCTCTATGATAATCGAACTGCATATGGGCTTCTCTCTCGAGAGATCCGTCTGGGACTAGAGGCCACTTTGAAATTTGGCGAAGTCGCGACCGAGAGGCAACAACCTCCTCATATGATGTTCAGCAGGGGGTGGGAACCGCGAGGGCTCCCCTCTTTTCTCGTGATTGATCACGAGATCGTGCTTCGATTCGCTTCCGACCTTCCTTGGGGACTCAGACGGCTTTCTTCCCTTTCTAGCTTTGTTAAGTATCACCAACTTGCTTATGATCATGACAATTCAGCCACGTGGATATTATCTCCAGCCGCTGATTACTTATCTACCCAATTGTGATAATTCTTCCAAATTGCTTGACTGATCTAAAGACAAGTGAGTGGAAGAAAGGAGTGGATGGTCTGCTTCTCCCTGAAAGTTTCAAGGACTCAGCCCATGCTATTAGCCTCTCACATATTTGGCCACCTCGAACCTTCTTGTGAAGTCTCGTATGGATTCCTCTTTCTGCTTTATAATAGTTAGCAAAGAGCTAATGTTCCTCTTTCATACCGAACAGCAGGTCGGGAGAGATGAACGAGTCCAAAGCTCATCGAACGTTCATCAATTACGCTGAGCTTGTGAAACCGTGCCAACAGAGGCCGCCGCAGAATTAGCCGGGAATACTTTGCACAACAGACCGGGCCGCGTTTATCCACACGTCGATCAGTGGCTACGTGATCATAAAGGGTCATTAGAGCTTATCGAACAAATCCGAGGCTGTCAGAATTAAGAACGTGGTCGCTTTTAGTCGTCGCCAGCGATTAAAGCCGCAAGTCGCATATCAATACCTACCCGTGATCAAGGCGACGACGGGCTGTGATCGCGGTTGCCGTTGCACATCGACGCGCTTCGGCTCAAGCGGGCCGGGTTTCGCTTCTCCATCGCCCGTCCTAGCTCACGGGGAAGCGCCACTAACGACATTACTACAAGGCGCAAGGCGAGTGCTTCCTTCACATTCGCCCTTGTGTCGCCCGAGCATTCCTTCCTAGCTGAGGACTCATGGACGGGGACCTCCTGAGGACACCATCATCCGCCTGAGGTCACAAATTTCAAAATAATGGGCTCTCGCTTTTATCGGGGGCTATCAAGTTCAACACGATAGCCATCTCGTACATCTTTTCCAAGGTCGCGACTTTCCTCTACCTGGGCTCGCAACTAATCATTCTCACGTTGCAAACGTTCAGCGCGAGCTTGTAACTCATGACCGTCTGCCTACCTCCCGCCTCCCATCTCCTCGACGCTAATCTGGAGGAACCGATCCGTGTTTGGATGCATCAAATTCATCTCGACATCATGACTACTCGTAGATCTGATGTAGAAAGGGAGTCGAAAGAGTCAGGTACCTGGGGTTGCTAGAATCGCTAGCCAGCTTCCCATGCCTGGCCGTCGAGACTTTTATTCGATTCTCACAGACGGTGCCAATTGTTGGGTCTTTGATCGTCGGATCCCCTGAGTGTCAAGGTGTAGGGACTCGACCGCCGATTCCCAAGACGCGAACGCAACATGACCCTCGGGAACAGATGACCGTAGATCAATAACAAGAACAGAACCTCGAAAAAGTGGTGATTCGACGACGGTGGACCGACCACCTCTCCGATGATTAAGTCATCAACAAATGCAGAGAGGGAGAAGAGAATGGGCAGAGTTAGAATTGCTTACCCTCTCCTCGTGGAGGATCTTTCTTATTTATCCACGATGGTTTGCCGAATCTCCCTCCTATCTCGAAAAGGAATCTCCCATTTTCAGGGATAAACCTCCTTTTCCATATCAACGACTCATTCTTCCTTATTAGGAATTATCCTTCCCTTATCTAGGATTATCTCTCTGAGTAGTTAGGATCTAAGGAAAATTTGCTAATAATATCGCTTTTGGCTCGATTTTTGTTTCTGTAGCATTTATCAGAATAAACTTTCCATATACGATAAAATTCCCATATTTGGTAATGGTCATCATGACTTGAAGCCCTGTGACATTGACCGTCTCCCTTTCCAGCGGCTCTTGCTCTCCCGTCTCTGAAGTGTCCACTGTCTGTGGAGGTGAGTGGAATCTGGTCGGTTTCATAACACAAGCCAAACAGGCCTCGAGCCCAAATAGGCCCCAGGCCCATTGAGTAGCTGATCTTAAAGATCATGGTACTCACAAGAGTGACTCAACAATGTCTGCAGTTACTCCTATTGTTCTTGGTCCATTTCTCAATTTAAAATCTTATTATAGATTAATATTTCACAACGTAATGTATTAACTCCTTCAAGTAAATGGTGCTTATACATAAACATATGATGCTTTTGTGGAGATCCATAACAAGCATCTCATCTAAGCATCATGGTATGTTTAAGAATGATTTATTCAAAAATAATCATATCATGAAACTATAAACTCATGATTTCAAATGCACCTTGCTGCATTAACATTTTCAGTTTCTGTTAATGGTCATGTCAATCATCATGTTCATCATCATCTCCTTCAGAATCTGCACGAGCCAACAAAAATTATTCAAGATCACAAAAATTGAAGAAGACTGATCTGGTAAAAAAGAAAACGAAAAAGCTACAGAATAATAACTCCAATGTGATAGCAAAAGAAACTTTACATTTGAAGAATATGACCAAAACACTAGTCCCAGAACTAGAAAACATACTACCTGGCTTGCTCCTCACTTTGATAACTGATCTACAACTAGTAAGGTAACCACAGAACAGAATCCAAGCAAAAGATCATCCCAAGTCACTGGGAACATATACAATTTGGAAAATCCCACTAAATTTCTAAGGGACCTTTTCTTTCTCAATCACACACAAAATTGCAAGTGCAAAATCACCTTCCGGTGTTAGAGACTCAACATCCTGGTCTGTTGTAAATCCTCTGAGAATGCCAACATCACTGCTTCACAAGCCAAACCCTCTCTTGCACATTTGGAAAAGGCTTAATAAACATTGTATCAGAATGGTGTCTGACACATTTCCCATCAACAGAACCCAGATTACCTAAAACCTACTAGAGGCAGATACCACTACAGAAGCACCTCCTGAGCACTATCATAAACCTTGAGACCAATTCCAATCTGGCAGTTGAAGGTCAAAGAATTCCAGCAAAGGCTCTAGCTACAGAAGTACAAACAAAAGAGCAAGTTTCACACGGCCTGCATAGGCCTCTACTTATCCTAAAAATATTTTGATAAAAAGGGGATAGAGTGTCCCTTGTTTTGTTATTGTTTATTTATTTATTTATTTACCATTATTTTTATAAAAGACATTTGTTGAATCAAAATAAGAATTCCAAGTAATTGTTATGATGAGGAGTCCTACACTACGGAGGAGAAAAGGAAAGTAGAAAAGAATAATACTATAATAATCTTAGTGATCCATCACTCAGTTCCTATATTTTTTTTTTTTGCATGAGGTGAATCCCTTTCCCATTCGATTCCCAGCCATAAATGGCTTCAAATAACGACCCTATCCATAGCCATGAGTTTTCTTTATCAGTTCATATTCATCACTTCCATCCCTTCCACCATTACTTCCATTTTCTTTAAGTAATTCTCATAAAAAAATCTACCACTTAATGCTATTCACATTCTTCTCACTTCTACCATTAAAATACAGCTTAATAATCAAACTTTCCACCAAAATTTCCATCCACCATCTCCTTCACCTTCTTTGAGTGAGCTCATCTTGAACAATGCACAGTTCCTGCTAATTTCTACCTTAAAATACCTCTGTGGCTCATAAAAGCATTAGTAGACATTGCAAGAGCATACTCATGTTAATTTAGTGATTAAGAAATCATTACTATGCAAAACATGTCATAAAGCTCCAAAATAACATCAACAATATGCATTTTTTGAGTAGTATTCACAATCAAATAGGATGAAGAGGAATCAAGGACAGATGAAATAGAGGAGCTTCTCACTCTAACAATCTTAAAGAGGTTAGGCAATTGAGTGCAAAGAGACCGGTCTCCACATCACAAAAACCAAATATGACGAGAAAGATAAAAGAAAGCTTGTGAAATGACATTCCTAAGGCACTAGTGCAACCACTTGACTATATTGTTGGTAGTCTAACAATTTGAGTTTGACCTGTATATGATCAAGAGGACCTTTCTGCCATAAAGTGCAATTATCCCTCAAGCATCTTCATACCAAGACAGCTTCATTCCTCAAAGAAATCTTCCCTAAACTCAATCTCCTTTCCCTTTAGGCTTATACAAGTGGTCCTAACCAAGGAGGTGTTTCCAACTCCTGACCAAAGATAATCTTTTTATAATTTTTCGATCTTAAATGCTATTTTGGAAGGGATCTTAAATATCGAAAGAAAGAAATAAGTATGAGAGAATTATTGTGCCATCCTTATTCTGCCAAATGAAGACAGGGAAGCGTTCTTCAAACCATCCAACCTAAAGGGAAGTCCTATAAAGTACTGAGCCCTATATGAAGCAGCTCTAGGGTTCTACCAAGGGGAGACCCAAATGTGAAAGGTGCCAATTTGAGGCTACACACTCTAGCAAGGCAGTCAGACAGTAATATGATACTGAATCAAGCTGACAACTTAAATGCATCCAGAAAACAACAAAATGAGCTTAAGGTTTTGTAGATATTCCGTTTCAACTGTCCTAAAAAATATGGTCTCATCGGTGAACTACAAATAGGAAACACCCAGAGTTTGTCCAAAGCATCAGGCACAATCATCTAAAAAAAAAGAAAGAAAAGGAAGGATGAGAATGGATCTCCCTGCCTTTTTTCCATTATCAATAATAATGATTATTTTTATTTTTTTCATTCTTTCAATTTTTTTAATACTGGAGAAAAGAAAAATAACTGCTTATAAATTCAACATAGAAATCTTCTACTGATTTCTAAGTAATTTCGAGGAATCCTAAGCACAGAAAAAAAAGGGCAAAAAAATCTAATATTCAATGCAAAATGAGTGTGGAAGCACAGATCAGAACATCTTCTTACCAGATCGAACATCATCACTAATTTGGCCTCTTGCCTGGACTTGACTTACGAGCATCCCGATCATCAATACCCACCAATAAATGTGAAGTACAAGCAAGCAGAATAGAAGGGTATTGAACAAATAATAGTATATAGATCCATCCACCATATGCTTTTTCTTGTCCAAGGTCAAAAGAACTTCGTAACTGCCATAAATAGAACAAAACTGAAACTTTATAATGAAGGGAAAGATTACAAAGGTTTTGACCAGCACCAGAAATAAAGGGAAAGAGAAAGGGGTAGAAACTGTGGCTTTTAATCTGCTCATTCTTTCATTAAGCAGAGTCTGAGGAGATCACAGTTAGATGAAGACACTTGAGAACAGTGAAACTATCACTGCTATGGCGTTTGAAATAATAGAAATCATAATTATCTTGTTTTGTTAATGTAAGGGATCCATAATGGCAAAATCAGCACATAAATATGTCCTTAAATCTAAGAACAAAAAGGAAACCTTATTATTGAGCATATCACAAGAAGCTCACAAACTTATTCTCCAAAATGAAAAGCATATAAATTGGCAAAACGTGATTCTCCGCTTCTGAGGAAAAAAGGATTGAGGATGAGAAGGGAAATGCTACTAAATCCTAAGAGAAAAAGTGATCATTAATCAGTTTCCTTTCTTTTCAGTCTTTGAAGAACCAAACAATCAGATGGCAACTTGTATGTGCAAGAATCCAATTATGAGTCTGGAGCAAGAGATCAGATAGAATATTCATTAAACAAAGAAGGCAAATGTTTCAACAAGCAAGGAAATAACTCCTACCTTGCCACTAGGATTTCATTACCATGAGACTTGCTACAGAATTTTGAATAACATTATAGTGGATTGTAAAAGAAACTTTAAGAATTTTCAAATTTTCAAAAGAAAAAAACAATTAGAATGCTCTGATTAAAGTTCCGGGGTCATGCAATCCAATAGAGCAACTTCCTCTTTCAGTAGAGACTTTTATTTATTTATTTATTTTGAAACAAAAGGTTTCAATGATAAGAACTTAAAAAGTACACGTGAAGGATGATGAATCCTCCTCAAAAATACAAATTCTGATCAAACGGAAAAATGAATTACGTTTTCTCCAAAATACCAAAGAGACATATACCTCAGTACAACCTATATGAAACTGTATAAAGGAAAAGCAACTCTGCTCTTTATAAGATCAATGTATCTACAAAAAGAGATTGAAGCTTTTGCTCTGCATTTTGCTATTTTGACCTTTGATTCACAAAATGAATTACAATAAGGCCTTTGAAACTTGCAAGGAAATAATCATTGTGTCACTCATGCTCCTAGAAGAACCGTAATCAAGCCTGGCTAGTTTGAATAGCCTATGCCATAGACCATTTGAATAGAGCCTGACCATTGAAGATAAACTTTTTCATTTAATTTGTAGTTTGTTATTTGTAAAAAGGAATTCTCTAGAGGGACAACGGAATGATTATAGGAGTCATTTAAGAGCACCCAAGGATTCCTAATGGCCTCCAGCCTAATTTCTTGTCATTGTCGCTTTGACCATCATTTTCCTCTATTGAATGTTGGCCCTGATAACATAAAAGCTAACAGAGGAAGTAAAAAACAAGGGACCGCTGTTTAATTTTCATTCATGTGTTCTTCTCTTAAAAGATAAATTGCAGAATAGAACAACTTATATGCTGCAGCGGGAAAAACTAATTCCCTATACTTCAAGGGGCAGAACAATTTAAAAAGAAAAAAAAACCTCTAAAAGATTTGAAACCGACAGATTTGGGAAGATGGTTTGAATTTGAATCAAACTCTAACAGAATTGAAACTAATAGATTTGAACCTGCCAACAAAAAAAAAACATCAAAAGAAAAAAGAGCCACCTGAAGATTCAGCATGCAATAATGTGATCTAGAACACATAATGTTCTCAAAGAATCCAATCACCTGGCACCTATTCTTGCCTGGATATCCATTGAGGAAAATGTACAAAACAAAGTTTTATATCTTCTTCCTACTTTCAGTTTGAGCTGTTCCAAGTTTAGGACCACAATGTATCCTTCTCTTAATCCTGAATAATAAGACTAAACAATAGAACAATTTCAATCACCCTCATTTTAGTGCAAACTCATGTTTATAAATTCTCATTTAAAGTTCATGCTAATGACCTTCTCTGTGCCACTATAACACATAGGTAGTGAAAATGGATTGACTCAAGAGGGTATCTAGATATATATAGTGCTGTAAGTTTGACTTACCCTGTACTCCAAAGTATCCAGAAAGGATAGTAGATGAGACGAAGTATGGTCCAAGACAAAACAAAAACAACAAAAAAGAGGCTGGCCATCCATTCACAGCCACTATATTTTGACATCTTTGCAACTTCTAAAAACACATCACTTGCATCATGGAGGGCCAAAACAACTGAACCAACACGGGCAAACCTGCAGAGATAGAAGCAGATGGTCAAGACACAAAGACAAGAAATCATCATATTGAACCTTGACATAAGAACACAAAGTACCAAATTCATTCCCATGCAAGAAGACATACAGATTCTTTTATTGTGAAAGGCTATCAACATGAGCTTCACTTAAGGTCATCCCTCACTCTTATTATGTCATTAAGGATGAACCAAATTCTTGTATTAACCAAAACACATACCTAAATATGTATGATAGCAAAATGAGAATGACAGTTGCAACATGATGAGCCATTGAGACCCCAAAGTCTGAGCGCCTTGTTTCCCAAAAGATCAGAGCAAATATAGAGTATGTGTAGAATCCAGCAGCATACATATACAGGCCCTTCAATTTCAATCTGATTACACCAGGAAAGGAGTCATCTCAATCAACCATAGAAAAAAGATGCAGGGTCCCAAATACTGAAGGATGAAGATATGTCCAAGACCAAGCATTATAATCAACCCATTTTATTGCTTGACATTAAAAAGTATCTTTTATAGTTGCTTGAAAACTTACTTAATTTTTTGATCAGGCCACACCTGATCTCCAGGCCCTACCCAAAAGTATCTGGTGTCAGTAAACCACGGCTCATCATAAGAAACAGAAAGAGCCAAAAGCTCTGAAGAAAGAAAAAAAATGCATTTCCATGCAGACTCTTTGAATTTATTGACTTTCTTCCGTTTGTCATGGGTCTCAACATTCAGTTTGGCATTCCACTTTCCTACAATCAGTCGTCTAGCTAATTTCTGCAACAAAATTAACAACCATTTAAAAAACTAAACCACTATATTAGAAAATGAGATATTGTACTGGAGAATGGATTCAGCAAAAAATCAATAAATATTGAATAGAAAGAACATGAAACCTCTTGTAATATTTGTTACAAATTTCTCACTTTTTAACATATTGTCTTTTTTTTAAAAGTTTTTTTATAGGAATAATTCATATATATTAACAACACCAAATAAAACAGCACCCAAATGCATATAAAGGCTCCAAAAGGACAACCGAAGCAAAGAAATACACAAAAACAACTCCTTTGTCTTACTTAGAGTCTAGCCATCAACAAAGTCCATGGATGGGGAGCAACCTCCTACACACTCTAACCATCTCCAAAAAAAATTTCAATCACATAGGGAACATGTGAACTAAATCGAAAAGTATACGTAATGAGGAACTATAACTTTTGTTGCCAGGGTGTTTGAAACTTATCTCTTGATTCAAACCATGATGAATCAGAATCCACCAAAATTTATGCGTCCATGATCTGACTAGTTTCTATTTCATAAAAAAAAGTCACATGCTCAACAAATTTGAGAACATTTACAACTAAAAGGAAATGTCAATTTCAGCATGCTTTCTTGGCAAAACAACTTATGTATGCTGTTAAGCAAAAAATTAAACAGAGTGCACAAACTTAATATCCTTCAAACAGCAGTAAGCTTTATGCTTTGTGTGAAAAGTGTCTTTGAATAGGATGTTTGAATATTCAATTAGCAGGTTTTCAAAAGATTGCATGAAAGGAGAATATAGCAGAAAATGACTGGTAATTGGCCTGACTCAATCGATTTGAAAGGGGATGCAGATAACAAAGACTGGTGGGGAGTCAGTGCACCATCACCAAGGTGCTTTGCTAAAGGTCCTGGAATCTGGTTTAGAACTGGTGCCACTATTTAGTTTGCTGTACTAGTTAGAATGGCTGACACTAAAGCAAATAAAGAAGGGTTTTCCTTCAACAGCTTTCAGATTATAAGGCAGAATTCAGATTACAACTCAAGTTACAGAAATCCTCCATTTGGGCTAAAAGAGAAACAAGCAAAGAAAGGCAAAATGCTTAAATTACTTTTGGAAGATGGATCCTCTGTTGTCATCTTTCTTTTGTTTTGCTTTCTTTTCCTTTAACACCTGGACTGAACCACAGTAAGAAAGTAACAACCTCAACCTCAACCTCAATAGAAAGGTGCTGAAAATCCTACAGCACCCATTTCGACCCATCGTTCCACAAATGTTTCCAACTTCCCTTCCTTTTCCTACTATTTCTCAACAAGAAAATGGACCTTTTAGTATAAGTCAACACTCTCTACCTCCCAGCTTCCCATATGATCATATAATCCAACAAGAATAGTCAACAAAAGAAAATGACAAAAAAAAAAAAAAAAAATCTAAGACACCCACTATTATGCTAATAGACCTAATCACATTCCATTCATTCTCAACAAAATAAAACATGAAAAAACATGTAGTTTCATCAATTCACATCAAGCACGTAATTTATTCATCGGATGCAGACAAAGAAACGTAGAAAGGAGAATGTAAACACCTCGAATACGAATTTATCAAGAAAAAGGCGGATTGAAGGGAAGAAGATAGCAAAGAGAGGAATAACAAGTAAGTCCTGGGAGAGTGGGTAAGACTCCTGCTCCCATCGAATCCCACCACTGCTCTTCAGAAAATCCATTTGGCTCTTCTCAGAAGAAAACTAGAGAATTCAACGAGGAAAAAAGTCGAGACTGATTCAAGACCGCCTTTTCCTCCTCCGGCGATTCACTCACGAAATTGGATCGTCTACCATTGACTTGTGAGAGTCGAGAACTCGCGTTGATCAAGCCATGCATACGGTGTCGTTTTGCTAATGTTTTGGTGGCATAGCGTCGTTTTTTTTTAATTAGTCTGGTTCTGGTAGTAAAAGTAACAGTAACAGTTTTTATTTTTTTTTACAACTAAACACACCTTATGGAGTAAAGTCTTCCTTTTAAGACTTGGATATGGAACCTCCTCCTTATACCCTGCCATATAAATTTTATTTTATTTTACAGCTAAACATTTTAATTATTGTTGACTTTATCACATAAATCAGAGGTTTCATCATCAAACTTTCGATATCAACAACTTAATGCGAACCCGTAAGATGCATTTTCACATAAGCACTCGGCCGCCTCCGATAATTAAGCTGCAAAAAAAAAAAAAAAAGGAGCGGCGGCACAGGTGTAGCTGGGACTAGCATCGCCACGTCGACTTTGGCCCACCGACGCGGACCAACTTGCTCGGATTGCATCAAATACCTGACTTCACTAATTTTTTTTTTTTTTTTAAAAGCTAACTGCACTCCGTGGGTATGGCCTACATATTATAACAACAATCAATAATGATCTATACATTTATCGAGCTTCCATTTATAAAAACAAATTCATACTTTTATAATTACAAATCGGGAAGACTAATCCTTACATTTAATAACTCCTTCCTTGTTTCATCGCATGTGTTTCGACGTTTTCCAGACTACACTGATTAAACCCATGTTACGCTTGAGCGAAACATATGTCTGGGCGCATATACACATTTAACGCATAAACAATAATGTATAATATAAAATTTCATGCATTTATATTACTTGAACTTATACAAGTACTTCTTCTTATAACAGTTTATGTTTATCTCGTGACTTACAGGAGTTACAAGAACTTATACTTTATGGACTATGTTATTCAGACCTGGGGCAGGAGTTACAAAACTTATACTTATACTAATGAGTTTACACTCGGTTCTGAGCACTGCAGATTGCTAAGTAGACATTTAATCTGCACTCCAGATTTACATCTATTCTCATACTAAGTACTTGTAAGTACTAAAACTTATACCGGTACTTTAGATTCATACTGTACTACTTAAGTATAATTCCGGTCTTACTTTAACTTATAACGGGTATTTCCTGAGCACATACTCGGTTTTTCGCATCTTTATGATGTATTACGAGCTACACATGGGTCTCCAAATCTCATACATGTATTACGTAGAACTTATAAATTGTCTTACGAAACTTATACCGGTCTTATGGAGCATACTTATCTTAGCTGGACTTATCCCCTTGTGCGAAGGTACCCATAGGTACGATAAGACTGAACTAATCATAATTGTATCACATACAAGGTCGATCAGACGATACGTGATACATATCGTGTATGGACATTAGTCCATGATGTGCACAGATCGTAACTAGATACATATACTTATATTTTACTTCGACACGAGTACTTTAGGTACTCACTGGACTTATACTTATTTTATCGATACGGAGTACCTGTGAAAAATTACCACCGGACTTGATTAGGATACAAGAACATCCGTAGATACTACATAACTCAATAAGATACGCATGCAACTTAATCAAATACAGAGCACAGCGAGGTACCTACAAACCAATCAGAGGCGCATGCAACCAATCAAATATTGGGAGTACTTCAAAGAGGTACCATGTAACTTAATCGGGAGTGTGACTTATTCAGATACGTGGAGTATCCGTGAGGTACTAGCTGCACCAACCGAGACAAGACTTATCGTATACGCAGCACCCGTAGGTACTACAGACTTATTCATACGTGAGTACCCGTAGTACTAAGGTAACTTTATTCAAAGACAGCATCTGCAGTGCATCTGCTGTAACTAAATCAAATACAAGAGTACCAGAGGTACTACAACTTAATAAAGATACAAGACGTAACTTACTCAGATATTGTGAGTACCCGCAGTACTACTGAACTTATCGATACAAGACGTATCCTACTGCATACAGGAGTACCCGTAGGTACTACGAAACTTATCAGATCAGGAGTACCCGTAGGTACTACAGGACTTAACCAGAGACAGGAGTTAATCAGAGACAGGAGTATCCATAGGTACTACAGAACTAAATCAGAGACAGACTCGACATGTGAGTACTAGGTACTACAGACTTATTCAAATACACAGACTTATCGTATACAGGACTTATCGATACAGACTTATCGATACGTGGACTTATCGATAATGTGACTTATCAGATACTGTGAGTACCACCAGAGGTACTCAGCGTGACTTATTCAGACACAGATTTATCAACATAGATAACCTGCAGGTACTATTGTGACTTCATTCAGTTACGCGAGCAGACTTGGTGCATCACGTAATCCAAATCAATACAAGAGCACCGTAGGTACTACTAACTTTAACTGGGATACAAGACTTAACTTACTCGCATATTGCGAGTACCGTGAGTACTACTTTAACTACCGACAAGACAACTTACTCGACACAGAGTACCGCACGCATCACAAACTTATCGCATCGTGAGTACCTGTAGGTACCACAGACTTAATCGCACGTATTAATCGGGAGACAGAGCACCATGGTGTACGCGTAACTAAATCGAGACAGTAACGTAACCACTAAATACATGAGTACCCGTAGGTACTACAGAACATTTTCAGATACAGGAGTACCCGTAGGTACTACAGAGCTTAATCGTAGACAAGTGAGTGTCTGCAGGTACTACGTAACTTATTCAGAGACGTGAGTACCCGTAGGTACTACGAATGCATACGTAGGTACATCTTCAAATCTTTATTCTTATTCTCTATTTAGAGTCTTATCATATAATTGCTCACTCCCTGCACTGGGGTAATACCTAATGAGTAGGACACAACACAATAAGTACCCGAAGATACTATACAGTACGGAAGTGTCGTAGCATTAGTCAGGACAGGAGTGCCTTAGCACTTAACAGACAGAGTGCCGTGAAGATTCGGGCCAAGAAAGATCAAGATTTCAATCAGGAGCGCTGGTTAATAATCAGAGTACCGGCATTTCACCGGGGAGTGCCAGAAGACTCAATCGGGAGTACCGGCACTAATCAGGAGCCGAGCACCAATCAGAGTACCGGGTACTAATCAGAGTACCAGAAGATCAACGAGTACCAAGTACTAATCAGACAAGAGTGTCAGGTCATTTAATAACCGGGTCTTGTGTGGTTTTACAATTATATGAGGTCAAGAACTTACTATCTTATAATAGGCATTCTAAATTTCAGTGTTCACATAGATCGCCCTTTTTCTCATATACCGGGTAAGGTATGGATGCGACATAATCACACCTTATTCAAATGAATCTTATTTCTACGAATCTACTTTACCAAGAGTTTGAATCACTCCAACGGATCATACAAACTGGAAGCATGACATTTTCTACGCTAACTACTATTTTACCCGAGGACAATGAGATACTCCCTTTTTCCTGTCTTAACTTCATATTTCAGACTATCTCTTTGAACTATTTTAAATCTAAGGTGCTATGGTTCATTCCCTAACCTGGATCACCCAATTCTGAAAGACATCGAAACTCAAGTTACGTCCAAACAACCCGCATTACTCTATGTTCAAAACTGAACTGTAGAATTTAATGGAGACATAAATTTCCACTTTGAGCGAATTTAGCCACTTAGGACTAGGGAATTCAAGATCTTATTCTTAAGTTTTGTTCTCCTTGAAGTTCATTTACAGCCACTGAATCACTCCAACCTGATAAGAAACAGCAAAACATGGCCAAAATACGAAACCTGGCCATACAGAAAACTCGTATCAGTGGTGTACTCTAAGATTAACCCACGTGTACCGCACACACCGGGCCAAAATGACCAGAATGCAAAGTACGTACACTTTCAAAGCTCAGACTCAGACAAGTCACCCGAATGTCTCTAAAATGTGTTTTCACATTTTTTCATAGTTTTGATACTAAATCACCCTATACATCAAACACACATCTAAACCATTTCCAATTCACTCAAATCTCTTTTTCTATTCAATTCTCTTTCAATGGATATCTTTCTTCCAAATTCTTTCATGGATCACTAAAACCATTCTAATATGGGCTATGACCCATACACAAACCAAACATGATGTTTAGTTAGGTTTATTCTAAACCCAACTCAGCACTTCACCAACCATGAATCCATCCTAATAGAGAGGATTCTATGATTATCATAAAAATTATATGGGTTTTATCAACCCTATTTTCAAGAATCCAAGGTTCGATACAATTTTATCAAAACCCTAGCTTTGGAGAGATAAGATATTCACCATACAAAGCCTTAAAATCTATGTGACCCATACGAAATCCAAAGTTCCATACATAATCAAGCCCATACCTCGTCTTCGCTTCTTCTTCTCTCTTTCTCCTTCTTCTTCTTCTCCCATCCTGGGTTTCTCCCCTAAATGAGACCAATTTGGTCTTTTTAAAATCCAGATTTTGTTAAGGCCTTGGCCCTCTAAAAAACCCATTGGGTTAAGTTCTTCATTATTTGCTTTTAAGCCCTCCAACTCTGCCATATTTGTATCCTAAGTTTTTATTTCATTTTGGCCTCAAACTCATCAATTCATGTCTTTTAGGCTCCTTTTGACAAATTTGCCACCTTTGTCCTTAAATCTTGTAAATTTCCGTCTCTAGTTTCGTGGTTTCGTATTTAACTCACGAAACAATTAAATTATGGTTTACAAAATACTCCTAAACATGTCGAAACGACTATGTATACTTCAAGCACTTACTCTCCGTTGAGGGATCTTTTGACTTACGGTTCTAAGCACGAAATCCCTCATTCTTTCTTGGGGTAGGATTTTATCTCCTCCTAATTTAAGGGAGGAAATCTTCTTTTCCTTATCAACGACTAGTTCTTCCTTATCATGTATTATTTTCCTTTTTCCAGGATTATCTCTTCGAGTAATGAGGGATTTGGAAGATGGAAAATTTGCTGATAATATCGCTTTTACGGATTTTCCACTTCTAGGTGCTTATTCGTAACATACTTCCCATATAAGGTAAAATGGCTGGTTGGCTTTCCCATACGGGTTAGAATGGCCAGCTAGCAGACTTGAAGTCCTAAACGGGCCGCCTCGAGCAAGCCTTGGAAGAGTTTGTCCTTGTTTTCCTGGGCGGCCTCTATAGATTCTCCCGTTTGAGAAGTTTTTGCCTGGTCTTGGTGAGGTGAGTGGAATCAGGCCGTTTCACAACGCAGGCTTAACGGACCCCAGGCCCATAGAGTACCGAATCCCAGAGATCATGGTACTCACAATGCCCCCCTTTTCCTAAGGCTAGAGTTTTTATGTTATTTCAGTCAGGGGAAAATATTGTGGTTTCAAATGTTGAATGTTGAGAGTTGAAAGGTTTGTGAAAAACGATTGGCGCATTAAATGGGTTCGAAGGCGACGCTTGCATGTCTTTAAGATGCATGGGAGACACACGCCTCCCAATGTGCACCCTACTCATATCGTTCTGATGGCGCATTTAATGCGTATGTCGACCCCTACCCCTATAAATTGGGATAGTGGTCTCAATAGTGGTTTCTTTTACGTTTTCTCAAAATGTTTTTTTCTTTTTTTTGACTCCTGTACTTCATCCTCCTTTACGCTTCTACAAACTTCCCTTCCAAAGGAGCCATTGGAGACTCTTGATGCTTCGATGACTTTTGATTTTCCGATGAGTGTTTGCAACTCAAACATTTTCCATGACCCTGGTTTGCTTGAGTGTTTATGTGGTTGGAGGTATTCT
The DNA here is from genome assembly GCA_016808115.1 of Tetrastigma voinierianum. Lineage (NCBI taxonomy): Eukaryota > Viridiplantae > Streptophyta > Magnoliopsida > Vitales > Vitaceae > Tetrastigma > Tetrastigma voinierianum. The sequence goes on along the minus strand of JAEQBH010000263.1, from coordinate 521,241 downwards.
ATTAGTTTCTGCGAAGGTTTTTGGTTTACTTTCTTTAGGTTTTATCCCTGGTGGTCGTAAAATCTCCAAGGGAGATTTCTTTTTCCTTTCCTCATTTTTTATTTTTTATTTATGGACCTCAAGTTGACCCCTTATTCTACTCTTTTTTTTTATATGCCTGTAGAATGGCAAGAGGTCACGAAGAGGTTTCGACTAGTCAGTCACGCAGGCGGTACCATGAGAAACGCCCCTACTACTAGCTAAGCATCATGTCCTGCAGAGGAACTGAGGTTATCTAGCCAAATTCCTCATTTAAATCGCCTGTAGACGCTAATCAACGCTTTACCTCAACTTTTGTGGAGGCAAATAATCTTACTCATTTTACACGAGTAGTTGCCGCTAGTTTACTTCCTCGTTTACTAAGCAGCGGTTTCATTCGTGACTTTACTCGAGCACCTCGCACTCATACATCCGAACGCTTGATTTTATTGGTCAGTAGTGTGCTAAACTCTTTACTTAGCTGACATCTCACAGGAGATAAGCTTTATTTACACATCAGTCAGATATTTCGTTCAATCCGAACCACTCCTTACGCTTCGGTTTGTCTCCGTCTCATGGTATATCTCTTACTTTCTCAGTCAGGCGTATTGACATACTTCTATTCTGCTGACTGTAGACAAAAGTAAATGAGGCCTCATTGGTCAACTGGATGGAGAAGGCGAGGCTGGATCACATCCGTTGACAGCTGGAGATCTTAAAGAGGGAAGGCCATCACGAGCTCCTTTTATATGTAAAGAACCTAAAGGATTTGGGCGCTAGTCCTTTCCCCTACATAGTGCATGTTCTTCCTCGTCCCGCCTAGCCCAGGTCAGTTCAGCAAGCATTTTGTTCTAAGTGACTTCTAAAGTCACCGCCATGAGGTTCTTCCTGAAGTGAGAGGCAGCTTGGCTTCCCTGTCCTACTGGGACATTCACCTTCGTCAGACCCTAAGCCTGCCCCTGCTTGACTAAGAAGAAGCAAGAAGTCCGGGCAGCCGGGCACCGCCGGGCGAGCGACTCGAGGGTCGGCGGACTGGGCGAATCCATAGCTAGCCAACCTACCAAGAGAGGGAGGTTGACATGTCTAGCCTCGTTGTTGGATTTGCTATGCGAATGCGCAAGCGAGTTGCCAACGCTCAAGAAGAGACCACACCCGGCCACGAGGTTCCGGGTGATAAACGTTCGAGGCCGTCTAGATTTGATGAGGAGGTCCGAGCTGATCCAGTGGTGATTACCGTGGACTTGCCGGAACGAGTCCTTAAGGCCCCGGTTGTTGTCAGGGGTGTGATATGAACTTAATTTTAACATAGACCAAAAATTGATTGAGTTATAGCATAACAACCAGAAATTATTCAATCCCTAGTAGTCTTGCCCAAACCTTGTTTGACTGAATGCATATAAAATCCATTTTCTACTGCTTAGGTAATAATTTGCAATTTAAATTGGTTTTGGTCTAAATCACTGCAAGTGCATAGGTCATACAAATAATAAAGTGGATTTTTAAGTCCAGATATCATTCACACGAGGATTGATTATAAAATTTAAAGATTAAATACCCTCACTACTCAAGATCCTCACTATTTGAACTTCCAAATTTTAGGATATATTTAACTTTCTATGGTAAAAAGAATCAAGAAATAATAAATACAAAAAATCTAAAATACATGATCAAAGAGTTCACTGGACTGAAATAACACTGGGAAACAAAACAGTGTTGTGACCATCACTTTGCAAATTTCCAAATAAAATATAAAGTATGGGATATGAACATTGGAATTGTCCAAGAGCAATTTAGTGTAAGAAATTTTATTCTCCCAACACCACACATTTCACTCTCTTAATTCACTACACTTCATCTCGTAATAATGGGTCTGAAGAGTTACTTGTGGAATCGATCCTCTTTAAGATCCGATCGCTTTTTCCTTTTCAAGATTTCACAAACATCTTAGACTAGAAATTGTCATTTACAGATAGGCTATAATGCAAAGCTCTTTCAAAATAATCGTATCTAGCAATCAATTAGACAAGAATTCCTTCTCCTCTTGATTAGAATCTCTGCTAACATAGGGTTGAGATTGTTCCTCTCAACTTAGGTGAAACTCTCAAAATTAAATTGCTAGATCAGTAGGTGGATCATATGCCTTGAGAACACACTCCTGCTGTCACCTAGGAGGGAACCTTGAAGTCAGAGGTTAGATCTTCACCAGTGATCCAAAGTGTGCATTAGTTCAAATAATATTAGTGTAAATTAACCCCAAGTGACTCGCTTCGCTTCCTCAGAGCCCATCTCTCGTGTCACCAGAGATTTGAAATGAGTAATAATATAACTCTTTCTGGGTATCAAATACTGATATTCAGAATAACTTAATGTAAGAGTAATACCATTTAAATCACTCCAATTTTCATACCCAAAACAACATTAAAATATTACAATCATTAACCACAATGTGATTCTTCCTAGAGGGAGCTTAGCCTTCAACCGGATCACAAATGACAATGACTATTTAATGTTCACCATTTAAATTGTAATCAAAACTTAAGCAAAATGAATTCCAGAAAAATTCCCAGATTCCATTGAAATTCAAACATAAATTTAAGCTTGATTTACATTCATCTAGCTCTGAATCTCAGTTCAAATCACTGCTCTAATCTAAGATAAGAAAACTAAATCTAGAAACAAAAAAAAAAAAAAAAGAAAAATATATACAATGAGACTTCAACTCTCCTAAAAAGCACAAAAAGTTGATGAAAAACGGTTGGAAGTTGTGCACTTCTCTCTAGGAGCTTCTATTTATAGGCTTCAGATGTTGGGCCCTAAAAACGAGGCTAGAATCACGCACTTTGAAAAGCCCAAAAATTATGCCCTAACTGTTGATGTCGTGGTGATGTTACAACATCGGAGTTGTCAATGTCGTGGATCGAATCTGATGTCATGACATTGAGAGTCTGGTGGGCAATTCTCAATTTTCAGTGATAAGTAAATGTCATGATGATGTTGCACATTGAAATGCAGTGTTGTAGATCAACTTTGATGTCACAACATTGCTTTTCTGGTGTTTCGACATCGAGTTGATGCCGCGACATTGAGTTGATGTTGCAACATTACTCTTCAGCTCTACTCACTTTAGTTGATGTCGCAACATTAAGTTAATGTCGTGACATTAGCTCCTTAGTGCTTCAACTTTGATGCTTACGTTTGATGTCGCAACATTGCAATAATTCTTTGTTATGATGTTGCGAAGACCGCTGATGTCGCGACATTACTTACGTTGCGATAATCGTATATGCAGTTCGATCATTTCGCTTGATGTCGATATCATAACCCATGTCGCGAATATTTTCGTCCTGCTAAGCTTTATCTCACCACCTTAAACTGATGTTGCGACACTGTTGTGATGTTGTGACATTGAATCTTGATGTTCTAAAGCCCTCCCGTTTAATGTCGCATATCAGCTGGGTCCGGATGTCAGGATATTATCAGTTTTACCACCCGTCGCTTGCATGATGTCGCCATATCGTCAACCGATAATACCGACAATTCGCTTAATGTCGCGGACATTGAGTTGTGATGTTCGGGATACTGAATGATTTCAATGTCTTCAATCGAGCCAAATGTTATGCTTCATGTCAGGCGATGTCGGCTATTATTGTGGACGCTCTGGAGTATGGCTTTGATCACGAGGCTACCGATGTCGCTTACCGGAATGCGGATGTCTCGACATTGGCTCAGGTCAGAACAATGTCGTGATGATACCATACCACATATCTTCGCTTTCCCTCTTCACCGATGTCTCGTCATTTTTGTTATATTGGGATTAAACCTCTCACTCTGACACCCCATGCGAGTCTTAAGCAAACTTTCCCCGGCTATAAATTGGACTGGAGTTTCTTTAAAATGAATAAAACTGGTTTAATGTTATGGAATTATGAATAGGTTTAGTCTATGACACTGGAAGTGCACAGGTCATACAAGTAGTAAAAAAATGGATGTAAGTCCAGATATCATTCCCACATAGATTGACTTGGATTATCAAAACCAACTACCCCAACTACTCAAGATCCATACTATCTGAACCTCAATGATAAAGTTTATCAACTAAAGATTAAAGGATAATTGTCTTAAAGATAACGTAAAGAACTGTGGGGATATTAAAAATAAGTTAATGAACTTTATAGACACTATGATAAGTTGGACTGAATCATTCTTCCAGAAATGAACACTAATAAGGAAATACAAAGGAAACAATCAATTTCTCGCATTATATCCCATTTAAAAACTATGTCCTAAATTTGGATATGGATTTGTCAAAGATGCATGATATTGCAAGTTGGATTTCTCCTTTTATTCACCAATTAGATATCCCTATTTCTCTCGAAGACATGGGTTTAATCAGCTACTTGTATTCAACATATTCTTTATAAGATATGGGTATTTTTCTTTCTCAATACTTCATAACCATTTCTTGAGATTACATATTTCACTTCCCAACTCGTATCAAGGTAAGATTTCTACAACTTAATTGATGACTCATCCTTTAAATCTAATGGATACTTCCCTTCCCTTGATTAGATCTCAGCTAACACAAGGTCATGAGTTTTCCAACAGATTAAGGTGAAATCTATGATGATTTAAATTGATAAATAATCCCTTCCAACATCAATTATGAGTGAACTGGGTATTTATCGAAGTGAACTCTCAAAGCTTAATAGTTCTTCAACAATGGCCCAACATACCCACACCAACGTTCAACTCTCAGGAATCGCCATCTTTGTGTCACTCAAAGGGCCTCCTGGAAATCATAGTAGGATACAATCCCTAGACGGGTATTCGAAACTACTATTGTGAACAATTTCATGAAAAAAACATCAATAAAATAAATCCTCCCAAAGTCCAGGTACTTCCTTCTAATTTATGCAGGAAACACTGCAACTAACAATAAATTCAAACTAGTGGAAGCCACCAAACATTGCTAATATACAATGGAGCATTCATCAATTATACCCACGCAGCTTGCATTAAACCGAGAAGAAATGAATTTAGAATTGTTTACTTCATTAAACTCAGCAAGAATTTGTAAAGAAATTGGAAATATTGCTTCCAGCCTTTCAACATTCTAATAGATTCTCGTTCGATCCAAGAAAAGAAGGAAAAGAAAAGAGAAAAAAAATATATTCTAAAATATACAGTGAGTTTTCTTTCTTCTTCCCCGTTTCGTTCTAAAAAGAAAGCCAAATTTTTCTATAACCTGTGTACGCCTATTTATAACTTTCAGAAATTGGGCCTGATTCTAAGGCTCCAAGTGGATTTCAAACTCACCAAATTTGTTTTAAGTCGCAACTCAAAAGCTTATCGCGACGCAGTAAATTCATGCATGGCTCGTAATGGTCGTAGATGTGGCGTGGAAACTCGTTGCAACTCTTCTTTCTTTGCTTTTTGCAATTGCCGAGCCGCGACCGATGTTTTCGAATTTGCTTCTTCGCCTGCAAAGATTATATCAGATATGAACTGTGTCACTATGTTAGTTTCGTCAAGAGGAGAATTCGTCAAGCACCTCATTTTCCTCATTTCCGTGAATCTGTCGACCTCTTTTCGTATGTCATCTCAGCTTATCTTGAGCCTTCAAGGTGTCGCGACTCAAACCGCTGTCCGCTGTTTTGTCGCGATGGAATTTAGGTCGCGACCTAATATTTTCACCATCGAAATTGCCGCAACATCAAACGTATGTCGCGACCATTCCTTCTTCCTATTCAACTGCAACCTCATCTCTCGCCTACAATTTCTTTAATTTTTCTATTTCGGTCGCGACCCGACCGTTATGTCTATTTTGGAATATATGTCATTAACCCCGATTTGATGTCGTGACATCAGCCTTATCAGCATTATGCTAATCTTGTTGCGTAATTCATGTTTTCTGACCCTTCAATAAATTCTATGTCATGATTCCCGCATATGTCGCGACCTCATTTCTCAAGTAGAACCACCATCCTCGGGTCACTCCCCTCTTCCTATGCTGGGCGTACTTAAAATCGGCTTATCTTTTTTCATTGTCTTGTCGCGATTATTGGGGATTTAGGGTCGCGACCCAATTGCTTCTTTCCTTGCTGAAATTTATGTCGCGACTTCAATTATGCCCCTCCCTGTCGCAACCTCACTCTTTCTTATCACAAATATTTCTTTAACTCCGTATTAAACTCATTCTATTGTCGCTGACATGAATTCCGTGTCACGAATCTTGATCGGGAGTCTCCAACTTATATCTTTGCCGCAACCCGAAATTCGCCCAGCGTATTACTGTAAGTCCATTCGGTCCCTTACTTTCCGGGTCGCGACATTATAATCTCCGCGACTCAACAATATCTTCTTTCGTGTCGCTGATACCCTCAAAAAGGTGTCGCGACATTTTATCTTTGAACCTCTCCGCTCTCGGGTCTCAAAGTAGTGTTCTTTGTCACAAAAAAGCTTTATTCGCTAGCTTATCACTCTAAATGCGGACTCATATCTTCACGCGACCTCACCCAGCTCTCTCGACCGGCTTACCCTTATTTTGCTCGAATTTTCATTTCGCTTTAAATTTCTACAAAATATGAATTGCAATAGCACATATTTCGCATAAAAATAAGCAATTATATTGTAAGAAAAAATCAAAAATGGACTAAAATTCGATGAGTTTTTGACTATCAATGTCGCGCTATGTCACAAACATCGTAGTAGCCGCCAAGACCTTCTCCATAGTGTCATGACATCGAAATTTGATGTCGCGACATCGCCCTTTACATACCATGATTTATGCTCTTTTCGTCAATTATGCTTCATTTCTTTAATTTTCTGCAAAACATAAATCTGGGTGAAAGCTCCATAATTTGCTACATTAACCACTTTTAAGCCTGAAAATATTTGGAAAAAATGATGAAAATACGAAGTTTTTGATATTTATCAAACTCCCCCAAACTTAAAGTTTTGCTTGTCCTCAAGCAAAGAAAAGGTTATTTGTTTGTCCTCAAACAATAAAAAAGAATTTTAAGGACATTTTTCAATTAAATCATCTTCTCAGGTAGTTCAACAAATTGGCATCAGTAGTATTTCAGTTGTGACATCAATTCTAATTAAGCTTCATTTTCATAATCTTAAAAATTTTCAATTTATATCATTCAATACAACATGTAATTCATAGTTAATAAATAGATATAGTTCTTAACTTATATGTAAGTGTTTCTCCCTTTATAACTAATTTGAGTAGATGGTAGTTCATGAGGTTACTATGCCGAACAAGAATTCCTCAGAGTAATTTTAGGTCCCATAGGTCATTGGGTCATATTATTCTCCACTAATGTAGGCATAACACAACCCTCGTGATCAAATGTGCCCTTTGAGCTCAGAATAAAAGCACTAGGTACTGGGTAGATAACCGACATTTGCATTTAAGTTTACCCAAATTGCATACATTTTCTCAACATTTTGCCTTCACTGCTCATCCTATTTTTTTTCTACTAGAATGGCATTTCAAACACCACTAAACTTGGTCTGGTGCCTTTTCTGCATTTTCTCCTCTATGGCTTTTCTTTCCACCGTTTATTTTCAATTAGTGTTCCGTGCTCTTTCTCTCGTTATTTTGTCTGTGCCTGGAATGGTGCAACAAGCCACCTTTTAAGCTTTCTACTCTCCCTTAACAAGCTTTGGGTCAATAACTCTCATACCAATTGACATTAGAGTACTAGGTATAGAACACCCCTAAGAACTTAATAGCTCTAGGTAAGCAGGCTACAAGGTAAAACTCACTCATCCTTTAAAACTGTCATTATTTTCAGCTTCTTAATTTTTCTGTCAAAATCCTTTAGTACAAATGATTCTCAATTGCTTTCCTTTCACATTCTTATTCTTTCCATTATTTCGATAAGAAATTTAGAAATTTCCCCAAACTTATCCCTCTTAATCTTTTTTTTTTTTTTGCTACTCGATATGCTATTTTAGGTAAATCTGTGGTTCTTTTTATCAGAAGGGTAGACTATAAAGGCTTGTATATTATTCTTTGTGGTTTTGATGATGAACCGGGGACAGTTCTAAAATGTGTACTAAGGTATATGCATATAACATATCAAATGATAGGTTTTTGAAAGTCCCAAACTATCCAAGGATGACCTACATCATTTCCTGTTAGTTGCAATGCCTAGGATTTCGCCTTGAATAATAATGCATCAAGTTCTAGGACCTTTTGATATTTACCAATAGTAGGTCTCATAAAGTGTTCCTAACCCAAACACAATCAGTTTTCAAGGTTCTTACGACCAATGTGTTAATTAAGTCATTTTTTGAACTGCATTGTTCAATCTGACTAGAATTAGTAGCCTGATTAGCTTTGATTTCAATTTCAGTTTTTCAGAATCTAAAAATTTAGCTTATCTTTCCTCGACATCACAACTTAAAACCTAGTTTCAATTCTTTTTACCATTCAGATTTCATAGTTTTGCTTTGTTTGGTTTTAAAATAGATTATTGTGTTATTGTTCAACTTTACAGTTCATTATGATTAATCAATTCAGTTCATTTGATCAACAACAATAACACCAACATCTCAACAAATTTCTCACATTCATCAAAAAAGCAATCACAACTTTCTTACATTCAACACACTGAATTCTCATTTATTCAGAAAAACAAACACAAGCTCATATTTATTATAGATTTCAGATATGTAAAATTAAAAGAAAATACAAAGAATAAGAAAATTCTACACATAAAATACAGAAACTGTCTTTTTATTTATAGAGAGAAGAGTTATAATGAATGGATTACAATGAATGAGCAATATAAAGAAAGATAGAGAGAGAAAGAGAGAGAGAGAGAGAGAGAGAGATAGAGCTTATTTTTTCTCCTCTTCGCATTTAAGATTTGAGGGCTTAAGGCCCACCGGTCATACTCGTAGCCGCACAGGGAGTGAATTCAAGGATTAAGGGTCCAATCACTGGAAATACCTCCCACCTCTTGTCAAAGCGAGGTACTTATTCCTTGTGTTCGAATGTGTTGCTTAATGAGCTCATTTTGCCTTTGCCCAATAGAATTCAAGGACTACTCAAACTCACCCTGGGCTTGATACATTTTAATCATATTGGAATTTACTTTATCTATATTGTTAGTCCAAAGTTTATCTCTATAGCACAAAGATTGCTCCAATTCCTCATCTCTCTTTAGTATTAATGCCTTGATCTCCTTTTGGTATTCTTTGTAGAGATATCCGAAGGCTTTTGCTTTCTAGAGTAGATTCTTCTCCATATCTTTTTCCTTGATCTCCATGATCCTAATCAAACGATCTCTCATGAGCTGATCATTGAATGTCTCTCATTTCTTTCACTACGCCTAGGGTTTTTATCCTATTTAATTTCTAGTGACAGAAATCGCTAAGAACTCCACAAGAACCTCCTCAGCCAAGCTCGCCGACCGACAAGTTACCATAAAGCTAAGCCGTTAAACTGGTTTAAACCTGTATTTGGAAAACGTGTTATAAAGTTTTCACTTTTCTATCAAAATCACGCCTTTAGGATTTAGCGAAACCTAGCATGACGATCGCATGGTGGCCGCTTCCAAAATACAAAATCACCCGTATATAAAAAAATACACTCCCAATGTTTTCCAAATGTCCAACTACAACAATAAAGCGACCTCCGGGTCTCATCAAAATATAAGATAAGGATCAATCCAATATAATTTTTATCGCAACCTCGTTTTTTCTCAAACCATGCATATTATTTTACAAAAGATATTTACATATACAAAATGCCACATTTTAACTTTTACTAGTTTTAATTTACACCTTATCTTATATATAACACAACACAAACGCTCCAGGACTCCAGGACCTCGAAAGGTCTTCTAGCTTCAAAGACTGCACCGAAAAAAATTATTTAAAATATAAAACTGAGCCAAAAGGGCCTGGAGTACTATAAGTCAAATGTTGTTGTCTCAATGTTTACCTCCCAATATGAAAATCAGATTTAAATGGTTGTAAACCCGTATATGAGAAAACCGAGCTTTGCTATGAAAACCATTTCCGAAAAACTATTTCGCCGTTGAAACCCGCTTGCCGTTGAAAACTGCTCAAAACTAATTTCACAACAAACTGCTCAAAACTATTTCACAACAAACCGCTTCAGGGCACATCCGAAAGCCGCACTGTAAACTGGCACCAACCACGCGCCCATTTCTCAAAACCTGTAAGTGATGCCTGAACCCTGACCCGGCACTAAGAGGAACCCCAACACTACCCATTAAGATGGTCCTGGTGAATTACCATGGGATCTATATAGCATAATGGAACCTGAACTAAAACAGTTTCAAGATGAACCCAAACCACACCTCATCTATGTACTAAGTCAGCGCTAACTATATACCTCGAACGTGAGGCGACTCCACTATATAAATATATACTGTATCTAACCCCAATCACGACTGCAATATAGTTAGTCATAATATCCCATAACATTGCCACGCATTAATCCGGAATACATCTCGACTAAACCGAAGCCAGGCCATCTAGGTTTTGCTAAACCAGCCAAACTCGTTTCTTAAATACCGAAATCGAACTTTTCCATTATATAACAATCGAGGTAATAAAAATGCTTATAAATCTATATTTCAAAGCACTTTACAAACTTTGTAATTTAAACACTTTCGCTTAAAAATGATTTCGAAGTAATTCACCTTTCGACTAATTTCTTTCAAATCTCACAAGACTCTGCATTCTCGTCTGATGCTCCAAATCGCTCACAATTCATTCAAATTACTTAAATGCCCTCGCTTAACGTTTAACCATAAACACACTGTGGCTTTCAAAGCGACTATATCGAACGAACTCGATTCAACAAAACTTTACGTGCTAGTCCCATCTCGATATGGACATCGATAATATGATGTGGAATCGACCAAATGTCCATACACATTAAACGTCTATAAAAACTATCTCGTTTTAAAGAACCAATTAAAGGGGACTTTCTGTAGAGTCTAAAATACTAAACATTTCAAAATTTCCATCCGACTCACACTCCCCGAACTTTCAATCCAAACCGTCTATAAACAAATCAAATTAGCTCGATCATTCGAACACAATTCCAAAATTCCAAACTCATTTAAAATTTTTGGACTCAAGCTACTTTAATCTTTTACAAAGCTCTTCTAAGAAAATTTCAAGCCACTATATAACCTTTTAGGCTTGAAATAACACAAGTAGGCAAATTTTTCTACCTTTTAAAGTTTGACAAAAGCAAGATAGCGAGACTCACTGTAGCCCCTTCGTATACCAATTCTTGCCTCTCTGGCTTCCGACGAACGTCTACATCCGATTCGCAAATCCGAGAAAGAAACAAAGAGAAAAATAAAAAGAAAATCTCTTCCAATCGAGGACGCCTCTCCACGCCGCTCACCGCCTCTCTCCCCACGCTTGCTTTTCAATTTTTTTTTATTTTCGCTTTTAATTTTATTATTCTTTTCTTTAATTATTATTATTATTTAGGATAAATACCTCTATTACCTCATTCAGTCCATTTTTATTCGAAAAATTTTATTTCATCCTAATTGAATATTCTTTAAATATTTGTTATTTCGAGATTTTTCTAAAATCCCGCTTTCGTGCTCTCTTACTCTAAACCTGTTTCGTTTAGAAATTAAAATATTCATTGTCTCGGAATTTAACTAAACTTTCTTGGATTACTAGACTTCGTGAGATCTAACTTAACCCGCACGTGCCTGTTTCTGTCATCCGAGATCTAGAGAATTTCTATTACTTCCCTCGAACTATTTTGGGCAATTTATTATTATTATTTTACTATTTAAACTTCCATTAATTATACTTCTCACCCCCTCCAATCTCTTCCCACTGTAAAAGTGCCACAATTCTTTTGAAAATTTTATAATTTCACTCCTTAAACCAATTTTCAAAAAATTCTATTATAGCACTAAAATACTATGAGCTTCTCAAGACATACGGTTACACATACCGTACACCCTCTCGACTGGTGTTATAACCTCCCTCCTTAAGAACATTTCCTTGGTCCCCCGAATGAAATAAAATTACTATAAAAAGGATACCTTAACTCGAAAACAACTCCGAGGATACTGGGACTCGCAAGATCTCGAGCCTCGACTTATAAAATTCTCTTAATCCCATGATTCCATAAAACTTTGACTAATGTAATGATCTTATTCCGCAGTACCGCTCCAGGATCTACTATCTACATTGGCCGTTCTTTTATAGGTTAAATTATCCTTAGTTCTAATCGTCGATCTCTCGAGTACATGGAGGGATTTGGAATGTACTTGCAGCATGGATACATGAAACACACATGAACCTTAGACAACTCCTCGAGGAAGGTCTAATCTATATGCTAACGGTCCCACTATGGCAATAATCCCACGTTATGGCCCCATGTATCCGGGCCCCGCCTTCCGCCTCCAAATCCGAGGACACCTTTCCAAGTGGGAAACTTTGAGGGAAGACCCTATCACCACATTAAACTGGAGATCCCTACCGCTTGTCCATAACTTTTTATGCATGTCCCCTGCTATCTTGAGTCCGGTCCCTTTATTGTAATTTGGATCTTATCTAAGGTCAACTCCACTAACTCTCCGCCTATCGCCTCTCTCTTCCCAACATTTATCCCAAAGATACGGAGTACGACACTTCCGCCATACAATGCCCCAAATGGAGCTAAGTGCCTAAGGTCGGGATTGATAATCAAGTGTCGTAGCGAACTCCATCGAGTATAAATTGCGTATCCCGCCTTCCCCAAACCTATCACGCATGCCCCAAGCATACATCCTTAGCTGTCAATAGTTCTCTGATCGACTATCGGGCCTCGAGGATGAAAAGTCATATGAAGTGCAATCGAGTCCCCATGGCATCCTCGTAAACCTGACCAAAACTGACGTGAACTGGTCCCCATTCGAGACCATCGATAGAACACCATGGAATCTAACTATCTCTCCACATATAATTGGGCTAACTCATTCAACGGTCATTGCTTAATCGAGAAAATGCGCGGATTTCGTTAGTCTATCCACTATCACGCATATGGCATATCATAATTCTTAATCAACTCCAACCACCGGCGCTGCCTTAAGTTAAGCTCTTTCTGAGTGAAGATATACTGTAGGCTCTTATGATCGGTGAATATCTGACAGGGAACACCATATAGATAATGTCTCCAGATCTTTAGAGCAAAACTAATCGCCGCTTAGTTCTAAATCATGGGTCAGGTTCTCGCTTCATGCTCTTTGAACCGACGGAAGCATACTATCACTCTACTATCCCGCATCAAAACACACAATTCCTAACCCGTCCCGAGGCATCACTGATATACCACATAACCGGCCCTTTCCCGAAGGTAGTAGCGCACACCGAGTCAAGCCGTCAATCTCCGGTCCCTAGCCTCAAACTATGCCGGCGTGTATCCACCACCACTTCTCGATCCTTTTCAATAGGACGGGCCGCGGGAGTTGTTATCTTCGAAAATCCATCAACAAATTTCCGCATTAACCCGCCAACCAAGGAAATCGTGGAACTTCAACATTTGTGGGCGATTTCCAAGCTTCACTATAGCTTCAATCTTCTCGAGGATCCACACCAATACCTTCGCTCGAAATGACATGACCCAAGAAAGCTACTCATTCAACCAAAATTGGCACTTACTAAACTTAGCGTATAACCCGGCGCCCTAAGAACTGCACATCGCTCAAGATGCTTTTGTATGTTCCTCCGAACCGGCTGAGTACACTAGAATGTCATCAATGAATACTGTGACACAAACTTATCTAACACGGACTGGCCAATTCGCTCATCAAATCCATGAACCTACCGGGGGCATTAGTGAACCAACAAGTAATCACTAGGAACTCGCAGTGACCGATCTCGCCCCCCCGAAGCAGCCTTAGAAACATTCTCATTCTCCCTGACTTCAACCGATGGTAGCTCGACTCAGTCAACGGAATATACCCGAGATCCATGCACTGGTCAAATAGCTCATTCATACGAGGAAGCGGATACCGAAGGCGCATCGTCGCCCGATCCAGCCGCTCTATAGTCTATACACAATCAGAAGCTTCCATCTTTCTTCTTTACGAAGAGAACCGGAGCTCCCTACTGAGGTAATTAGGTCGATGAAGCCCTTGCTTGGCAATTCCTCCAATTGTGCCTTCAATTCTTTCAACTCCCCACGGCGCCATTCATGAGGAATGGATATCGGCCTCTGGCCCCGAACTAGTCTCACAACGAACCCACCCCTCTATCCGGGGTAAACCTCGAAATATCATCCGAAAGACATCTTAGAACTTTGACTATGGGGATGTCTTCCGCCGTGTCCCTCTTGTCTCCTATCCACCCACAAATGCCACAACTATGGCAACCTTTCCAAGCATTTCGAGGCTTTTGGCCATGACATTAATGAGACTAGGCCATCTCTCTTCCGATTCTCAAATATCACGCTCGTTCCTCCGGGCCGAACCACCTTACTTCCTTCTTATAGTAATCTAAGGTGGCTCTCATGCTCGGATAACCACCCATACCCAAGATTATATCGAAATCATGGATACTCAAGACTATCAAGTCCGCTGAAAATCCTTATTTCGATCACTAATCACTACTGAACCATCCTTTCCTGATATCATAGTGGTCCCCATTGGGTAACAGGAAACCACCATACGACCATCTATAGGCCGACTCTATCTGTGTCTCTAGTGAATGGTAATCGAAATAAAATGAATGAGTGGCTCCCGGTCCACTCAATGCATATGCATCAAGGATCGTAAAACTCGAAATCATACTCGCATCACGTCTGTGACGATCTCGCTCTCCCATTGCGGTGATCAGAATACCGAGCCCGAGTACAGTACCATCAATCAAGCACTCCGGGGTACCGTCAAGCCTCGTGACTTCTACCGCGACTTACTGTGCATCGCATCGCTACCTTCAGCTTTCTGAACCACCCCTACCAAACACTGGTCACAAATGGGTGGATGCACAATCTACCTGAACATCCTCATAGGGCCATTAACTGTGATGTGGGCCTCGGATAAAGTGACTTTCCCGCCTCGCAATGGAAACATCCCCGTCATATCCATCCCGCACTCGAGATGCCTCTCCGACATGTAGGGCACAATGGAAAAGACGATCCCGGCGATCTACCACCTCTCGGGTCAGCTGGGTGATCGAACGGATCCTCGCCGATGTCGCCTCCCCGCCCCAACCCTACCGCCGGCCCACTTCTTTCCTTTCTTCTACTCAGACCGACCGGTGCTCGCCGACTAGTGCCGGAGCACTCTTCTTTCATCGCCGCCGCCCCTCGAAGTTAGGAACTGAACTGTCTTTCTACCTCCTTAGTGCAAATTTCAACCAAATTTCCAAAGTTACTTTGAGATGCCCAAAGTAGGATGAACTTTAATTCCGCTCGTCAGCTTGCCCAAGAATCGCTTACACTTATGTTCCTCATTTCCGTGACAGGCAATCCACTTCACGTAGTCTCCAAAACTCGCTTCATATTCGTCACGCCGTGATCGCCGCTCTAACCTCAAGAATTCTTCTATTTTTGCATCCCGATAACTAATACAAAGGTAAAATCTGTCCTGTAAATGTCCGCTTGAGCTGTCCCAAGTGACTCTCGTAGGGCGTTCTCTCTTCTAATGGCCTCCCACTCACCCTTGCCCCGATGCCATCAAGAACTCGAAAGAGGACTTCTCTCGCTCATCCGAACACCCCATCACCGCATACCCCCACTAACCCCGGTCTTAGCCCAAGCATGCCGCCCTGAAGCCTGCAGACTATCATAAGTTTTAGCCTCCCAATTTTAGAGCCGCCCCCATCATGCCCCTCCGCTTCTGGGAGGCTCCCGTGCTCGACGGGTAGTCGTAGTCAACTGCATGACCCGATCCAACGTCAAGGTACGCCACCGGGTCTCGGCGGCCCTCGTTGGTTATGCTTCGGGGCTGATTCATCGGGCCACTCTTCGATCTAGGGGTGTGCTCGACATATTCCTCTCAGAAAGCCCGGTGCGAAGTCCTAGATCGACCTCTTACGACTGGGCCCGTATTATTAATGCCGTGAACTCAAGGTTAAAGATCAAGGACACTTTTCATTATTTGATGGCTGCAAGGATTTAGCAAAACAATATAGTTGTACAGGAAATCATTATTATAAAAACAATTTATATGGAAAGATCGTGGAAACGCCACAAAACGGGGCTTAACCATCTCTTAAAACTCCGCTCCTCGATACTCAACTTCACATCTCCCTTCCTGGCGACAAGAAATCACGAGCACTCCACAAGAACCTCCCCCAAGTCACGACCGACAAGTTGCCATGCAGCCAAGCTGCTAAAATCAATAAACTCCGTATTTGGAAAACGCGGGTTATAAAATTTTACTTTTCTATCAAAATCACACTCTTTAGATTTAGCTTAAAATCCCGTAGCATAAAGACCGCACTATGTCAAGCCCAAAATACAAAACTACCAGATATAAAAATACACTCCTAATGTTTTCCAAATGTCCAACTACAACAATAAAGGACCTCCGGTCTCCGATTTTCAAAACATAAGATATGATCAAACTAACATCACTCTTTATCGCAACCTCGTTTTTTTTTTCAAACTACACATGCATATTTTACAAAAGATATTTACATATACAAATGCCGTTACTTTAACTTCTTTTACTAGTTTTAATTTACACCTTATCTTATATATAATCACAACACAACGCCTAGGATCGAGGATCCCGAAAGGTCTTTTCTGCCAAAGACTGCAGAATCAAAATTATTTAAAAACAAAACCGTGGAGCCAAACTGCCTGAGTACTATAAGTTCTAAATGTCATGGTCTCCGCTGCTTGTACCTCCCAATATGAAAATCAGATGTAAACTGGCCAGAATCGTATAATGGTAAAACTCAGCTGCGCATGAAAACCATTTCGAAAAACTATTTCGCCAATAAACTGCTAATAAATCGTTTCTAAAAACTAATTGCCAAACTGCTCAAAACTATTTCGCCGGCTTGAAAACCTGCTTCAAAGTGGGTGGTTAATATCCGAAGCACTATACCTGTGAATCAAGTACTAACCACCCGTGGCCCATCGAAAAACCCTAGAAGTGATGTGCCTCGAACCCTAGAATCCGCATCTGAGGAACCCTAACACCACCCGACACTCAAGACAATCCTGAACACTACGATCTATATAGCATAATGGAAACTTAATCAAAATGCTCTATGGATGGAACCCCTAACCAACACCATCGCTATGTACTAAGTCAACAAGACCAACTATATACCTCGATCGTGCAAAGTGGCGACTAATTATATAAATATATACTAGATCTAACCCCCAATTACCGACCATGCAATATAGTTAGTCATAATATCCCATAACATTGCCATGCACAATCCGAAATACATCCGACCGAAACCGAGCCGTGCTTTCATCTGTGGTTTTGCTAAACTGTGCCAAAACTGCTTTTAAATAATCGAATCAACTTCTTTCTCGGCCGAGTATAACACCGAGGTAAAATAAAAATGCTTTATAAATCTATATTTTCAAAGCACTTTACAAACTTGTAATTTAAACACTTTCGCTTTTGAAAATGATTGAGTACTCACCTTTTTCTCGACTAATTTCTTTCAAATCTGCTCAAGCACTGATTCTCAAGGCCGATGCTCAAATCGCCTACACAATTCATTCAGCCACTTAAAATGCCCTTAGTTTAACGTTTTAACCATAAAACATACACAGGCTTTCAAAGTGACTATATCGAACGAACTTCGATTCTAACAAAACTTTACGGGCTAGTCCCATTCGATATGGACATCGATAATATGATGTGAAATTGACCAAAAGGTCCATACACATTAAATGCCCCATAAAAAACTATCTGCTTTAGCAAACTTCACTAAAGGGACTTTCCAGAGTCTAAAACATCAAAACATTTCAAAATTCTGTCCGACTACACCCGAACTTTCAACTAACTGCCTATAAACAAATTCCAAAATTAAGCCCCCGACCGTCCAACACAAGCTTCCAAAAAATTCCTAAACTCACTTAAAAATTTGGGACCTAAGCTTACGACCTTTTACGCCTTCTAAGAAAATTTCAAGCCACTATATAACCTTTAGGCTTGAAAATAACACACGTAGGGCAAATCTCTTTCTACCTTTAAAAGTTTGACAAAAGGCTAAGATATTAAGACTCATACAGAAATACAGATACCAATTTTGCCTTCGTCCGACGAACGTCTACCATCCGATTTCAGAATCAGGAAAGAAACAAAGAGAAAAATAAAAAGAAAAAATCGCCTCTTCCACCGACGCCTCTCCAGCGCGCTCAATTCCGTCTCCTTTACGCTTGCTTTCCATTTCTTTTTTTTATTTTCGTTTTTTTTAATTATTCTTTTTCTTTAATTATTATTATTATTATTATTTAGATAAATAATTTCTATTACCTCATTCAGGTCCATTTGTATCCCGAAAAATTTTATTTATCCTAATTGAATATTCTTTAAATATTTGTCATTTTTTCGAGATTTTTCTAAACTCGCTTCAGTTCTCACTTAAACCCGTCGCTAGAAAAATTAAGTAAAAATATTAGATTGTCTCGAATTTAATGAAACTTTCTTGGATTACTAGATTTGTGAGGCGAACTTAACATTTATCGATCCGTTTTAGATCATCCAGAGATCTGAAATTTTAGACACTTCCTGAACTATTTTGGCAATTTATTATTATTTACTAATTTAAGCTTCATTTATTGCCGCTTTCCGCATAATTTGTAATTGCAAAAGTGCCACAATTGCTGAAAATTTTTATAATTTCACCCGCCAAACCAATTTTCAAAAATTTTATTATAGCACTAAACATAATTAAGGAAGAACCCTTGAATACACATACGGTTCACACATCGCAGTACACCACTCTCGGGACGGGGTGTTACATTATCCCTCTTTGCTAGCTCTTCTTTCCACTCATCCCTCTGTTAGAGAAGTGCTGCCAGGCTTTCTTCTCTTTCCTTATTCTCTATGGCCTGACTGTTATCCCTATCTCAGATTTTCTTTGAGTTGTTCATCTCTTCTCTTCATTTCTTCTCTCATCTTTGTTAGTAAAGAGAACAACTTAGAATTGCTGCTCTCTTACCCTTATGCTCTTATCTTCCCTCTTTCTACTCTGTTATGAGCAGACACTGTTTCTTCAGCACTGGGGGAGAGCACTGGTTGCTCTGGGTAGTCTTCAAAACCCCCCCTTCTTTAGTTTATGGTTCTTCCTCGGCTGTAGGGGTTGTCTCCCTTGGTAGTTCTGTAGATGATCTCTTTCTTTTTCTTGCTCTCTCTACCTTTTCACCTTGTGCTGGAGTTTTGAGGACTCTAAGGAGAGTGAGAGGAGAGGCTCTTGGGCACTTTTCCTCTATCTTGTTGAATGTTACACCCCCCTTGATGCACAGGAAAGTGATCAAGGTAGGGTGGGAGATATTCCCTGAGAAGTTGTTCTTAGCATAGTCCAGAATGGACTGTTCCACTATCTTTCCCACATTCAGTTGACTCCCCTTGACCAATGCATACAAGAGTATGGCATGGTCTTGTCTCACAGTTGAGACATGCTTTGAGGGGGTGAGAACAGAGTTGACAAAATAGAACCATACCTTATTCGCCTCAATCAAATCACCTCTGTCGATGTAAGCGTTACAGATGGTTTTGGTCATCTGACATTGTCCTAGACCATTTATCAACTCTCTAATGATTTCCTCGAACCTTGAGCTCTCTTGGAGCTAGTCATCCTCTGCGTACTCGCCTACTGGTCTCAGCTCCAGGATTTGGGAGATGACCCTTTCCCTAAAAGGGATCCATCTCCCTCTGGCATAGCATGTTAGGTTCTTCTTCTCACCCAAATTGGCGTAAAATTCTTTGACGAGAGCCCTTACCCCTGGCTCTCGATGCTGGCTCACCTTCTTCCAGCCCCGTCGTTTGATTTCCTCTTTGAACGATGACACCAGCCGTTTGAAGCCTCTTTCCTCCATAAAGCCCTTCTTAGCTAGATGCTTCTAGAACGCTTCTGCTCCCTTGTTGGAGTAGAAGGCCCTGGCTTCTCCTTCTTACACCACAACCTCTATCTCCCCAGGAACTACTTCTATTGTAGTTTCTTAGCTCCCTTCCTCTGCCATTTCTCTCATAACTTCTTCCACCACGTTCTCTATCACCTCGTCAATGGTCGGAGAGCTAAGGTTCGACATTTTGGTTTCAGTGAGATTTTGAGAAGGTTAGGGTTCGAAAGTTTGAGTATTAAAATTTCTTGAAGTGTTCCTTTTATAGGCGGGCTGCCCTAACTGTGATGTCGTGACATTGGAGTTGTCAATGTCGTGACATTAACTTGATACCCTAAGTAACCGGTCGCGATATGGCGACGGTGGAGTTATGATGTACATGACATTGACTTGATAACCGCCGCGATATTTGTGGTGATAGCCAGCGACGCTCGCTCGAGACTTTCTAATTAGCTTCACACGATGTCGCAACGTGAAATTGCTATGTGCGACGGTAACCTAATGTGCGACATTGAAATTGCTTTATGTTTTTAACGTGGCGATTTTCAAGTTGGCACTACGGATGTCGCGACATTGGAAATGTAATGTCAATACATTGCTTCAAGGTCAGTCTTGGTGTTGCTCTTCTAATAATGTGATGTCACGACATTAACATGTTGATGTTGCGACATTGGGACAATGTCGTGACATTGGAGAAATTGTTGGAACCGGTGTCATAACATGGTTGTCGATGTCGTGACATTGAGAAGGAGTTTTCTTCTTTCAAGTATAAATTTTTTACTTGTTTTCCCC
This sequence comes from Tetrastigma voinierianum, assembly GCA_016808115.1. Classification (NCBI taxonomy): domain Eukaryota; kingdom Viridiplantae; phylum Streptophyta; class Magnoliopsida; order Vitales; family Vitaceae; genus Tetrastigma; species Tetrastigma voinierianum. The sequence continues at coordinate 500,378 of JAEQBH010000263.1, read as the reverse complement.
ATTTTATTTCTTTAATTTTAGTTCATGCTCATGAATATAAGTTTATCAATATTGAAAAAAAAAATCTCAATTCAAGCATGAATAGTAACACTCAAATTTTTAATTCAATCAATTCAACATATATTCATTTTATTGTAGAAATTTCACCTGACTATTAATGAGAGCGATGAAGAGTTTACTATGTAATTTCTACTCAGATAAATTACACTCCACCAAATTCAGTATATGCATCATTTTCATAGAACAAGTAATGGATGTAGACTCCCCTTTGTAGTTAACATTACATAACTCAATCTAGTTGGAGATGCTTCAAAAATGACCTTCATATATCCTTGTAATTTCATTATCCTAACATTTAGTACATTGTGATTAAATAAATTGCAAATAAATTCTAACAAAGCTACTCTACTTCTAAACTATTCAAAACACATTCAATTGAACAAAATCACACTAAAAGAAAATGGAAAATGCTTGGGTTGCCTCCCAAGTAGCTGCTCAGTTTTTTTTTTTTTTGTCTTTAGCTAGACGTTGTTGTAGTGTGTTCTCATTTCATAAATTCTACTGATCTCTTCAAATCTGAGACTGTTCTTCATTTGATCTTCCTCCCAAGTAATGTTTCAGCCTTTGACCATTTACTTTGAATTCATCTCTAGAATTGGTTTTTAGTGTTACTGCTCCAAAAGGGGTAACTGCAACTACTGTGTATGGACCACTCCACCTTGACTTGAGTTTTCCTAGAAAAATTTTTAGCCTGGAATTGTATAGTAGGACTAGCTCTCCTACTCTAAACTATTTCCTCATAATCTTCTGATCATGCCACTTTTTAGTCTTATCTTTGTAGATTCTGGCATTATCATAGGCTTTATTTCTCAGCTCTTCCAGTTCATTCATTTAGAGTAGTCTCTTCTCTTTAACTGCCTTGAAATCACAGTTCAGTTTTTTGATGGCCCACATAGCTTTATATTCAAGCTTTAGAGGGAGATGACAAGGTTTTCCAAATACTATTCTGTATGAGGACATTCCAATAGGAGATTTATAAGAAGTCCTGTAAGCCCATAGTGCATCATCTAGTTTGACTGACTAGTCTTCCCTGCTGGTGCTTACCGTCTTTTCTAATATGTTCTTTATCTCCCTGTTGGATATTTCTTCTTATCCATATAATTGAAGGAAATAAGTCAATCCCATAACATGTCTTATTCCATATATGTTCATGAGTTTTGCAAATAGCTTGTTTGGAAAATGGCTCCCCTCATCACTGATGATTTTCATTGGGGCACTAAATCTGCTCAAGATATTTCTTTGAATAAACCCCACTACAATGTTGGCATCATTCCTTGGATAAGCTAGAGCTTCCACTCATTTGGATACATAGTCCACAACTAGGAGAATGTATTGATTTCCAAATGATGGTGGGAAAGGTCCTGTGACTCCCCTAACTCGGCACCCGATGTCAAGCGATGGTGTCGTTTTTTTTTCCTGTTTACTATAAACTTATAACCTTTAAGCTTGTTTATTCATATGATGTTAAACACTGAACTTGTACTATATTCTGTAGCAGCAGATTAAAAAATATATATAAACTCCATATGGAAGTGTTGACATTTACAATAGTTACATTGCTTCTGAGAAGCAAAATACATGCATTATACCAAATGGTCTTCGAGTGAGCACCTAATGATGTGTCAACTTTGATTCTTCTTAGCAGTTGTCACGTCTCTGGTTTCCTCTTACGTACCTACACCGGATGAAACACGGTGCTAAGCTTATAACTGAGTAGAGAATTAATACATATATGGAAGACCTCTGTCAAAAGTCGTACACTTAGATAGCTGCATACTCTTTGCTTTGTTATTTACATATACGTGCTTAATCATGTTTTGAACATATCATTTATAGATATGCTTCTACCTTATATCTATACTTATTGCGTCTTATCATGTTTCATTCCATATCATCTTTCATTTACGTTTTTGTTCAACGTACTTATCCTTTGTTCACGTATCATTACATAGCAATGTTATGCTTCTCGTATTATGTCATGCCATTTACATATTCTTGTCATTTATCTTATGTTTTATGCTTGCAAATACCTTAGAAGTGGATACAGGAAGCATATGTACCGAAGGTACTATCACTACTCTGAATAGATTTATACAGTGTAACCCAGCGAAGGGCTGCTATAATGATTAAACGGGATATGTCGTCGACCAAGCGAATGCTCGATATCATAAGCGTATGTTGCGACAAGCTGTACCCCTGTAGCGACCCCCAGCAGAGCCTAACGGGTTGGCGGATCGGGATCGAAAGCAGTGGCCTTGGCCAAACCTTTATCAAATACATTTATTAATATAAGTGTTTCGATTTCTCTCAATTCGTTCTGGGAAGCGTTTTCAATTTAGGGTAAGCCGCCCAACATTTACAATTCAATGCAATTCCTTTGCAAAATAGCCATTTTGGCTTAAAAATGGCATTTTATCTTGTTTACAACATAATATCCAAAATTACAGTAATCAAATATAAGTACATAAACAATTTTAACTCCTTTTGTTTACAAAGAAACAATGTCATGTTCAAAAATAGATGATCATGTAGCAGACATACTCTGTGGAACTTTAGACGAGCTCGGCTCCTGGAGCAGGGTGGCATGATCTTTGCATCACTCGGGTACCTCTGTTTGATGAAACAATAAAAATAACATTTTGTAGCAGTGGGTTCTATCTGAGTTCTCTATTACATTTAGTTCAATACGAATCATGCATTTATTAAAAATAATGCGATACCGTACCTATATTGGCAAATATAAAATACTTATACCAATACGCTTTTTAATATCATTTTTGCTTTTAGGTTTGCGATTTCATATATTATTAATTAACGTTCGATAATTCGGTTGGTGAATCGCGTCACGTTTGTCCGTTGGTGGCAATCGTGATTGCGTTCAATATTGTCGATCTCCACATATATTTATAGAAGTCGACATTAGCGGCAGGTCAGTTGGTGAATCTGTCATGTTTATCGTTGGCCAACATAATCATGATTTAGCGTGAACTGTCTTATTACCTTCCGCGATGAATTGATTTGGTGAATCGAGTCATGTTGGTCATTCAATAATGCATTTCAAAAATCAATGGCAATTTAATCTCGAGCGGTAAATTCAGCATAAGTTTAAAATCGTGCACACATGCGAGATATTTGACAATAACATTCGAATACTAACAATTCAAATCAATAATACATATATATATATATATATATATATATTTAAAAAATAGAACTTGAAATAGAATTGGTCACAAAGAACAAATGGGGCAGAGAGAACGAGGAGGAACATATGAGCCAATTTATGATCCTTGTCTTGTTCGATGCTAGTCTTTGGAGTCAGATTATCGTCTTTACCATGGCACCAGTCGAATCACAAGTGAACTCTTAGTGGTTGAACAATTAATCGTACTAAACGAATATTGCCTAGGCGGCGAGGTACGGTACATTTTTCACTTAGTTTCATTCTTATTTGTAACCCCATTAATCATTTATTAGGGTCCCTAAACAATTGGTGTACGAATACGGGACTTAAAATGCATAACATTAAAATGAGGTTGCGAGGAAGCATCGATGCAAATGCGCCAATGGGCAGCAGTACCATTTAATTGAATGCCAGGTACCACTCCCTCCTTTGCATAGTGGGTTCAGTTGCCACTCTTTTGAATCTTGGTACCACTTGTGGGTTTTGTAGTAAGCGGACCACCACAATTCTCTCTGCATTTTTTCTTCAATATAACTCCTCCATTCATCCCATATCAAAAATCTACCATGGAATCCACCTAAAACAACTCCAAAGGTGGTTTAGAATCAATGAAACCCCTTTTTCTTAAGTTAGGGCTTTTCCCCTAAAATCAAAATCACAAAAAGATGAAGTTAGGGTTTTGTTTTCTTACCTTAGTCTCTTTAAATCTTCTCTTCCATGTTGCTTGGTCTCTTAGAAGCAAGAAATGGGAAACAATTCCACCAAAATCACTCCTTCTTGCAAACCCTAGCTTTTCTCCCACACTTCACACTCTCATTCTCTCCCCAACGATGTTTGCTGAAAATGAGCATCCCAAGACCCAGTTAGTCTTTTAAATCCCTATCTCCTCAAGGCCTTGTTTGGCCACCAAAAATGCATTCTTTGACTTAATTTCTCTCTAATTGCTATATAGTCCATAAATCTTTCTAATTGCACTTCAATTTTCAGTATTCTCACTTAGACCTACAAACTCATTTATATATGACCTTTAGGTCCTTATTTTACAATTCTTCAACTTTTGCCCTTTTTACACTTGGGTTAATTTTCGGGTTCAATCAATTCTCATTTAGCATATAATGTTTAATCATATGCTCACATATTCATTTCACATTTAACATTTTCATCTAATCATTTATTAGTTCTCGTAAAATACACAAGTTTGCTCAATTTATACCCGGAATATATAACAATTCTTATTATAAAAATTCTAGGGTATTTTTGGGGCGTTACAACCCCTATAGGCATGCCTATCTATCTAACTACCCAGTTATAAGCAGGTAATCAGTTTTATTATGTTTTCTTAACAATCTTTCAGGTATCATAAAAAGATATCTCATATACATGAATAACTATTGATATCATGTATACTTATGATATATTCATTATCAAATAATCTCTTATAAACATTTAACTGTACTTTGAACTTTTTCGTATAACACAATTATATGTGTATTATCTTTAGTTTTCATATAACAATACATTTATCTGATTTAGGTTTTCCATAACCAGTGCAGCGAGCAGTTCTAGGCGGCTCCCAGTCCATTTTTATTTACAATTTTGACCACATGCGAGATTGGCGAGAGTGATATTCTAACTCAATATACCCCTATGTCTTAAGTTTCTTATGGTTCAAGCTTGTCGTATCGTTTATGGACTTTTAATTTGGGGAATATGGTGCAAGCATTCACGAACTACTCCTGAGCGATTTCAAGACGAGAATCTGGAATTTTGTCCTATATTTGAAAATTTTCTGGGAACATTAGAGACATAATTTGATCATAATTTCTTCATGAAAGTTGTTCTCCCAGATGTCTAGTTTATATTGAAATTTGAATCATCTCAATTGGATGAGTATAACTCAAGTTATGATTTAAACAACCAGATTACTCCCGAGTTCGAGGGGCCCCCGTGCAGGGAGCAGTTTTAGGGACCGAATTGTTCCCTTACTTTGACGAATTTTCTAGGTCCAATGGGATCCAAATTTAGATATACTTAATTCAGGAAGATTTGTTCTCCTAGAAGTCTATTTTCTTTCAAAATTTGGTCATTTCCAATTTGGATAAGTGAAGCTATTTTATGGCCTAAATACTAGCGCTCAAGCAAAGCGTATCAAAATTGACCAGCGAGCCTCACTTTGGCCAATTTTAGAGTTACCCTAGGGTCCAAATTTGGAGATACCTATTTCAGGGAGATTTGTTCTTCTAGATGTCTAGTTTACCTTAAAGTTTGAATCACTCAATTTGGATGAGTGATGACCAAGTTATGGCCAAAACAAAAACATGGGTTAAAAAAAGACGGACAACATCTCCCCTAAAACCCGACATTTTCTCTATACAAAATTTTCCTCCATTGAGGTCTAGAACCAAACCAAACAACCATTCCGAACAAGGATTCTACACAAAAAGAGGTATTCCAAACCCCCAAACAAGTATACATACAAAAATTCATACCAAGATCCATACAAAATCCATACAAAGGTTCCTAACAAGTTCCATACCTTGATTTCTTCTTCTTCTTCTTCTTCTTCTTCTTCTTCTTCTTCTTCTTCTCTTCTTCTCTTCTTGTAATACCCTAAAATATGCCATAACAGTTTTATAACATATTTAGGGTTTTTGTAGGTATAATTTGATTTTTTCGTAATTATAATTTGTTTGTTAAGTGAAAATTTAAGCTTACGGAATTTCTTAGGAACTGGGGGTATATTAGTAATTTTTCAAAGGATGAAAGGCATAATATGAGAAGAGGATATGCCATTATAGAAATAAGAAAATTGGGTTGCAAATAGAAGAGAGTATAAGGACTAAAAAGTAATAAAGAAAACTTTAAAAATATCAAAAGGGGATAAAGACCAAATTTTGTCTCCATTTACAGGGGCTTCCGTTTGGAGAAGCGAAAGAAGAGAGAGAAAATAAGAGAAGAAAGAAAGAGGAAGAAGAAGAGGGAGAAGAACAAAGGTATGGAAGTCTAGTTTTTGTATGGAAACTATGATTTTGGTATGGATTTTTATGCGCTTGGCCTTGAATTATGAGCGAAGCCACCGCCTTTATGTCTTCTCTCCCTTGTTTGAGGCCAAATCTGCAGTAGCCAGATCCCCAAAGTTGATCAGAAGCTTCATCTCTCCGATGGATTGATACAATTTATAGCATATGCATTAGGGTTTTTGTTTCTTTATCTTTTATGTTCTTGCTTGCGTTTTAGTTTCAGTTTATATAGTTGGATCTCATTGTATGGATTTTGATATGCAGTACCCATATTTGACGCTTTAAATAAATTCCCTGTTTTTTTTTCAATTTCTGGATCCTGATTGAATATATTTTTCTATGTAGCACTATATGTATTTTATCTGATTGTTCAAACTGTTTTTATAGATTCAAGAGCCTACCTTGATATCCAAGAATTCATATGCCGAGAAATCCTAAAGTTTGTCTTTGATGTCGATTTCTTTGATGGGTTTGAATAAATTGATATGGTGTTTTCTTAGGAATGTATATGATTGTTCACTGTTTTTGACAGATTTAGAGCCTACCTTGATATCCAAATTCATAATACCAGAATCTGAATTTTTTCTTTGATGTTGATTTCTTTGATGGGTTTGAATATATTGATATTGTGCTTTATTAGGCTTAGGCTTTTACACTCTCGTTGGATCGAATCTATAGGATCTGACTTGAAAAAGAAAAAAAAAAGCGATTAGATGATACAGAGTTTGAGGGGATAATGTATGCGGTGTTGAAAAGGAATTAGTATTAGGCAGATGAATGGAATGTTGCCATAATTGCAAATAACGGTTTTATTTATTTATTTGTTTGTTTTGAAAAAGAGACAATGTAGAAATCATGAAAAACAGTAGGCCCTTTTGGTTAGGTTTGTAATTCACTATTCATGTGAATCCTCTAGCTTCGGACGATCATAAATTCTTCGTTCGAACTCCATTTTGGGTGTTCTTAGACTCTATGGAAAGCCCTTTGAGTCTAAAATCCACCCATATATAGCTTGATAAATTTTGAACTCATATTCTGTCAGCTTGATGAAAAAATAGCCCAGGTACGTTGGTTTATCATTCGTAATTCACATTTATAATGAATCCTCCAACTTCGGACGATCATAAATTCTTCGTCCGAACTCTGTTTTTGGTATTCTTAGACTATATGGAAAACCCTTTGAGACTAAAATCCACCCATATATAGCTTGATAAATTTTGAACTCATATTATGTCTGAAAACGATGAAAAACAGTAGGCCCTGTTGGTTACGTTCGTAATTCACTGTTCATGTGAATCCTCCAACTTTGGATGATCATAAATTCTTCGTCCGAACTCCGTTTTAGGTGTTCTTAGACTCTATGGAAAGCCCTTTGAGTCTAGAATCCACCCATATATAGCTTGATAAATTTTGAACTTATATTCTGTCCAAAAATGATGAAAAATAGTAGGCCCTGTTGGTTATCTTCGTAATTCACTGTTCATTTGTATCCTCCAACTTCGGACGGTCATAATTTCTTTGTCCAAACTCTGTTTTGGAAGTTCTTGGACTCTATGGAAATCCCTTTGATGAAATTGGAATGATATTAAATAGCTCATAAGCATACATGGTAACCATAGTTATTCATGCATATAATGAGATATGAAAAATGCAAAGATACGAATAAATAATTGTAAATATCACATATGAATTATAGGATAATGATAATTATTCGGGAATATGAAGGATAATATGCGAACATAAAATACACATGAATTGTCTGCTTAGAACTTGGTAGAGGGATAGATGGGCATGCCTATTAGGGAAAAACCAGTCTGCAACATACTAATCAGTTGGCCCTGTTTGGGTCATTACAGCGCCTTCGGGCTCTTATAGATGGTCATTGTCTTGTCTGATGATACTTGAAAAGCTTCGGGCCTTGCAGATGATCATTGTCTCGCACAATGATAACAGTGCCTCTGGGCCCTTATAGACCACTATTTCGTACAGTGAGTATAGCGCCTTCGGGCCCTTATAGTTTCCTTTACCCACTTCTAAGGTTTATGCAGGCATGAAACATGAAACAAATGACAAGTATATGCAAATGATTCGAAAATGATAAAAGTACACGACATGATATGAAGCATATTATTGCTATGTGATGATATGTAAAGCGATGACAGTACATGTTAGCCAAAGAACAAGAAGAAAAATATAAGCGACTTGAAATGAAACATGATATGATAAGAAGTATAAGATTTATAAGCATGTGTAAATTATATGTATGGAACATATATAAGCATGTGTATATGACAAGTATATGACATAAATATTGGTATGGCTCAATGGGTTTCAATAATAAAAACAAAAACAAAAAGTTGTGTCCCACATGGAACAAAGACAAGGTTTTTTTTGAGACAAGGTTTTTTTTTGAGTTTATATATTAAAACCCATTTATGGGCTTATACATGGATTGAGTAAAGGGGAGGCCTCGCGCACACAAGGAATGGGCCGAAAGCTCGATTTCAGTGCAAATCGGTGGATTTGCCCCTCCCCTTGCTCATGAATAGACTCGGGACACATTTGGTTTTGCTCCCAATTAATTTTGGTTTTGCTTACCTAAATAAAACAACGGGTTTATTTTGAATTCAAATTCTAACAATTAAGTTTGTATTAAGTAACGTTTCTTTAACTCTTACAATTAAAGTTTTGCATTCTTAATTGTAACAACACTATAACTAATTATTACAATTAAGTTTGCTTTAATTAAGTAACGTTTTTAAATTAAATCCTCTTGTGGCTTGGCGACCATAATTTTGCCTATAAATTCAAATAGGTTCTAAATTTGAGATATACTTTTTCAACCTCATTTCTTCTACAACTTTGAATCTCGTTTTTCTTCTCACTTTGCTGTTCCTGATCCAAACCTCTCGGTTCTGAAGGACTGTTGGATCCTGGGGAAATAAATTCCTAAGGACAGTGTTATATACACCTCAGTCCTCGATTATGGTTCTTAGATCATTGCATCTCCAGTTATTGTTTACAAGTACAGTTACTTGTTACCCAGTGTTTGCTCCGCACAAAACGCCTGGCTGGCTGCTTCTTCTTTGCTCACAATGACTCTTGCTCCACACACACCTCTGACTTCTCTTCTTTACTAATCATCTTCTTCTTCTTCATCATCCTTCTTCCCATTTGTCCTCATTTATACATTCTTTCTTTGGATTGATATTTATATAACAAATATATGATATGTTATATGTATATGTAAATGTGTAAAGTGAGATGACTCTTGTTAGTGGTCGTCCATGAATTATTCCCACTAAGCGTAAAACATGCAGAGTTTTTCATCCGTGCTTCAGGTATGAAAGCGAGAGCGAAGACGGGACCAAATCATCGGTCTCAGGGTTAACACATAATTAGGTGCTCACTTGAAGACTTTTTGGTCTATTTTGTATATGTAATATCCTTTTTGTTGTTTTTAAACAAATGAAGTAATGTAAATATTGTAAATGTTGAACACTTCCATGTACGGAGCTTGTATATATTTTGTAATCCGCTGCTACAGGATATAGTACAAGTTAAGTGTTTAACATTATATAGTAATGAAAAAGCTTAAAGTTCCAAGTTTATAGTAATTAGTAACAGAGCACCTTGGATCAGGTTCGGATCCGCTTAAAGACTATAAGTTTATAAAAAAAAAAATGATGACACCCTCGCTTGACACCGAGTGCCGGGTTGGGGGCGTCACACTTCTTCTTCTTCTTCTTCTTCTTCTCTTCTCTTCTCTTATTTTCTTCTCTTCTTTTTTTCTCCTCTCCTCTCTTCTCTTTTCTCTCAACCAATTTGCCTTAACATGTAAGACCAAAATGAGATATTTTGCCTTTATTCTCCATTTTAAATGTTAAGGTCATGTTTGGCAACCCATTTTTGCTTTCTTTTCCCTTTTTTTGTTATTTGGTCCTTCATCTCTCCTATTTACCGTCAAGTTATTCATATTTCCACTTTAGCCTATAATCTTCTTATCATATGACCTTTGGGTCCAGAATTGGTAAATTACTAATTTACCCTCAACTTTTGTATTAATTATGGGTTTTGCTTATTTTATTTTTAGCATTATTTTATTTCGAAAAAATATAAATTTACTTTTATTATATCCTAAACATGTTATAAAATTGTCAGGGTATAATTTGGGGTATTACATGTCCCATAAAATCTATCCCCCATACATAAAAAATCTGCACCACCAGGATTCCCTGTAGGGGCATCTCATTTCTTTTATTTATATTGCCCATTCTTTGACATCCATTACAATGTTTAACCCATTTAGCACATTCTCTGAATAGAGTAGGCCAATAAAAACCTGATTGGAGAATTTTATGGGCTGTTCTTTCTCCTACAAAGTGTCCTCCATATGGTGATGTATGACAATTATCAATTATTCCACCTCGCTCATCTTCTGGCACACATCTTCTGATGATCTGATCTACCCCTCTTCTAAACAACGATGGGTCATCCATATATATACACTCTGCATCAGTTCTGGCACTGCTTTTTCTGCGGTATTTATTTGAAGAATGCGGTGGCATGATTCAACAAGCTAAATAATTAACAATATTAGCATACCAAGGTAATTTGTTTGACACCTAAAAAAGCTATTCATTAGGGAAATTTTCATCTATTTCTGTCCCTCTTTCCTATTCGGTAGGTTTTTCCATTATTGACAAGTGATCAACTATTACATTGTCACTTCCCTTCTTGTCCTTGAATTCTAAATCAAATTCTTCCAGCAGTAGCACCCACCTGATCAGTCTTGGTTTGATATTTTTCTTTGCATTTAGATACTTAATTGCTACATGATTAGTGTGTATGATGACATGAGATTCCAAAATATATAGTCTAAATTTTTCATAAGCAAACACCATTGCTAGCATCTCCTTTTCTGTAGTTGAGTAGTTCTCTTATGCCTCATTGAAGGTTTTGCTGGCATAGTATATTGCTCTGAAAATTTTCTACGATTCTTTGTCAAAAGCGCTCACGTGCATAGTCAGGCATCACATGATTTCAAACTATTTGTTGTTCAAGTCTGAACATTACGCCATGATGGGAGCTATAACCAATTTGGATTTAATGTTCTTCAAATGCAAACCTGCATGATCATCAAAGTCAAACTTTGCATCATTTTCCAACAGTCTACATAATGGCCTAGGAATTTTTTGAGAAGTCCTTTATAAATCTTCTGTAAAATCCAGCATGTCCTAGGAAACTTCTTATCCCTTTTACTGTTGTAGGTGGCAATAGTGTTTTTATGATAGAAACCTTAGCTTGGTCAACTTCTAGCCCAGTTGCAAAAATTTTGTATCCCAAGACAATTCCTTCTATTAACATGAAATGACATTTCTCCCAATTCAGAGCTAAATTCTTGTCTTGGCATCTTTGAAGTACAGTGTCTAAATTTTTTAGGCAATGCTCAAAACTGGATCCATAAACTGAGAAGTCATCCATAAACATAGCCTCTTCTACCAAATTTGAGAACATGGACATCATACACATTTGGAAGGTGGCAGGAGCATTACATAATCGAAATGACATCCTTCTAAAAGAAAAGGTGTCATAAGGACATGTAACAGTAGTTTTCTCATGGTCCTCAAGGGCTATAAAAATTTGATTATAACCAGAATATCCATCAAGAAAACATAAGTAAGGGTGTTTAGCCAACTTGTCCAACATTTGATCAATAAAGGGCAAAGGATAGTGATCCTTTAAGTTGGCGTGTTCGGTTTACGTAATCAATGCACACCCTCCCGTCACATCCGCAGTTCTTGTTGGAATTGGCCCGGCGAATTCACCATTTTTAGGAACCACATGAACTAGGCTCACCTAAGGGTTGTATGAGATTGCATAGATAAATCCTGCATTCAGCCATTTAAATACCTCATTTCTAACAACTTCTTTCATCCTTGGGTTCAGTCTTCTCTAATGTTCAATTGATGTTTTTGCATTCTCCTCCAGGAGGATTTTACGCATGCAAATTGAAGGACTGATCCCTTTCAAGTCTTCTATGGACTAAGCAATGACTTCTCTATATTTCCTAAGAATTCTGATCAGTTTCTGCTCATTTTCTATTGTCAAGTCAGCTACTATGATTATAGGTTGTGCTCTTTCAGCTCCTAAGAAGGCATATTTCAGATGTTTGGGTAATTCCTTAAGAATTAGCCCTTCATAATTTTTTTCCACTTCTTGTCCCTTCTCTTCACTATTGCTTGACTTTTCTACACTGATTTCTTTTAGACTGAGTACTGTTTCTCTAATTTCAAAACTAGAATTCAGATATTATTCAACATCCACGAGCCTGATATGCGAAAATTTAATCTCATTACCATTCAAAACTGAATTACAGTTTTCACAATCATTGATCAATTCAGGACTGATGGGAACAAATTGTTCCACAATCTCACTTTCAGCATTGTTACAATTAGATTATTTCAGGCTTTGATTCAAATTGAAATGTAATGCTTCATCTCCCACTCTAAGAGCGAGTTCTCCCTTCTTAACATCTATCAAGGCATCTTCTGTGGCTAGGAAAGGTCTTCTAAGCAGTAGTGGGACTTGTGTGTCCTCTTCCATGTCCATTATTATAAAGTCCACAGGGAACATAAATTTTCCCACCTTGATGAGTAAATCTTCAAGGACTCACTTTGGCTGAGTCATAGTCCTATCTGCCATCTGTAAGGTCATAGTTATAGGAGTAAGCTCCCCCAAACCCAAACTCAGTCTCTTTATTACAGATAGTGGCATCAAGTTGATGCTTGCCCTTGAATCACATAAAGCCTTCCCAAATTCAAAATTCCCTATGGTGTAGAGGATGGTGAAACTGCAAAGATCCTGCATCTTCAAAGGTAAATTCTTTTGAATTACTGCATTGCAGGTGGCTATCAAGTTCACTACTTATTCTTCAGCAAATCTCCTTTTCTTACTCAAAATATCCTTCATAAACTTTGCATAATTAGGCATCTGAGCCAATGCCTGAGTAAAATGTATGTTTATCTCTATCTTCTTGAACATGTCCAAGAATTTAGAGAACTGCTCTTCCATATTTTCTCTTTGTAGCCTCTAAGGAAATGGAACAGAGGGAATATATGCTTGCACCTCTTCTTTCTTCTTAAAGTTTTTTTCCTCTGCAGTTCTTCTTCTTTTGCACCTTTTTCTTTCTTACCTGCTTGATCTTTTTCTAAAGCCCACTTGACTTGATTTCTTCTTCAATTTATGCTTTTCTTTTCTCGATCTTCCTCTTTTCATCTTATTTTATGTTTCTAACTCTGCCCTCCTTAGAGTCAACGCCATACGGTCAGCCAAGTTTTCTTGGTATCACTTGGGAAGGCATCCTTTGACTGGTTCTTCATTGCTAGGGTTAGCTGCCCTACTTGTGTCTCCAGATTTTTTAGAGATGCATTTGTATTGGCCTGAAACACAGTTTTGTTGCTTGGAATCTTTTATAGCTCAGATGAAACTTTTGTTCATAAAGATGATGAGGCCCCGATAGTCTTTGTTCTTTCCCGTGAAGCTTAACGTCACACTCCTTAAAAGGAAGCTAGGACTTTACTTTGGGCTGTTCTCAGCTCTCGACCGCTCTGGCTGGCTGGCATCCCACCCCAGTACCCATGTGAAAGCATCTCTCACATTGTTGAAGCCAGGTTTACACGAGTCCTCTTTGGCTTTGTTGTGCTCCACGTCCATATGAGAAATTCTCATGGTTTCTTAGTGCTGGTGTATAGTGGGTTAGAAGGTTGGTGTTGGGCTTGAAATTGTAACTTATGTTTCTTTCCACCTCTTGAGACACTCCCTAGTGATAAAGGACCCTCATGTATAGTCCTCGCCGGTGACCCACTCTTCTGCTCATTTCCTTCCCACTTGTTCCCCGCTATAGTTGGGAGTAATTCTTCTATCCAGTTTAACTTTGTTCATCAGTAATGACACTTTGCCCACTCATAGCGGTCATCCCCATTCCTTTATTACACACGATCTTAGTTTCTTCTTTGCTCACGAAGTCTTAGATGGAGCTCATAGTTGCTTTTGGCGAATCTTGGAAATAAGTTGGTTAGCCTCTTCAACAATTTTTTCTCTTGAAGGCTCCCTGACAAGGCATCCTATGATCCTCTTAGAGGTGTAATTCAGCATGGTAAAAGATGTCCGTTTATTGTGGTCGGATCGATACCCATGCGGTGGGCGCTCTCTTCGGTAACCTCTTGTATCTTTCATAAGCATTGTAAATGCTTTGCATATTCCACCCTTGAACCTGATAATCTTTCCTCTCAAAGTGAGCATGAGGGGGAAAAATCTACTCATGCATGCCTCACGGCTCTCGGTTGTTCACTAATCCATAAGGTAGTGACTTAAAGCGAGTTGCTGCCCATCTCCTCGATGAAAAAAGGAAAGGATTGCGACTTTTATCATAGGTCTCACCCCACATACGATTTCCTTGTATTGGCCCATTCTCGAGAAATCTACCCATATGCTCAGCTAGCGTCTTCAACCCCAGGATGACGTTATGCGATGTTGCTACACCGTTGTGATAAGAGCTGAACCCGACGCTGAGGTTGTTGGCTCATGTTGTTTTCTCCTGAAGCAGAATATTCATCTCCCCTAATAATTTGGTCTCGAAATCTTTCATCGTTCTCTTGCCTGGAGTCTCAATTGCCAAGTTTGAAGTTCGATGTTATGATGTTTTTCTTTCATGTATGATTCTTTGATTCGGCACTTCTTACTTTCTTTAGATTTCGATACTCTCCCAATTCGGTGTCTAGTGGTAGCGGTTACGCTACGGTTTTTATTGCATGTGATAAATTCATGAAATGGAAATACAGGCATCAAGTGAGATCGATAGATAATGAGAAATATATTATGATATCTTTAGCGTGGCATTCGATAGCTAAATTGTTATGGATTCAGTATAATTTTATTTTTTTATTTTTCGATAAAGTTAAAGAAAAATATTCGAACTATCATTTCTCTTTGGTAAGAATATTGATCTTTAAACTTACTTTCATTTCAATCGACATGGCGTATAAACTTGATATGGAGAACTTAATTTTAACATAAACAGCTGTTTGATCATACACTAACTAAGTATTCAATCCCAGTAGTCATGCAACTTGTTTGGCGGAATGCATATAAAGTCGTTTCTATTTGCTTAGGTAATATTTGCAATTTAAAATTGGTTTTTGGTCTAAACTATTTTTGCCAGTACTAGGTCACTCTAAACAATAAAATGGATATCAATTCTTCTGAGGATTAGTTAGAAAGAATTTAAGATTAACTACCCTCTGCTCTCAGATCGTAGCCGTGGGAAGAAAACTTAGCTTTTAGAATAGATTTAGCTTTCTCCAGGTAAAAGAATCAGAAATAATAAAAATAAAAAAAAAAAATAAAAATACATTATCAGAGAGTTCTTTGGACTAAAAAATAACCTTTGGAAGAAAACAATTATTTGTGTTATGGAGCAGAGAAAATTCTAAAAATTTCAAATTTAGCTAGGAAGGGCAAAATTGTAATTTTGTCGGAATGAGACAGGCTAAAACCTATAATTTTTCTAGATCTCGGATGATGAAACGGACTTCACCATTGAAATCGTCTCATGAAATCTAGTCACCCATATGAATTTCGTTGAATTCCGAGACTATCGGATTTTTCTTGAATCTCGAGGTGACGGGCGTCATGTAGACCCAAAAAACGAGATTTTTAGATAAATCCCAAAAAATGTCAAATATTTAAAGAATGTCCATTGAAGATAGATGAAATTTAAAACGAGACAAAATAAATTATTTTGAGACGAAAACGGATCGGAGAAGCGTGACACTTGGCGCGATGTGAGCCACGTGTCTCATGTATAAATATCAAGAAAAAATCTAAAATAAAAAATATCTCACAATTTGGTCTAGAACAAAATGTTAGAGAGAGAGAGAGAGAGGAGGGGGAAAAAAAAAGCAAACTTCTTCGACGATTTTACAAGGTTTTGTCGGTCGGAACTCGGCAGGTCGAGTTCAAAAGCTCTGCGTGATAGAGCTATGCGTGGAACGCCGGGAATACCGGGATTTAGCGGATTAAGGTTCGGGTTTTCACGAAAACCAAGAAAAGGTGGTTTCTCGAGAAATCACGCTATTTAAGGTAGGGTTTTTCTCATAATCGGTTTAATTTATGTCTAAGGGCATGTGTGTGTGTGTCCAAGGGAGGTGTTGTCCAGTTTTCTCTTTCGACCTCATAACTGTGTTTTGGGCATAGCAGGCGAAAGTAGTTATCAGAATTGGTGATTTGATTTACGGATAAACTAGACTAATGAAAAACATATCTGCCCTACCAGGTATATCTAAATTAAAACCATACGGACTCGAAATTCATTCAAAGTGGGATGGCGCTATGGTGTCTTGATGAGAAATTCACTGGGTGGGACCTGATTGTTATTTTCTATTGTTAGCCTCTGCACCGGATGACCTGTTCTTAGTCGAACTCCGTTTTCAGGTGTTCTTTGACTCTATGGAAAGCCCATTGAATAAATTCCAGCTCATGTGACAATAGGAGGATGTTGGGTGATCATAAATTTTAAATCTGTGTTTTGCACCAAGTGTACGGGTTTGCTTAGATTATGTCGATGGCCGATCATAAAAAGGTTTTGTTTGAGCCATTTGCATGACATGTTGTAGGCTATTGTATTGGGTAGATTGCCCGTGATTTTAGCCTAAGGAAGGCTATATGACATTGTTTGTTTAGTCATGGATTGATGGATCCTAATATGCTTGATACGATATCTATATATATATTGACATGAAATATATGGAACTTATATACTTGCGATATATGTTTGCATGGTAATTGACATGAAGTCTGAGTGTTGGCCAGAGAATGGTTCATGTAGTGTGCATCATACATGTAACATGAGAAATTGCAGTGATATTAGCATTGCATATGCATAGGGATATCAGCATATTGTGTGTGTGTGCATGGGTATGGTCATCCATCATCAGTGTTGATGAATGGGTTGTGATCTCGTACTTTAGAATACATTCAATAAACAACTCACGGTTCAAAATCATAAGAAGTGAATATATTAATGTGTTGGGCGAAGACAAGAAGGAGGGTCAATTAATCTAAGGTGAAAAGCTTGGAACATTAGGTGTAGAACTCGCGATTGTGATCGAAAAGATTTGTTACCCAAAATAAGACCGCGGTTATCCATGGAGCTTGAGGTTGTGTGATAGGAGTCAAGTTGACTAGGGATTAGTTGCCCATTGACACTTGCATTGGGTACTGGTGAGCCAATAAGGGCTCGATATATGTGTGTCATTGGTATTACCAGTGATGGTTGTCACACTTGGCATAGGCATGTGTGAGGGAGTCGGTGAGTGACTCAGGATATGGGCATGAAGACATTCCATGCATGACATACGACATTCATGTAGACATTTTCACTTGGATGTGTATGGGTTGGTTTGATCATTGTATGAGCACTTAGGTGGGGAGTGTAACACCCAAGAAAATATATCCTAAGCAGTTTAAGATATGTTTAGAGATTATATCAAAGTTAAATAGGAATTTTAGGAAATAAAGCGATAGACATCTTTGAGAGAGAAAGAATTAAATTAGTCATTTACCACTTGAGGATATGAGGCATAAATCAATAAGTTTATATGCCATTATAGATTTGAAAAGATGGAATAGAAATTTGAAGAATGAGGACTTAAATGCAAAAATGAGAAAAAGAATTTAAAAATCTGAAAGGCTAAACACTTGGCCTTAACTCAAAAAATATGGATAGGTTAATTGGTCTCTCATTTTGAGGGCCAAAAGCAGAGAAGAAAGAGAAGAAGGGGAGAAGAAGAAAGAAGAGGGAAGGAAGAAAGAAGAGAGAAGAAGAAAGGAAGAAACCAAAGGTATGGAATCTAATTAAGTATGGAATTCTAAAGTTTGTATGAATTTCCCATGCTATTGGAAAGGTTAGTAGCTTGTCCCCCGAACCTAGGGTTTTGTTAGGATTTCATCTAACCTAAAAATTATTAAGTACAAGGTGGGTAAAACCACCAAAAATGACCTGAAAGAAGAATATAGATCTCCCTTTGAGGTTGGATTCATAGTTTAGTATGTAATGGAGTTAGGGTTTAGAACAAACCCTAACTAATATGTATATTTGGTTTATGTATGGTTTATGACCCATTTTAGAGTTGTTTTGGGAGGAATTCATGATAGGTTTTTGGTGTAAGATAAGTATTGAAAGATGATTTGAGTAGAATAGAGGTTATAAGATGAATATGGAGTGGTTTTGATGTGTATATTGATTATTGAGTTGATTTGGGTACCAAAATATGGAAAAATGGGAGAAAAACCACCTTTACTGGGAAATTTCGAGGGGTGGTACCGGTGCCAGTGGTGATACGGTACCATAAGATGTTCTGTCAGCGGTAGTCGCGATGCAGGTGCCCAATGTATTTTGGACCCAGTGTTAGTATTTTGGCCATAACGGTGTTTATTATCTTATTTGGTGATTCGAGTTGATGGACAAGCTAGACTTTAAAGGGAGAACAAAACAGCCGTCTGAAGCCATGGTGCCTTCAAATTCGACTCTATTTGGCGAGAAATTCACTCGAAGTGGTATGTTCAAGCCAATTTATGGTTCCAGTTTTGAACATAGAGTAATCAGGGTTGTTTAAGGACATAAGCAGGTTTCGATTAACTCGTTGGGTGATTCGGATGAAGAACCCTTAGCGCATAGATTCAAGGGTACAAAGAACCAAGTGTCATATATGGGTTAAGACCCACAATGGGTATTTCAAAGCTGTCCCTAATTAGTAATATGGGCAAAATGACCGTTTGACATGAAAGTGCCATAACTTGAGTTTGGATGATTTAATTGGAATGATTCCAATTTCTAAGTAAAGTAGATTCATAAAGGAGCAAGATTACATGAATGATGTGTGAATACATAGGTGTCCTACCGTACAAGTATATGAAATGCCATATGCAGCAGACATGAAGCAGGAAACATATAGGAAATGCAATATTTATAGATGTGTTCATAAAACATGAATATGATATAAAAAATGAAAAAGAACTGAAACATGAACATGAACATGAAAGGCAATATGTCATGAACACATAATGTGGTTAAGTTATATATGATTATTATCACATATAACCAGAAAAAGATAACAAATGATAGGAAATACATGAGATGAACAAGTGATAGCCAATTAAGAGAGAGGCTTATGAATAATTATAAAGACTAATTGTTAGATACATAGATGATATAAATAAAAATGTGATTAAGATCGGTTATGAGTTCTGTTGTGTGAAATATATATATATTTATTGATTGGAATTATTATTATTAATGTTTGTCAAATATATGCATGTGTGTGTGTATTTGAACTATAAAGTGGTATTGCATAAAGTAAATTGATTTGAAATGTATTATTGGTTGACCCGACATGGCCGGGATTCACGATTGAATTCGTCATGAGGGTAACCGAATATTTGTTGTAAATCGCCATTATTCTTGAATGACAAAGCGAGGGACGGGGATTCACCAAGCGAGATTTGTCGTGAATGCACTTTTATAAATCATGTGAGATTGCAATATTGAATGCCGAATCACATTGCTGCACTAAGTAATGACGGACGGGATTCACCCATTTGAATCGTCGTGAATATGGAAACTTCTATAGTCATATGTGAGAT
This sequence comes from Tetrastigma voinierianum, assembly GCA_016808115.1. Lineage (NCBI taxonomy): Eukaryota > Viridiplantae > Streptophyta > Magnoliopsida > Vitales > Vitaceae > Tetrastigma > Tetrastigma voinierianum. The sequence goes on along the minus strand of JAEQBH010000263.1, from coordinate 480,410 downwards.
TGCAATATTGAATGAATCCATTGCTCTTGAATGACAAACGGGACGGGATTCACCAGCGAATCGTCGTGAATATGACTCTATAGTCATATGTGAGATTGGAATATTGAATGTGGGATCCACATTGCTCTTGATGACAAAACGGGACGGGATTCTGGCCCGAATCATCGTGAGATAGCTAAACTTCTATAGTCATATGTGAGATTGGAATATTGAATGTGAGATCACATTGCTACTGAATGACAAAGCGGGACGGGGATTCTGGCCCCGAATCGTAAAACGAGATGAAACTTCTATGATCATATGTGAGATTGCAATATTGGATAATGAGATCACATTACTCTGAATGATAGCAGGTTGGACCTGGCCCGAATGCAGTAGTGAATGTTGACTATAGCCCATGTGAAATCATAAATTGAAATCTGAAAAAAGAAGAAATGATTCGAGAAAGTATTTGAACTTAGACATCTGCCACATTTGCATAGACATTGTATATTATAGATTTGACAAATAGACTAATGTCAGTAATACGATATGTACGTAACGATCGGTTGGCCACACAATATGTATTTGATATGACTCTGATCTGTTCCGACTTGCCATTGTATATGTATAAGTTTGCTCTGAATATGATTTGACCTGTCATACTTGTAGAAGATATGAAGTGCAACCTGTAAAAGACATGACACATGGAAGTAATACGAACATGATAATGATATGGAACCTAAAAAGGATAAAAACCTACAGGTGTAATATGATATGATAGTATAGAAAGTATACGAAAGCACAAAGTATATGATAGAATAAGAACGTACAAATGTATATGAAGTATACGAATCGTACAAGATATTGGTATATGAAAAATCTGAGATGAAAGCATATAACATGAAAGTATACGATAGTACAGTATGAATATAGAAGAATGAAAGTATTGCATGGGCGTGTAGCCCAGCACATGAAATAAGACTTGATATATACAGTCATGAAATAATATTATATGTAATAGTAAATGGAATGCAATAAGTCATAGAGCAAGAAGATGAGAAGTATAGGAATATGCATATATGAAAAGTATGAATATAGCACATGCGAAGACATAGAATAGAGACATGACTTGGCATGGCGTTAAGAAAATGCAACGAAAAGGTAGATGCATACTTAATATGAACCATATGGATGGAAATAGATAAGATGATAAGTGTTAGAATTATGTGTTATATAGAAATTTGTATAAGTATAGAATCCACGTGTACCAAAGCTTCGCGACGATCGTTATTTAACGTCGTAATGATAAGATAAGTGAATACAGTAGAGATGATCATGGTTGTCAGGTCCCTACTGGCGCTTGTGATTGCTGGCGTGAAAGCATGCAGATTTGTCGGGTGTAGGTACGAAGCGAAGACAAGGAAAGGACGGGACATCCCGCCAATGACGAGCCCGGCTGAGAGATAGGTGCTCAAATACATAAATCTCGTGTTTTGTATTAGATATGTATGTATAAGTGTTTGTATAAGATGTAAACTCTAGATGAAGGTATGATTCTATTTTAATGACAAAGCTGCTACAAAATATATTCAATAGCACAAAATATGTATAGTAAATGGGACTCATTATATGTGTATAGATTTTGATGGACTGCTCGTTGGTAGTTCTTGTGTATATGTAAATGATTTTTTTTGCTAGTACGAAATTGTTTCTATATGCCACAGTGCAGTACAAGATCAATGAGTCGGTACATGTAGTCTCGCGCCCCGGACTCGGTTCGGATCCGCCATTCGGGTCGAACAAGGGATCCGGGCGTGACAAGTAACACTTGTAGGAGATTATCACTACTGGGCTTTGCTCACCTCGTCGTGGGACCCCCCTTTCAAGTACAGGTAAAGTGTAAGCGGCTGACCCGCATTCGGGACCACACATATGAAGAAAGCCGGATGTGGCTTTAGACCATATTTTGTATATGTATATTAGAACGATCGGTTTTAATATATCATTTTGTATAAGAGTGTATAGTTAAACTCTTGTAAACATATCACTACATAGTTGCATGTATAGTATTTAGGGTATGGAAGAATGGGGCCAAGTGGTTGCTATGACTCATGAATGACCCGGTGTGGTATATTGAGCCCGAAGGGGTCATGTGATGTATTGTTATATAGGTTGTATTTTGGATAGAGCTTCTTGTGTAGAGGAGACTTTGTCCGATTTTTTGTTAAATTATGGATCCCGATAAATGGGACATGATGGTGTGGCGTTGGGTTGCAGGCACGCGGTAATCCTGTGAGGTTGATGGGTCGTCGCGGGACTCTAGAGATAGGGGTTTTGACACTCGTGTATCGAGCATAGAGTACCACGGTACCCTGGGGAAGCGAGGGACATGGGTTTAGGCGTGGTCATTAAGGTGTGTCACGATATGAGTATCCGCGACTTGATGTCGGCGTTTAGGAGTATGTGATTACTGGGTCACGGGATAGGATTAGAACACCACATGCATTGTGTTTTTTATGTGTGCGTTGGTGTATAACATGATGTGTGTTGCATGTTGTGTGCATTTATGCATGATTGGATATATATGGAAAACAAAGAACATTAGAGTTAGAGTGCATGATCATAGGTGTTCGGGACTACTATTTATTAGTGGTTGGCATCATGCATCACGAATGACATATGACACAAGAAATCTAAGATTTGGTGCTTGACAAGTGTAGATGGCTGAAAAGCGCAAGAGGACGAGGAGGTCGTCCATGGAACGGCTCCGTAGCCACTTGTTTTACCCACGAGAACTTTTATGGAGCCATAGGCGACTGCGATCACCAGCATTATGCGGCTGGTGTGGCCAGGGGTCGATGAGGAATAGTGGCCTCCCGGTTTGGGCACATCATCCCTCGACATTCAGGGGAGGAAAGGACCCATTGGTAGCTGACCATTGGTTCCGTCAGATTGAGAGGGTATTGGAGGCCATGGAGATCACCTCTGCTACTACACGGATTAGGCTAGTGACTTTTCAGCTAGTGGCTAAATCCCTGATATGGTGGGATTGGGTGAAGACCTCCAGAAATGTGGAGGCGATGACTTAGGTAGATTTCAGAGAGCTCTTTATGAAGCCGAAGTTCTTTCCGTCTACCGGGCATATCAAGGCAGAGTTCCTAGACTTCTTTGCGGGGAGACATGAGCGGTATTAGATGCGTGGCTAGGTTCTTGAGCTGGCCCGTTTTGCGAATGATAATGGCGTGAATACGGCTAAGTGGAGATTTGAAGATGGTCACGAGGCCCATCCATCGAGGGCAAGATTGTGGGAATTCTCCTACAGGATATGGACTCTATGGTTAGGACAACTATGGCTATAAAGGGTGAGATAGTTGATGCTAATAATGCTTAGAGTTGAATCTTGGTAAGAGGAAAGGAGGGTTAACGCCGAGTTTGGGAAGCGGTAGGTCTGTTTCTAAGGGATCAGGGACAGGCAGGCTAATGGAGCCAAGGTTAGGGTCGAAATTTATCGAGTGAGGCGAGGTAGAGCCACGAGCAGACGAGGCGGTCTTTGTTTAACTACTGCCCGGAAGCACGGACATATGAAGGGTTTCCCACAAAGGCAAGGATCCCAGGGTTCTTAGATGCCATAATCCCAGTCATCGTGGGGCCAGAGCAGGGCACGGTTTTGTTCCTACTATGGAGTCGGGAGACATGTATCCGGGGCTGCGGGTCTTGAAGCACCTTCGGTTTCCGCAGACAAACTTGACTAGGCGAGTTATGGGTCGAATTCGGGACCCGGGGCCTAGAATTTGGGATTTCGAGGGCTCGAGGGGCGTGTCTGCCGCGAATTCACCCATCTTGAGATAAACGAGACCGATCGGTGATATATGGTACTTTCTTGCTCTTTCATTTATGAGTGAGAGTTTTATTTGATTATGGTGCATCTCATTCATTTATTGCTGCATTGTGTGTGAAAGAATTGGGCTTAGAGGTTGAGACCTTGGAAAAGCCGTTGCATGTGAGTTCTCTCCTAGGGACTAGGGTAAGGGTTGATCAGATATGTCAGGATTGTGAGCTAGAGATCTCAGGGATTCTAATCATGGTGGACCTTCGTGTTATGGACATGTCGGAGTTTGATGTCATTATCGGCATGGATTGGTTGACGACACATCGGGTCTTCATTGACTGTGATCGTATGAGGGTTACTTCCTACACACAAGATGGTAGTTGTGTTATGATCCAGGGGGATAAGCATGATGCTTTACCCTAGACAGTGTACGACTCCAGGTGGCACGGATAGTTGATGGGTTGGCTAGCAAGCCTTACCCTAGAGGATGAGGTGAGACAAGATTTAAGTCTACCTCTGGTGGTTTGTGAGTACAAGGATGTTTTTCAGGATGAGCTACCGAGATTACCTCCGCACAGGGATGTAGACTTTGTTATTAAGTTACACCTTGGTACGTCGCCCATTTCTATGACTCCACATAGATGATGCTTAGTCAGTCAGAAGGAACTCAAGGTCCAGATACAGGATTTATTGAACAGGGGTTTCATTAGACCGAGTACTTCACCTTGGGGCGCTTCGGTTCTGTTTGTGAAAAAGAATGATAAGACCTTTTGCCTGTAAAATTTTACTACTCACAGCTGAACAGGTTACGATCAAGAATCTGCATCCATTAATGAGGATTGACGATTTATTTGATCACCGAGTGCCGCATTCTAGCATAGATATCCATACCGGTTATCATCAGTTGAGAGTTAGGGAGGTAGATATCCCTAAGACAACGTTTAGGACGCGGTATGAGCATATTGAGTAGACAAAGGATGCCTTCTGATTTGACGAATGGGCCTACAAGATTCATGTATCTCATGCATGTGGTGTTCTAAATTTTATCCGATCATTATTGTAGTCTTTGTTGATGACATCTTGATCTACTCCTAGTATGAGGAAGAGCATTAGGATCATTTGAGGATTATTCTCTAGGTTTTGCGAAAACATTAGTTGTACGCCAAGTCTCGCAAGTGTGGAGTTTCAAGCTACCGAGGCGCGGCTCGGGACACCTAGTGTCGGCTTCGAGTGTGTCAGTGGACCTTGAGAAAGTCGAGACAGTTATGAGTTGGGAGAGACCAAAGTCAATTTTTGAGATACGTAGTTTCTTTGGACTGGGTGGATATTACAGGAGGTTTATTAAGGACTTCTCCCAATTAGCTGCGCCTATGACTAGATTGACCCGGAAAGAGGTCAAATATGAGTGGAATGACCTGTGTGAGAGGGCATTCCAAGAGTTAAAAAGGAGGCTTACATAAGCTCCTATTCTGATAGTCTCGGAAAGGGGACAGAGGTACATGGTATATTGTGATGCCTCAAAGGACGGACTAGGATGTGTTCTAATGCAGTCCGAGAGAGTGGTAGCTTATGGTTCACGACAATTGAAGAACCATGAGTAGAATTATCCTACGCATGACATGGAGTTGGTAACCATAGTCTTTGCTTTGAAGATATGGCTCCACTATTTATATGGTGAGCAATTCGAGGTATTTTCGGACCACAAAAGTGATTAGTGCTCAAAAAGTGTTATTTTGAACCCTGTTTATTTCAGGTTTTGAGTACTTTTTGTGTACTAATAAGCATAATTAACCCAACAATAATTAAGGTCCCTACTATGCTAATGGACATTGCATTCTTACGGCAAATTTTGCGCTTATAAGCTATTTATGCCAAAATTGTTGAGTCAATCCAACACGAAGAATTGAAATAAACTCAAAGATTGCGTATAGAGACCGAGGAAAGAAGAGCAGAAAATGGCAAGAAATCGAGTCATAGAAACTTCATGAAGATGCGAATCTCAGGAAGCTGCACTAATCATCTTCGCTAAATTTCCTTCATGTCGCTAATTGTTTCATCCTAAAGCACTGTTCACCATTTTGCCATTATTCACCTCTCATGCTGTTTCACGCTTTTGCCTTTTTGTGACAATTTTTTGTTTCTTCCCATTTTATCCCTTGTAATAGCTTTTGATTTTGGTTCTTTTTGTAATTTTGCTTCAGCCGGGCAAAAGATATAAGCTCCCGCAGACTCAGAATCAAAGACAACTTTGGCTCAGTAATAAAATTGGCGAGAAGCTTTCAGCTGTCCCGCTCCTTTCCTTTTCTCCCATTTTCTTTCCTTTTCTTTCCCTTTCTGGCCACTCAAACACCTCCCGAGGATGACAACTTAGAGATGGTCAAGCTGTGACTTACTTTTCTCCTCAAGAGGAGGGTCATTCGGGTTGTGGTTCGACTCACTACTCTTCTATTTTTAACGCACGATTTACGGGCTTATGTTCTATTTCTCTCAATCTAGGTTAAATCTCTTAAATAAACTACTTGAATTAATATTTGACAATCTTAGTAGTTCAAGGATGCTTATCATAGATCGAGATTCATTAGTCAGCTCTCTATTTGTCACTCCGTAGGTAGGATTTATGAGACGTGTATTCACCGCCGGGAGCATTTACGCTCAGAACGCTGCTTTTCAAAGGGAAAATCATAGGGTTTAGTTTTTAAAGAATGGCGATTCTGGCTCGAAATGACTATGCGCTCATCCTCCCCAACGCGAGGAAATGAACCCGAGAATCCTTTAGTGATCTTTAGAACCCAAATCCAACAGCCAGACACTTCAAGGATACTTCTTTTACATTTTATTGTATTTAAATTTTCGCCTGTAACTATTCAACTCCCCCGTTTACCAAAACCTAAAATCCAAACCAAATTCACCATTTCGCCTTCATTGTAAATCATTTGTGCGAAGAAACCTATCCCTCGAGTTCTAATTGGGATCAATTATACTGGCAAAGAATTTTTACTACTTCTGCTAGCAGTAATCCCAGATATAAATATTGGTTGATTCTCGATGCCTATTGTGGCACCTTAATCAAATGGCGCCGTCTAGGATGGTGCCTAAGTGCATTCGATGAGTTTTTCACGAACACTTGCGGATCCTCATCACAAGTTCCGTGAATTCTCCTTTATCATCCTTTCGTATCTTACAAATGTTTTTTTCATTTACTTCACTATAAAAAAAAGTCATTGCAGATTGTTTCGTGGTTGTTTTGTGTTGCCTCGTTTTAACGCAGGAATTTCAAGTGATTAGAAATCCAGGCGCAGTTACTCCAAAAGTCAATCTCCCTCAGAACCCTGACCGAACTCGACCAACCAAATGGAACACCTGTAGGGAGAGCAAGATGCTGAGTACTGGAGAGAAACCCTAGTGCATACATATCAATGAGGGATTACAGAAACCTCCCACAACATGGTCAGCACCCAATGGAGAGAAATCCTAATGCATGTAGGTCCATGAGGGATTATAGAAATCCTCCATGGGTGGGTGCACCCTCCTACATGGCGTCTCCAACAAATGCACCATATGGAAATGCTTTCAACCCTGGTTGGGGGAACCACACAAATTCCTCACGGGATCCAAGACCCCAGCGCATGCACCTCCTCCACATCCAATGCAAGATGCCTCTTCATCTCGGGCCTCAACCACCACGCAGCCAACCTCTCCAATGGAACAAGCTTCATCCCCACTTCACTCAATCTAGTGGGTGACTTTGCAGCAGCACATTCAATGCCCAATTAAATCAAAGAATTCATACTATGGAGAACTCCCTGGACCAAAAATTAGATGGGCTGCAAAGTGAAATTGATCAACAATTTGACAACCCGCAGCTGAATCGATCATACCTGGCTAACCTCGCAAATCAATTTCTGCCTCGCCTCAGCCAGCAGATCATCAAGAGGAAGGAATCCGTGAGAGAGTGCCTGATTAATACTATTTTGGGTGAGCAGACTCAATCGGTGAAAGCCTTCTTCAGAGGGAATGATGCAGAACCGGGAAGAGAGGCTCCCTCTCGAGGAACTCGCGCCAGCGGAAGCAGTGGGAGTGCGCAGGAATGGAAGTGTGGGGAGGAGCCCTGTGTTTATCCTTCACTCCATCCCCATAATTGGATCCAAGTGCCACTACCCAACCCAAAACAACCTAACGCGCCCACATCCCGCTTACACCGCACTCACATGCACAACCGAAACACCCCACAAAGAAAGGCCATCCCATTTTACACTCCGCCCCGCCCCTTACAAAACCTCAAGAAGTTAGTGGCCTTTGTTCAAATATTTGCCACTACATCGAAGACATTGGCAGCTTCTCACACCGCAGATGGGCACACGATGGTTCGGGGTGTCGGTTCGTATACGAGCACTGGACTCCTGCATTTCTCTCAAGAAGCTCCACTAGTCAAATAAATTCTAAAGGCTCGAGATCGGGCTCGGGGGACACGCCTCCCACTTTTTGTTTTCATTTTTTCTTATTTTATGTTATTTTATTTTTGATTTCTTTAATTTTTCTTTATATATTTTTTTTTTAATTTTAGTTAATCTTTGTTTTTAACTTAATCTTCAATTTTATGCAATTTTTTCTAATTTTTTTTGTGTTATTTTTACAGTTTTTATCAAATTTTTGTTGTAGTGGAGTGCCAGAGTAAATTTCGCAACCTGCAGATTAACTTAATCTTGAATTTTCTGCATTTTTTGTGTGTTATTTTTGTAGTTTTTATCAAATTTTTGCTGCAGTTGAGTGCCAGAGTAAATTTCGCAACCTTCGAAATTTTCATAGGTTGTGAAATTTCGTAACTACGAATTTTCAGAATCATTCAGAGTACTGCATTTTAAGGCTCCTATATGAGACAAAAGGAACAAAGAAGTTCGTGGGAATTTTTATATATATATATATATATATATATATATATATATATATTTTTTTTTTTTTAAAAAAATTGGCTTTCAAAATTATAAAATAAAAATAAAAAATTCGCACTTGCTGCGAAATTTCGCAACCTACGAAATTTTCGTAACCTGCCTTCACTTTTCACATCCTAATTTTGTTTTGACCATAACTTTTTCATCTGAACTCCGTTTTAGGCGTTTTTGGTACCGTTAGAAAGCTTAGAGAGTGTAGAATCCCAATATATCCAGAAAGAATACTTTTGAAATTATTATGAAGGTGTAATTTTCAAAATTCTCCAACTGGTCACTTTTTTCCTCTCTTTTCTTCTCCTAACTTGTTTATTTGAAGCCCAAACGGAGTGAACAAGGTGTCGATGGAAAGCTTCAAGTAAGTCTCCATCCAACAAAAAAGTACATTTCATCATGAGGCATCACTTTCTTCCTAACTTCCAACTAGCTCCCATTACTAACAATGTTGCATTTGACGGGAGTTAACGAAGGAAGTGGCATTTATTTATGTTTTGTTACTTATTTTTGAGCAAGCCCATTTTGTGATGTCTGGCTTTCATCAAGTTTTCCTTTTTTTAATGTTTATACTATACAACTTACTTTTTCAATTAAAAATCGCACCTAATTTCAGACCCTTCTTTTTTTTTTTGTTTCGTCTAACTCGCGGCTTGAAAATCAAACACCCCATCCAATCTTTCTTTCTTTTTTTTTTTTTTTTTTTTTTTTTTTTTTTTTTTTTAAAAGTATTTATGCTAGATTGGCTCCATGTCTAATTGAGTGGATGATTAGTTGAATCACAGCTTTTGACCTTTTCTTCCACCTCTAGGTAACCACACACTATGCATATCAGGTTTTAACAATAGGCTGAAAAACTGCCTAACCTCCTAAAATTTACGAAAACTATCCTAGTTCGTTGACCACCTTTAATAGGTTAAGGACCCCCACGAATAGAAGGCCAATGTGTCTTCCAAAACAAAAGAAAAAGCAAAAAGAAAAAGAAAAAGAAAAAGGAAAAGAGAATAGAAAAGCCGCGACGCTTTGCCTTGAAACTCGAGCACGGTCCGAGGGGTATATGACCAAATCCTTTAAAGCCCAGTGCCCTAAGCCAACTGGTTGGGAGTCACCGACTTAGTGCTCTCTACATGGGTGGATGGGTGAAGTTTAGCAAGTTGTAGGTGTTGGAGTTTCAAAATCATTTGGAGTCCGGGGTGAAACTTGAAGAGTTAGTGGTCGAAAGATCCTTATGACTTGATGCCCTAAGCCTTAATTGGTTGGGAGTCACTTCCAGATCCCTTGCTTACGGACTTTGGTGAGGTCGATTCCTCATAATTGCATCCCTACAACACAAAAAGAGTTGTGGAATAAGAGTATCCCTGACCCATTTATGCTGGTTAGTGTCCTAAGTGTAGGCGTAGCTCGGCTCGGGGAGAGGCTTCAATAGTTTATTTGCTGAGAAACCAATCAAACAAACACTTAGGTTTCGTGGAAGTCTTCGTTGATTCACCAAGAGGAGGCTCTTTTGATACTCAATTTTGTATGGCATTCATTCTCTCGAGATATTATCGGGCAAGGGTTTCAAAGGATTCCCTTACGAGGGTTGTGCATTACTCACTCAACCTTTTGAAATACCATTTTGTGAACATCATTTTGTTATTGTTTGTATGCCTCTTCTTTCTTTTTCTTCCATTGCTATGGACTAGCAATGTGTAGGTCAGGGTGGATTAGTGCTCAAAAATTGCTATTTTGAACCCTTATTTATTTCAAGTTTTGAGTTACTTTTTGTGGTAATTAACTCAAGATAATTGAATTCTCAATTGGCACACTAAGGTCCCGGCTATGCTATTGATCGCATTTTATGACAAATTTTGCAGTTTTTATAAGCTATTTATGCCAAAATTGTTGAGTCTATCCAAGCACGAAGAATTTGAGTCAAACTCAGCATTGTAGATAGAGACCAGAAGGAAAGAAGAGCAGAAAATGGCAAGAAATTGAGTCAAAGAAAATTTCAAGAAGATGAAATTTTTCGCAACTGCAAAATTCTCGCATGTCGCGAAATTTGTGTCAGACTGCTCATCCGCTAAATTTCCTTCATGATGCCACTGTTCATCCTGCAGCGTTGTTCACCATTTTGCCACTATTCACCTCTCCTGTTGTTTCACGCTTTTGCCTTTTTGTGACAATTTTTTGTTTCTTCCCATTTTATCCCGTAATAGCTTTTGATTTTGGTTCTTTTAATTTTTGTTCGTCAGCAAAGATATAAGCTCCCAGACCGTAATCAAAGACAAATTTGGCTCGCAATAAAATTAAGGAAACTTTAGCTTTCGTCTCCCTTTCCTTTTCAAACACTCCTCTCGAGGATGACAACTCGGGAGGATGGTTGGCTAGGACCTTTTCCTCGAAGAGGAGGGCCGCCGGCTAGGGCTCGAGGTAACTCACTTGCCTTCCTGCTTTTAAGGCACGATTTATGGGTATTTATGTTCTATTTCTCTCAATCTAGGTTTAAATCTCTTAAATGTACCTTTGATGGACCAATATTTGACAATCTTAGGGTCTGGATGCTTATTGCCAGATCCACCGAGATTCAATATTGCCCTCATTCGTCACCGTAGGTAGATTTATAAGATGTGTATTCACCGGCCGAGGAGCATTATGTTCAGAATGTCGTTTTTCAAAAGGGAAAATCATAGGGTTTAGTTTTTAAAGCTAAATGAAGATTCGGTTCGGGAAATGACTATAGGTCATCCTCCCCAACGCGAGGAAATGAACCCGAGAACACTTTAGTGATCTTTAGAACCCAAATCCAAAGAATTTAACACTTCAAGGATACTTCTTTACATTTTATTGTATTTAAATTTTCGGGCCTAACCATCCAACTCGTTTTTACCAAAATCCCAAAATCCAAACCAAATTCACCATTTTGGCCTTCACTGTAAATCATTTAGGAAGAAAACCCATCCCTGAGTTCAACCCTAAACCACTATATCAAGCAGTTTTCCACGATGCGTGAGGTCTCAGGATATAAAATATCAAGTGGTTCCGTACACCTACATGGCACGAATCAAAAAGTCTGAAGTATATCTTTACTTAGCGGGACCTCAATAGAGGTAACACAGATGGATGAAATATCTGGAGGATTATGACTTCACTTTGCATTACCATTCTGGTAAGGCAAATGGGGTGGCTAATGCACTTAGTCGGAAGTCACGGGGAGTACTAGCTAGTGTGGCTTCCCGGGAGTGGTTGATGCTCGAGACTCCGGGTAGTTCTAAGTTACAATACAAAGGAATGCATCAGTGGTGTTTTTAGAGTTTAAAGGGTTACGCCTTCCCTATTGAGTAGAGGATTGAGTCCTAGGGGTAGGGAAGTCGAGATAAGGCTCATCAGGACCGAAAGTACGCCGGTACAGTGATGAGAGGGTCAGGGCCATTCACACGTATGGGAGTCTTCTTGCATAGTGGGACTTGATCGTTGTTCCCGCCTGGCAAAGCTGAGATAGGAGATTCTTCAGGAATTCCATTGTTCTCGTTTTGCGATGCATCTAAGTGGTACGAAGATGTATCATGATCTTTGTCACCAGTATTACTGGAGCGGGATGAAGAGAAACGTTGAGGATTTTGTTCGAGGATGTCTCACGTGTCAACGGATTAAGGCTAAGCATCAGAGGCCAGCAGGGTTACTCCAGTCATTAGAGGTAGCGGAGTGGAAGTTGGAGCATATCACGATGGATTTTGTGACTCACTTGCCATGGACATTGCGGAAGCATGATGCGGTGTGGGTGATAGTGGACCGGCTTACTAAGTCGACACATTTTTTGGTCAAGGATGACCTCTCACACCTGAGGAATTCCGCAAGTCAGACATAAGAGAGATCAGGATGGCCGGCATGGAGTGCCATTCTCTACAATATCTATTCAGATCCCGTGCTTCACAACCCGCCCGAAGAGTTTGGGAGCTATGGGACATGCTTGAGGATGAGTATTGCTTTTCATCCATAAACCGGGAACAATAATTAGAGAGGACTATACAGTGTTGGGGAGGACATGCCGAGAGCATACCTCGATCTCGGGTGGTACTGAGGAGCATTTTCCCTTGGTCGGGTTCTCCTGTAACAATAGTTATCAGGTGAGTATACATATGGCGCCCTATGAGGCATTATATGGGAGGCCATGCCGATCTCCAGTTTGTTAGACCGAGGTAGGAGAGAAATCCACCACGGGTTTGGAGTTGATTAGTGACACCTCAGTGAAGGTGGAATTGTTACGTGAACGTCTTCTCACAGCTTAAAGCCGATAAAAGAGTTACGCCGACACAAGGCGACGACCTCTAGAGTTTGAGGTGGGAGATCATGTCTTCTTGAAGGTTATGCCTAAGAAAGGAGTGATCAGTTTTGGCAAGCAGGGAAAGCTATCGTCGAGATATATTAGGCCCTTCGAGGTACTCAAGAGGGTGGGTATAGTTTCTTACCAGTTGGCACCACCACCGAGTTTATCAAGTGTTCACGACGTATTCCATGTCTCCATGCTCAGGAAATACACTCCATATCCGACTCATATAGTGGATTAGGGCGAGCTTGTTGTTGATACAGATGAAACCTTCGAGGAGGGACCAATGCGTATCATGGATAGCCGAGACCGGGTTTTGCGACACAAGACTATGAGGCTAGTGAAGGTGCTATGGTGGCACTGAGAAGTGGTGGAGGCAACATGGGAGCGTGAGGACAGGATGCGTACCACATATCCTTTCTTATTTAGGGATGAAGGTATGTTTTTTAGTCATTTGGTATTCAATGAAAATGCTGCCATACTACGTGATTACGTATGGTCAGGAGTCGAATTTCAAGACGTAAATTCTTTAAGGAGGAAAGAACAAGACCCGAAAAGCTAAAAATTTTAAAAGTAGCTAGGAAGGGCAAAATGGTCATTTTACTGGAATGGGACAAGCTAAAACCTGTAATTTTTCTAGATCTCGGATAAAAAAACGGACTTCACCATTGAAATCGTCTCACGAAATCTAGTCACCCAGACGAATTTCTTTGAGTTCCGAGACCGACAGATTTTTTCCAAATTTCGAGGTGACAAGCGTCGAATGGACCCAAAAAACGGGATTTTTAGAAAAATCCTTAAAAATGTCAAATATTTAAATAATGTCCATTTAAGATAGATGGAATTAAATCAAAGTGAAACTTATCGTGAAGTTTATACATGGCGCTAATATATTTACTTGTCTCATGTATAAATATCAAGAAAATATCTAAAATAAAAAATATCTCACAATTTAGTCTAGAAAAAAACATTAGAGAGAGAGAGAGAGAGAGAGAGAGAGAGAGGAGGGAGAAAAAAAAAGCAAGCTTCTCCGACGATTTTATGAGGTTTTCACAAATTAACTCTACGGTCGTAGAGTTAAAGCCGTCTATCGACGAGAGCTACAAGGGTACTCCGAATCACGTGATTTTGCCAAGATCAAACGCTCGGCTTTCTCGAACCAAGAAAAGGCGGTCCCGGGTGAAATCACGTTATTCGAGGCAGGTTTTTTCTCCTACTTATGAATTTCTTCTGCCTTACAGTATGTGTGTGTGTCCATGGGAGGTGTCAGTTTCATTTTCCCTTCGACCCTACGATCAGAGCTGGGGCCATCACTCTTCGAATTGAGTGATTCAAATTCTATGGTTAACCAGACTTATAGGAGAACATATCTCCTGAAATAGGTATATCCACCCGGTCCCTTGACTCAAAAAATCTATTCAAAGTGAGATACCACGCCATGGTGTAAAGAGGGAAAATCCTGGGACACAATTGTCATTTTTCCGATTATCGTCTCTAACTTCGGACGACCATAACTTCTTTGTCCGAACTCTGTTTTAAGTGTTCTTGGACTTTATGGAAAGCCCATTGAGTCAAGATTCCAGCCATGTACCTGTGGAGGACATTGGGTGATCATAACTTTACGGAAATCTATGTTTTGCACCAAGTGTGCAAGTTGCTTGGTTGTGTCGATGTGAATAGTCAAGTTTTGAAAAGACCATTGCATGACATGTTGTAGGCTATTGTATTGGGTAGGAATTGCCATGAGTTAGCCGAAGGAAGGTTGTATGACATTATTTGTTTAGTCATGGATTGATGGATGCTAATATGCTTGATACGATATCTATATATATATTGACATGAAATATATGGAACTTTTTTATGCTTCATGATATATGCTCAAGATGGTAATTGACATGAAGTAGAACTGATGAGAATGGTTCATGTAGTGTGCATCATACATGTAATATGAGAAATTACAGTGACATTAGCATTGCATATGCATAAGGACATCATCATATTGGGTGTGTGTGCATGGGTATGGTCATCCATCATCAAGGATGAACGGCAGTGAGCCCGCACTTCGACGCACGCCTAATAAATGACTCATGGTTCAAAGCATAAAGTGAAATATAATTAATGTGTGTTAGGCGGAGCAAGAAGGGGGTCGTTAATCCCCTCAGGTGAAAAGCCTGAAACAATGGGTGTAAGAGACCCGCGGTGTGATCCGGTGTTGTCCGCGTCTTAAAATAAGACACACCCGCTATCACATGAGACTTCGGAAGTCAGGTGGATAAGATTCGATTAACTCTGGATTAGTTGCTCATCGGGTACTTGCATTGGGTAACGCAGCCAAGAAGGGCTCGATATATGTGTGTCGGTATCATTTAAGATTTCGCTTATCACACTTGGCATAGGCATGTGCGTAGGAGCCTGAAGTGACTCGATATGGGCTCAAGACATTCTGTACGATGACATACGACATTCATTTAGACATTTTCACTTGGATGTGTATGGGTTGGTTTGATCATTGTACGAGTACTTAGGTAGGGAGTAACCCTTGTAGGAGATTATCACTACTGGTCTTTGCTCTCCTCGTCAGGACCCTTTCGTGCATGTTGTGTCAGTAGTAGATGTACCGACCCGCATTCGAGACCGCACATATGAAGAAAGCTGGATGTAGCTTTGGACCATATTTTGTATATGTATATTAGAACGATCAGTTTTAATAAATCATTTTGTATAAGAGTGTATAATTGAATGTATACTATTCAAGGTATGAAAGAATGGGGCCGAGTGGTTGCTATGACTCATGAATGACCCGGTGTGGTATATTGAGCCCGGATGGGTCATGTGATGTATTGTTATACAGGTTGTATTTTGGATATAGCTTCTCGTACAAAGGAGACTCTATCCATTTTTATGTTAAATTATGGATCCCGATAAATGGGACATGATGGTGTGGCGTCGGGTTACTCGACACCCACCGGCTGTGAGGTCGACGGCCGTCACCTGACCCTCGTGATGTGGGTGTCACAAGACCATCACTTCGCAAACATAAATGTATGGGACATGAACATTGGAATTGTCCAAGAGCAATTTAGTGTAGCAATGGATTTTTCCTAACACCATATATTTCACTCTCCAATTCACCACACTTCTATCTCTAGACAATAGGTCTGAAGAGCTACTTGTAGGAATTGATCATTTTTAAGATTTGACTATTTTTCCTTTTCAGTACTTCACAACCATCTCTTAGGATTGGAAATTGCTTGCCCCCATAGATAGGCTAATGCAAGCCCTCTCCAAAAATACCCAGAGATCTCACCCATCAACTAGACACAATTCCTTTTCCCTTGATTAGAATTTCGCAACACTCTGGCCGGGAACAGTTCTCCTAACCGCGAGGCTAAAACCTCTGCACTAAACTACTAGGTCAATAGGTGGATCATATGCCTCGGGAACACACTTATGCTATCACCCAGGAGGGAACCTTGAAGTCAAAGGTTAGATCTTCACTAGTGATGTACTAGAGTGATCCAAAGAGTGCATTAGTTCAAACAATATTTCTGTAAATTACCCCAAAGTGACTACTTTTTACTCTCAGGTAGTCCATCTCCGTGTCACTCAAAAGGATTCCTGGAAATCAAAGCAATGATACAACTCTGTTTAGGTATCAAACACTGATATCTAGAATAGCTCAATGTAAGAGTAATACCAGTTAAATCACTCAAATTTCATACCCAAAATAACATTAAAATATTGTAATCAATAATCCCAACAATCTATTCTTTCTAGAGGGAGCTTAGCCTTTCAAATCTGGATCACAAATGACATTGACTAGTTGATCAAACAAATCATTTAAATTGTAATCAAAACTGAAGAAAAATGAATTCTAGAAAATTCTCAGATTCCATTGAAGTTCAGACATAAATTTAAGCTTGATTTACATTCAACCAGCTCCGAATCTCAGTTCAGATCACTGCTCTAATCTAAGATAAGAAAACTAAATCTAGAAAAAAATGAAAGAAATATATATACAATGAGACTTCAGCTCTCCTAAAAAGCACAAAAACTTGATGAAAAGCGGCTGGAAGTTGAGCACTACTCCCCAAGAGCTTCTATTTATAGGCTTAAGATGTTAGACCCTAAAAACGAGGTGAGAATCAAGAACTTCGAAAAGCCTAGAAATTCTGCCCTAACTGCTGATGTCTCGGTGATGTCGCGACATCGGAGTTGTCAATGTCGTGGATCGAATCTGATGTTGCGACATTGAGAGTCTACTGGGCAATTCTCAATTTTTAGTGATAAGTAAATGTCGTGATGATGTTGCAACATCGAAATACAGTATTGTAGATCAACTCTGATGTCGCGACATTGCTTTTTTGGTGTTTCGGCATTGAGTTGATGTCACGACACTGGGTTGATGTCGCGACATTGCTCTTCAGCTCTAGTCACTTCGATTGATGTCACGACATTAAGTTAATGTCGCGACATTGGCTCCTTAGTGCTTCAACTTGGATGCTCAAGTTTGATGTCGTGAAATTGCAATAATTCTTTGTTATGATGTCGGGACATTGCTTTGATGTTGCGACATTATATCTGCAATTCTGATCATTTCAGCTGATGTTGCCACATTGCTAACCTGGTGTCGCAACATTGGTTAGTTAAGTTCATCTTGACCACCTTAAACTGATGTCGCAACATTGCTGTGATGTCGCGACATTGCTGTGATGTCGCGACATTGAATCTTGCTGTTCTGAAGCCCTCTGTCAATGTCGTGGCTAATGTCGCTACATTGTTGGTCCGATGTCGTGACATTGACTTGGTCTTACCACCTTGGCTGCTTTGGTATGATGTTGCGATATTTGTCAACTGATAATACCTCTAGACAATTCTTGCTGATGTTATGACATTGAACATTTCAATGTCTTCTCACTGTAGCCAATGTCGTAGCTGTGTCGTGGCGATGTCGCGACATTGGAAGCCTGATGTAGTTTGACTGCAGAGTTTGCTTCTGATGTCATGACATTGAGTTGTGATGTTGCGACATTGGTTTAGTGTCGCAACAATGTCGTGATGATGTCGCGACATTGGCATATCTTTGCCTTCCCTTTCAATCATCAAGGCGCATTGCAGTAAAGATAAGACCTTCACACCGCGTCACTTACATTGGCCATTTTCTCGCACAATCATGATTTCGCTTTTCTACCGACTCGCTTCTTTTTCTTTAATTTCTTGCGAAACATAAATCTGGGTGAAAGCTCCATAATTTTACATTAAACCGAACTTTTAAGCCTGAAATATACTTGAAAAATGGGCTTACAAATATATGAGTTTTAGACTCATTAGGGTGCCGCCCAGGATGCCTCCCGAAAGGCTTGTGCTGCGTTGGAGAATGAGATTCCACCGGAAGAATTTCCAGATTAACGATATGCCATCAAGGCTTCACTGTTTGTGTTTGACCGCGCACCTCCATGGGCTAGATCGCGCTCACACCGATGGTGCTCCTGTGAGGTCGCCCGATAGGTCGGGTGCTTAGTTCATACGTCGAGCTAATGGAGGGCTGTGCCTGAGTGGAGGATGCGCCACTTCCCGATCAAGAAACCGCCTGGCGCTTTATTAACTACTGGAGGCCCTTCAACCAAATGGACCTTTCCGTCGTGCACATGCGTGATCTTTACCCTCATAACTTCTGCTTACCAGCAGTGGCTTGTGAGAAGGAATACTCCATCCTCTTCCTCATCAGCCTGGATAAGAGGTCCTACTAGCGTGTGGCCGAGGACGGGATGTATATGCGCAACCATGACTTCTATGAGACTGTCGAACTGGTATGGCTGAACCTTTGATGTTTGATTGTTGCTTTGATGTTATGGGTTCCCTTCTATTGTTCTCTCTTTGCAGGTTACGATGACCCTCATGAACATGGGGTGCCAATATAAGGAGCTTCACCGTAGGTTGGAGGATTCCGAGAGGTTACGGCTCTATGCTAAGGAGGTCGCCTCCGAGTTCCGTGCCCTCGAAGAGTCCTTAGGCAAGGCCCAGTCTCAATCCAAATATTGGGAATGGAAGGCCAAGGAGGGCTCCAAGAAGACGACATGTGCGGAAAAAAAAAAGACGAGGCTAAGGAGGAAGCTCAAGGAGGAAGCTCAGGTTGCCCGACTAGTAGTCGTTGCAGCGGACGATGCAAGGGCGAAACTAGAGGGTGACTTGGCTAGGGTCAAAGATGCTCTGGCTGCTATGGAGGAAGCCAGGGTGGTAGTAGAAGAGGCTAGGCGTAAGGCCGAGTCTAAGGCCACTCGACTAGAGGTTGATCGGATGTCTCTTATGGCACCAGAGCTTAGGCGACGAGGACGAGGTGTCTTCTCTACAGTCACCGATCGTAACCGAACGAGGAGGTCATGGGAGGAATCTTGAAGGCTGCAGGTGAGTTTTTCCTGTAGACCAGGATGTTGTGTTTTCAAACACAACATCTACAGCAAATCGTCCAGAGGGTCGGAGGGTATGTTGGACTCTCCATGACCCATTGCCTTCTAAGTTCTTTGCCCAGACAGGGTGCCCCCATCCCGGGAGGCTGCAGGGGCCTTTGTGGCCAAAGTTCCTGAGCAGGCGACGAAGAGCTCGTGGTGATTGTTGTCGTCGAGGACCATGGCAGACTCTAGTTCCTCTTTCCCCGTTCTTACTTAATTACAATTTTTTGTAAGGGGGCCTTAGCCAGCCGCCATAATTTGTGGACTCTCTAGGCACCATTGGTGCTTCAATGAAATACACCTTTTTGTCTACTTCTACTATTGCTTATTTTTACTTCTCACCCCAACACCGACGCTCTTATAATTTCTAGTTTGCTTAGGCTATTGATTCATTTCAGCATGCGACCCTTTCCTCAATTCTTGGTTAGGATGGTCCTTGGGACAATGCTAAGTTGGGAACTTAGCGGGTTATCTTGTCCGTAGGAAGTAAGACACGATCTTGAGCCTTGATTTGAAGTCAACAGGCCAAGGACCATCGTAGGGCTTGGTCATGTACCATCAAGGATTAAAATATTCGATATATCGGCCTACCGATATATCGGATATCGATAAAACCCGACATAATATCGGTAATCGATAATTTTTTTAGGGAAAAATTGGAAAAAAAAATCAATAATATCGACGAAGTTTTGGTTGTGACATGCACGCGCGAGTACGTGATTTTTTGATGCAAATTATCGTCAATATATCGGATATATTGACAGTTTGATGACATTATATGTTGGTGATCGTAATTTTGTCATCTGCGGTGATCCAACGGTCCAAATTTGAGTTACATTTTGAAGCCTTTGTGACTAGTTTGACTAATCGAGGCGAATTTGAATGCGCTTTGATCAATGACCATATTTGAAATCCTGACTTGATCCAATGGTTATGGATTGATCTTAACGGTTTACAGAAGATCTAACGGTCAGATTTTCACCAAAATTTAATCTAACGATTAGAATTAAATTACAAAGATATTTTGACCATCAAATGGCTTGTTTGACCCAAAAAAAAAAAAACTATAAATACCTCTAAAATCATTCCATTTCATCACAAATTATCTCTACTCAAATCCAATCTTCATTTCACTCAATTTTTTTTTCTTTGTGATATATATAAAAAAAAGGTGAGAATTTTGGTGTTTAAGGTTTCAAGTTTTAAATTTCAACAGAGTTAATTAAGGTATGTATTTATGTTAATTTACTTTTAAATTGTCATTATTGTATTTATGTTTTGTGTACTTAATAGTTTTACATTTATGTTTTGTATTTATGTTAACTATATATTAGTTTTATTTTATAATTTCATATTATTTAATAAAATAGAAATATATATTAGTTTAAGGTAAATATCACATATAGTATATTATTAAATAATGCTATAGTTTTATAAGTATAATAAATTTAACTAGTAGTCATCTTCTTTAAAATAACTATATATTAGTTTTTTATTTATAATTTCATATTAGATTATAAATTTAATAAAATAGAAATATATATTAGTTTAAAGTAAATATCATATATGTGTATTATTAAATAATACTATGGTTTATAAAGTATAATAAATTTAAGCTAGTATGTATATCTTCTTTTAAAATAATTATACATTAGTTTTATTCTATAATTCATATTAGATTATAAATTTAATAAAATAGAAATATATATTAGTTTAAAGTAAATATCATATATAGTATATTATTAAATAATACTATGGTTTATAAGAACAATAAGTTTGGCAATATCTTCTTTAAACAACTATATATTAGTTTTATTTTATAATTTCATATTAGCTTATAAATTTAATAAAATAGAAATATATTAGTCTTATATAGTATTATATTAGATTATATATTTAATTATAGTGATATCCTCTTTAAAATAACTATATATTAGTTTAATTTTGATAGTTTTATATGATACTTTCATAGCAAAACCAATTAAGTTAATTTAATAATATATTAATTAATTAACTTTTCATATTCTAGTTAATATTTGAAATGAAGTAAATATATTAGTTAATATTATGTATCATTATAATAAATTTATAGTTTTTTATACGAAGCTTTTCATATTTTAGATTAGTTTAATTTAGTAATAATATATTAATAAATTAATTAACCTTTCATGTTAGTTAATATTTTAAATTAAGTTATATATTAGTTAATATTATTGATACATATTATAAATCTATAGTTTTATATGAAAATAAATTCATTTGATTGTATAATATGTAGTTTATATAAGTTCAATTTAATAGAATGGATAGTGGATGTGTGGAGCGGATCGGGTATGGAAATATTGCACACGTATGGAGGGAATAGAATGATCTGATATGCGGTCGTGGTTTTGGTGATAAGGAGTGAAATTGGGATCACTTTCGCTTTAAATTTCACTTATCACATTCGAATCCTCTAATACAAAGTGCCAAATGTGCCTCCCGGAAGTGAAAGCAATGAGGCAACTTTAGACCAGAAAAATAAAAGCGAAGCGGGATATAAAAAGAAATTAGTGTTGGCCCCATGAGGCCTGATAGGGACGAAATAGACATCTCATTGATGATGATAAAAAAAAGGATGAGGGAGGAAAAAAGAGGATGTATATATGTATAGGGTGACATATTTTGATAAAGTGAATTTTATTGTATAATAGAATAAAGCTACGAGATAGAACGGACAAGAAGAAGGATTTACAAGAGGCAAAAGAAAAATGGGTAAATCTTTAACTTAAATATGCATATTATAAAATAAATGAATTTACTTCGATTTCTAATTGAGATATTGCAGGTGAGCCTTCCAATCCTTGGCCAAACTAATCAAACAAGGCATGCAAGATCTCAAAGTGTGAGACAATCGGATCCATCACCACCCCTTGCTCCATCATTATACAAATCTTCGGCAGCAAGACAAAAGAACATTAAAAATATTTTCAAAGGTGGTGCAATTAAAGAAACGATGGGCCGACTAATCAGTAAATTCTTCATATACGAGAGTGTTGCACTTCACAAAGCATACTCTCACCACTTCAAGAACATGATTATTAGTGCACAACAAGCTGGTATGTGACAATCAGTTTTCAGTTTCTAATAAAATTGTTATCTTATATTATAATTGAAAACCAGATAATTAATTCCATTAATTCTACTTGTAGGCGTGGGAATAGAGTCACCATCTCCATATGAAATCAAAAACAAATACTTGGATATGGAGTATAAAGATATGGAAGATTATGTGAACATCCAAAGGGAGAAATGGAAGACTTATGGGTTCATAATTATGTGTAATAGATGGACCGACCCCACGAAATTAAGCATCATTAATTTCATGATATATTCGAAAGGAAGAACAATATTCACCGAGTGGTTGATCGAGCAAGATAAAAGACAACAATACATTTATGATTTGTTGAAGAGCGTGATCAAAAGGAAGTTGGTGAAGCAAATGTTGTGTGCAAATTATTCTGAACAATGGATCAATATTGATGAAGATTGCAATGAAGAAGTATAATTTATATTAGACTCAATGCCTTGACACAACTATGTGAACGATGTTTGAAGACATTGGTAAAGAGCTACCGTTTGGAGATTGATTACCAATGCGAAAAATCACCCGACTTCATGATCATGGTTGGTTGCTTGAAAATAGAAAAGGTCGTGGTGGAATATTGTGCGTCCAGGGAACAACAAGATTTGCGACAAATTACGCCATACTAGAAAGTCTACTAAAGAGTGATTTGAAGAAGATCTTTTTATTAGTAGTGAATGGGCTTCTCCACCAAGCAATGGTCGACCATTGGACGTAGTTTGGAAGTACTCATGTTTGATCATACATATTGGGAGAGGTCTTTAAGTGAATTATTGTCAATCTATGAGAGCCTTATATCTGAGTTCTTACTTGTTGATTACGAAGTCGTGCTAACAATGCCATTTTGTGTATGAGTTGATTCGGGTAATGAAGCCAAAAAATTTACATCAACTCAAAGCGAATTGGGTTAAAACGATGCGTCGTAGATCGTTAGGATAGAACGCTCGAACATCCTCTTCATGCGCAATTAACTAAACGATATCATAATCATTTAATGTATATTAACTTCCTTTTATCACATACTAATTCTAAATCACTTTTGTAGCATATTATTTCAATCCAAGATTTCAATATAGACCTAGAGTTAGTAGTGACCTTAAGTTACTCCAAGCTGTTCACGAAGTATTTGCAAGATTATCTTCTACTACTGCAGGCCTTGGTAATTTTTGAAATGAGTTACATCAATAGGTTACAATTCTAATTAATTGATTCAATTTATTTGTTTACACTTACACTTATATTGATTTGACAAGTACATTTTCAATTTAGAGCTTATAATGTTTCGAGATGTGAAAAGAGGATTCGGTGATAGAGCAGCAATAGCCTCAAGAGATTTAATGGTTCCTGGTCAATGTTATTTCTCATTAAAACCTTAAAAGTAAAGTCTATTATCATGTTATTATTAGATTTTGAATGTTACTTATTTTTATTGCAACTGAATAGTGGTTTATGTATGGAAACCACGCTTCCACATTGAGGAATTTGGCCATTAAGGTTCTTTCCCAAACTGCATCTTCATCAACGTGTGAGAGAAATTGGAGCACATTTGCATCAATACATACAAAACAAATAAATCGAAACACGCTTTCTAGACTCGACAATTAGTTTTTGTTACTATAACATGAAACTAAAGATCGTGATATCTTGGCGAGAGGCGATAAAGTTGCTGAAAAGGAATTACGCGGTTACTCGACATTTCGGTCGAGTTTGGTGAGGATAATCAATTCGATGGGTTATACCTCTTGTTTTGAATAATGAAGGTAAATCTGATCCTCAATTGATACACATGTTAGAAGCAGGTGTTGATGTTGGCCAAGTGTTTTTATTTGAAGAGTTCATAGTGAAAGTTTGATCAACCACGAGAGACTCATTTCATCATTGATACATCTCAGCCCTCATTTGATTCAAGTCTTGAACATAGTAGTAGACCTAGTTTGTAGTACTTCTACTATGGGTTATGATGAGAAACCCCAGAGGAGGGGACTAATGATGGTGGTAAATCTTGGAAATGATGGTGCAGAAATTTGTGCGGTTGAAACCCAAATAAGTCAATATCCATTAGTCATTCAACGGTGAAGATGATTTCATACTACTAAGATTAAGACCACGAGTCTAGGAGGGCTGGTCCAAGTATTGGAGGTATTGGTCCCATTGGAAAGCCATATGGGAATTCGATGACGAAGATGGCACACTTAGCGTAATGAGGATTCATTGTCGGTGAATTTTGAGTGCATGGGCGTGTACTCAAATACGGTGGTTAATCAATGGCGACCAACATTTTCCTCCTAACCTAATGAGTTATGAGTGGCCCTTCTTCAAATCCTTGACACCATTGATGAAGAATATGGAATGATAAATTATCCTCATGATGAACAAATGTCATTCCATTCCATAATAAATCGCTTGAAAGTTTCAAACGAACATGGTGAACCTGAATTTCCTATCCATTAAGAGGTTGTGGAATTTAAATTCAGAGACATTTATGCATGGCATGTTCGATCTTATAATCAATATTATCATAACACCATGTCCTGGTATGAGTATTGTCTTCACCAAGATGGGATCCCTTCATCAAATGTTACAATGGAGTCACATCGATCTTCATTTTGGTTTTAAAAGTTCATTTCCATGTAATCTCAATGTGTATATTTGATTATTAGTGTCATTTTTACATTTTTATAAAGTATTTCCATGAATTTCAAAGTATTTTTGTTAATTTATGATATATCGATACTCATGTAAAAATATCCATTGATATATCTTTGATATATTCGATATATCTGTAAAATCAAACTACTGATATATCCGTTGAAACCGATGTTTCCATCCTTGTGTACCAGTAAGGCAAAGACCTTGTCTAGTTTCTTTTGGGGGAGTGCCAGGACTTAAATCTGGTTTGGTCTTAGGGGTGCTAGCGGGCCAAGTGGTGTGTCGGGAGCGAGCCTTGGAGCCCGAGAAACGGACCTTGGACGATGGGCGGTGGGTTTAAAAACCCTGAGACTCATGATAGTCTTGTTTTCCAAACCTCGTGTATGGAAAGTTGGAAAGATTGGAAAATTAATGCGCACGTAAAGTGTGCCGAAAGGTGAAGGGTGATTAGTCACAAAGAGCACACGTGCTGCGTCCCATCGCGTCTGCGGTGCATGATTTTATGTTGGGGCATTTAATGCATATGTTGATATTTCACCCCTATATATAGGGGTCGACTAAATGTTGCATCTGAAGTCTTTGCTTGTTGATTTCTTTTCTCTTTGTTCTTGTGAAGCGGCAAGGATAAAGAGCCATGGAGGAAGGCTTGTGCAGAACTCTAAAATTTGTCTTTCACATATGGCTGTGGGTGTTATGTGTTCAAACACAATATCTATGGAGACCAACTAGAGGTTTCAGATTGTATGCCCGACTCTCCGAATTTTCTTTCTCCAGAGTGTCTTACAAGCCTTAGGTGACCCCCTGTCTTAGCATCCTCTAAAGACGCAGCTATCGGGGTGCATCGTAGAGAAATGGCAAAGGAGTCTAGTAGAGGTGCCCTTCTTGGGGTTTTAAACAAACACCCTTTTTCTTTTTTTTTGTAATGAAACCCGATGTGGCCGCTCTTCTTCTTCTCTGTTTTTCCACTTAGTGGCTGATATGGCTTTCATCTTCTTCTTCCTCCTTTTTTACGCTGGTATTGAAGCTGAATATGTTTT
This sequence comes from Tetrastigma voinierianum, assembly GCA_016808115.1. Lineage (NCBI taxonomy): Eukaryota > Viridiplantae > Streptophyta > Magnoliopsida > Vitales > Vitaceae > Tetrastigma > Tetrastigma voinierianum. Next base: position 454,094 of record JAEQBH010000263.1, on the reverse strand, counting down.
GTGGAACATCATCATGTAACTAATGTCGCTCTTGGTGTATTTATGAGATGTAACTTTTTGTAACGAGCCCAATATAGCCGCTTGGACATATATCACCGTGTAACTAATGACATCATTGGAGTATTTGTGAGATATAACTTTTTGTAATTCTTTGAACAGACGACCCCCTGCTAGGATCGATGCTTTAGAGACACTAAGGTTAAGTTATATCCGGCTAAGTGCCCTCGTGGGCAAGCTAAGTGTCGCGGTTATGCTTGGGCATGCACCAGTAGACCCGTCGGGGACTGTGCTTTAGCATGCACTAGCAAGCTAAGGACCATTCCTAGTGTTGCGAAAGTTCCAGCAGGCATGGAGCCTCAGTCTGGTCTTTTGTGAGTGCCAATTGGATATCAACAAAATCTAGACTTTTACGAGTGCCAGCAAGCTAAGAGCCACAATTTGGTCTTTTAAAAGTGCCAATATAATATCAGCCATATTTAGACTTTTATCAATGCTAGCAGGCTAAAAGCCACAGTCTGGTCTTTTGAAAGTGCCATCAAGATATCAACCATATTTAGACTTTTGTGAGTGCTAGTAAGAAATCATCCATATCTAGACTTTTGTGAATGCTAGCAGGCTAAGAGCCACAGTCTGGTCTTTTGAAGTGACAGTAAGATATCAACTATATTTGGACTTTTGTGAATGCCAATAGGTTAAGAGCCACAGTCTACTCTTTTGAAAGTGCCAACAGGATATTAGCCATATGTGGACTTTTGTGAGTGCCAGCAGGCTAAGAGCCATAATTTGGTCTTTTGAAAGTGCAAGCAGGATATCAGCCAAATTTGGACTTTTGTGAATGCCAGCAGGCTAAGAGCCATAGTCTAGTCTCTTGAAAGTGCTCGTAGGATATTATTGGACTTTTGCGAGTGCTAGCAGGCTAAGAGCCACAGTCTAGTCTTTTGAAAGTGCTAGCAGGATATCAGCCATATTTGGACTTTTGCGAGTGCTAGTAGGCTAAGAGCCACAGTCTGGTCTCTTGAAAGTGCTAGTAGGATATCAGCCATACTTGGACTTTTGTGAGTGCTAGCAAGGTATCAGTCATATCTAGACTTTTGTGAATGCTAGTGGGCTAAGAGGCACAGTCTAGTCTTTTGAAAAGAAACAGTTCCAAAATTCCAAAATATTTTAAAGACGGTCTTTATTGATAGTAATACTTTTAAAGAAACCTTGTGTACTCTTGGTGTGGCATTCCATTATAGGTGTGGAGTCTATCTGGCTTATTCGATGCGTACGATCGCATTCTCCCACTCGGACGCTCACAAGTATCACGCCCTTCCCGATTTGGTTTGGAACTTGTCTGGCTGGGTTAGTATTTGAAGACTTTTCTCAAGACCAGGTCTCTGTCTTGGAATGTTCGTGGTTTTACACCCATTTGTCTGGTTGCAAATCTTGTTTGTATGATTCATATGCATGCTTCTAGCCAGAGCTGTGCGCGCTATCATGTCTTTAGTAGCGACTTGGCGTTGCTTTCTTGGGGAATTCTAGTGGAAGTGTGAAATCCCGATTTCTATGGGATTATAGCCACCGATTTCGTGCGTGGGGTGAATAAGGCATCAGTTGGTTTCCGGCTAGTGGTCATGTAGGCCCATAGGACTCTTGGTAGCTCAATACCCATTTCCTTTGGCCCGGGTGCGAGCTTTTTCAAAGCTGTTAGGAGAGTCTTGTTGGATGATTCTTCCTGGCCATTGCTTTGTGGGTACCGCAGGGTTGAATATAAGTTCTTGATTTTCAGCTCATTGCAAAAGTTCCTATATACCCTGCTATCAAATTGTGGCCAGTGTAGCCGGTTACTATCTACTAATTGTCACGAGCCGGCGAGCGATGTTTTCATGCAGGTGGGTGAAGCATCTTTGTCTTTGATGGAGGTGAAACTGACTTCTACCCATTTAATGAAATAGTCTGTTGCTACCAGTAATAGCTTCTTTTGTGTTGGGGCGGTAGGTAATGGTCCAATTATATCAATTTCCCACTAGGCGAAGGGCCAAGGGCTCGTTATGATTGTCAGGTTCTGAGCTAGAACCCTCGAAATGGGGGCTTGCCGTTAGTAGCGATCCTCACACTTCGGCGTGAAATTTGCATCCACCCTCGAGTTAGCTGTTAGTAGTAGCTACGAGTATGGGCCTATATGTGGCAAGATTGACCGCTGGATGGTTTACGCATATTCCTTCATAAGTTCTACCAGTATCCTTTCTTTGGAGGTGGTGAGGAGCATTTAAGATCTAAGTCATTTGAGAGCGTTTATCTGTTGCCCATTCACACGGGAAAAGTGAAGCCGCGGGCACGAATTTTGCTGAACTGACGCCATTATCTAGGGTTCTCCACGAGCTCCGTGCGAGCTATTAGGTCATCGGGAGGGGCGTACTTCTTATATTGTTCACACAGTTTGGCGACTGATTCGCAGCCAATTTGGTAAAAGACAAGGAAAACGCTACATTTCTTTGGTTTGTAGGGATTGACCACTCTTTGCTAAGGCATCGCCTTTTAAGTTTGAACCTCTTGGGATATGCTTAACTTCCAAGCAGCGAAGCTCGGTCAGCTTAACGTGTCAATGCCCGTGGCTCCCTTTGGTCTCGTGTTCCATTACTCCCAGTTTACTGTCCAGACCACCATTTAAAGTCACTTTGTATGATGAGTCTTTTGGGGATACGGAGATTGTAAGAGGTTTATACCGGCTAGATTGCTGCCATACAACCTCATTGTTGGACCATTTGGGAAGTCTAACCGTTAGCACATATCACTCTCTCCACGGTTGGGCTTTAGTTGTAAGCCAACACCGGCTCTCATTTTTTGGGAAGCGCCATCCACATTAAGGATCCACCAATCGGTGTTACCCCGGGTCCGCGCCTTGTTGCAAGATTTATGCTAAAAGTCTGTACTTAACCAGGCTGGCCAGGACTTCGGTTGGCGGATCAGAGCCTGCACTCAAGGCCTTGGGCGAAGCCATTAATCAAATCCATTTATCAAATACATTTCATTAATTCAATTATTTTCATTCTCAACCCTTTGCGGAAGTGGTTTCAATTTGGGGCAAGCCCATAAACATTTGCAAATTCAATGCAATTCCTTTACAAAATATGCATTTACTAAACATAGCATTTATGTAGTTTTAACATAATATCAAAATCGTATTCGAGATATAAGTACAAAACAATTTGGAGTTAGACTCCTTTTTACAAAAACAATATCATGCTAAAAAAAAATGTTGAATCCATGTGACGAGCATGCACCGAGTGGACTTTACGGATGACTCAAGGCTCCTCGACCTTAGGTCCGCTTTCGATCCTTTGCCATCACCTCGGTACCTCGCATATACAAAATAATACCTTAAGCATTTTGTTGCTTAATTGGTTCCTATCTGAGTTCTCTATTTCATTTAGGTTGATATGAGATCATGCATTTGTAAAATAATGCGCTATTACAATGCCTATGTGTAATGTAAAACCTTATGCGACCACTTTCAAATCGTTTTATTTTGGTTTGTGATTTCACGTAAGGCTATAGAGTCAACATTCACGACGGTCGAGTTGGTGAATCTTATCTGTTGTTGACCGGTAGCAGTAGTTTCACATTCGATATTACGATCTCACATATGGCTATAGAAGTCAGCACATTCAGGTCGGGTTAGTGAATCTAGTCTGTTGTCATTCAATGCAATGTGATTTCATTTAATAAATATGGTTACCTTCATGACAAATTCAGTGGTGAATCCGTCCTTAATTTAGGTAATTCAAAATAAGAACACGTCAATTTACTCGCGTCTGATAAATTCACTTTTAGTTGAATACCTTATTTTATCAGAATGTTGACAAACATTTAGAATACTAATAATTCAAATCAACATATATAGAACTTGAAATGGGAATTGAGTCACCCAGAACAAACAGAACAGAGAACAAAGAACAAACCAATTTATAGTCCTTAATATAACAAAATTACCATTTCCTAGGTCAGGTTGTAGTCTTGCACTTTCGTGAAATATTACAAATTCTCCACTCTCTTGATGGATTGAAAAATTAATAGCACTAAGCGAGCTTAGCCTTTCATTGTTGATGCGATAGTTTTCACTTAGTTTCGATCTTATTTGGGCCCCATTAATCATTTTATTAGGGTCCTTTGATTAATGAAGCGGTGGCGTCCTTGGGATTTCGGTTCGGATGTAGTGTCAGGTCGGGGCGACTCAAGTCATACATAAAGTAATCTAGGGTTTGTTTGCCCTGTAAATGGATTTGAATCTCCTTCACCTAAGATGCCAGTCATTTCTGAGCAATAAATGGGAAGAAATCACACCAATCACTTCTTCTCGAGCCACAGCCTCTTTCTCTCTCAAAATCCCGAATGTGTTTTGCTCAGTAGGCATTCAACACCAAATGCAACAAGTCATGTTTTCACCACCCCAAGGCCATGTTTGGCTTGCTCCATTAAATCCATTTCTCATTTTTCTCCTTTTGGTCTTGTTTCACTTCCATTTATGTTCCCAATTCGCTTTTGCATTTAAGCTTATTCTATTCTTGACCCTTAGGTCCTTATTTTACAAATTCCCATTGCCCACTCTTAGGTTTGTTCCAGTTCGATCAATTTCTCATTTTAGCATATAATAACAATCATATGCTCCATTTCGTCACTCTTCACGATTTAACCAGTTTATCGGTTTTCTGGAAAAACCCGAGTTGTTTCCGATTTATGCGAAATATATAATAAAAATTATTATAAAAATTTTAGGGTATTTTGGGCGTTACAAGTCTGTCAATATACGCGCTGTGCAGCGGGTTTGTATTGGATCTTGGAACTCACTTAGCTCAATAGCCCATCGGGCCATCCTTCCGAACAAGTCGGGTTTATGTATGGTGTTTCGTAGGGGTAGATTGGTCAGTACGACAATAAGGTGTGCTTAGAAATAAGGGTGGAGTTTTTTAGCCGCCATACGGAGAGCCAACGCCAGCTTTCTCAAGGCCAATTTATATCGAGTTTTACGCCTCGAATGGTTTGCACGAGGCTGCATTTATCCACATTTCTAGTTTTCATCTTCTTTGAGCAATTTGCACTCACTTTGTGACATCAGCGCTAGGTAAAGAGATGTAGTATATCCTTTGGCAGGTAGCGAGGTGGTGGTTCGGTGAGATCTTGCAGTTTGCCCACGGCTTGGTGCGCATTCCTTATTCCGGCCCGGTCAGGTTTCCCCCTTTAGGTGGTAAAGCGAAACTGTCGGTCTGTAAAGCGAGATGAATCCTAGAGCACGGTCGACGGTCGGTTCAGCACCCTTTTGCAGAGTGGGAATTAAGTTCCATAATAACGTTAAGCTATATAAAATTGGCTTCTATCCCCCTCCACGTCACCTTAAAGCCCAAAAACTTGCCTGAACTAACTCCAAATGCACATTTGAGGGGATTGAGTTTCATATCGTACGTGCGCAGTAGCTCAAAGGTTTCTTGTAGGTACTTCATGTGATCGGGGCGTTCTTTGGATTTGACAAGCATATCGTCGATATAGACTTCCATGGTCTTGCCCGTAATTAAGTAATATCTTTGTCACCCGACCCTCACGATGGAGGTAGAAACAAACGTTCTTCAAGCAAAGGAATTACATTGTAAGCGATTATAGCGTCTGATGTAATGAAGGCCATTTTCTCGCGTAATGGTGCGTAGGAATACGAGGTGTTGATCGGAGAAAGCATCCCAGAAATGACAACATCCCATGTAACAAAACATCGACGATACGATCCATTTGTAGGCGAGCATCTTTTGGGCATACTTCATTGAGGTCGTGTAGTCAAATACTCTCCCTTACCGCCTTCTTTGGGGTACTTGTAGCGTTAATGAGCCATTCAGGATACTTTACCTCTCTGCTGAAACCTGCTCTCAGAAGATTGTCCACCTCTGTCTGAATAATCTGATGGCGATCCAGGTGGAAACACCTCACTTTCTATCTCATAGGTTTTGCCGAGGGGATGCCATTCAATTTGTCAGAGGTTAGCATCGAGTCAATTCAAGTCATATTTGAGTGATTCTAGGCGAACACGTCTATGTTTCTTAAACAATATGCATTGTAGCTACTATTTTTCCTCTTTGGATAGCAAAGAGTTAACGTATGTGAACTTCTTTTGGCGAGTCAACGTCTCAAGGGATCCCGAGCTAAATGGATCCCTTCTCTTCCACCTGACTTAGGCGGTGGCGCCAGTTTGCTACGCGAGTCAATCTGAAGGGAGGTCTATCGGAGGCTCTTTTTCCGCTGGGTTCCTAGCATATGGATAGTTGGTAGCAACATCGTCGCGACCGACTACTTCGCAGAAGGTCAACACTTGCATTTGTCAAATAAGCGACCCGATGCGGTGATATGTTGGAGGACGTGTCACACCAGGTCCGGTTCGACCCGATTGGGCGGATCAGAACCGAGATTAAAAGACCTTGAGACCAGAAGCAGACTCTTTACTGATTTTTTTTTTTTAAAAGCGAACTTGTACTGCACGTGGGTATGGCCCACATCTTATAACGAATCAAAATATATATACAAATCAAAAGAACTACCACCACCCAGGAATTGGTGTCCATCAAAATCTAGACACATAGGCGAGTCGTTGCGATACATATCACAAAAACAACTTTACATTTCGATTACATATTCAAAGCGCATGACCTACGCAGTGAACCCTTCTTGGTGTGTTGTGATTTGCCTGCGGATGTTTTTGAGGCGTCTTCTCCTGTACCTACCGCGGATTAAAAACTCGTGCTAAGCTTTCGCGTTTGAGTGGGAAACATATTTTATCTGACACGTACATTTATCTTGAATCATAAATCAGCCAAGCCGTGCCCGAGATATCGGAATCTTCAGGAATTCATATAACATACTTATTCTTATTTGGATCTTATACTCATAGCAGGCTTAATCTTATTCGGATCTTATACTTATAGCATTCAGATCTTCTACTTATAGCAGACTTATTCTTATACGGATCTCCCATAGGACACATACTTGTCAGTTCCTCGTATCTGATGCGAGGCTTATGCATATACTTACACTTGTCTCGAGTAGGACACATACTTATTCGATTCATATAAGCGTGCTGACTTTACATATACTTAGACGGAGGTACTTATCACATACTCATACTTCTATCTAACATATACTAGTTCAAAGCTCCCGTAGGAGTTACAGAGCTTATACTTATACTACGGAGTTTACACTTGTTCGGAGGTACGTGGGTATCACGAGAGGTTCTGAAGCATTATCACGGTATTGCAGACTTATCCGCCTCTGAGAGTACGTAAGTACTAAAACTTATCTTTTGGTACTTAGTATCTTAAACTTGTACTACGAAGTATATCCTGGCATTACGAAACTTATACTTGTATTCACGAACTTATTCTTGTATTTCAGATCTTATACTTATTCTGAGAACTAATACATGTATTTCAGATCTTATACTTGTCTTACAGAACTTATACATGTATTACGGATCTTATACTTGTGTTACAGAACTTATTCTTGTCTTACGGATCTTATACTTGTGTTATAGAATTGATTCTTGAATTTCAGATCTTATTCTTGTATGAAGGTACCGTAAATGCGATAAGTCGAACAAATCGAGTCATATCACATACAAGGTCGAATCGGACTTACTCTGAGATGATCACGGTTATTAGTCCTTGGTAGAGTGAGATCACATCAAATACATATACCAGGTTTATACAGATTCAGGACATATCCCACAACAAACAGAGTTGTCGGTTCATATCAGAGTCATCTTTAGACTTATACAATTTCTTATGCTTATAACAGACTTATGATTATTCGGATCTCCCGTAGGAGTTTCAGAGCTTATTCGTATACAAAAGTACCCGTAGGTACTACACAGATTCATTATACAAAAGTACCCGTAGGTACTACTAGATTTATACTTATAACAGACTTATGTTCATTCGGGACTCAGTAGAATTCTGAGGAACTTAGTACAGAGACTTGACTTGCCGATGCGGGAGTACCCGTGGGTACTACTGAACTTATACTTGTTTTTCTTGTCACGAGTACCCGTGGGTACTCGGAACTATACTTATAACAAGTTTATGCTTGTTCGGATCTCTAGTAGGAGTTACAGGAGACTTATTCTTATTCGGAGATGCGCGGGTGATACAGTTAGAGCGATACACATTCCTTTATTCTTATTCATCATTAGGGTTATTTTCATATAACTAAAGAAATACCTAGACCGATGTAATAATAAATGGAGTAAGACCGCGGCCTGATAATTATCGAAGATGCTTTGCTGATATTAGTCTTAGTAGCACCATGTAGGAGTCTTAGGAAGCAGGCGAGTGTCGTCGTACTAATCGGAGGATGAGTATAAGCGGAGTGTAGGGAAATTGCTAATGTGCGAAACACGTCAGAGAGTGCTGTCGCACTAATTAGAAATCTTAGAAGTACTAAGCGTACCCTTACGTATCTGGTGCCGTGTCATTTAATAACTTCGTCTTGACATTTCTATAATTATATGATTCCCGGTAACTACTATCTTATAATAGAGGCATTCTTAGTCACATTATGTGTTCATGACATATTGTATTTCACGTTCATGGTCACGTTTCAGTTCGTTTTCATATTTCATAACATATTTATGTTTCATGAACACAGCTATATATTTTGCATTTCATATATTTTTCACGTTACAATTACATATGGCATTTCACATACTTGCACAGTATAATGCTATGTATTCACACATCATTCATATATTCTAGCCCCTCTATGAATCTATTTTACTTAGAAATTGGAATCATTCCAATTGGATCATCCAAACTAAAGTTATGGCATTTTCATGGCAAACTAGTCAATTTACCGATTTTACCCGAGGGACAGTTTGAAATACTCATTTTCCAGTGCCTTGACTCCATATTTGACACTGGTTCTTTGTACTCCCTTAAAGTTAAGGTTCTCAAGGTTCTCCTCCAATTGGAATCACCCAAATCGGAGCACCGAAACTCGAGATACGTCCGAAACAATCCGGACTACTCTATGAAGCAAAAAAGCAGACGAAATTTGGGTGGAATATGGCCCCGCTGAGTGAATTTTTTGATGCAAATTAGAATTTGATAATGCCTATTTCTATATGTTTGGTTCTCCTTGAAATCTGTTTTAATTAGCCACTTGAATCACTCAAATCGGATAAGAAATGGAAACAGAGTTATAAACTCTGGAAATAGAAAGTGGTCTCAGGAAATAGGAAACCGAATGTCGCATGTCTGAGTCCTTTGCGACTGTCTGGAGGTACATGTTGGCTTAATATTAGAACCTAACATGTACCGGTACATGTTTAAGGTGTACCGGTACATGTCACCTAAAAATGCCGAGAATGTGTATTTTCTCCTATTTTTCATGCACTTTCTTCCATAGATCACTTCTATTACATCCTTCATCAAAACTAACATGAAATCCTCGAACAACTCCCCCGATACTTTTAATTAAACCGTAAGTCAAAAGATTCACCCAAAATTCTACCCAAAAACTTTGGAATTGTGAAGGATTCCCTATTTAATTATGATCAACTAAGGGATTTTCAACAAACTTCCCATAATTCTAGAGTTAGGATGTGTTCTAACAAAACCACAGAAAAGGAAACAATTTCTTTAAAGTATTTCTTTAATCATACCCCGAGAAATTCTTGTACAAAAATCATACCAAAGTCATGTATGCAAGAATCCATACAAAAACTCTTAGTTTCCATACCTTGGCTTGATTTCCCCTTTCTTCCTCTTCCTCTCCTTCACGTAGGCTTCTTGTTTGGAGACAAAAAATAATGCATTTTTGGTCTCCCACATCTATTTATTATTAATCTTTAGGTTATTTAGCTTTTAGTCCTCCATCCATCTAGGAATTACACAACAATTCCTATTATTTCTTCTTTGGCCCATTGTCTTTTCAAATTATGACTTTTAAGCCCCTTTTTGGACAAATTACAATTTTGTCCTTAAGTCTTGTAAATTTCTGGGTCTTTCGTTTCCATGTTTCGCATTTAACTCACGAAACATTTAAATTATGCTTACAAAATACCCTAAACATGTCGAAAACGACTAGGGTATATTTTGGGGTGTTATAGGACGACCTTCATCGAGTGCAGTCAGGTTTGGCCTACTATGACATTATAAGGCCCCAAGTCTTCAACGACTGAGAATAAAACCTGCTTAGTGACTGGTCTTGCTTGTATAGGGAGCGTGATGTCTCCCAGTGTTGTGGTTATTGCACTGTTGAAACCAAAGAGGATTTGCCCGGCTGAGTTCAGTAGTCTTGAGAGAAAAGCTTCATTTAGTTAAAGGTTGGTAACTGTAACAAGTTTGCCGCACTGCCATGATCTACTAGCACCCTGTGCACATCAAAACCGTTAATACATAGGGTAAGTACAAGTGCATTATATTGGGGCACAATGACCATGTTGGAGTTTCTGGGAGGGAAGGTTATGGTAGTCTATCGGCTTGGTTTCTTTTTCTTCACGACTTTCACTCCAAAGGTGGATGCGATTTACCCAGCCCGAACCGCGGATCGCCTCAAGAGCTTCCCCGTTGGCACTGACACACGGGTCGCCGACGCGGCCCCCGCGCACGAAACGCCTAGTTTCTAAAGGGGAAGTCGTGTCACACCCCCGACCCTCGCCTAGGCAGACGAAAGGCACGCGAGAAACTATACTGGGAGTCTTTACTTGCTTTTTCAGACAATGGTGGGTCCAAGTCTTATAACTGAATTAAAATATCATATACAAAACTACAAAATAAAACTACCACCGTATTAGTGCTTACAGTGTCAATACATACAATCCTGAGTCCCATTTACGTATACATATAAAAATCGCATTTACATTTACACAATCGTAGCCACGAAACCTATGCAGTGGATGAACCCCTACAAGTGTGTCAGTCTGAAGCAAAGATGCTAAGATCGCTGACGCCCCTCCTCCTCAGACTTCCATACGAATTAAAACTCGTGCTAAGCTTAACGCTTAGTAGGAAACATATAACTTATATGTATACACATGCATTAATACTCTTTTACAGTAGGCATATAACAGTAACAGATATACAATAGTAGATATCAGAATTTCATTAATTCATATAACAAACTAATACACATACTTGTACTTATAGCAGACTTATACTTATTTAGATCTCTCGTAGGAGTTACAGAGCTTATACTTATACTCTGGGAGGAAAATCTGTGAGGGGTACTCATAGAGCTTATAATTTATACGTAGGTAGCCGTAGGTACTACGTGAACTTATACTTATACAGAGGTAAATTGTGAGGGTACATTTAGAGTCAAATGGTGTACAAGATTTTTACTCTTATTCATTCAATTTTTATCATATAAATGTCGGAATACCTGTGATCAAGAGAATAAGAAATGCAGTAAACACAAAGACAATACATCCGAAGGTACAAGACAAGCATCGCAGGCAGCTCGTGAAAGACAGCGGTGAGTGCCGAAGACCGATAAGAGACGGCTCTACCCACGCAACAGGCGTCTTCATAAAGACTCAGCGTGTGAGTGTCAAGCACCGATCGAGACGGCCCTCGCCACGTAAAAGAAGTGTCAGAGCACCAGCGGTGGAGTGCCGGGCACTGATCGAGACGGCTCTACCACGCAATGTATGTCGTAACACTAGCAAGAGTGGCCGTACTAATCGATTAGAGACGCGCCCGCCCAATGTGAATGTAAGTGTCGCGGTCATTCAATATTTGGTCTTAAGCAGTCCTACAATGATATGTGTTCAGGAACCTACTATCTTATCATAGGGGTATTACGTTCGCTAACATCGAACTCGCCGAGGCGAAGCAAAGCTTCGCTGAGGCTGCGAGGTACGGTCTAATTTTCCTTTACCTTACAAACATGAATAGACCCTTTCATGCACTTATAGAGTCCTCATTAGTCCAATAGATAAGTTCTTGGAGCAACGAAATGACCAAATAAAGCAAAACACAAAAATTTCAATGCATGAACAGTAGCTACGCCGCAACTTAGCACTTCTACACTCCGGTGTAGTCCTTCACAACGGCGTAGCGTCCATCTCAGCCACGTCGCGCGTAGCCATGCCACGTCGTGGCGTGGACCTACGCTGCGGCGTGGGGTCCCTACACAGTGGCGTAGGACCTTGAAATTTTTCAGATTCTGTTGATTTCTTCCCTTTTTCTAGAAAACAAACCAAAAACAAAAGAAAACTCATATACTCTTCAGAAAAACATCTCCCAAGTGTGTTATAACCCAACCAAAACCAAACATAGAGATTACTTAGGGTTTTTCCAAACCCAAACTCAAATACTTGTAAGTTAGGTTAACTTCCTAACACCCAAACATGTATCCACACATCATAACCCAAGAATCTATACTTAAAGGGAGGATTCCATGCTCATCTTATAACAAACTAGGGTTTTACCAACCCAACTTTTAACAAATCTAGGTTTATGATGGGTTCTTAACTAAACCCTAGAAATGGAACACACTAATATCCATACAAACCTATAGCCATCCATACAAATCCATACAAAATCATAGAAATCCATACATCTCCATACGAACCCCTAGTTTCCATACCTTTCTTCTTCTTCTTCTTCTTCTTCCTCTACTTCTTCTCTTCTCCTCTCTTCTTCTTCACGTTTTTAGCTCTCCAAAAATGAGAGACCAATTTGGTCTCCTCCCCTATTTGACCTTATTTACCCTTTTATTGCACTTTGGTCCTTCAACTCCCTTCTATTTGCACCACAAGTTATGTTAGTTCTACAATAGCCTCGCATCTTCTTATCTTATGACTTTTGTGTCCCAATTTGACAAATTACAAATTTACCCTTGTATCTTGTACAAATTCCGAGTTTCAAAATTTTCTCACTTAGAAAAATAACAATTACGAAAAATTTAAATTATAACTACAAAATACCCTAAACATGTTGAAAACGACTAGGGTATATTTCGGGGTGTTATAAGTCGCACCGATTGTAATTTTGTCTTCTGGTGACTTAGATTTCAATTCTACTTGGCCAATGCTTCGCTTCATTTCGCAGAGTGCCGAAATTATTCCTGCCGTAGGAACCAAGGTCGCTGCATTATATTACCGTGGAAGTCCACGTGTCATTTCCACAAAGGAGCTGTTTCCTGTGGGTGATCCTTGCAGTGATTATTCTCCAAAGAATGTGCGCTTTAAAAGTAAAACTGTGGGTTGTGATGGATTGATTGAGTAACCGATTGCACTGTTTTAAAGCAAAAAAGGCGAATGATAGGGGTTCTTAGGTTTCACTCATTGCCGATCAGGTAATACTCCACCTCTTATTCGCAATCTCATCTGGGGAGCTATCGATGAATGGTCTTCACTCAAGATTTTACATTAAAGGCTCTTAAAACGAAGAACGACAGCGATGACAAACACTTGTTCAAACGATTTGCTTGGACTCTAGCCCGCATTTACATCCAAAGACAACGTGTACCGAGGGCCTCTTACTCACACGTTGTCAAGAAGATGCCAAACTAAGGTTTTATAAGATTTTCTGCAAGTGCTTAGCATCGTATAATCCCGTTGAAGCACAAAAGAGGAATTGAGGGTTATTACCTTGACGGAGGTGAGTTTCCACCATTAGAACCCCATCATGGAAGTTTAGAACTCCATTGAAACTGAAAATTGATTCATATTTGATAAGAAACTACGCACAAATGAGACTTGAGAAATAACACTTCAATTGCAAGATTGGGATATCAAAAGCACACCTGTAAGAAAATACGTGTAGTTATATGAACTAATTGAAAGATTACACGCACTGAAAACTCGAATCAAGAAAACTAAATACTCTTACCACCACAACCCTAGCAAAAATATGAGAGAAACACTCTAACTGTCTAAAAACAAACCCTAGAATCAAAAATTGCTCTTCTCTGCCCTTCATTGGGTTTAAATACCCTTCTCCTTAGTGATCTCGAAGTGGTGGTAGAAAGACAAGCTTACCCTTGCACCAAGATTGGAATTATGCCTCAAATCTCCGCAAAACATGTTAGTAAAATTCCAAGTATCTATGTGTACCAAGCATTTCAAAAGTGTACTAGTGTCATTGGCTGGGGCAATTTGGCACTGTATTTGGTACCGGTACCACTACCTCACCGCATGCATTTATGACATTATGTGTGTTACCTAGACATCAAGCCAGAATGTTCCCCTCAGCACTACCCGGCTTCTCTGACAATGCGGCTGTCATCAACCGCAATGATCTACATTTGTTCTCTGGACATGAACCCCTATAAAAAGTGTACACGGAACTCGAAAAACCCGCACAAGCACAAAAACACGAGACACGATCAAAGGCACCTATTCTTACACAAAATGAGAGCAAAACATGAGCTAGGGGTATTAAAATCCGATATAAATGTTGCACTTTTATGTATTCAACACTTCCCTAACCTACAACTTAAGGTCCTTAGCAAGACTTGAACCCGGCAACAATTCCGGTCATTATGAGTTTAACAAATGTGCTGGCGCAATAGGTATCGCAAATTTCCACAGGGAAAAATCGAGCATGTTGTTTAACCCGACAGAAAAGATGCAACCGTCTGAACTCAAATGAAACCACAGTCTCAAAGTAATGGACATAATAACAAACTGTTAGAAAATAGAAGCACTCTATAAAGGACCATGGATTTGAGAAAAGAAAGGCCAAGAATGAGATCACCAAATCAATGAACTACGAGTCATGGCAAAGATTATCATAAACTGCAAACTAATACGATAAAAGTCAAAAGAGGAACATCCAACATAACTAAAATCAAAAAGGTCTTTCAAGCTTATAATGACCATGGCTACAATAAATAGGCTGTATGAACAAATGGGTGTTGGTGAATGACGCAATGGTGGTCTCTACCCAATTGCCAACAAAGACCCTATTCTAACCCACTATGTTACTACTTCCGCATCCTCCCCTCATTAGTCGGGCAGGAACCCTCATCAACACAACATCGAGTCACCAACTTCCAAGTCGTGAGAGACTCATCTCCCCACAAAGAGGTTCTCCTTTGTAAGATGTGGACTGGTTCAGAGGTTCAGATCCAGCTTGGCTTCGCTCTAGTATGCACTTCGAACTAACCCTGATGGTCTATCCTTTCAAAGGGAGACGACTATCAATTCGCTAAGTCGATGACTAATACACCGAAATAGCCAAGTGAGAATGTGATGACTAAGGCCCCTCAGGGAAGCAAAATGGGCTTTTGCTTATGTTTGGTTTGTGATGGGCCCCAGCTTAGGAAGAATTCTTTTTTCTCTAACTACTCCCCTTATCCCCGCAGCTTCCACAAGATTTGTAACTAAAGTCGGGAATGGGATATGCCTATTTTCAGTTGGGGACCTCAAAAAGTCCCTCATAACACACCATATAACCAAGGCATAATCAATGATTTTTCCAGTCATTATCTCATACAGAAACTAGATTTCTTCCTTGCTTGGCAACTTCTCTTTTCCCTTCGGCCCGATCATATTGTGAATGATTTTGTTCATTAATGCATACTTAGGCTTTAACTTCACCGGAATGAACTCCTTGCTCACATAACCTCCCATGGTAACCGGGTTGGTGCACATGGCATCTGCAAACAACCTGGCGTCAAACTCTGTAATGGCCCTGAGAGGGTAAGGTCAGTCATGTGTGGCAGGGCGGACACAATTCAACGATTGAGCAATCAAGTCAACGCTGACCCTTAACTGTTTCCCCAAAATAGTAGTCTCCAACAAGGTGCCTACATTATGGTCTTCTCTTAAATTGGAATAGAATTCCCTGACCATGGTCAGTAAATACCATTTTACCTCTTCACCAACAAAGTGCAGATTTTGTTCCTGAATAACAGCCCAGATAGGATGGGTGAACAAGAACGTGTCAATTTTCCCTCCCCGCTCACAATGGAAACCCCGCCCCTAGGTTCGACGTCCCACTTTTCCGCTTCGATTCTCGAAGACTCAACAAACATGGCCTCACTTCTTCATCTTCGCTCTAGATGCCTCCTCCTCGCTTCTCGACAGGAATCTTCCGCTTTCCCCTTTCCTTTCTTTACTGTCGCAAGGTATCGCCTGGCTTACCGCCGCTTCCATGAGGAGCTAGAGCCTTCCCTTTCGCGTTTTTCGATCCTTCCATAGATATGGCAAAAATAGCGAATATAGTGAATATGGCTCAAATACACAAAATGGTTTCCCAACAACCCATCTCTACTACCAAAGATTCGGCTTCTTGCCCTACGCGGGGCCTCATACCATCATTCTCCTCCCCATATCGTCTTGATCATGATGCCCTAAACAACCAAGAACACAGATCATCAAACTAAAGACACTCAAATCAAATCCATGTTGACATTAAATGAACATCCATTCACTACAAAAGAAACTGAGAAATAGAGATGTAGTAATGTAGACGAATCTCGCTCTATCGAAAGGGCAGATTTAAATGTAGACGGAAATTTTCCGTCTCTATTTCGTCGGGTTCTAAAAATTAGAGACCAAATGTTCGTCTTACGCTTTGCAGAGACTAAACGTTGATTTTCTGCCTTTCTTAGAAATAGAGACTTTAATTTGAATTCGCCTCTATTTTTAGAGACCGAAACGCTCCTTCTGCTTAAAAATAGAGATCTAAATGAATTATTTCGTCTTAAAAATAGAGATTAAAATCAATTCACGTTTAAAATGTAGACTAATAAATTATTCGTTTTCTATTTTTGTGAGAGACGAAAAATCAATTCGTCTCTATTTTTATTGAATTTTTTAATATATTAAAATAAATAATATTCAATTTAAATTTTCCTTAATTTTTTGTATAATGAATTTTCGTTCAATTTATTGGAATTTTTTTAATATATTGGAAAAATAAATAATATTAAATTTAATTATTTTAATTTTATATATTAAAAAATTAAATAAACAATAAATAAAATATGTGAACATATTGTATTATAATACACATATAAAAGTGTAGTGAGATTACAAATAAAAAGATAATAATTCTAAAATAATAACTAAGACGGGAGGAGAATGCGACGATCGTCAGACCTGCTTATGGGTCAAGAGGTATCTACTGGCTAACGGTCCTCCAAACCCTATTGATACGGTCCATTAGTACGTCGACCGTATCGCGTAGCTCAATGACATCATTGGTAGTTGCCGCAAGCCTACTAGCCGTAGCCGAGGAGGAGGAGGACGCATGCGAATACCAAACATTCGCGTAGGAGCCCAAACCAAAGACCTGTCCACGACGATCCCTACCGCCAACAGCCTCATAATATACACGAGCATGATCAACATTATCGCCGTTCATCTGTTGACTCTGAAGACTCTCTACTACTCGCTCCTGTAATAAAAATTAACTGAATGTTATGTAAATAGTAAAATGAAACTAAGAGGTTAAAAGAAAATGAATATTAAGTTTTGAAATTAGTGTACATGAATTTGTCTAGCACGATCGCTGACGAATGTCACACCGCCATGATTCGTATGAGTGTGTAAAACAACTCATGAGGATAAGGTGGACCGCCCATGTAAGACTCCTATCAACAAGAATACATGTAGATATGTATTGTTATTTTAACGACAACGTATTAGAAATACGAAGTCCCAACACTAATACAGTCTATAATTTAAAAAATTTCTGTGAGAATTTCCTATATATTTTGTAAAAAAACGGACAGAGTTCCCCCTATAGGGTCCCTATCCCCCTGTCAAACATTAGCAATTTTAACACTTCGTAAAATATCAACCACCGCAGACTCCACACATGACTGTGACTTACACATATTTATCTCATTAAAACAATATACATACACACCATCGTACATACACACAACTGGCATACAACTATAGATTCAAATAACACTAAATACCACATTCAAATGATATAAAAAAATTATGCACAGTTAATGAAAAAAGACTAAAATAATTACACTCTCAAATATAACACAATATATTCAAATAATACAACATAGTAAAACATATTAGAACAAATTAAAATACAAATTAATTAACTATTAATTTGTAATAACTAACATATTAAAATACATTAAAACTACTTAATTAACATATTAAACTACAATAAAGTATTAACCAACATATTAAACTACATTAGCTATTATGAATTAATGTCTTAAATTACATTGAAAAATAACCATTACAAATTAATTAACATAAATTAGAACAAATAACATTACAAAATATAAATTAAATAGAATAATAAAAAAATATAAAAATATAAACCAATGAAATAAATTAACACATAAATATTATATAATACATAAATAAAATAACACAAAAAATTGCGTAAAAAAATTACCTCTTAGTTGCAGATCTGGGTCAGTCGCACGTAGAGGTGGAGCAATACTGGTCTACGCTGGCGAGGGGAGGAAGCTCTGACGCTGGCCTACGGAAGAAGGGGAGCACCGGGCGCTACGGCGGAAGAGATGCAGACGACGGGAAGAAAGGGAAAAGGGAAGGGGGCCAAGGGGGGAGGGGGCGACAGGCGATGGCTGGGAGGAATATCCCGTCTGACTGGCATGGGAGAGGGGCTCAAGGTGTTCCACTAAGGGGAGGAGGAAAGGGAGAAAGGGAAAAAAGATAAAGGAGAGAAGGAAAAGAAGCAAAGAGGGAAAATAAATATCCCGAAAATAGAGACTGAGGTGGCGATCTTCCGCTCTATTTAGAGATTCGAAAGCAAATACCGTCTCTATTTAGAGACGGAAAATTGTTTCCGTCTCTAAAATTAGAGACGGAAAAAATATTCCGTCTCTATTTAGAGACGGAAAAGTATTCGGTCTCTATTTTCGGTCTCTATTCTTCAAAATTGGGAGGGAATTTATCGCGCCACTTTTAGAGACGGAAATTTTTGCGTCTCTAAATAGAGACGGAAATAATTTTCCGTCTCTAAATAGAGACGGAAACTGTTTTCCGTCTCTATTTAGAGACGGAAACGTTTTCCGTCTCTAAAATTAGAGACGAAAAAAATATTCCGTCTCTATTTAGAGACGAAAGTATTCTGGCCTCTATTTTCTCGGTCTCAAATTTCCTTGAGGAACCTATCCCGCCACTTTTAGAGACGGAAATTTAGAGACGGAAATTTTTCCGTCTCTAAATAGAGACGGAAATAATTTTCCGTCTCTAAATAGAGACGGAAATTGTTTTCCGTCTCTATTTAGAGACAGAAACGTTTTCCGTCTCTAAATAGAGACGGAAAACAGTTTCCGTCTCTATTTTCCGTCTCTATTCTTCAATTTTCTTGTAGTGATTCAAACTGCTCTCAAAGAAATGAAAAGCACTTACCACGTCGGTGCGAAGCACTAAGGAGGATCCGGATCAGGGCGATGGAGACACTGGAGGGGATGTTTGATCTGTGGTTTGTCAGGGTGAGAGGGAAAATGTTTGGGGCTCTTTACATGGGGGAGTCGAGGTGGACATATGAAGAGGTTCAACTTGGGGTAAAGAAAACCCCAAATGGCCTATATTCACGCATCTATGGTATCGCACCAAAGAAGTGTGGTAACCGGCACCAAAATGCTTCGGGCCGGTTTGCTGAGCTTGAAAATTCTGCATCAGCATGTGGCACCCATCAAAAGGGTACCGCTGTTTTGCCTACCGGTACCAAGATTTCAAAAGAGTGGTACCTTGTAATACCACTATCTTTTTCTTTTTAATATCTGTTTTTTTTTTTTGAAACAAAAGAGTGCCAATATATAAAACTTTCCGAATGCCCTCCATCTCTTGACTCCATTGGATACTACTTCTTTCCTCGCTCATACCTCGTCCAAACTAATTTGTGTTCACTTTAACTAAAAAAATGTACTACACCTTGACACCTTCACGCCTTACCTTGGGATCCCCTGCATTCTCGTGATCACGATT
Source organism: Tetrastigma voinierianum (assembly GCA_016808115.1). Classification (NCBI taxonomy): domain Eukaryota; kingdom Viridiplantae; phylum Streptophyta; class Magnoliopsida; order Vitales; family Vitaceae; genus Tetrastigma; species Tetrastigma voinierianum. The sequence goes on along the minus strand of JAEQBH010000263.1, from coordinate 434,188 downwards.
CCTATAGTTCGAATCAATTGGTAATCAAGGCTCAAGATGGGTGCAAAGGCAACTCAATATGATTTCGAAATGTAACACATAAATGATGGCCTAAAATCATCTTTCAGCTATGTACGGGTGTTCCTCAAAGAATACGATGCATGTAGTTAACAAGGAATGCTAAAACAATGCACAGGCTGAAGTAATAACAGGCAAAACATGAGCTTGAGGCAGGAAGTCAATGGCTTGTGTAGTGAATACATGAAAGTGATACCAAGACTAGAACAGACTTGGGGTGATAGGGTCCCAAATATGAACAAAAAAATTTTTGTGCATGCTTGTTATCAGGAAGTGATCAGACTGTGGAGTGCATACATAGCGCGGTCACGCGGTCGCATACATCACAAGTCAAATACTATACCCAAAAGAGTCGCAATTCGAAAATTTTGCCATGCGCTTTAACATGCGTATGCGCATACTGTTCCAACTGCATGCTACCCCCACCACGTATAGGTATTGTCCCCACGCGTATTAGCGACACCCCAAGAAAAGAAGCAAAGGAACATAATCACGGTACTAAGAAGGTCAAGGTTGCGTTTTTTTTTCGCTTTATATATATATATATATATATATATATATATATATATATATATATATATATATATATATATATTTGAAATAAAAGCAGACTAAATAAATAAAGTAGAAAGAAAAAGAAAACTATATACAAAAAGGTAGGATAGAAATTACCAAGGAAAAAATCCTAGTAGAGCGGATCTGCCCGCTCCGCACCACTTCTCGACATCAAGTTCTCGAGAAATGGCTTTAAGGCCGCCATCGACTTAAAGGTTTTCTCCCATTTTCCCATTCTCAACTCCACCGCACCAGGGCACTACCCAACAACGAATCCACCCACCTACAAAGGGTTTTCCGAAACATGTGCAAACGAGAGCTGTACAACAATACCTTTTGGTGAGGTTCAAAGGTCTTCCTAACAATGGTCTCATGGAACTGGAGCCTCTCTTTGTAAAATTCGAGAACCTCATATGATCTACACCTCAATTCATCGCTTCGTTTCATTTGCAGTACGTTGTTTACCTACTCCATCCAAATCAAAATTATGAGTTTTAATGGCCCAATATGCCCCGTGTTCCATTGTTACCATAGGATGATTGTGCCTTCCATAAACAGTTTCTCCATAAGGAGACATACCAAGAATAGTCTTAAAAGTGCACTAAGCCCAAAGAGCGCTCTGCTAGGGTCACAGACCAATCCTGCGACTGGGCCAATCGCTTTTTCCAAATATGTCTGATCTCCTATTCGCATCTGGCCCGAATGGTCCGTGGGTGGTAAGCCGTGGAAACTGGGTGACTCTATACTTTTCAACAAGTTCAAAAGATCGACATAAAAACGGAGCTCCACCATTACTAATGATTGCGCGAGGCACCCAAAGCGAGAAAATGTGTTCTTTTTAAAATTAAAACAACCTCAGGGTCATTAGTTCTCATTGAATGGCCTCCACCCACTTAGAAACATAGTCAATTGCTAATAAATGTAAAGGTACCCACAAGAAGGGGGAAAAGGCCCTATGAAGTCTAAACCCCAACAATCGAAAATTTCAATGATTAAAATAGGAGTAAGAGGCATCATGTTCCTCTTTGTGACCCCTCCTAATTGTTGGCACCGAGCGCAAGTTTTGCAAAATTCAAAGCAGTCTTTGAAAAGAAGTAAAAACCAGCTTGCAGGATTTTGTCCGCCGTTTTTCTTGCGGAGAAATGCCCTCCACAAGCTTTCGAGTGGCAAAAGGTGAGCACCCCAATTTGATCGTCATTGAGGACACACCTTCTCATTAATTGGTCCGAACAGTATTTAAACAAATATGGGTCATCAAAATAATATTTCTTAATGTCCACAAAAAATTTCCTCTTTTATTGAGAGGTCCATTGGGGGGGAATTTGTCTTGTCACCAAATAGTTTACTATGTTCGTGATACCATTGGGCAAGGAACAATATAAAACGCCATCAAGGAAACTCGTAGCCTATGGTAAAGCCACAGAGAAGTGGATTTCGGACTAATCGAGACAGTGGTCGTGACCACATTCTCAACCCTTTTATCCTAATAGTCAGGTTAAATTCTCGGGCACAAGAGATCCACCTAGTCAAACGAGGCTTAGTATCCCCGCTTCGATAGCAAGTACTTCGGGCCAAGCAGACATCCGCGGAAATGGTTACAGGAGATCCTACAATATACGACTAACTTTTCTTAGTGGCAACACGACATCCAAAAAACTCTTCCGTAGCTGTAATCGCATCGAGAGGGAGTCTAGAGTCTCACAAGGCTAGTAGATCACAAAAGCCTTTTTATCTTCCCTTTGTCCTAAAACAGCCCCTATTGCATAATTACTAGCATCACACATGATCTCAAAAGGGAGTTCCCAATTGGGAGAACGTATGATAGGAGGAGACACTAACATAGTTTTGAGTTTATCAAAGGCGTCCTCATAAGCCTGTGACCATGCAAAGGGGACGTCCTTGGCAAGCAATCGTGATAAGTGGATCTGCCCATGACACCGAAATCTTTATGAATCTCCTATAGAATCCAAGATGACTCTAAGAACGACCGTATGTCTTAACACAATTTAGGGTAGGTAACCGGAGATCAACTGACTTTAGCCTCATTCCACCCGATTCCTTTTTTCGATACAATGTGGCCTAGGACAATCCCTTGTGTCACCATGAAGTGACACTTTTCCCAATTCAACACTAAGTTCTTCTCCTAACACCTCTCCAATACCTTACGTAGATTCTCCAGACATCCGTCATATGAATCTCCAAAAACTGAGAAGTCGCCCATGAAAATTCCAAATGAGTTGGTATCATAACAAATCCCATCATGCACCGCTGGAAGGTTCCTGGTGCATTACATAATCCAAAGGGCATTTTCCTAAAGGCAAATGTGCCAAAAGGGCATGTGAATGTGGTTTTCTCTTGATCTTCTAAAGCTATCTCAATTTGATTGTACCCCGAGTACCCATCGAGAAAACAATAAAATTCATGCCTTGCAACTCTCTCCAACATTTGATCAACAAAAGGTAGAGTGAAATGATCTTTCCTAGTACCCGCATTGAGTTTCCTATAGTCTATGCACACCCTCCAACCTGAGGTAACACGAGTGAGAATTAGCTCATTGTGTTCATTCGCTACCACAGTGACTCCAGATTTCTTAGGGACTACCTGGGTTGGGCTGACCCACTTGCTATCTGCAATGGGCTAAATAACACCTACGTCCAATAGTTTTAACTTTTCGACCACACTTCTTCACAGATCGGGTTCAGTCGTCAATCGTGGTTGTCTAGAGGGTTTAACATCCCTCTTCCAACTCGACCTATGTGTGCAGATCAAGGCTAATTCCTTAATATCTCGCAATTGTCCATCCTATGCATGGGGTTTTGTGGGTTCTCAATATCTTCAAAAGCTTATTTTCTTGATCTGACTCTAAAGAGGAAGATATGATTACCGGGAAAGTTTCTTCTACCCCTAAAATGCATATTTGAGATGTGATGGTAAGGGTTTCAACTCAAGTTTAGTGGTTCTTCTCAAGGTAACACCCGTCCTCGACAGGTAATGTTTCAAATTCTTAGTGCCCACCATTTGCTTCCCACACCACTGTTCAATTATGGAGTGTAGAAACTCCGACTAATATGTGGTCACCTCCTCTACCCAACTTGGGCTTACTAGACAAGACATGAGAGATCATCGTATGAAACATTATCTATGTATTGCTGCACCACGGAGTCTATCATGTTTACCTCACAAACGTCCTCCTCATCCCCCATTTACTTGATAACATTGAAGATATTCAAATTAACGGTCATGTTACCAAACGATAGTGTCATTAGTCCTCCCCTACAGTGTATGATGGCATTAGTAGTAGCCAAGAATGGCCTACCAAGAATCACTGGGAACTGAGTCCCTTGATTCACCACAGCTGAGGTCACATAACAGCCTACTGTGAGTGTAATCCTGGTCCACTTGCACCAATACATCCTTCATTATCCCTCTAGGAATTTTCACACTACGGTCAACTAGCTGGAGGGTGATATTGGTCGGTTCTAACTCTCCTAACCCTAGCTCAACATATACCGAGTATGGCAACAAGTTAACACTTGCCCCCAAATCCACTAGAGCATGTCCTAATTTTGAATTCCCTACCACTATGGAAATAGTGGGGCTTCCTGGGTCTTTGTATTTTGGGGGCAAATTGTTTTGGATCAAGGAGGTGGATTGTTCAGTCATAAATGCCTCCTTGTTGACACCTAGTTTTCTTTTCACAGTGCACAAATCTTTCAAAAACTTGGCATATGACGGGATTTGCTTAATGGCATCTAATAAAGGAATGTTCAACTTAACCTGTTTGAACAACTCATAAATTTCAGAATGATTGTTCACTTTCTTTGGGGCTCTCAACCTATGAGGGTATGGAGCAGGAGGGACATCGGAGGCCTTGTCTTTTTCTAGCTTACCATCAATAACATCTGCCCTAGGAACATGAGGCTTGTCAGACACCTCATCATCCCCGACTGGTTCATTTTGCAACTCCTGTATCGGTTCCTTGGACTAAATGGTTTTGTCAATTACTTTTCCACTTCGAAGAGTGGTGACAGCCTTGCAATGTTCGAAGGTGCCATCACTTGGACCTGAAACTCCAACACTATTTTGACCTTGTGGGTTTTGGATGGTTTGAGAAGGGAGCTCTTTTCTTGTTGAAAATTTCCCATAGAAGAGGTTACTTAGTGATCTGGGACCCACATCATTCAAGCAAGCAATAAATTCTAAAGGAGGTGGATTGTTGGGTCTGGACAAACTGTGTCACAATGTCCTCCAAACTTCTCTTATGTGGAGGTTGATAAGGCTGTGGGTTTGAATTCCCTTGAGACGAGGGATGGAAACCTTGGTTAGGGTTCACAGGAAATCCTTGAGGACCTTGATTTTGGAAACTGAGGCTTGATCTAAAAGCCTCAAGCCTGGGGTAGTCAGTCCCTAAGAGCCTGGCAAGTCATGGCTGGCCTCCCTCATTCCTCCGTCCAAAATTCGTGCTTACTCCACCTCGATTATACGTTTCGGAGTATGGAGAATTGAAGGGCTTCCTTTGGTAGTTAAGAGCATTAGCTTGCTCTATTTGGATCAAGCCCCACTCTGACAAGGTTGTATGCATTAGTCGAGGGGCGGGTCATCACAAATGATGCATGGCTCCTCCACTCTAGATCCCATAGGCACGAGGGTACTTGAGGCACACCAGTTACCTCATTCACCTTTTCACTCTATGGCTCCAACTCGTTGTTGGCTATTTTCGTCATAGGTCATCATTCTATGATGGATCTTCTCGTAGGTGTACTATGCACTTTAGCAAGATTCAAGGAGGTGTTAGTCCCCAAGTTCGAGCATTTTCTGCTATGGTGAGGAAAAATGAAATTATTCTGCACTTTTCTCATAGAACTCCCCCAACACACATCATTTGGATGTATTATTTGTTATTCAAGGATAGTCCTTGGTGAAAATACGCACAAATTCCTATTCAACATCCAAACCACGATTTAGGATAGCAATGGAGGAGGTCCGTATCGCTCCCATACCACAAACAGTGGCTCACCCGGTTTTTCAGAAAAGTTTTGGATTGCTCGCATGAGTGCATTAATACGTGCGGGAGGGAAGAATTTATTAAGGAATTCATTTCACATGTCCTCCCAAGTAAAGATTGAATTGGGTGCAAGTGAATGAAATTATATTTGACCTTTTCCTTTAGAGAGAATGGGAATAAAACCATGCAAATTATATGGAGGGGTGATCCAGTAGAAAGAAACGCACTGCAAACATCCTCAAAGTCTCTCATGAATGAGTAGGGGTTCTCATAATCGACCCCTTGATACACAGGGAGAAGGCGAATCATCTCCGATTTCATAAGGAATTGGTTAGCCTCTTCAGGTAGGCGAATACATGAATTTGTCGTGGTTCTTTGAGATTGCGTAATCTCTGAGGGCCTTCCACATTAGGGTAAGGTAGGGAGCCCGATATTGATTTCGCTGGAAATTAACATTTCCCCCTCCTGCCACCGGGGTTGCTGGTAGTGCAACACCATCTCCATGTTGTGGAGGTTCATGGGGTCTTTGTGGGTCAACAAGTACCCCTTGAGCATTTGGATTAAAAAGAGGTTGTTGATTCTCGGGATGGTCCATTTGAGGTGAAGGGTTCTCTGGGAATAAATGTCTTACTATGGACTCTTCAGAATTTCTTGGAGGTACAATTCTTACAAGTCGGCGTTGCTCGTTGGGAGCCCAAACTGACATGCACCAATCTTACCCCAACTAGACAGATATCCACTCAGACTATTCACAAAAATGAGTTAAAAAGAAGGTAGAGAACGTACCGGATTTGCAATGCAATGCAAATTACCACCAGCTCTCTTGTGTCAACTATATTGCTCGCCACCTCGACAAAGGTGCCAAAATGCTTCGCCTATTTCAGAGATGCTGAAATTATTCTCAGCGCAGAACTAAGGTCGCCAAGATTATATTATCGTGGAAGTCCACAGTCATTTCCACAGTGGAGTGGCTTCCTAGGTGATCCTTAGGGATTATTCTCCAAAGAATGTGCGTTTAAAAGTAAAATCTGGGGGTTGTGATGGATTGATTGAGTAAACGATTAAGTTAACTATTTTAAAGCAAAAAGGTGAATGATAGGGTTCTTAGGTTTCCACTCACTGCCGATCAGGTAATACCCACCTCTTATTCGCAATCTCATCTAGGAGCCATTGATGAATGGTCTTCGACGGAAGATTTTACATTAAAGGCTCTTTTAAAACGAAGAATGATTGAGCAATGACAAACACTTGTTCAAATGATTTGCTTGGACTCTTAGTCCACATTTCGATCCAGCACAACGTGTACCGAGGGCCTCTCGTTCACACGTTGTCAAGAAGATGCCAAACTAAGGTTTTATAAGATTTTCCACAAGTGCTTAGCATCGTGCAATCCCGTTGAAGCACAAAAGAGGAATTGAGGGTTATTACCTTGACGGAGGTGAGTTTCCACCACTAGAACCCCATCATGGAAGTTTAGAACTCCATTGAAACTGAAAATTGATTCATATTTGATAAGAAACTACACACAAATGAGACTTGAGAAACACTTCAATTGCAAGATTGGGATATCGTTAATGTAATCTGTAAGAAAATACCGAGTTATATGAACCAATTGAAAGATTGCACGTAATTGAAAACTCAAAATCCGAAGAAAAACTAAATACTCTACTCTACTCTATGAACCCTAGCAAAAATATGAGAGAAACACTCTAACTGTCTAAAAACAAACCCTAGAATCAAAAATTAAGTTTTCCTGCCCTTCATTGGGTTTAGCCACCTTCTCCTTAGTGATCCTCGGCGGTGGTAGAAAGACGAGCGTACCCTTACACCAAGATTGGAATTATGCTCAAATCCCAGAAAATTGCATGTCAAGACCTAAGATCAAGTAGTGGTACCGGGTACCAAAAGTGTACTGGTGTTTCATCAGCTTGAGGTAATGCAGATAGTAGATGCTTGGTACCCAGATCGCTTCTAATTGTATGTGGGTATTCTACTATTATGTGTGGTACCTTACCACGGCTTAGCGTTGCCATCAACTGTAATGATCTACATTTGTTCTCTGGACATGAACCCCTACAAAAAGTGTGCACGGAACTCAAAAAACCTGCACAAGCACAAAAACACGAGACACAATCAAAGGCACCTATTCTTACACAAAATGAGAGCAAAACATGAGCTGGGGGTATTAAAATCTGATATAAATGTTGCACTTTTATGTATTCAACAGTCAACTTCCTTAACATACCTTCTGAGGTGCCCTTCTTTGATTAGTCTTTCCACCAAGAACTTCAGGCTTCGACACCTATTGGTCTCGTGCCCGTGATCTCTGTGATAATCACACCATACGGATGAGTTTCTCTGAGAGGGGTCCATCTAGATCGGTGCAGGCCACTTGAAATTTGGAAAGTCGTGAATGAGGGGCAGTAGCCGATATATGATGTTCAGGAGGGTGAATTGCAGGGGTTCCCTCTTTTTCTGTGACTGATCACGGGATCGCTTTCATTTTTTACTCTGACCTTCCTTGGGCTTAAACGGCTTCTTCCTCTCCGACTTGTTGCTCTCAGCTGGCTTGCTTGTGATCATGACAATTTATGTTGCTGCGCGGATGTTATCTTTTAGCGTTGAGTACCTATTTGCCCGCTTGTATAATTCTTCCACTATCGTCGACGAGTCTAAAGATAGTGAGTGGAAGAAAGGAGTGGATAGCTCGAAGCTTCTCCTAAAGTTTTTAAGGACTACGTCCATGCTATAAGCCTCTACATGCTGGATGGCTTGCCCGAACCTCCTTATGAAGTCTCGTCTGGATTCCTCTTCCTGCTTTATAATAGTCTACAAAGAGCTAATGTTCCTCTTCTGTCGTACTAAACAAAGATATTGAGAGATGAATGCAGTCCAAAGCTCATTGAACAAGTTTATTGAATTACGCATGAGCTTGTGGAACCAGCTGGGAGCCGCCCTGCGCACTAGTTGGAATACTTTGCACCACCACGCATCATTGCCCGCGCTCGTCATCGCTTGGTTGTAATGGAGCATGCGGATCATAAGGGTCATTAGAGCCATCAAACATGGTAAAAGCTGGCATGAAAAACCCTGGTGCCTCAGACTAAGAATGTGTGCCTTTGGGGGCTTAAGAGATCATTTCGCCGAGCTCTAGAATCAGTGGTCAGAAGTCGTGGCACTGCATCGCCCAGCCCCTACACCGGCTGGCGGGATGCATAGGCGACGTTGACGGCATCATACTATTGGGTAACACTAACGCGTTTCGAGGGGCTTGAAGTGGTTAGTTTTACCTCCTGTCAGCCTAGTCCCTAGCCCAGTGGGAAGCGCCACTAATAGCATCACCGAAGGCAAGGCGGTGCAAATGCTTCCTTCGCGCTTTGTCCCTTGTGCTGCCTCGAGTCTTCCTTCTTGGTGGAGGACTCGTGAATGGGGACCTCCCAAAGGACAATTCATCATCTGTTTGGGCGTCATCGTCGCCGGAAATAACGGGCTATCTTCCTTTATTACAGACTATTGGATGTTCAGCACAATCGCCATCTCGTACATCCTTTCCAAGTTCAAGGCTTTTTTCTACTTGGGACCGCAACTGATCATTCTCACATTGCAAGCGTTTAACGCCAGCTAGGGCCCCCAAGACCGTTCGTCTACTCCTCGCTTTCCTTCCATCTCGTAACGCCAACGAGGAACTGATCTTTCAAGCGTTCGATGCATGTGGATTGTTCAACATTATGATCGGGCTGTAGATTGGATGCGGAAGGGGCCGTGCAGAGTTCTAGGTAACGGGGTCGCAGAGTATCGCTAGGCCAAGCCTTGCAACAGGTCATCGAGACTTTTATTTTTCCCATAAATCCGCATCAATCGCTGGGACTCGATCGCCGGATCCCCGAACGCCAAATCAGAGGGGTCTTGATCATCAGATTCCATGAGCATTAACAACGTAATGTGAACCTACAAGAAGGGTGTTCCCGCGACAATGGGTTGGTCGCCTCTCCAATGATTAAGTTAACAACAACAAAAAAATGCGGAGAGGGAGTAAAGAATAGGCACAATTATAATTGCTTACCTTCCACAAATGGGGACCTCGAATTTATAGGTTCGATTAACGAATCCCCTCCTTCCTTCGGGTAGATTTAACCTCCTAGTTTAAGGAAGGAAATCTTCTTTTCCTTATCAACGACTAGTTCTTCCTTATCAGGGATTATATTTCCCTTTTCCAGGATTATCTCTCCAAGGAGTGAGAGATTCGGAAGCTGGAAAATTCCCTGATAATATCGCTTTATGATTTTCGTCTTCAGTGCTTATTCGTAATGATACTTCCCATATGGGCACTCTCATATAGTAGAACACGGGCTAGCTTTACCATATGGACTAGAATGGCTGGCTAGCAGACTTAAAGTCTCAGATGGGCCGCCTCGAGCAAGCCTTAGAAGAGTTTGTCCTTACTTTCCCAAAGTAATTCTCTATAGATTCTCCCGTCTCGAGAAGTGCTGTCCACTGTCTGGCTGAGGTGAGTGGAATCTGCCGCTTCACAACATAGGCCCAAAGAGTTCTGAGCCCACTTACTGGATCCCGTAGATCATGGTACTCACAATTATATTATAATGCACTCGGCTTGTTAGACTTAAACCCGGACCCCTCTCAGAGTCTCCTGAATTTTCGAGTCAATCGGACCATCTAACACGACGCCTATAAACCTACAAAACAGAAAACTAAGAAAGCGGCGGGGGAGGGTCTCCTCCGTCACCTCTCCGACGCTCAAGTTAGATCCCTGCCGTCTTCTTTCAAAGATTTAGAGTTTTGAACCTTTCGTTCATACCTTATTCCTGCCATGGCTTCCCTTTATCAGGGAGGAAAGGGATCCACTTTTCGTGGTAAGTGGATGATTTCCTTCCAAATCGGAAGGAGAAGGTGGCGCATATCTCATGGACGGAGACCAATTCTTCCTTTTAGACGAGAGAGAGGAGAGAACACGGGGCGAGATATCTCGCTGGGAGACTAATTCTTCCTTTTGGGATGGTAAGAGAGGAGAGAAAGAGGGCGTATTCCTCGAATGCAGGACCCCGAAGGGGTTTTTCCATTCAATTCATGGTAAGGCAGGATGGTGCATCTCACCGGGGAGCCTATTCATCAACCTGTTAGATAAAAAGCCTCTCCGAAAAATGGCATCCTGTGGGAGGCCGACCCTTTTTCGCTATAGGAGTATCCTGGACTGGCCCTAAGTTGGGGCTCACGGCCTGACATGATGGACCGGCCCATCCATGGCCTCTAGTCGAAAGGGGCCCACAGATCAATTATTTAAGCGTGCTTTCCAAGCATGAATCGAAATGAGAATCTATGGTTCGAGCGGAGTCGAATTCGTCTCGTAGTCCTTTGCGGTTCTAAAACTCGATGGAACCCCTCTCAGATCCGAGACACCTCCCATCCAAATCACTGTGGCTTTGCTCTTCTTGAGCCTTATTTCCATCTTTTTTTTTCTTTTTTTTTTTTGGCGCGATTTTGCTACTGCTTCTTCTTCTTCTTCTTCTTCTTCGAATTCTCGCTATCGCTTCTTCTTCGTCTTTGCTCAGATTCCATTCGCACGAATAAAAAAGCCATTTTAATACGACCGCTTGGTTGTCAATTGTAATGAATGTAATGATGGATGCCTTTTGGCGCAACCAATAAAATTGTACTTTTTTAACATTTATGTACTAAGCTCTACTTCAAGAATTCAGAGACTTTATTTTTTGTTCGGGGTATATATTTACTGCCATCGGTCAGATACTTAGTGATCCCAAGTAATGAAACGCCGCCCACAGTCGTGACAACAAATATGACCCACTAACCCGGGCTCGTATTCCCACTGTGCCCTAGGAGCCTGACGCCAAGAAACAAAATGACCTGGAGGGGTGATGGACAAAGCATTTGACGCCGTAGGTCCTAAGCGCTGGTATAGGTCACATAGATTTTTCCTTTTCCTCTCTATCATCCTTGAGTTAGCATCCTCAATGCCAGACCTTCAATGATACACTGCTGCTGCGATTTTTATGCTTGTCAGGAACAATTTTTCAAGCGTTCCGTCAATTTTCACTTTACAGGTAATCATTATTTCCTTGACTAATGTATTGAATCTTCCTCATCTACTTCCGTCGTGGAAAGTCCCGCGAGGGTGTCTGTGGCTTCATAGATCTGCTTCGCCTGTGCTTGGGTTGGTTTTGCCTTCTACCATTCTAAGTGTACCTAGCCGGGGGCTGATTCTCGCTCTCTTCCCTCTCTATGATCTGTTTGTAGCATGACGAGAGGTGAGGAAGGAACTTCCACCAATCAGGCATATCGCAGACGAGGGCTTGTGCGAGGGACACGTTCTACAAGTCATATCGTCTTATCCCTGATAGTGGAGGAATTGAGATCCTATTGCGAAATCCCTAAGAACATTGGCTTGAAGTTAATGGACGAGCCGGATGAGTCCACTCTGGGTGGGGAACACAATGCCGTGTTTTTTACCCATGAGCAACTCAGGTCTAAGCCAAGTTTCAATGCCCGCCTTGTTAAAACGCAGATTCTTACCGTGGCGCCACCCCACTCTTGTTCATCCCAACGTAATCCATATTCTAATGGGTGCTTGTTCTCAACTTCTTATACCAAATACCTTTCATTGGTTGAGATTTGCTTCGCGATATTAAGAGGGCGATTACATCTTAAATCTGGACTCATTTTACAGTTAATGAATGACCCAGTTCTCTTCTCTTTGAAACAAAAATTAAAGGGTACAGGACCGAGACCCCGGCTGCTCCTTATTCTGTTTTTATGTCACTTGGAGTGCGAAACGCCACGATTCGTAGTGCAGAAAGCTGACAATGGGTGATTGATTCATACATATGACTTTCGCATGACCGATTCTTCAGATATTAAGTCGGGGAAAAATGGAGGCATATGGTGTAAGTGCGGGTGAAGGCGAGGCAGCAAGGAAGATTAATCGAGCAGTTTAGGGTTTAAACCGAGAGCGCCGATATGAGGTTCTTCTGATTTTGGAAGGGCTTGCCGGCCCGTGTGAGAGGGGCGGCGGCTTCTCGGGTCTGGGATGTTCCTGGATTCGCTACCATCCCGAGAGATTGTGGGCGGAGGCATGATTTACTCTTTGATCATTAAGTTTGTCGTGGTGTGCACTCTCTGCAGGGATCAGGAAGTGGAGGCAATTGGGCCAAGAGACAGCGATTCTGAGGGCGCAATGCATCATAAATTCATGCGGGGTTAGGCTGCCTACCGTGCCGGAAGATCAGGAGGAGGGAGTGTTGTCAGTGGGGCTTCCCATGCCCAGAAAATATCCCAGTGTTGATCAGAAGGGATTACAGGAAGGAGTGTGGGCGGGGTGGAGATTTTATACACTCCCAGTTTACATTATGAAGCCAGTGAGCCCTCTCTCGGGAGGGGAAGAGAAGATGAGGAAAGATGAGGATTTGCTGATTCTTATGCTGGAAACAAATGTGGGAGGAAGCAGCGGAATGCGAGCAGTTTGAAGGTTGATCAGTCCTCCTCTATGGATGGGGTTCGGAGAATGACAAATCCATTGATCCGTTTCCCGAAATAAGGTCTAATGATCAACGGGCTTTCAGAGGACATTGCCGTACAAAGGCGAGAAACTCCATTCTCTACGTGTGGTGTCTTCGACGGTACGGAAGCGCGCGGGTCATGACTCACTTTTCAGAATAAGTGGTGCCGCGGGCCAGCCATTAACTCAATCTTACCATACACCGGCGGCCCGGCTCCAGGTGGTGGGTGACTGTGCCGGACATCTGATCCGGATGTCTCGCGGCTGAGTATTTCGTGGGGGTGATCTGTGATCGTCTAGCGGTTTGTGCGAGTCCTCTGGATTGCGTGAGGCGAGATAAGAGATGGTTGAGAACTATTGGTTGTTGTTCGGTCAATTTTACAAAAAGGAGGATCTTTACTCAGTAATCGAAGGCAGGATTATTCTGGCAGGAGCTTTGTCAAGACAATGGAAGCTGGTAAAGTAATAAAACATATATATATATATATATACTTATATACATATATATACTCATCACTCTCTCTTTCTCTCCATATATATATATACTATATACTGCTATATATATATATATAAACTCGAAGTTACTATTGTCTTCATTTTGATTAAACACACTCTTTCTTTTTCATGGTATTAACGTGGGTCTGCACCATCTATAAACCTTGCACCAGCAGTTCATGCTCAGTGAGGATCTTTAAGCAAACCCATTCTGTCTTGAGTCAGGGCTCCATTTGAGAAACTTTCAAACGTCTCTTTGAAAGATTTAGGTGACCATTCAGGCGTTTGGAGTTGGAGCTGAGAGGCCTCCGATGAAGCAGCTCAAAGGCTGACCTTGAGAGGATCTTTTTATTGAGGTGGCAGTAGCGGATTCAGTCCATTTTGATGGGCCTTCATGTAGTTTAGAGGCTTCGTATCCGGGTGTCAGAAAGTGCTCGACCACCTTAGAAGGCGATCATTGAAGTCAAGTGACTTGGCTTTTGTTAACAAACCTTGAGGTGCTGCCAGGAGACTGGGAGAGTGGGGAAGAGAAACGTTAACAATGGATGACGTATCTCTACCTGTGATGAGGGCCTGGGATGACTTGGCGAAACTTTGGGAATGGGGTTGCCAGGGTGGCCTTTGGACGGAGTTTGATGCAAGCAGCGACGTGATTTTTAACTCAGATTACAATTTTAAGACCCGAGGAGAAGAATTCCAATTCTTTGAAAAGAACAATGTTGTTTTGGTAAAAATCAAATTTTTCTAGATCTCGGATGATGGCTTGAAGACTTCACGTTAGATTATGCAAATCAGATACTGTGTCCAGAATTTATTAAGTTTGAATGATTGAATTTATTTTCAGAACACTGATATCAAGTATTTGTGAAGCGAACATGTGATGTGACAAAATCACTTCTAATATGTACTTTTTCCCATGACACATGTTAAGATAAGAAGGATAATGGATAGCCTAGATTGTACTCCAGTGTTAAAATCCAGAGAAGGACATATTGGAATTATAAAAATTGATGTGAGGAAAAGACAAAGAATTACATTATTTAATCTTCTTTCTTCTTCAAAGACAAAACGTAGAAGGAAAAATTAGAGGATTGCATTGAGCTTAGGTTTTTGGGATTTTTAAGCATTATTTAGCTTCCTCTCTGAATCGGTGAATTGGATCGTCGGATTCTTGGATGAAGAAGGAAAGTTGTTCTGTGTGAAGGGCTTGCGTAAAGGCACAGTTCAGCCAGTTCAAATAAAATCCGTGAGGTGAAGTTTATCTGCCATTTCTCTTGTTTTAAATTGTTTTGTGATGGTTCATGATTTAAATTTAGGTGAGTGGCCGTTTGATCGATCTCGAATCTTGGGTATGGTGTGAAATTTTGTTCGCAGTTTAGATGATCCCTGGTTTGTTTGAAACCTTAAGCAGCTAAATAGGTGCCATTAATTCTTCGGTTTGATTGCCATGGGCGGGAGCTATTGCCAGTTGGTTATGAGAAAACGAAATCTTGGATGAAGTGAACACCAGACATTACTGCTCATTTGGTTTGTAACGATCCAGTTTATATGAAATGAACGTGCGAATTGTGTGAGTGTAACGTTCCCCACCAGCGTCAGCGTAACATGATGGTCTTTGAGTGAATAAGCAGTTATGAAATAGATAGGTTGATGCATGAATTTGTGTATTAGCACGATCTGCCTGGTCATATGAACACATAATTGTGTTTAGTAAATATTGGAGGTGAATTGTGATTTGTCCGTGAGTTAATTTGGTGATGGTTGAGTCAAAAATTGAATTACATATTAGTGTGATTGTAATTTGATATATTGCATAATTGATGTTATTAAATTAAAATAAGAGTAACATGTTTGATGTGATTTAATTTATGTCATTATATTATAGTATATGTGCATGTATGTTGTATAAAATGGTTGAAATGGCATAATCATATTTTTATATACAGTGGTGGCAGCACAGAAATTAGGTGAGTCACATGTGTAGAATTTTTAAAACAGAGCATGGTTGCGAAAGAATTTCACATGTTGGTTTTTCGGAGAGTTGGGTTGGGAGATAGTCAGGCATATCATCGGATGAGGACCATGGTATTTAGGAGAAAGTTCCTCGACAATTCGCACAAGATGCAAGTCATATTTTATCGAAGTGGTATTGTGTTTTGAGAACTCAGTTTATTTTGGCGGTGGCCACCTCATCAGCAGAGCAGAGTGGCGGGGGTGGTGGGGACTGAGACATGGGAATCAGGCATATAGGCATTCAGTGGGATCTAATGTTTGCGAGTGTGTGTTTACATTCAGATCATTCATATATAGGTGAGAAGTAACCCGGCAAAATTGAAAATTCCTCTTGGGTGATAGCTCACCTATTCGAGAGAATATTTTTTTCGAATGCAGAGGGTTGAGAAACTGACTCATTTTTAGAAGTGAGTACCAGAAAGTCAGGTTGTAGCTTTGAAGTTTAATTATAACATGTATTAAATTGTAGATTTTAATAATAACTGGTAAGTGATGTAGTAATTCTTTGAACCTGCCAATATAATTGGTTGAATATCATTTGGATGAGTATATTTTCTGTTAATTATTTGTACTCATAATAATATTGACATAGTAAATCTGAAATTGTAGATTTTCACCTTATTGTTGGTTTATCCAATGGATTTAGTTTTGGAGACATCTGAGTAAATGACTGTTATTCTTACAATCTCTGAGAGCAAACCTGAAATACTCACGGGATGGATTATCCTCTGACTAGAAGTTTTGGTAGATCTCAGTGCCCGGGCTCCTTCATTTCACCATATCTTGTTCAGGCAAGAGTAAAGTCTGCCCAGCTTTGTGAGACAAGGCCTCTCGAGTCTTGAGGAAGTTTGACATACCTCCACAGTGTCTCAGTGAGAAATTTCCACTATGGGTTAGGGCCATGAATCATCAAATGTTTGCATGAAGCAATCTCTTTTACAACCTGTCATTTGGACATTTTCTTCTTGTTTTTTTTTTTTTTTTTTTTTTTTGGATGAGTGCTTAACAAAACTGGCGTTGCATTGCCTGTCAACGAGGACCATCTTTGCGATCAATGGAGATTATTGGGTTAAGTGATACCCTTCCCGGGACGTAAATTCAGTCGATTAATTTAACCAGGCGGAAAGGGCGCTAAATAATCAGTTGATTGTGAAATATTATTTATCTTGACAGGTTGGGTCATTTCCTTGTCATGGACTTTGAATCGATGTTGGTTTGAGTTTATCCATACAGGATTGGGATAGTCCACATTTATTACAACATTTCTGCCGTCAGAACTTTTGTGGTTTACATTATAGTTATCTATCTTGAGGCTGGGACAGAATCATCTTCCTTTGTAAGTCAGGTTTGAGTTATTGGCTAGAAGTTATCTTCAACTTTGGACAGGATAGATTCATTTTCTTTATTTCATCAGGACTTTTAGTTGACATTATAGTTATCTTCCACACAGGGCCAGGATAGTCATTTGCACATCATCTGGACTTTTAAGTTATTGAAGCTAGAGTGTCACTGGATGGGATGGAGTCATTTCACACTGTCGGGACTTTTAAGTTATTATTGAGGTTATCTGTTGGCAGGACAGTCATTTCTTTATAAATTGGACTTTTGAGTTGTGGGTTAGAGTTATCTTAACCTGGAGTGGGTTGAATCATTCTTTAGTGCATGGATTTTCAAGTTGGCATTGAAGTTCATCTTCCTTTGGGCCAGACTATGAATTAAGTTTCATAGTCAATCAGAATTTAAAATTCTTGATCACATGGGAAAAAATGAACATCTTGTAGTTGATATTGAATCATTCTTCATTTTTATAATGCCTCTTAAAGTGTTTAGTCCATTCACAATGCAGGATTCCATCAGGTTTATCTGAAACCTATTGGTTCTAGGCTCAATGTGATAAGATATGGTCACTCCAGGTTAAATTTGAACTTTCTTAGTTTGGTGAATTCATTATTCTCAAATATCTCCTTTGAGTCCAGGGTTGAATGTAGAAGCTTGACAGGTTATTGTAGATCTTTCAATCAGTCTGCTGTGACAGGATCGCCCCCTGGATGTTCATGACTCTTATGTTATCATTATCTAAGCTCTTGATCCATTAATTCTGTACTCCCTTGCTTTCGAATTGTTGTCGAGATAGTAAACTGCTAATTTAAGTAAGGATGATATAACTTCCATTTTTAATCACATGGAATTATGACGAGAGTCTCTGATGAGTTTAGTGTAGTTTTATGCCCAAAGTACCCAGGGGTTCATCTGTTATATGTGAATCAATCGTTTTTCAGGCAGTTAACAGTTTTATTAGAGCCTCTACCCCGATATTCTTTATAAGTGCGAGGTGGAGTACAATTTTTCATCTCTGTTCACGTGAGTTTAGTGACTCAATATCAGATTAGACCAGTTCTCAGAAGCAATTGATACATGGGGATGCCGAAGATTCATTTTGAATATTCTTTCCGGATGGCTTGATGGCATCAGTCTTTAATCCGGGGAGGAAAGCTTGACACCAGTCGCTAAATAATCAGTAGCCTGTGCTTCTTTTGGAGTGAAGCGTTAGGTAAGTGGTCCAATATATAGTCCCCATTTTATTACGAGGCGAGGCTGAGATAGAGATTAGGTCCTTTACTTGCCGGCGATTTGGATGACATCAGTTGGCGGCGATCACTTCTGGTATAATTCAGAGTAGCATCAGCTTTTTCCTTGTATTGATGGTAACCTTGAGTATGAGCCGATGACTAGGATCTGCCGTCAGGGGTGTTTCATATATATTCTTCATGTCTTTCCCATTGTAAATCAAACACATTGAGGTGTTGAGCACTTTGATCTGGATACGCCAGGGCCGTTTAGGCAGTTACCCATGATTGAGAAAATCTGCTTCTGAATTTGAAGCTTGGGCGTCCTCTAGTTACCGAAATTTGTTCGCTGCGAATGGAGTGTGATGGGGATCGTTCCGTCGGGGTGAGAAGTCGCCATCTGCGGTTTGCGGTACAATGATGATCAAGTGATATTTAAGCCGGCGAAATATGGTTTCGATGATTGGTAGAAGAAAGCGGCGGCGGAGGCGTCGTCCCACTTTTCGTTATCCGTCACAAGGGGCGTGCTCCGATTTCAAGCGGAAAGTTGTTCGGCGTTGTTTACCGAGGCGTATTTAGCCATTCGGGGTCACCGGGGATAGTTATTATTAACGTCCGACCACCAGAACAGGGTCATGAATCAAAGTGCTGTGAGCGAGCGCTACCGAGTTCGAGCATTGAAGATTATTTCAAATGTTAGACCTGTTATTAAAAATTACTGACGGCGGATTACACATGATCTTGTCTAAGGATAGGGTTCTCATTTGCAAAACTATTACTTTGTACTGATTTGTCTAGGCGTATAAGTCGATATTAAGGTCACCAAATCAATTACTTCAGGGCGTATTTGATGGGGGTTCATTCTTTCAAATCATGCACCTTACTTTTTTGAAAGCGCAAGCGCATTTGAATCTGCCACTCCCTTAAGATTGACTGCCAGTGAGATGTTCTTCCGATCAGTCAGATTTATCTATGAGTGCCAACAAGAAGGGTCGATTAATATGACATTAAATGCTTTGGGAAGTGGCCGAAGTTTTAGCCAATATCAGATTGTATTCTTTAAAGATGGCTCTTCCCAGTTTCTATCTGGATAGATTTTTGGCGAAGTAAATTCTTTGCTTCCCATCTTCAATTCTCTTCGACGAATTCGGCGCTTACTTTAATATCTACAGGAGCTAAATTAAGGCGAATGGGGTTTAGCGGTCAGCCAGGACTTGGGATTCAGGCTAAAACTAAATCATGATGCAGTAAAGGCCAGATGCCACTCATTCTGGTTCCATCGACTGGTCCAAACTCTCTTAAAATTGATGAAAAGACACCACAGAATTTGTGACAGGACCAAGAAGCTAATTGGCCCGTCAATTGTTGTATATCCTTTCTAGAGCTGAGTGGAGACCCCGAATGGCTGCATTGAAGAGTTTGGCCTCTATCCCCCATACAGTAATAATCGCTGACCCGGGGCGTCTGGCTGACCCCGAAATCTGCCTTTGCGAGTTGACTACACCATAGGTTCTGAGAGTCAAGTACATTACAAATGGATTAAAACAGTCAGGTGTTCACGGACATGTCCTTCTCATACCATTATGCTTCCATAAGTTTTTTCAAGCGTGGTCGAAAACATGTTGGTTTATAATATTTGATGGTCAAGCTCCGACATTCTTTAGCAGAGAGAACTTGTCAGTTATGTGAGAAGAGCCGTGAGGGATGATGAAAGATGTTTTCTCCACATAGTGGGTGAATTACATGGGATACGGTGTGGAGGGATATCTAAGAATAGTAGCATGTCAGGTGCGTGAATAAGTCAAAACAATGATCAATCAGGCGAGAGGCTATCAGCAGGATATTAGCTGAGATCATTGTGGTAGGCTTTACGGGTTGCCTCCTTTTTTGAGACACTACTACATTAACTAAAGCCGTTAAGTTTTGCTTATACGATAAACCCGTCCTTTAAAGAGTGTCTGCCCGGCTGGATGATATAGCAGTGAGCGGTCAGGTGAGCTCATTGCTCTTTGAATGATTGATGGGATCTGGAAGCGGATTAACTTGTGGGACGTTCTGGGGTTTACCACTATCATGTCATAGTTCAGTGATCGATGGAGATTATTTATTAAAATTATATTAAACTGGGCCCATCTCTCTCCTCATTGGAAGGGAATGCATGGTGCACTGTCAGGTCACTTTGGCGACTATGGGCTCTGGGTTCTATATTGATTAATTTCTAATATCTGACGGCGGACAGGGCCTTGTTATTCATCAAAGTGGGTGGCTTAAATGACGATATCAGTTAACTATCTTTTTATAGTGATGGCGAAATTTGATAACCTTTAGTGTTTGTCGTTGTTTCTGTGAGTCTGACTGCAGATCTGGTCTCGATCGTGATAGTTTTATTGGTAGGTTGAGTGCTTTCATGGCATGTTGCAGAGTTCGTGATAGCATTGTCAGGACCCAGTCATTGTTCCCTTTGAAACAACCTTATTTGAGTTCTTGATTATCTGTACTCCATTATGAGACAATGTCTTGAATTAATTGGCGATGATTGGACCGTGAATCCAGGATAAGAGCTCTCTGGGTATTCAGGATGACTCTTGGACTTTCATCATGTAAAAGTTTGGGAGGTTACAATAAGTGGTTAACATTAGGATGTTGAGACCCTAATACCCTTCAAGATTGTTAACTCACAAAAGTGAGTACATGTAAGTTTGAAGTTCAATTTTAGGAAAGACCATGTGATTTGGAGTTAAAGATTGTATTGTTAAAAATCAAGGAATTTATTCTCTAGATCTTACAGGATGATGAAGCGGATTGCACAGTTGGAGATAATCATTAAAATCTAACTTCATAAGTAAAAATTTGATACAGATTCAGACGAGTGGGTTAACGCGATTCAGAGCATATGGATTGAGATAAATAAACAATTACCGATGAATAAAAGTCACATATATGAGTATATTCTGCCGCCAATTGTGTAATTTGAAATAATGAAAATGGATGACCAGGATAGTCTGCGATGTCCAGCCAGAGCTGAAGGACATAAATGGTCATTTAGAAAGGATTTAAGTCACTAAAGGACAAAAGTAAATAGTGTCGTCTCCTACCTTGAAAAAGAGGAAAAGCGACAGGAGAGGAAAAAGATGGGGAGGTTTGGGTCTGTTTCTAGAGAGAGTAATCTTCTTCTCTCTGGGTTTCGAGCAATCCGTCGTCAGCTTGATCTTAGAATGAGAAGAGTTATCACGAAGCCAGCGTGGGTACTGATTTGAGGAGTTTCAACAAATTCAAGAGGTGGGGTTCTCTACTTGATTTCATTCATGATTTGCGTCCTATTATTATCATTTGGGTTTAGTTGAGACCCTTAGAATAGCGTTGTTCAGTTGACCATGGGGACAAAATTGATCTATTTTGAACTTCAAATGGAAGCGGTTCTTGACCCGTCTACAGAATTTGCAGTTCAATGAGAATGGATTCAATAAATCTTATATTAGTTTGAAGTTCATTTAGGAAATGGCGAAATTAGTTCTAAAATTGAACGATAATTTGTGTTTGATAGAACGATGTGAGGGGTTTGCATTCCTAGCAATAATTGAGAAAATAAAATTATGAAAATATGTTTAATCAAGTGATTCAGTGAAGTTAACTACCTGTTTAGTCATTATCATTGACTAATTTTGATGTGATGAATGAAATTACATAACATGGTGTGTTGATTTAATTTTATGTGAATCTGTTCATGTTTATCTATTTGTGTGATTCAAGCTGTGTTTAGACGCATGCATTATTCACTTACCTTTGAACACCACAGGATTATAGGTGGTATGAGATAATTACAGAAAATGGTTGGGAGGGTTGTCTAAATCTTGATTATCACAGGGGTTGTCTGACAGAAATATCAATTGTCGGAGCAGCTCAATTGATATGTCGGAGGGGTGATCATAAACCAATATCAATGTGGGAGGCAGCGCTGATTCGATATCCATGGGAGGATTTGGCATCACTATAAACAAATGAATATAAGAGTTATACGCACTTAGAGACGCAGTGATGTGAGGGTCGATGAGGACTCGAGATCTGGAGTTAGTCATGTGAACCATTCAAATGCAGGATCCATGCATTTGCTTGGAATACCATGTTTCCTTTACAGACATTCTTTTTCTGCACTTAGGTGGAGAGTAGCCACTTGGGCGTTCCTCTCACTGAACCTGGCTCACGGCTAAGAAGGGATATTATTTTCTGATGCAGGGGGCGTAGGATGAGCGCTCAATCCTGATGAGGAATTACAAGAAAGCCGGGTTGTGGCTTTGATGATGTATACATGTATTCAAACAGTTAAAGTTTAATATGTATGACATAAAGTAAAAATTTGAACTCATAGAACTGTGGATACTAGATTAGTATCATTTCATGGATATTGTAGTATATCGGGCTAGAGGCGGTTTTATCCATATTTGTATCAGGCTGTGAGTTCATCATTCTGGATGCAGGACGGGTTTTTCTGCAGGTGTTTCATTTGGGTAAGAGCTCCATTACAAGGGCTCCGATTTAAGTGGCGTCCCGGAGTGGCAGACATCCATATATTCATGGATGATGGGTGATCAGCGGACCGAGTTTCGGGTGATCACGACAGTAACTCCAAACTCAAGATGTATGCTGACTGCTGGAATTTGAGTTGGAAACCAGGCCATAGTTATTACAGAACATCATAGTTGCCAGTTAGATCTGGATTAGATCAGCCAGGATTCTGAAATCATGAGATGAAAACTAAGATACACATTACCGTCATTTTAATGTGATTTAATTAGAATTATTATTATGTTTAGTGTGCACTGACATGTTTTATGTGTTTAAGTACACAATATTATTTGAGTTAGCACATGGATTATTATTAAATGTTTCAGAAAATATTTTGGTCTGAGTCAATACAAAGCGGAAAGAGCGAAGAAAATTTTTTTTTTAATAAATTTATTGGATGAGAATTGAAGAAAATGGAAGAAAATAAATTTTTATAAATTTATTTGAATGTGGAAAATGAAAAAAAAAAAGATTAAAGTTTAACCATAGAACACAGTCGTGCATCGCAATTGGGTTTTCAGCTCATCTTGGGTAGCGGGAAGGCTCTGATTTGAAAAAAAAAAAAAAATGAGATTCTGGGTTAGGATTCTTTGAAGGTGAGCTGTTTGTGGATTGGACCGTGAGGTGTGGCACAGCCTTCTTGTTAATAGGTTCAGAGCTTGTGAAGCTGGAATTTTAACCGGGTTAAGGTGAGTCAGTGACATCATTTTTGGGAATTGACATAAAGCCTGTGGAGGTGTGACTTGGATTTGGCGATAATACCGTGTTGTGGGCATAAAGCGGTCGCGACGTAAATTGTTATGTCTTCCGCGACGCCGAGTCTCCGGTCATGACACGGATTACGGTGTGGCGACACGAAGGCTGAGCGGGAAAGCGGTCTGCGACTGGTTTGGTCGCGACACCGTTGGCTTTGGCGGTGTGACCTGTGCGATCTCGACTGAACGATCGCCGCGACGCCGGGTTCAACCTCGGGAAATTGCGACACGAGCAATCGTCGCCCGACTGCGCTCATTTGAACAAGAATCGCGACTTACTTCATTTTGACGCCATCGCGACACCATAACTGCCTTCTTACGCGGCGTCTTGGCCAGCGACGATCATTGCATGATGCAACGGCGCCCGACCTGGGCACTTCTTGCGTAGCGGTGTGCTGCGACACAGTTTGGGTGTGTGCCTTTTGTACCATTAGGGTTGGTGACGATCCTTATTTGAGATCTCTTGTTGGACAACTGTTAAACGGACCTTTGTTCGAACCTTTGTTCCGCGAGGAGTAAAAAAAAAAGAGTACAAATTTTAAAATTTTCTTTATTGATTAAATATAAGATATTTATATTACAGTCACTAACGAAGCATTGGTGTTGTGTGAAGAAAAAATTTGGTGCTGAATGAGTGTGCAGGTGTGTTTGAGGCGCGAAATCTCTGCCGTCATTAATCTACCATTAACGTGGATGGCTAGTAGAGGGCAGCGGGGCGTGAAGGGGCGGAATCCACGAGACGCTGATTGAAGCTGCAGGCTTGTTTATTTACTTGCCGTATTTGATCGGCATGCACTGCACGAAACTCATGGAGTATTCGCGTATTCTGGCATCGCACAGGCCGGCGGCGCGGTAGTCGAGAAAGATTCCTAGTAACCTCCCGGAGGTTTAGGGCACATCACCCTCCCCATTCACTTTGGGGAGGAGATCCGATAATTGGCGGACCAGTGGTTTGTCTGGAATCGAGAAGGCCTCACAGGAGGCTATGGGGTGCCTCAGTCTGGCCGGGATCGGAGTTAGGCGCATTCGGCTAGAGTGAGGCTCGGGTATGGTGGGGAATGGGTTAAGACTTCAGAGATTTGAGGTTATGACACAGGGGTTTAGGGGGCATTTGGAGTGGGTAAAGTGTTTGGATCTACAGGGGCATCTGAAGTGGGAGTTCTGAAATTTGAAGACGGGCGATGGCGTGATGGACTATGTGGTGCAGATTCGGGAGTTAGCCGATTTGCGTGGGTGCAGTGGCCACCGATCTAGCGAGGAGTGAGGAGATTCAGAATGGTCTGAGTTGTCCGTGGAAGTAGGGATTATCAGGACTTAGCCTAGGGATATGGATTCCATGGTTGGGACAACCCTGACCATAGAGAGAGATAGAGGATGCTTTCGGAGCGCACTCGGGATGAGTGTTAGTGGCGAAGGGAGGCGGTGGTCTTCCTCCGGTTAGGGGAAAGCGGAAACCTCTGGTTCATGGGGATCTATAGTCACGTGCGCATCAGAGGCCGGGAGCGGATGGGGGTCATCGGTGGCGGAGGCAGAGATGAGAGATTGTCGGTCGGGCGGGGCGGATGAGAGTTGCCGGTCGGCGAGACGGATGGTGGCTGCTGCCGTGTCGTGACTGTGGACACATGAGGCAGGGTGCCAGGAATGGGGATCTCGGGGTTTGGGACATCGGGTCCCGGGTGAGTGCGAGACATGAGAGGGTCCAGTGATGGAACTCTCCACGGCGATCTGAGCGAGGGCCAATCTGAGTTCAGAGGCTCAGACTCATATTTCTGGCGACTCCGAGGGAAGTAGTGGCGGGAGGGACGAGCCCTGACGGGAGCGTCAGGGTAAGTGTCTTGTAAATCATCTGCATGTTGGTGTTGAGATCAAGCCGATTATACAAGATCTGCGTTTTTGCTATCTTCATGCCAGAGCTGAAGTGTTATTTGATTGATGCTTTAGCATTCATTTCATTCTTCTGCATGGTGTGATTTGAGTTGAAACCCAGGGTTGAAACTGTAGAGGGCCTTTGTATGTGAGTTCTCCTAAAGTTAGCGAGGGAATAGGATGATATATCGAGGTTTGTGGAGATCTGGGGGACTCTACTTCGAGTGGACACGAGATCCATGGACATGTAGAGTTCGATGTATGCTACAGGGATGGATTGGTGACGACTTACGGGGTGGGCTCCATCAGTTAGCCTTGTGGCCAACGGGAGGTCCGCTACACACAGGGTGATACTAGGCCTCTTTGTGTTATTGGGGAGACAGAAACGCGATATTTGCCCCGAGGGCAGTGCCTCTGAGTCAGAATTGGGGGCGGTTAAAGTTGGCCTGGCGACCGCACTGCAGGGACGAGGGGAGATCGATTAGATCTACCTTAGGTAGTACCACGGTATGGTCATTTTCTGGGTATTTGGATTCTCGGGGGTAGTAGACTTTGGTATCGAGATTTTGTTGCTTCCTCATCTCTATGGCTCCATGGGATGGCCAATTGAGTTGCGAACTTCGAGTCAATTCAGGGCTTTTTGGCGTGCTATTGGACGGGGACTGTACCAGTAGACGCTACCGCTGGCGCTCGGTTACATTTGCGAAGAAGGGCGAGACCGCCCATTTGTGCATTGACTGAATCAGTTGAGCAGGGGTTGGTAAGTGGTACGTGCAGGATTAATGATTTATTTGATGGGTTAGGAGGAGAAGCGAGTCTGCCCCAAGATAGACCTTACGCCCGCTGGTTACCATCGATTGAGGTTAGGGATCGATCGACTTCCTAAGGCGGCGTTTAGGGTAGCGTTATGGGCACTTGGGTTCTGATGTGCCCGCTGGATTGGCGAATGCGCCCAGGCGGCTGTGGATCATGCACCAGGATATTCGACCCTATTTAGATGGGTTTGCTGGCTGATCTTCGTGGATGGCATCAGTCTATTCGATCAGTGGGGCATGGTATCTGCCGCGAGGATCGTTTCAGGTTGAGAAGGCCATCGTTGCCGCTAAGTTCGATGGTAAATTCTGACCTGCGGGGTGAGATTTTAAGGACCGCGTCAGGTATGTGACCCGCCAAAGGGAAGTGTGATGCATGAGAGAAGGTGAAGCGGTGATGAGTTGGGAGGCGAAATCAGTCGCCGAGAACCCTTGATTTCTTTGGGACAGCTGGGTACGGGAGATTCATTGAGGTTTCTCGGGGATGCGGCCCCCTGACTAGGTTGGCTGGAAGAATTCAGTTTGATTAGGATGGCCGTCACGAAGGGGCGTTCAGGGAGTTGAAGAGGAGACCTTGACTCCCATGTTGTGAATCCCGGACGAGGATAGGGATACAGGTATGTATTGCGTGCCTTGAGTGGGATTGGGATGTCATTTTATCCCCGGTCGGGGCTGGCGCTTATGATTCTTATCGGTTAGGAAGAATCAATGGTACCACGACATGGAGTTAGCGGCCGTGGTCTTAAGCGCGAGATTTGGCGCCATACGCTATCTGGCGAGAGTCAGGAAGTGTTACTCCCGGGGTTATAAAGTGAAGTATATTTCGCGCGGCGGGACCTCAATATGGTATAGCGGTCGGATGATTAATCGGCTGACTTGCTTTGCATTACCATCGTGCAAAACCGTGGTGTGATCGCTCGTCGGAAATCCACGGCGTTGGCTGTGCAAGCTTCGGGAGTGGCGGATTACGCTCGAAGCGTGGACGGTTTTGCGTTGTCGATGGCCCGGGACTCGGGGTACCTTGGGGAGTTTATTGGCTACCGCTCATTGGCGAGTGATCAGAATGTCAATTGGGGGCGTGAATGTGTCCATGGGGATCTCAGAATCCCGTTGGCCTTCCGGGTGACGAGGGCCCCGGACAGTTCATGTGAATGTTGGATCTGATATAGGGACGGGTAGTGGTTCCCCGATTAAGCCAGAATTTGAGAAATTCTACGGGGTTTCATTTACTCTCGATTGTTCATCGGTGTACGAATGTGCAGAGATCTTCGTGCGATCTAAATGGTGGGATGAAGAGACCAGTGGGTTTATTCGACGATATCTCGTGTCAATGAGTTAAAAATTTGACTACCAGCGGTAGGCTATGACTTAGTGGAGGTTGTTTGAGTGAAATGGAGCTCACGTCCAGTGGACTTTGTGACCCTTGCCTGAGCCGACGAAACGCCAGCGTTGCGAGTGATAGTATAATTGGCTCCTGAAGTGGCTGCTCAGCCTGTCCGGATGACTGCGCCGATTCTGCGGTTCCGCCCATCAGAGATAGTCGACTGCATGAATTTGAGTATCCGCCAGTGGCCGGATAAGGACGGTTCTGGCACGCCACTGAAGGTTTCAAAAGCTGTTTTAGGTGACGATGAGTGCGTTCCACCGCCAGACGAGATGAGAATTCGGTCTGAGAGGACTTTACAAGTCTCCAGGACATCTTGACGTAAATCACAGATCATAAGGTGGCGGGAGGAATTTGCCCTTAATGGAATTGCTCACCGACAGAGTTCTTCAGGGCGAATAGATGACCGCGTGCTGGGAACTATGTGAGACCATTGAAGTGTGGTCATCTTGGACCAAAGATTGAGAAACAAAGTCGCTGGTGCGATTTGATTAGAGACACCTCCGAGGTGGGCCGATGGCGGTGTCTTCTCCATTTCAGGCCGTGACTTATGGTCATACGTCTCATTGCCAGGTTAAGTTGAGGATCCGTCCTTCAGAAATTTGATACTAGAGAATTCGTGAGTTAAATGGCGTAAATATCGTGGTTCATTGTAAATTTTGAGATACTCGAAGAGTGACACAGTCGCGTGCCAGTTAGCGTGCTAAATGTGAAATTCATCACAGAGGGTGTTTCACGTCTCCACGCAAAAATATAACCGGTCGACATGGCGGTGGATTGGGGACGATTGAGGTTGACACGGATGGACGCTGATGAGAGAAGGACGTGTGCGATGTTGATAAGCCGTGATGAGGTTTGCGGCGCCAAGCGGTGACAAATGTTGAGTACTAACCAAGGGGCTTACTGTAGTGGAGGTTCAAAGTGGATGGCGAGACGATCACGGGCCTATCTGCCTTTGTTTGGGGATGATATTGTTAAGTCGTTTAAAATTTAGTGACTATTTACATACGTATTAAAGTGCCGTTGCATATACATGTGGTGATTTGTAATTATTAATCGAGAATTTCGGATGAAATTCTAACACTGAAGGGAGAATGTAGATTTAGAAAGTTCGATTCTGAAGAATAAAAATGTTAATTTAGATTACAAAGGAATTAATTTAGGTTAAAAATCCAGAAATTTATTATCTAGATCTACAGATGATATGGAAACTGATTGCCTTGTTTGAATTAAATCTCATGAAAATCTAACTGCGTAATTATTGAGATTTAGGCAGGTGGGTTGACACGTTTTAGAGGCATCATGATTAAATTATTTATAAAAGCGTTTTTGGTAAGAAGTGCGCATCGCGGTATATAATACATGAAGTGGTATGGTGGAGAAATGATAAGTAGATGTAGGATGATGAATCTTGGCAAATGAAAGGCATTAATGAACAGTTGAAAGTTTAAGTGACAAAGATAGTAAAATGGTCTTCTCCTCTACATGAAAAAGGAAAAAATGGAGGAAAAAAAGGAGATGGGGAAGTTTTGGATCTCATTTTCTAAGAAGAGAGTATCTTCTTCTCTCTGAGTTTGCAACGATCAAATCAAATCAATGATCTTAGGGAATGAGAAGGAAAGTGCACTCTATTGGAGAGGAGCTTAACGATAGATCGGGTTGGGGGTTCATTAAACACTCAGAAGGTAAAAGTTTCTCTCATGGAGTTTCAATCCTTGGTTTAGTCTAACCATTTAATCATTTACATTGGTTAGGCCTTGAGATAGCGTTTGATGATCAGGCCTTGGGACACAGGAATTCAGCATCTCATTTTGAACACCAAATGGGCAGTGATGAACTGATCTGGACTGTTTGATTAAACGTCATGTGAAATGGTTCAATAAATCTTATGTTGCCCAGTTTACCTTGAAACTGAAATATTGAGAAATTAGTTCTAAGTGAGCCGAATCAAATTATGTTTGATGAGGAGCGTGGCGGTTTCTGGTTTAGAAGCGATCAATTGAAAATAAGAATTTGTGAAGAAATATTATTGTTGATCCGATAAGTTCAGTCAAATTAGCTATTTGATCATTCCTCCCATTGATTCGTTTTGGTGTGATGAATGAAATTACATAACATGGATTAATGTGGATTTAAGAATTTTATGCAGATATATTCATATTTATCTATTCCCATGAGATTCATTGTGTTGGTGAAGTGCAATTGCATTCCATACTCTACCCAAAACTGGACTGTAGGAGTGAGTGTAAGATGGTATGGAAAATGGTTGGGAGGGGTTGTCTAGATGTGATTATAGAGAGGTTGTCTCTAGACTAGGAAATGTCAAATCAGTGGAGGCGACCCAGGTGTCTCTGGAAGGGTGAGTCATAAACCAATATCAATGATGGGAAGCGACCCGATTGATATCTACATCGGTTGTCTGCAAGCCCATTGAATGCAAATTCTCATCTGGGGCCGGCGTGTGAAATCATTTGATGGACTACAGGGGATCTGGGGTTGGGTCATGTAGACATTCAAGTGGATCATGCATTTGTGAATGGCATGTTTCTTTTTGAACATTGCTGCACTTGGGTGGGAGTAGCCGGCCAGAGGCGATTCCATCACGAGCATTAGCTCACCCACAACCAGGATATTATTTTACAGAGATGGGAGCGTGCAGAGAGGCGATAGTCTAGAGTGAGAATTTCAGGCGGGTGCATGGCTTTGATGTTTACAGTATACATGTATTCTGAACTAGTTCCAGTTTTAATATATGTGTTGTATAAGGTAAAAGCTTGTTTGAACTCTTAGAACTATTGGATATAGTTGATATGTTTTTATGGATGTTGCTGAAGTATGGGCCCAGGAGGTAGTTTTAATCATCATTTGTGTCGTTGCTGATTATGTTGAATTTGCTTGGATGGGTTTATGCAGTGTTTCATTTTGGGTGACTAAAGTATAGAAGGACTATGCCTGATTTATAAGTGAAGTCAGGTGCTTAGGCATCACTTCTGTCAGCAGATTGGTAGATTGATCCATGGACCACAGGAGTTTTGAAGGAAAAGTGCATTCAGTGCATCATAATGGGGAGTGATGATTCAGTTGGGATCTGAAGGAAAAGGATACAGGCAATGCTGATTAGACAGAAGCGAGTCACCTCTACAAGAATGATGGTGTTTTGTTGACTGATTGAGACGCCCGGCGTGGAGCACATTTTTAGGTGAGCCAGCTCTTGGTTATTATTGATTTACCGTGAGCGAAGTTTCCACAGTACAAAATTGATGGTAAGGGTTTTTGGGCTTGGCGGCGAATACCATTTAGTGACAGCGGCTCTGTTGGAAGCGGGCGTTTGGGCGTGCGGTTGGCTCCGGATGAACCACAAGGTGCGCAACGGATTAATCTCTGAGTCATGAACTTGACCTTGGCGTTTGATTAGTTCATGGTATTGGTCACGTGGTAGTCACCGTTGACTGTTCCGTTGATCCAAGTTAGCGACATGGGTAGAGGCCGTAAACTGGGGTGATCCGGGATGAGAACAATGGTCGTGCGGAGATCATTAAGAGGGTGATGGGAGGATCTCTTTTCTTTTGAACATACCAGGGCCGCTTTTAGAAAACTCTGCCCTAGCTTCCTTCCACTTTGCTGGCAGCTCTTGTAGTTGGTTTCTAGCTTTGCAGTTATATCATTCTGAACACGGCGGCCCAGAAATATCCTCAGGAGTGGGTGCCTTCACTTGTGATACAGTTCTTTATCATTGAGGTGGTCAGGAGGCGGAAGAAAGGAGTAGTCGTGGCTCCTTGAGTCTGGCAAGACTACATCCATACTATGGGTATCGTTGTTGGCTGACATCGAATCCCAAGATTGAAATCTTGGACTGCGTCATCCGGCGAAGATGGATTGAAGTGGTGATGTTTCCTTATACCAGGCTGTTTGTTCGTGCGAATCATTCCCATGGTCGCCAATGGGTTTGAGACCTCTTCGAAAGTTATCAGACTAGCTGAGGCGGGGACCTTTGGTGCGGGAGTGTTGCACACAAAAGTACGATCGTTCCGTGTTAAGGATCATTGCAGTTGAAAGTGCCATCGCGATCATACGGATCGGAGGAGCCATCGTACGCAGCAAATGGTGGAATGAAGAAATCACGAGGCTCATAGTCGGAAATATCTTTGCCAAAAGCGGCATATCATCTGACCCTCTCGAGACAGGGGGATGTTAAAATGTTGCATGCAAGGCGGGGAGGTTTCGAGCAGAGTGTGCTCGAGTAGGCTGGGGGCCATGCTGTCGGCTTGGTCCTCTGTGCAGGGGCCCGATTCTAGGGACTACTGTTGGCCTCCTTCATCAGCGTGGCATGCACTAATAGCCAATTTCCCGGGTGTGAGAGTCTCTTCTGGATTCAACCAGTATTATTCTGAGGTGGTGACGACAGGGAAGCCGGGTGGTGTCAGAAGGAGGAATTCAAGCTATACCGGGATCGATCACTATAATTCAGTGAGTGAGACCTTGTCATATAGTTAGGGGTACAGGTTGAAGCCGCCGCCACGCTGGGTTTTGACCAGTTAAGTCTCAGCGAACTGCTTGAGTAGCTAGTTCTCTGTTGTAAATGATTTGTATTCTTTACCGATTTGACCATCTGTGCGGCCTACTCTTCTGCTTAGCTCCATTTCTTATTTTTGGCGTGAAACAGATCTTGATAAAATTTTGATTAATGGGTTCTTAATTGTGTTGACATACTACTATGATGATGGTTGAAGAACTACAAAAACCTAAATGCTGAGGAGATCTTTTGAGTGATGAACCCCGAAGACTCTATCAATCTTTGAGATTTCTGCTATTTATAGACATTTTCAATTATAGTCTAAGATTATAAGTCTTTAGACATTAGACATATTAAAATCTATTCTTGCTAACAAAACTAAACGGCTGGGGAGGGTCTCTCAGTCACCCTCTCAGCGGCTGAGGATTGATCACTGCATGATCTTCTTTTCAAGATTTGAAGTTTTGAGCAGCTGGATTAAATGCGCACATTAAGTGTGGTGGCTTCCAGCACCTTCGGGGAGAAGGATCCACTCTTGTGTTAACGGTGGTTGGCCCGTGGAAGGGGAAAATTGAGTGCGATATCTGTGGGCGGAGAGAAAGCGAATTCTTCTTTTAGACGTGACAGGGAGAGGAGGGAGAAGGCAGTGGGAGTGCGCTATCTGCGGGGGACTAATTCTTCACTTTAGACGGAGAGGAGGGCGAAGGAAGTGGGCGTGTTTCTGAATCAGGGACCAGAAAATTGTCCATCTTGGTCCTTGTGGCAGGCATGGATCGTTGCATTCTCATGGAGGCCTGTCTCAATCACTTGATGAATGGCTCTGGGAGAAAATGTGAAGTCTTCATTCCTTCTTTCATTATAGAGGGGTATGTGGGATCTGGGGCTCACAAGAGATTATTAAACTCTGAGTGACATTAATTATGGGCCCATTTATGTGACATAATCGAGGGACTCTTCAGTTCAGGAACCCGGTCGGGCAGAGCACCTTACTTATCTCGCCATGTCTGTGTTTTTGAAATGTTGATTCTTTCTACGCTTTCGTCTAGGCATATTAGGCAAAGTAACAATGTTATTAGTAGTTTGTTTTTTTTGACATCTCACCTTTTATATTCTCTTATTATAATTCAAGTGGGTCTAGCAAGTATCAGTGTGAGGCACTTACCCCCGCTCCATTTTTTGGCTCAATTTCCCTATTAACATTTTTGAAATTCAGCTTAAATGCTATACTTTACCATGAAATTTCTAAATATTAAGCTAGTGAGTTCAAGCCCAAGTTTAAGAATTTATAAACTTCTTATAATCTTTTATAACTGAGAATCACAGGCTCCCACAGTGGTTCTGTACTGTTCTTATAAGGACTTAGGACCTCAAGCATACAAAACCCTTTAATCGCTTGAATCAAACATAAAAGCATGTTATTAGTAGTCTAAGGAATTAAAAAAGATAAACTAAAAATACTATTATTAGTATTTTTAGGATTTGCTTTATTACAATATATGACTAGTCTTTATTTAATTAAATATTCGCCTTGCCCCCAAGCCATAATAGGAGAAATTTGAAATTTAAATAAATTAGTTTATTTATTTATTTTATTTTAATTATTCAGAATTTCTATGCTCCATCTTCATACTTATATAAAATTCGAACTGGACTGATTCTCAAATCAGTCTCTTTCTCATAAATCTGGTTTCATTACAGCCTTTAATAATCTGAACATGAAACTTTTATTGTCATTTTCATGTTTATAAGTTAAAAATTTATACGTTTAATAGAGAACATAATTAACTATTAAAATAATCAAAATTTTAAAAATCACCAAAGATAGAAAAAAAATCCCGATTGCCTGTTTACTCTTTATAATTTTGAATAATATTATTAATATTGCCATCCACAACATTTCCCCACTTTATAACATAATACACAAAACAAAGCGTAACGCACCCTTTCGCTAAATGTATTAATCTAAGTGATTAATATTGAATCAGATATTAAAGGCAGAAAACCCTATAGGCTGGAAGGATAAAATCAACGGATTACATTCAGGGGAACAATGGGGTTCACCGACTCTGATTGACTCGACAGAGGAAGAAGAAACAGGAGTACAAGAACTTATCTCGGCTGAGTACCTGGCTCGTAATGGTCTAATCAAAGATTCAAAAGGTTGCTGGCGGGAACTGACCTCCTTCTGTTATTCGACAGTTGAAAGAACAGAACATAATGAACAGAAGATCTTGCCCTCTTCTACTTCAAAGAACCCACCAAATAATAAGATTTATAGATCTTTACAAATTGGGTTTTGAGATTTTCAGAAATGATTCAATCTCTTTAGCCAAGATGTTACCTCATTTCCATCACAGTCAAAGGAGTTTGGCCAAAATTCTTTTGGCATCTTGCCTAGGGTTTAAGGGATTAGATGCTTAACATGTTCATCGATTTCAACAGACTGATACAAGAAAGAAATCAGAAAGTCCAGTCAACACCCAAGATCACAAAGAGATGTAAGTAAGTATTAAGATTAAATTAAGAAATGTGCAACCGATTAAAGGATTTTAAATTTCTATTCATTATTGTGGCCATATGCCACCAATTAATCTTACTAAGAAATCAAAAGTCTTTCTGGGGTTTCATATACTTTCTTTTCTTTTTATAAGTCTTCTTTTTTACTAATTGTATCATAAGGAACCTAGATGTCATCAGATGAAGAGATTACAGATCTTCTAGACACACCTGACAGTGAAGAGGAAATCAGAGTGATTATGACTGAGATTTTACAGCCAAGAACTCACCCGACTGAACGGTTTGGAGCTTTTCCCAATCTTGAAAGTACTTGGTTTTGTCTTTCGTAATTTCAGGGCTTGCCCAGATCAGAAAGCTGAACTATTGGGCCCTTCGGCCCCAAACAAATGAGCTTTCTGGTACGTGGGACCCAGCATTGTGATCACTACAGAAGAGTACCCTGGAGATGGGATCTCATTCTTTCCCCTTATAAAATCCCAGTGTCTGAATTTGGGAAATTAACATTAAACAATGGTGCAGAACCCATCTTTTTAGAGATAATGTATGAATCAACTGTTCTGAATATCAGACAGCCTGTTTCCAGCTCATAACCCAGGTGAATATTATTTCGGATGAAGCCCGGCGGAATCCGCATGATGATGTTTCTGCTTCACTGGTGGATGGTATCCCGGCTGGCTCCGGAACGCTTCTGGATGGATTTCACTGATGAGGGTTATCTTTGGGAGTTCATGGCAATACCAGATTTTGATAGATCATCCAACATCGACTTCGCAGTCTCACAGCAAGTTCGGCAGGGCGGCTAAGTCGCTGGGCGAACAGACAATGCGAGCTGGGTGGCTGAGAAAGCATTTTACCTTCATCATCAGTCCACTACGACTTTCTAATTAAAAGCAAATACACCCGAATTTTAATCTATTGATGATCATAGCTGTCGCATTGTTATACAAACGTGGAGCGAGGCTATATATCAAACTGTTCCAGAATGTCAAAACCTGTCCGCATCACCAATTCACCAACATGATGAATCAAACACCCAACCAGCACTTGGTCTGATAGCACGGCCCGAGCTTCTACAGACAACAACGACAGATCAACAAGTTGCCAAGCACACCACAAGGCGCTAACCGTTGTTTCTCAGCGCCCATTCTACTATCTTAATCTCACCAGGACTCCTGAGTTGCAATAAACTTCCCAGACTCGTAGCCCTTTATTCTTATGCTGGTGCTTCATTGCGCAGGTCTCATATGTTACGTAAACTTTGATTAGCAGCAGAACAGATCAGCAAGATCTCTCCGGGCACTGCAAGAGGCACGGGGCATTGTTTCTCAGCCTTCATCGCAAAATAACTATTTTTGATATCGCGGCACACTAAATCATGGGGCGTTCGGCGAAACCACATTGGTGGTGAATCTCTGGCTGTTCGCCGAAGAAAGAGGCTACGACGGGATCGCAGTCCTCCGCATCAACCTGCACCGGGACGCGTTTAAAACCAATAACTAACATCTGATTCTATCAGTTATCACGACAATACGAAGTTTCTATTCCCGTTCCCCAGAACCTTCAACTGGCGTGCGGCTTGGCGCCATCTGTTACAGCAACAGACCAATATCATAACGGTTTCCAGCTTCCGGGACACGCACCATCCGCGGCATGTCCAACTACGCGAAAACTTCATCTCGGCCAGCAACGAGCCCCTAGATCTTACCGGGGGCTACAAAGGCGTGGAACCTTTCCTTGGAACTAAAGTTATATGTTTACAATGTGAGTTCAAATTCAATTGATTGGACTCAAAATATGGATAATTTTTCGCGTTCATGAAATTCAAGTGTGACTGTTCTTCTTTAGTTTTGCTGCAAAGCACTCAACTCAAGATATTTATATTGGTATCGTTGGTTCATAACCATATCGAATATAAAGTTTTATTTTTTGTTTTAATCTTGGGATTGAGAATATGCGGTTAAGTGTTAACTTAGAACCCCATGCGCCAAACTATACATGAACTAGTAGAACTTAAATGGAACTTCCCATAACCACTTGATTTCAGTATCTTATTTAACCATCTCAGTATCTATAAGTCCTGCCAAAAACTTCAACCACATTTTACACGAAACTTCCATGTTGAATGACTAAATTCTGCCACTACACTCAATCTGTATCAAAATCTCCTTACTTCCAGAACCAAAATATGAAATCTAATTCCATACTTTACTCATAGCTTTGTAACATCTAAGGATCCAATACATCCATTAGTAATTATCTAACATCAGTCTTTTGTCTCATTTCCCATTACCTCCATACTCGTTTGTTCTTTATTACATCATTTGGCACAAAGTGCTTCCTCGACTTATTGGCAACCGACTGGATCGGGGTTTTCAATAACCCTTCCGTTCGTCAGCTGAAAAAAATGAGAAAAAATGACGACGCGGATCTTACTTCCCCAGGTCTTGGCCCCTATTTTCCTTTATCCCAAAGCGCAAGGAGAAATGCAGTATTAATTTTATTTATTTATATTTCTACCACTTTTACTCAGAAACCAAACAAGAAATAATGCGATAATCACCGAGCCGTAAAGAATGGCGCACGAATGTAGAAAAAAAAATAACTAAATTCGGATTGTTAGCAACGGTCAAAAGCCAGATATAATTCACGATAAAAAATGTGAAGTCAGAAAAGTAAAGAGAAAATTGACCTAAACCGCCATCGTTTCAACTCGGTCAGTACAACTGGAGCCGTCTTCCCCGACGATTTCCGCGCGGCGCCCGTTAGCCCTGTGAAGAGAAGAGCATTGGCGTCGTTGACGTAATTGCCTGCGCCATGTTTGGGTGTCCTGATCCGAGCCTGTACGGCGCGTTCTGCACAGCACCAGCTCGCCACGTATCGTTGCATGTATTCCCCCTTTTACCTCAGTTTTACAATTCACATACAGTATCACTATGGAACTTTATCTGGTTATAATTACAGTTTTCTTACTCATTGATGTTTTTCTGAAAGAATGTATTGATATTTAATTACGCATCTTATGGTTATAAAATTATGACAATTTTTTTTTTTTTATTCAAATAATGACAAAATTTTGTTAATATAACGTGATTGAAGGTTAGGAAATAACCACGTCTTCTCATTGCTATAATAAAAACTAATATCACGAAGCCCTTCAAAAATTAAAAAAAGGTAGCTTTCAAAGTTCCAATTTTTGTTAATATGCTTAAAGATAGAATCAATCATATGAAACCGATATCATTGAAAGGGATTCTTTGGCTTCTATCAACTGATCTAAATATGTGATTTGGACAAGTTAATATGATGACTTGGGGCGTGGATTAATGGTAGTCACAATGGACTCAATGTTTCATTTTGGAGAAGATATTTATTGAACTTTTGAGTTGGCTTTGGCTTGATTTATATCCGCTCCGTTTGGGCGAGGATCAGTCTATTTGACCCACCCGTTGATGGGATGAGAATAGTCGCTATTAAAGCCCAGGTACAAATTCTTTCTCAATTTGTCATGATGGGATTCAAGTGGCCATATTCTACAAAGTTCATGCCTGTAGAATTATGCCGGCCAATAAACTACACAGTTTCTTCTCTGATCATCTTTCTCTTGGAGCCACCTCTCTTGGAAATGTCTCGTTGCAGACCAGACACTGGGTTAAGTGGATTAATCATCGGGGGATAATCGCTGTAATTATTACCACAGAAGGCTAAAGATGCTTTTTTAAATAAGTATGGCAGGACATTGTTGCCTCATTGGGTTTATTGCATTAAAGTGTGACTGCGG
Organism: Tetrastigma voinierianum; assembly: GCA_016808115.1. Lineage (NCBI taxonomy): Eukaryota > Viridiplantae > Streptophyta > Magnoliopsida > Vitales > Vitaceae > Tetrastigma > Tetrastigma voinierianum. The sequence goes on along the minus strand of JAEQBH010000263.1, from coordinate 395,780 downwards.
CTATATATATCTTTGAACATATATATGTTATGTATGGTCTTGCGCTACATCCCGTCTGGAGTTACATTGACCGATTCTCTTCTATCCTTTCATCATGGCTATACCAGTCTTACAAAAAAACTGTGAAGCCAAAAAAGTAATGTTGGAGGAATCTATTGAACAAAGTGGGTTCCCCATGATCGTGTAGAAACAGTAGCCTCCGTTCTTGCAAAAACCACTTTACTAAACGTCTGCATGCAAACCAAGTATGACTGGTTATAGTCATTCAGGTTAGGACAGCGATTATCAATTGTTCTTCACATTATTATGACCATATCTTCATGTTTACTATTTTCATTTACTCCCTGTGGATTAATTCTTTTTTTGAAATTATTTTTCTGATTATACTTGTTTAAATATTTCATTCTTGGCTTTATTGTGTCAAGTTTCTTGAAAGTTTATAATTCTGTTCCCAGAATATTATGTTGTGTATAAGTCTCTCATAAACTAAAGATTTTAAGTTATTTGGATTTTGAAAGATTATAAGGTAAGAAGATATTATCAGTTTTATCACTTTTTAAAAAGCAGCGTTTTGCAGAAAAGCTCATGGTTATACTAATGTTGACTTAGTTATGTCTGTGCTGATTGTGAAGTGGCTGAATGACGAGAGCGCCTTATAATGGTCCAAAACACTAGATGGGAATCTTTAAAAGTAAAATAGAAAAGTATAAGAAAAGAAAAAGTGAAGGTACATAAAAATAACATTAAAAGTCAATAATTTAATTTTGTTTGCACTTTCAAACTCGTTATATTTGACTGAACTCATCCAGCCACAGTAACAATTGATAACAGATTTAAAATATAATATAATTCATTTTATTACCTTATGAATTCTACTTCAATTTACGAGAAGCCTACTAACGGAAATTTATAACTACTATAATGTAGTCACAGAAAACACTTATTTTTAAAAAATGTCTCTCTTAGGAAAGAAAAGTTCAAATTGAGTTAAGGTAGAAATATGATTTACCTTATTATTAGGTATTTTGCTATCAAAAAAATTTATAACATAACTAAAATTGATTAGAAATTTATAAATTTTTTAATTATTTAATCTTTATATTCACGAGTTAAAATAAATAAAATAAGCTTAAAATAATAAATAAAAATAATATGTTAGATTTACCTCTAATATATTTTATGTTTCATTTCTTTCAATTTTCTTTTTCCTTGCATTTTTCTATCAGTTTTCACAGGAGCCAAACATTTGCTAAATGTTTAAATCATCTAGGATTACAATAAACAACCCAGGGACTACGCATGCCTATTTCAGTGAAAGATTTATGATATCTATGACTTTAAACCTTGGATCCATCTTTCATAGAGGTTTAAACTCAAGTGAAGTAAAGGAGGAGATAAGGAATTAAAGTTTAGATGATTTTTGAAAACACATATCTATTACAACATGGAATAAGATCATTAAAAGAAAGGGAAGGGTAAAGTCTAATTTTAAAGAAAAAAATTGCAAATTTATTTCATTTCTTAAAACTTCAAAAGTAAGGATATTTTTATCATTTGACAATTTACCTCAACCATTATACAGGATATTCCCCTTCAAATTTATTGAAATACAAATTAAATGAACTCAAAATTAAGAGCTTCAATGATGTTATATGACACAAATCTGGGCTTAACCTCCTTTCAAGTTTATTTAAATATAGCAGATTGTCCAAGTTTAACACCTGCAAAAAGTTATGTTAAAAACTGGATTTGATACATAGCTAAGTTTGTGCTAAAATGGTAACAACATTCAGTTAAGATTAAACATCTTATAGAGAGTTAATATATTAAACTGATTGGCCTTAGTTGTTTGAATGTTAGCTTGCGATAGTTAAATTCAAATCTATAAGATTTGTATTAAATATGATGTGGCATGAGTTGTTAAATCTTAACACTTTATAGGTTTAAATCGACGTATATAAATAGATTAAGATTTGCAATATTTTAGATCTTATGCACATTACAAAGGAAGTAGATTTGAATTCAAAGAGCAGAGGATATTTGCGATATGTAAAAATTAAAAGTTAATTTTGTAAACTAACTTTGCTATCATTTTAAACAATTCCTCTAAAGAAAAAAGAAAAGAAAAAAAAAATCTTGCTGGTTTCTGAAATAAATCAGAAAAATGAGCAAACTATTAAATTCTTTCCTTGTGGCTACTGTGTGATCAGTTACGGAGTGTGGGATAGCTGGCGGCTTATAGCAGATGAGTGGCCAGGCTCCTTTTCTTTGGCAAAGGGGATTAATTGGCACTATTTAGTAATAATGAAAAAGAAGATGGAAGCAGAAATTTACCAAAAATCATTCTTGATGAGCTAATTTTGGATATTTCGCGTAAACTTTTTAATTATGTCTTTTGGGGTGCCTTCCTTTACTTTATTTGTGGACCTGCTACTAGAAAAAGGAAAATTGATGCCACTTTTACAGAATTACAGCTCCCAGTGATGTTGAGTTCTCACCTTCCCAGTGTGGAGAATTCTAGAAAAGTAAGTGTTTCTGATGATCAAGATTCAAGAAATGACAGGAGTGAGGGGTAAAGAATAATTAGGCTGTTACAAGTTAAGCTGAAATATTCCAGCCAATTAAAATACTTCATTATTCAAGCAACATCATGACCACCAAACATCTCAAATCCAGTCCAGATACGATCTCTGCTTTATAGAGAACTACTATACTTATATATCACATTTGATCCCTTAATCTTTCCTTTGATGGGGTTACAACAAAATCCAAATTAAGTAACGCCCAAGGTTGATTTTATCTCCCAATCATCTCAAACAATATTTTCCTTTACAGTCAGCCCTTATTATTTTTTTTTTTGTACACTTCACTGTCTGCTTGGATAAGCCTCATTCATGTTAGGAAAAACTAATAAAATTGCAGAATTTCATTGAAGTAACTGATGTTAAAATTCTAAGGTCCAACCAAATCCTTTAGCATTCAAAGTTAACAGTAATTCAAATTCCTCCTTTATTCAGGTATTAAAGTCACTCGAGATGACTATATTGGAGTTTAGATAAACTTTGAGTTTTTGTTTTATGGTTTCTCTTTCCGTTTTGTTGAGCATTGAATAAACTCACTTCAGTTCACCTGTACCAGAATGACTTGAAGTGTTTTACAGACATTCGTTCAGACGACCATTTTATCATAAGAGACATACATCTTGAAAATCTTAAAACACTAATGTAGAAAACAAATTTGTCTTAAGGAAATTATAGATTTCATAAAGCAGTTTGTTTCTTCAATCTTTTGGATTTATCATTCACTATTTCTATGATTTAATTTTATTCTTTTATTCATTAGTTACATTTTAAAAATTAACCAAATTATATACGATGAAGAGGGTTAGACACAGTTTCAGAGTTAGTGTGTACAGTAAATTCTGGTTCCACTGTGCTGAGACAAGATTCTTACAGGAATGCATTTGCAAGACTGAAAGGCAAGAACTCTCAACTTTAGTTTCTGTCGTCATGAAAGGTAGACAAGAAAGCATGGATAGGAGAATTTAGCATTTCAGTAGTGTGGATGTCGTGTATACCAGCACCTTTTGTGTCAAGGCTATAAAGAGCAACTCTCGTTGCCCTTACTTGAATCTCTTAATTACCACAAACATCAGAGCTGGGCGTTAATTTATTCATTCTTCACCTGGGTTTAGTGAAAGACCTGAAAAATATTTTCTACCTTAGCAGTCTCCTTCTGGAAACTGAAACACACTGAAACACTTTCCATCCTATAGGTGTGGCCGTGGGCACCTAGAAAGATTAAGACTCAGAGTTCTGTACTTACTAGATATATAACACAAACCAGTTGCTTTTTGAGACTGGAATCTTTATTCAAAGCAGATGCCAAACATACCCATCTTGTTCTTACTAATGCACAATTAAATATATAAATCATGGTTCCATATAATATCTTGATTCTATAATACTTAATCAACGCCATACCACTGCTCAGCGGCTCCCAAAAAATTCGTCAAAATAGCTGAAGAGAGAGAGAGATGAAGCTAGCCGTGGATTCACTTGGCGAGACAAAGATCATCTTGAGGATGGGGTTCCTCAGTTCCAGCCTGCTAGAGTATAGAGAAAAATCTTGTTGGGAGGATGTCATGAGTGGCGTTGTTTCATCTTTTCATTTGCTGTCAATCTGTGGATCTGGACAGTAAGTAAGGAAGAAAAGCCTATATCAGTTCATGATACAGTGACCTGAGCTGTTTTATCTGGTAAATCATACTGAGGCCAATAACCCACCCATGTGCCAGCACACGCACCAGCACCATACCCTAGTTTATTTACCCAATCACCACCCTTACCATAACTCTTATAGTTGAAGGCCCATTTTTTGGTATTCAGTTATTAGGATCGATTTTATTCTAACGTCTGAAAGTTACAGGTGTGATCTTCAAAGTTGTATGTTTGTATAAATATTCAATGATTATCATATATATATATATATATATATATATAGGACAAACCCAACTCTCCAAATTTTAATAGGTTAAGGTTGTAGATAACATGGCCATCATATCGGTTGAATTATTAAGGTGAAAATCATGGAAAAACTAACTGATCGAACTAAACTGAGTTCCCACTTAGATTCTGTGAATTAATTCAATGTTCATGCAAGAGGATTGAAGAAAGATTTTAGACTTTGTATATATGAAAACCCAATATATTACATGTACAATATGAGGCTTTATATAAGCTAAGTTAAACAAACCTAAAGATGGAAAAATACAAATTATCATACATAATAAATCTAACTTGTCATATATAATAATCTAACATCCCCCCTCAAACTCATGGTGGTTTAAGAGAAACCATTATGAGTCTGGAAGCTAAACTAAAAGTTCCCGTAGTTAATGGCTTGGTGAAGATGCACAACTTAACCGATCCTCGGAAGAAATGCGTAATTGGCGCGGTAGCTTGCACTTCAAGCAGATGATGACGACGAAGGACAATCAATCTCAATACGCTAGCACGCCTACGGAAGACATCATTGGCGAGCAATTTGAATAGCACTGATTATCAAAATAGTTTAGCCAGTAAAGTGGAACGCCAACACCAAGATCCTATGGTAACCAACATAACCAAATAAGTTCAACTATGGGTGAGCTGCCGCTGTTTCATATCTCCGTCTGATCATCATTTTTAACTCGTATCCGAATATGTCTCAAGAGTTAATGAAGAATGGGCAAAAATGAAGACCATCAAATATGGTGCCTCATATATCAAGAATCTCGAGAACAACAAAGATAATGATGAGATCTAGGGGCGCCTATAAACCCACTCGACTCTACGAACCCGCATAGGAAATAATATTACCGGCGGTACGCTGAGACAGATTAGACTCCCAAACAAGCCGTCTATGAGAGCAGCATTAGATAGTGATTCTCGCCATCATGAGAATTGAGGCGACAGCCATAATTAATGGTGTGTCGACCATCTCGCATCGCGATACCGGGGCTCGAGAAATCACATCGGCGATATTCGGGGCTCTAAGTAAGATAATAACCATCTCAAGTAAGAAGAAACTCTAGACCCTAAGAAAGTAATTAAGAGGGTCGATCTTATTCTCAAATTGACGACCAAGAAAGTGCGCTTTTAGATCTTGAATAATTCCGCAGATATTATCACCCATTAACTCATGTCACCATCGACATACAAGAAGAGAATAGTAATACCAAGACTAGACCGCCTTAAAAGAGTCAGATCAAAAAGAATCCAATTCGAAAAACCATGTCGAGATATTAGAATTGAACTTGCAAACCATGCTCGAGGGAGCTGGTTTAAGACCATAAAGTGTCTCATCAGTTAACATACTGCGGATGAACCTCTCGGAGTGGTGAGCAACCAGAGGAAGCTTCATAGACTTCTTTGAGAGTTCGCCATTAAGAAAAACATTTTGACATTCATCCAGCAGTGGCCATTTGGCGAGTCGTAGAAAGGCATTAATAAGAGTCCGACGGGTAAGAAAGTCGAGCCACATGAGCAAAAATCTCCCCATAATCAATCCCATACTCCTAAGTAAAACCCCCGACAACAAGCGAGCCTTGTAGCGACCAACAAAGGCTATCCGATCAAGTTCTGATCTTATAAACCCATTTAAGGAACTCGAAGCAGCGCATTTTCCGAGGGGAGATCAACCCCGATCCTATGTTCCAATCTTATTTAGTGCATCCAACTCTCTTTCTTTCATAGTCATTGGCCATAAAGGGTTAGAGGAAGCCCTACATGAAAAGTCTAAGGTTCCCTTGAGGCAAGAGCATAAAAGCAATGAAAGTCACAAAGGTGAGAAGAAGAGTAGTTACCCGAAGCTGGAACGGGCGGCGTGAGAACTCCAAGGACCAATAGGATCCACAGCCAGCGCATCGCGGGCACGTCAATGACGGCGCGGGAAGCCCACAGATGCATAAGAAGGAACATGCATAGAAGGGGGAGACTCTGAGACAGGTGGGTGACCTCAGAAAGCGGCCAGAGAATATCGATAAAGGGAATAAGGGAAACATGAACATGAGGCGCTGGTAAAACATTTCAAAGTTCTAAACACCACATGCCGAGAAACACGAAGACGTTCTAATGGATCATAAACATTATCTGGACGAAGCTCGCCTCACCGCCATTTTCAAGCAGAGAAGTGCCAAAGACAAGAGGAATGAGGAACGCATCAAATTGATGTAAATATAAAAGGTAAATTCACGGGCTTTATATTCTTAGGCATTATAGATCTAAAACTTTTGATAGGTTTAGAAACTGTTTCAATCATTTTGGTAAAGTCATGATATTTGATAAAATTAACGATTAAGAGATAAATCCAAGTATATCGGGAAAAATCATCCACAAAAATAACAAAGTAAGATGACCCACTCGAAGTAGAAATGGGAGAGGGGCCCCATACATGAGAATGAATAAGATCAAAAGAAGAAAGAGCATGAGAAACAATGTTATTAAATGGTAAAGTAGTTTGTTTGCCAAATTGACAAGGCATACAATCAAAACTCTTATTTGAAACCGAACCTAACAAACCCCTAGAAACCCAGCGTTGTTTAACCCTAGAGATAGATGCACAACCAAGGTGAATGCCATAAAGCAAGAGAAGAAGTGCTTTGTCCCCGGACTGCGGCGCAGAGACGCAGGGACAAAGAATGAAGAAATATGAGCCAAATAACCTTCCGACCTACGAAGGTCCTAAACGATTCATTCCGTTCCTCCAGAATCCCGCACAAACCACATCGGGCAAGAGAGGAAAAGGTTAGAGAAAAACCAAGTTCAGTGAGTTGCCTAACAAAAAGAAGATTATGAGTGAGTTTGGGAATTTGGTAAACATTGGAAACAAACAATGCTGGTGTAGAGACATTACCAAGATGACATGCATAGGAGAACCATTCGGCAAAGATATATGGTAGGGAGAGAAGTAGAAGTGTGAAGGTACAACACGTGAGAAGAAGTCATATGATCGAGCAAGCAAAATCAAGAAGGCGCAAGAGAAGTACCCGATATCGTAGGAAAGAGCAGCGGTTGGATGCACCGGGAAGATGGAAGATGGAACTGGATTAACCATATCCTATAGATCTTTATGGGAGAGAGACAGGTATGACCAATTTTGAACGGGAGTCCATAGTCGATAATTCGGGACTGGTTGGTGCCAAAGAAGAGTTATGAAGAATACGTTGACGAGTGTAATGCTCCAACGGAATGACCTTGCTCTGGCAGAACTGATAAGAAGAGACTTTTTATTGTGCATGTCGCTTGACATTATTCCCTTTCGCTTGGAAACATAGGTAGAACCACGTAGGAAAATCAAGAGTAACATTATAAACAAATGGGGTCGGGAGTAGTAAGAACCATGGTCCTGATATAAATGGTTCACTTAAAGACGGTCTCATTATCAACCAACCTATGAATAACTTAGAGACCTGTTGGTAAAGATTCCGATGGAGTATGACTTCTAGTTTATTCAAACTCGTCATGAAGCCCCATTAGAAACCGGGAATACTATCCTGTTCATGGGTGAACATAAACCACCTGTGTCGCTGCACTGAGAGAACTCGGTTCGTGATGCAATTAATTGATCCCACTAGATTTAACCAAATTGCGGATATAGTAATCCGCTCACTCTAGTTCCTAACGACCGACAAAGTTCGCGGTGAGTCAGTTGCGAGCACCACTCTGGCCCAAAGATACCAAGTAACAAGTAAGTCCCAAACTCTTTAAGTAATATCATGGTGTTGTCAACCCATCAACAATGGATGGTATAAATGTATTACTAAACCAAGGATGATATGATGATTAGCACTCTCCCAATCCTCAACTGAATGGCATAGGCAGACCGGGCCGTCCACTTTTTCCGGAATGGGACTGTCACTAGACATAAAGCCACAAATATGCATTGAGATAACTACATGGTTTGAGACCATCGGGCAAATTATCTCCATTAAAATAACATGAATCGGACGAGAGAAATCTCATCACCTAGTATATCGAAATTCAATCTAAAACGCACAAGAAAATGAACGACGCGAAAATAAGTCATAATGCACCTAGTCAAATTTTGCCAACGATCAACGGATGGGACGGAAAAGTCAATCTGGCTGATGCGTCGAGTCCACAAGCTGCATGACGCGGGCATATGGTCAACGACTAACGTGGGCGCCAAATGGCCGAAAAGTGGGTCACGGCACGGGCACGGGTCGGATTCAGTCGACGCGGTGCCAACGCAAGCCCCACGCGTGATGCGTAACGCGGAAGTACCACGCACGCATGGATCCACGCCGTGCACTCCAAGATGTGGATAACGCGCCGAACTTCAGCGGGCGCTGCGGGATCGGCCACGACGACCTGCTGCACACTGGTGTGATCGTCTCAACAAGTTCTACCTCCAAGTGGCCTATAACTTCAATTTTAGGCTTGCGAAAGTAGGAAATAAAGATCAACTGTGGTTTTCATCGGAAAAAAAACAAGTTGTACAGTGGCAAACGGTGGTGTTCGGCCGGAAAAGCAGCTATACCTGATCGTAATGCCTAGATCGTGAGAGCAAATGGAAAAATAATCAAAGAACCTGCTCTGATACCATGAAGAAAGATTTTAGACTTTGTATATATGAAAACCCACACTACAAGAAAAAACAGCAACCTTAACACATGATTCCTTAACATAAATTCATATATGTTAATATAAGATGCCTTAATAGGAAACAATGACTTATATAAATTAAATGCAATCAATAATGACATTTTCCAAATTCAAAGAGTGGTGATATTGACATATAATGAGCTCCCACATATCAAAAATGAGGTCAAGGTAAAATTAATGTAACTATAACCCATTATTTATGAAATGAGTATAAATATATTAACATATAATATTTAAGTGAAGGTAGCCCATCTAATTTTCTGTCAAGGTTCCCCAAATATAAAAAGAACCCGCCAACATTTGCAATCTCAGTTTTAGCTTAAAACTGATGCCTCAATGAGAGAGTATATCATTTCAAAACCCTAAAGAGAAGGTTTCTCAAGAGACGTGTCCATGAGTTCTTGTGACGGAGGTCAACCCTAAACGGCGTGTCCTAAGAGTTGGGCAATTTAAAGTTTCGCTTATTAGGGATGAAGTTTGAGATAACTCCAAATTCTCTTCTAACTCAAGGTATCAAACCATTATCTCTTCTTATTTCATTAATTTCTTGTATGCCCTTTACTACTCCTTCTTTCCCTACAAACTATGAAACTTTTTAAGAAATTTCATAAAGAACAATTTTTTAAATCGTTTTTCAATGGAAGATGTAGTTTAAATAATTGTGGGATTTTCATACCTAGTTTTGAATTTGTCTTTGAATTCAGATTCGATAATATGCCCCCACCATCATTTTCCTCTTTTTTGGAGGATTATTTCAATGTTATTCCATAATGGAGATGTGATTGAAATTGCGACATCTTGGGAGAGTCAAATGTCTAGGGAAGAAACGCACTCTTGTTATGTTTTCCTGCATCTATGCACCTTCGCTCCCACCCTTTAGTCACTAACCAAACGGGCTCTCAGCCTTCTACTCAGTTCTATTTCTCTCAAGACTCCTCATTGGTTATCGAAATGTAGGGAAAAGAAAATGAAGAATTGAACTTTGGGTCTCATTTTCCTCATTTTTTCTTTTTGAGGCTGAAGAAATAAATAACAAAACTCTCCTCACTGAGCAAAATGAAACTATTCAATTAGTTGGGCCTAGTTCAAGTTTCAAATTTTCTTATGACTTTCCTCTTTTTTTTTCTCAGGAACAAAATTGGGTGTTGATTGACCATCGTATTTTTTATTATCAATTGAAAGATTATGTTTTGGTTCATAATGAACTAGCTAAATAGAGAAAGCATGTGGAGAAAACAGAGTGGGGTTTTAGGATCTAAAGGAAGCTTTTAAGTTTCAAATTGAAGTATAGAACCCTTCTTGATTTGGATTAGAGAACTCATTTCCTTAATTAGTTTTTTTGTGTTACAAGGACCAAAAGCTTTGTGAATAGAAATAAAAATACTTAGCTAATTTTCTTACAATAATCCACTTCCTTGAAATGGGATGCATGGTGATGGATTAAGGCCTTTCACCCTATTGAGCTTGAAAGGGTTTAGAACACATTCTTTTTGATTTTATGCATGCTCACATAGTCTTACATGAGGGAATAGCATGGTTTTTGAGAGCGATACTTGAATGGCTGCAAGACTACCGCCAAATGGATGTAAGTCGATGACCAGGGCTGTTTCTAATGATCGCAGTCATGCCATCCGTATTGCATCAATGAAGCTGAAACCCACTCACACTTCTCCTCTTAAAAATTGTCCCAAGAAACAATGAACAGGAAAACCTGTCCCTATTACTAGGTAAGCCAACCTCCAGGAAAGACTAAAAGCTTAGGCATCAATCCTTTGTTCAATCTTGTCGGCTTGTGGATCCCAATTGAAAATTAGAACAACAGAGGTAGAGAATCCGTGGGCAAGAGTAATTTTATATTGTGCTTGTTTTTATATGAATTGCTAGTTAAACAATTGGACAAAAGTGATTTGGTGTTTATTATTTTACTTTAGAATAAGTGGTTGTCATGTAGTTAGGTGTTTTTTTAATACCTTTGTTGGTGCTTATATGACTTAGTGGAAAACAATGAGAAAAAATATTTGTGCCTTTATTTGCTTTTACTATTTCCATGGTAGTTTCTACAAAACCAATAATTTGATGAGGTATTTTATTGAAAGCATGTTTTTCATTGTACATTAATCGCAACATTTACCCATAGAAGTAAGTATTTATGGCATTTTTTTCCTAAAACTTATGTGAAACATTCACCATTGCAGCCCCATGGAAAAATTCATTGGCTTGGTCCCACCTTAGCTAGCTATAGTTATGTTCTATACATGTTGGTCCTACCCTAGTTTGAAGTTATTCTTGCCACTATCTGCTTCATTGAAATTCGTTCAAGCTCATTTGAACTGGTGCTTGCTTTTCTCATTTTATTTATTTCTTTTCTCTTTATTCTTGTTATAACCTATATTTTTTCTTGCATGTTTGATTAATTGAATATTTCTTTTTATTATATTGAATTTGGACTCGGAATTCTCTAGGATTGTGAATGTTTTGGTTAGATCACATGTTTCTAGTTGTCTTTGGATGGTAAGTCCTATTAAAAACATATATGAATTTGATTATAGCTAATAGTTATATGGTAGAGTAGTGGTCTTCATAGACTTTGTCATTGTAGGGGCTTCCTGGGCCATTTTGTGAAGTGCAGCTACCAAGAAATGATGGTATCATTACTTTGGAAGATGAAAATGTTCAAGCTCATGCCAGATTAAATATATAGCAGATAAGACGGGACTAAGTGCTGAATGGGGACGGTTTTCCATGGATCATAAGTTGCTTGAGGGAGATGCTTTGATCTTCCATTTAATTGAACAACCACATTTAAGGTGAGGTTTTGAATTACATGTAGCATCCAGTTTAATATGATATCATGATATTTGTCATGGATGATATATATATATAGATAAAATAAGTGTGCAATACTTTCTTAAATTAACATTTATGAGTATTATGTAATTATTTATTATTTTTCCAAGCATAAATTGGAGGCATTAGTTAGAAATTTTGGGATGAAAACTATAGATTATGGAGGGACCTTATTTTCGGTTTTTTTGGGTCCATTTCCACTATAATTTTTGGGTTGAGAAAAAAAATTTAACTTTTCGTTTTCTTTTTAATGAGACTTTCATTTTTTTATGATATTATAAAACAAGTATCTGTATTTGATTTTTTTTATTTTTTTTATTTGCATGGATTGGAAATAGTATTTATTAATCTTCAAACTAAATCTTTTTTCTTCAAAATAAAAAATATGAATTAAAATTTTATAACTTTTCTTTTGTTTTTAATCTTACAATAGAATTTTAATTGTGTTCTAGATCAGTTAGGGAATTTAATGATTACTAAAAATAGGATATTGCTTATTTCTCAAAATTTTGAAAACTTTAGAAAGAGGATTAGGAATTGAAACTTGAAAAAAAACTTCAGAGTCTTGAAACTTCATTCTACTTTATAATCTTCAGAAAATTAAATTTTTATGTACCAAAATAAGTAATATATTTTCTTAAATTCTTCTTAATTAATATGTGGTATTCTTAATATATATATATATATATATATATATATATATATATATATATATATATATATATATATATATATATATATATATATATATATATATATATATATTGTTGAAAAACTGTTGATTCCGTATAATTCCATCATTTGTTGTAATAATTTGGTAATTAGTAGTTGATCCTACTTTAATTTTATTTGCTTCATTTTTCTTTGATCATCCTTGTAATTTTTTAGTGTGGATTTTGTGGTGTAAATTTTCTACTTCCTTGTCTACGGATGAGTTATATGCTCTCAATTTAATGGGCATTTCATTCAACAATATGGACAACTAGTGTAATTTTATACTATTTAGGGAGTAACAATCTTATTATTGTTTTATTTCTCTTAAAAAAATTAAAACATACACTGATATTTTTCTAATTAATAATTAGCTGTTTAAGAGGATAAGATGATGTGAAAGATTTTATTTATTATTTTTTATCATGTACACTTGGCAGATAATATATATATATATATATATATTCATGTAACTAAAATACTTTACATAGTTTCAAAAAAGATATGTATTTTTTTTCAGCATTAAAAGTGGATTAGATTCTTATATTACAAATAAAATTGATATTTAGATATAGTTTTGGATTCAATTAGCTCGGACAATGATTGATTTGGGCGCTATGTTAAATTATAAATTAATGTTACATAATTCATAAGCAACCTTGACAATAAACAAAATGCTTTAACGAAAGCATGAGTTAACCTTGATATAAACAAAACAATCTTAACATATGTTTTTACACGTTGACAAATGATACATTAACAAAATTTCATAATCTTAACATACGTATATGTCATATTAGCTTTGAACTTTTTTTGACACTGGCATAGATAACATATATGAACATTGGCCTACCTTGACATATATATTTTACCTTGACTGTAAAAAATGTCATTGAAGGCATTTTTTCTTGTAGTGCCAATATATTACATGTACAATATGAAGCCTTATATAAATTAAACTATACAAACCTAAAGATGAAAAAATATAAATTACCATACATAATAAATCTAACTTGTCATATATAATAATCTAACAAGGATAAACAATTTTGGCACGTTTTCTTTCAGATCTTTAGATATATGGAAAATTTGCTACTCCTGCCACTACTAAATCTTTATGCCGTCTTCTTTTGATGCATGCCACTGAGTTAGAGCTTGATGCCCCGAAGAAAGGATGTTTGTAAAGGAAAAAACAAGTTTCTGTCAAGATATTCTTGGGGCACTAAATACAACATTTAAGTAAAATTTTTAGAAGTGAAGAAAAATTCCATCAACTTTACAACATCTCAACAAAACTTTATTCATTTTACGATCAAAACAAAACCAAAAACTTGATTTGGACATGATATTATACCTTACAACAACATATTGCACTTCCAATACAATTCCAAATACAATAACAAACCTAAACTACACTAGAACAATCGAACTTTTAGAACACTGGTAACAAAGACAAATAATAAACAATTAAAAAAATGACATAGGGCAATGTACTTTAACGAGCCTTCAATTTCTTCAAGCATCAATAATTATGGTGTTATGAACACAAGGTAAATTTTAAGGCTTAAATTTCTTCAACCATAAAGTACATTGAATGAGACAACACCTCAAACAACAGCCTCAAATAAAAAAATCGCTAATGACAAGTAGCAATGATAGAGATGACACAGCGATATGACATAATGACTTGCAACAATGGAGATAACACACTGACTTGCAGCAAACAGGAGCAGCCTATAGCTTTTTCTCCCCAAATCGATTGCGGCCAGATAAACCCAAATCGATTGTGGCCAGATAAATTAGGGTAGATGACGATGGTGTAATAGCAGTGGCACAATGACGACAGTGACACAACAATGGATGACAATCGAGAGGAACTTAGGGTTTTTTCTCCCTAAATCGATTGCAACAAGATATATTAAGGGGGATTTTAGGCTTTTGTATCACATGTGAAGACCCACGTGTAGGTCATGTCAACAACTAACAACTGGATTCACATTCGTCAACTTACCTAGCAACGTTAGTTACTAGAGGAAGTTAGTAGAGCTATGGGCATGAATGTTATGGGGTATTTGGTTTAAAAAGAAGTTTAAGGTGTTAGTCGGATTTTCACTAAAATGTAAGGGGTATTTTTTACCTTTGCCCGTAGTTTCTATCAAGGGCATGATATTCTTAGGTGCTACATACAGCATTATTGAAGAGTTTCAAACAACAAAAACAAAAAACCATTGATTTTACTAAACCAGCCAATATGAGAAACAAAATTTTGTTTAAATAGTAATCTTAAAGAAATTAAAAAAGTTATCTTTATTTTAAAAATTAAAAACATTAACACAAAAAGGTAACTGTAGGATTTTACGAATATATTAAAAAATGATTGATGTTATATATTAAATGCAAACAAGAAGGGTTGTTTTAATGGCACAGACCACCCATTAAACTTTTTACGTGTAAGTTAAAGCAATCCTACATAAAGAACTTGAGAGGAAACAGAGCTGTATTTAATACCATATGGTCTCCCGTCTGACACTGTCCCTAACCTATGTAAGCTAGTTGGGCTTGGTCCAACTCCTCATCCATCACACATAATGATAGAACTTTAGAATAGTGTAAATTTGGTATATACACTAAAAATGACATTTCGGTTTGATAATAAAAAAATAAAGATGTTTGGATAAACACAAACCAGCTCAATCATTCAAACCACCTACTCCATGTGATTAAATAGTAATGGCATGGTTTTTTTTCCTTACCGGTGGGCTACCGACATCAATTTTTATATCCATTTTCCATAGTAAGTAGGTGGGTTGGTTTGAATGATGGAATGGTGGCCACATTAGAATTATTTTATTTTATTTTTGTAAGGTCATGAAATATTTTGAGATGACTCGTGCGTATAAAAAAAACATTTTTAAGTCATATTATATATAAACTAATTCTTATTCGAGTTGAGATCAATTATAAAAACGGTAAAACTCTACCACATATCACAATTACATTTTCAGAGTCGAACTCGATGCATTTAGTTTAACTAGAAAAAACCTCATCATCTTATTTACACGTTCGTTGGTGAAAAATTAGGATAAAAAACATGAAATCAAAGTCAAGTCCTCTAATTTAAAAAATGTTTGCTAAAAAAAAAAAAAAAGTAATGAAAACTTTAATAAACTTTGGATACTATCACTAAGAGCAACTCCAATGGGAATTGCTAAAAATGAGGTGTCAAATGTTATTTTACAACCCTGAACAATATTTGACACCCATAAACAAATTGCTGTTTACCAGAATCACTAAAACGCGTAATTTTAATAATTCAACGCTTTTTATTAAAAATATAATTAAATTACTAAATATTAATCGAATATAACCGCTGGAGAGTAACAAGAATGCACCAACCGCTATTTTACAACCTCTCAATTCTTCTCAAAAGCCACAACATGTCAATTCCAAAACCCTGACGACATTTCGCCATCTCCGTCGAACCTAATTTTTCACGCTGAGCATGCTTATTTTGGGCTGGTTATTGACGACACTGAGCAAGAACTCCGCGTGAGCTTGCTCAAGCCAAGGTGTAGCATCCCACATATACAGCTTTTTTTAATTTTTTATCAACATTTTAAATAAATGATACTTACATTGATTTCTGGTCTTTGGGTCCGTATTTTTCACAATAACATAGTTTTTTCCTCGTTCAAAATCCAAAATTTCACATTTCCTCTTCGGGTTCTTCAAAGAAATGCACTTATTTAAAAAATAAAAAAAAATTGGCTTCCATGCTTTATTCGGTGGAGTAAATGGGCATTAGAATCTTCAGCCCTGCATGCCTGAATGGACTTGGGCTCCTATCAGGGAAGGTAAACCTAGGCTGATCCAGAATTATAGTCAAAAAGAGTGAGAGCACAAAGTTTTTAATGTCGCGATGGCCTAAGATCACA
The DNA here is from genome assembly GCA_016808115.1 of Tetrastigma voinierianum. NCBI lineage: Eukaryota > Viridiplantae > Streptophyta > Magnoliopsida > Vitales > Vitaceae > Tetrastigma > Tetrastigma voinierianum. Next base: position 379,120 of record JAEQBH010000263.1, on the reverse strand, counting down.
GACGTGAGAATCGTTCATTCTGGATCTCATTGGACTGATTTGGGCCCATCTGAAAATTTCAGGCAATGATTGAAGTTCATTTAGGCCTTTCCCTCCATGAAACCTCTATAAAAACCTATGGTCCACCCCATAACTGGAATTGGCAGGAGACATTAGGGGTCTTGGTCCCCATTCAAATGGCAGGGATCACACACATGGCCCATATTTCATCATTTTTCCCAGGATTTTCCGGGCTTTGCCTTTGCCTTTGCCTCGTGGAGCCTCCTAGATCACATCATGGGTCTCTGATTCAAGTGAAGTCAGCTCTCTAGTACTCGACATGTGAACAGAATTCAGAAAGATAAATATACACACATAAAAATAGAAGAAATGCTTGTAGTAAAATAAAATATTTAAAAAAAAAAAAAATAGAAAGTCTATTGGATGAAGAAGACAGGCAGGCATTAATTGAGGATCACACCAACCAACCCAGCTAGCAAGTTCTTTTGCAACATATTTTCACTTTTCTCTGTTTTTTATCACATGTATGTTTGTATAAATGAATGCGCACAACATTAAAATCACCCAAGTCAAAAAGATGCATCATGAGATACACCCAAAAAGAAAAATAAAATCTGGTGATATGACTGCAAATTTAACCTTTCACCTCCCATTGTTTCAGATTTTCTAACCTGCACAGTGAAAAACATTTTTAATGCAGGCTGCGAAGTGAAAAGTGATGAATGAGATCTTCAACAATGGGAATGTTCTGGTATTATCAGTGGGAATATGCAAAACCAAGCCTTCAATCCTACGAATGGAGCCCAAGAAAGGAGTAATTCAGGAAGTGATCTCCCAAAAGGACAACCAACAACAACAATGCATGACCCTCACTTGTCTCGTAATACCATATGACAAGTCAAGGCAAGGAATTCAGGGTGGGACCAATCAAAATAATGTCTAGGAATAATGGGGCAAAGTTCTTCACTAAAACCACTAGACTTTTAGCCTTCAACTCCTGTTTGTCCCTTCCTTTCCAGTCAAGGAGGCCCCATCACAAGCATCAAGGGATATAACCCTTCATGCCATTTCTTTTTCAGTATATAATAATTGATTCAAAATCATACCATCATTTACATGTCTATCATCTCTCTACAGTCTGCTGCACTTTGGATACCAGTTTGCCAAACATGGGGTCACAAATTTTCTAGAGCTACAACTCCACAATTTTACCAGGTCCCCTCAGCCAAGGCAATTTATGCAAGGTCGAAACTTGAAAGATGCACTTTTGTCGGTCTGTTTTGTCTATATCTGGAAACCTCTCTGAACCTTTAAAAACTACAGTGGCATTTGAAGTAGCTGGATATGGATTTTGGGTTCCCCAATCCAAATTACTTGTTTCTGGTGGAGTGCAAACTTTTAATTTGAAATCCCTACCATCTAGGAAATTCATATCAAATGTAAATTCATCAGGAATATTATTTAATCAATTGAACTACCCAGTACATTGTAAAAGATACTTTTCCCCATCAGCCCTAGTACTTTCTTTTGCTGCAGTATAAACCTCAATTAATTAAGCTTCAAAGTATCATCATACATATGATGTAAAACTAAGACAGGACATTTAAGAGAATTGACCAAAGAAAAAGGTTATTTTGCACATTGCCAAGAGGCATTATGGATATCATTGTGTATAGTAAAAGATTAATCAAAGGAACAACCAGGTTGCTTTGCCAATAATGCAAAAGGCATAAGCCTGCTCTATGAGGTGACACAAATAACAGCTAACCAGGGAAGAACAGAAGCACCTAGAATATTTTGACAGGTTCCTCTCAAATAGCTTGCTCTCAATTCTTAAAGCCAGTTGGGTGGGTATTCAATTTTTTTCCACAGGAGAGAAAATTACTTTTTTCTTATAACAAGACAAAGAATTAAAGGGGTGAAAGATAAATGAGGTAACCAAGGGTTCCTGCACTAGCCTATTTAAGAACATGGGTCTTATATTCTCTCTAGTTAGTAGCTTGGCTCATCTGCCTTTGCATTTAAAGCTGCCTATTTTATTGATGACAAATGCAGAGAAGTAAAGATGAGTGACTCATCAGTGAAACCACGAGCTATTTCACCTCGTCCCTCCAGATTCAGAAAACTCAGTTTTATGCCTTTAGTACGACGGTTGTCTCTTTCTTTGACAGCTTCTAGCTGTCTTCTGCTGATTAAAAGTCAGAGAATTAATGGTATTTATATTTCCAGGTGGTAAAATTTACTCTGCATATTAAAGAAAATGTTATTTGTGTAGCTTTCAAAATATGAGATGGATACATCTGTTCTCTGTGAGGAAAGCAATTTGGGTCAGAAGCTAAAAGGCTTGAACAATCTTCTCAGGTGTCTAAATACAGCTCCTTGCTTTTCTATTTAAGAACTCCAGTTTCCTTTACAATTTGATTTTGTATTATCCTTCTCCCTTCTCTTCTTCCTCTTGCCTATAGTTATGGAGTCCTCCCAACCATTTGGAGGTACGGAAGAATGTAATAGCAGTGAATCTGGTTGGACAATGTATATTGGCTCCCCCACCCCCACATACAGTGTTGGTGATGATGATAAGCACAGTGATGGTGGAGAAAATGATGCTGACGACGATGACGACGATGCTAGTCATGGTGATGATAGTGATGATTCTATGGCTTCTGATGCTTCTTCTGGCCCGAGCCATCGAGAACAACCATGTGGGAAAGGTAGATACAGTCATGGCACGAATTGTTTTGGGTATGATAAGCATGAGGATGATGGCAAGTATAGCGTGCATAAGAAAGCTGACAGTCGGGCAGAAAAGCAAGGGGCTGAACAAAAGAGAAACGAGGAGAAATCACAGTCCATGTTTCTGGCAAGAAAAGCCAATACTCATGTTGGAAGCAACGACAAGGTAAGAAAAAACAATCGGATAGGAAAAAGACAATAGATGCTTAACTGTTCTTCAGATTGTGTTTATAGAACGGTAGCAGGAGCAAAAACAGATCCTTAGATGAGAAACATAGGCAGCCGGCGTCCTTGGATAGGACTTAAGTTGTGTGTTTTTAGATTTCCAATTTAATATCTGAATAGAGAAATACAAGGCACAGACCAGCTGGGCACATCCATGGATTCAGAAAGGGTATAATATTGGTCTAGATAAGCACTATTGTGGGTATTTTGCAGGCAAATACTATTTGGGCTGAGATGAATTCCAATATTGAATCTATGTAATATTATGAACAGTAGGATGAAAATAAGAGCACACTGATAATATGATGTGATCTGTTAATTACTCTCTCAGCAGAATAATTATGGTATTTCAGGTACAAAAGATGGAAGCACAAAATCTATTTAGTCACAAATGCTCTTGACAAAAGCATGAAATGACACTGTGCTTCAGTTTTATGCATGTATACTTTATTTCTTTTAACTGTTATATTCATAGTATGAATGACTGCTATGTTTTTTAGCAAGAATTTCGTAGAAATAGGTGATATGGTTATGTGAGTTCCTCAGTGCAACAACACATTTAATGTTCAAGGGAAAGATATCAAATCATCAATGCAGATAGGTGATGGATATGTTGTAGAAACAGCGGATCCTAACCACAACTGTATCATGAATCTAATCAAGAAGTCCTTCAAATGGTGGGTAGACGGTCTCTTGAATACAGGTTATCTTGTCATCATTTATGCTAGACCACCAAACCCCCGTCCCAAGCCAGGTTCAGCATAATCATAATGATGGCATGGTACCATATCAAGAAGAAAATGTACAATCCTGTCTCCGCATTAATTGAGAATATGCATTAAGATAAGTAAAATAAGACAGGAAGTTAAAGCTATATTCGGCCTCTGTAAAGCATTGAAGTGAAATATATCAATTCATGATCCCTTGGAATTGAGAACCACTATGATTTTAGTATTTCATATTAGTTTTTAAACCCTGTCCCAAAATGCAAAAAATGCCTCTCACATTGAGGTTCCATATGAAAGCTGGGGATTGTGTTGCACTCTGCTACACGGTTATTTCAACATGTTTGGGCCCAGTTTATATTCTTCAACTAAAAGAAAGTGAAACATGTAAAAAATACTACAACATGGAGTAAAAGAAGACAGGTGCAGCTGCATGGCTCTGGACTTGGATAGGCTTCCATAATACATTTTCACAGCAATAAAAATCTATCCCATGTTTCAAGTATATTACTTCCAGTTCAACTTATTAAATTTGAGCTCCCCTAGATCGCCAAAAAATAAGAAACCATGTTTGGGTAGGTTCAACTCCAATTTAACCAACAGTCGACCAAGACTAGCTTTGGCTTGAAAAATTCAAAACCAACCTCAGGTTTAAAATCCTTGATAGTATATATTTTCTCAAATTTGGTGCTATCAGAAAAAAAAAAATAGCATCTAGATGATTCTGATACCAGTCTTGTTCTATAAATATTCAGGTACTTTATCCAAACCAAATCTAAGCTTTTCTTTTATTTTATTCAAATTACAAGGTGTTCTAAAGCTTGTAAATAAGACTAATTGGTGTAAAGCAGGAGTAAGTACAGATGAGCAATAAGCTTTTTTTTTGGATACCTTGCCATGTCAATGGCAGGCTTCATTGATTTCCTTCTACCTAAGACTCCTATAAGGATTTAGTGAGATTTTAAAGTTTCTATCTGTTATTTTTTGTATTTGTTTCTCTAAATTTTATTTTACTTTTTTTTCCCATTACCAGGTTTTTTATTCCTCCTTCCTTTTCGTAAGTCCTAAAAGATTGAAATCTTGGTCCGCCCATTTGATTGTAGGCAACCATCATATAGTTATCCTATATAACTTTTGCTTGGGGAAATGGTCTAGAATTTGCCAAACAATGTACTTGAGTTGAGCCAGACCAAGCCAAAGCTAACTTCAGTCTGTATTAAGACTTGAGAATATCCTGCTTCATAGCAAGCACAATAACATGGATAACCTACCTTGGTCAGCACTTAACTGCAGTTTAACAATGTTATAGAAGTAGTGGTACTAATCCCACAAGGACAAAAACAGATGAACTTAACCATAATAGTACACAACAATGATAAAATTATGCACCCAATTAGGAGTTCATGACATGGACATAAAGCAACAAAGACCACAAAATCAAAATTAGATCTCTAAGACAATATATGCTGGACCTGAGATTCAATTCGTTCAATACTCCAAATTTAGACTTTAGTGGATATTTTTTTTGACGGATTAGACTTTAGTGGATATTTTGATCCATCAAAGCGAAAATTGCACTTTCAAGTCAGAAATTTGCAGATTAAGATTCTCTATTCCTTGTCTAATTTGACCTTACCAAGAAAAAATTTGACTCCTGCTAAACCATGACTCCTATGAGGCTGGATCAGGTGTGTGTACCGACTGAAGCCATATTTGCTCTAGAAAGTTGCTCAAGCAGAACTAAGTGACGGTTAGCCTCAATTTAGTGGAGGTGGAGTTCAATAAAGATTTTAACTCTTCACTAATCATTTGACAAGTAAGAGCATATGAACGACCAATTTTCCTAAAAATTGAAGCTTGTAGGATTTGAACTCACAATATTTATCATGACACATTTAACACCCTGCATCACGTGTCTCTTTTTTTTTTTTTTTTTTGATAGATAAACATGCCGTGGTGAAGTTTGAACACATGATCTCCCACTAAATGAAGCTTTGATACAATGTTTAATTACCAATTTTCCTAAAAGCTTAAACTTATAGGCTTTGAGCTGACAATGTATCGTGTACTCTTTACACATCCAAATTTGTGCATACCATCATATAAATGAAAGTGTGGCTGCTGCTTTTCTGGTGTTGAGCCTTGACAATGTTTTGTGCATTTTATTTCTTATAATATCTTTAATACATTTTTCCCTGCAAATGAATCTAGTAAAAAAATGAAATCTATTAAAAGGGAAAAAAGTCTTGAGAATCACAAGATTTCCACATGAGAATGAGAAAGGATGAATCCCACTGTCATAGCACCCTCCACATATGACAAGAGATGGCCTAGAGAAATGTACAAACACTAACAACACCTAGCCTATATCATAACAACAGAAGAACCAGATTTTTCAACGGAATTCTCTATTTACAATGTTACATCCTTGAAAGAAGGGAAAAAAAGGAAGAATAATCATACTTAGAAATTAGTATAAAATGTTGGAAATGATAAATCCAGAACCAAAACTAGTAATAGATAGGAATTTTTTTGATAGGTAGTTACTTTTTTTCCAATAGACTTAAACTGTCTCTCCTTTATGCCTGACGCACCCTCTTAAATCCATGTCAAAGCCTAGTAAACTATTAATAGACAAGATTACCAGTTTTTCTTATAAATAAATGGTTAATGTTTTGTTTTAACTTGGCTAAAATTTACACAAAGAGCAATTGTTACTATCATCACAAGATATTACCCAAAATTTTCAATTGCAATTCCCCTTCTTAACTTTCTTATGCCATACATTATCTCATAACAAAACCACTTTGTTTATATCACAAGATTCCGTTTGTTTCCTTTCCAAAAGAAGATCCTAGAAAGATGTGAAAAACTGTCTATATGTATATTACATAATAAAAAAGATTCATGCTAGGTAGTTCATAGTCCAGATGACCAGATTCTACCTTTCTTCTTACACCAGCTTGAATGCATCTTAGATTGGCAATAACAGTCATCAAGCTAAATCAAATAACTGTTTCTTAAGTCCTCCAAACATAAAGCTCGTCATTGAAAATCACATTGGAAGGAGATAGAACGGCAAACTAGACATTAGAAGTGTGAATTCCTTCTTCCTCAATCATTAATTGAAAAACGGTCCTGATGTCTAGATATAACAATAAAAACTGATGCATAATTTATTTCCTAAAAGGTTTAAGTCAAGCAGTGATTGGAGCAAACAAGGCTCTGATTCTATATTTTGGACAATTAATTTTCCTAAAAGCTGAAGTTGTAGGGCTTAGGCTCATAATGTGTTTCAAGCTCTTCGACAAAGGTATTAGAGTAAAAGGAGACTTCAGCGAGAAAATTTAAGCCTTGATACAAATTAAGTCTGTACCGCCATTACAGACAGTCAAAAGGAAACTGAGAGATTAAATAAATCAGATTTGATTCTCAGTAAAAGAGAATACTAGAACCTTAATATATAAAACATCTAGGAGATTTTATTGACGAAAACTAACTGCTCTGTAAGAAAAATGTGCTCTATAAATCGTCTCATAAGTAGGAGGGGACAAACAATCTTACTGAAAAAGCCAGTTCTCCTATCAACTGCTTGATCAGTCGAGATTTTGCCAAAGCATTTTCCTCCACCCCTAAAGGAACTTCACATCCACGTACGGCAACATTGTGGGAGCTACAAACAAGAACTCAGTAGCATGTAGAATACTTAGGTTGCCAGTAAGCTTCAAGGGGAATCTGCCCCAAAACTTCATGAATAGAATATCTGATTTAATATACGCATGAGATGTAAGGATTGAAGGATAAAAATCAGCGACTAATTCTCGTTTCTGTTTCCTACATTTTCTGAGCAACCAAACGGATATTAATGTACACAAAAATTAAAATTTTACTAACAGTAACAGAAAATCGATTAGAAGATATTCTGGTAAATATGGAAAAGAAAATTTCACCTGGTGGCGTGTTGGAATTCCACCATTGATGCATGGGCTCTGAGCTTCGGCTTCCAGCACACGTGCTCCAGCAGCTTTACAACACAAAGAGATGGTAACTTGTAGCCTGTTCAAGTCTTGGTTTAGACTTGAGAAGGAGAAACAGAGATGATTATGGAACTTCTAAAACGGCGTCGTTTGTTATTTTAAAATGGCAATTTTTTGGGTTTGAAAAATGGCCTTTTTCTTGGCTGCCTATCTCCTATTTGGTCTTATATTACATAAATAGTGTCTCAATTTTCCCATTTTTTATATTTTGTTGTTTCGGTTTTTTTTTTTCAATAGAATATTTTAACTCTCATTTTGTAGCCTGTATCATAAAAAAACTTTTAATTTTTAATCAATCAAGTGCTTCAGATACAATATTCATCATGTCTAGTTCATGTGATAGATTATAGAAAATGATAAATATATACGAGTCTTAATATGAATAATTTACTATATTATAATTAAAATATGTAGCTGTCAAAAAAATGTGTTTCACAACAACTGATTAAAACTTATCAAGATGTTAAATCATTAAGTCCAGATGACATTCCACGTCATATAAAAATAATAAAATTACTTAAATGACTTTAATTGAAATTATGTTTTTCTCATTATGGTTTAACAATCTATTTGTTATATAGTAAAAAATAAATTGATAAAATTGCTTATTGTGAAATTGAATACAAATAAATATCTTATAGCATAGCCTTATTTTCTTTAAACTTTCTCTTATAACCACTTATTTTCTTTAAGTAAGGATAAGTTATTTTTTATTATTATTGATCTAAAATCACCTCTTTACATATCTTTATATTAATATGTTTTTTCAATAAAGTGATTATTCCACATATATTTGGTTTTTTAGCGTTTAATTGGCATGTGAGAAATTTAGGTGAACAAAACATATTTGATAAGACAATGACTATAAATGATGGTATATTGTAGAACTAAAGTTATAAGTATTCTAGTCACTATAATACTATAAACTTAATTTATAGGCTCTAAGTGGATTTATTATATTATTAATACGAGGGATGTTTCATTATTTATGGGTTTTCGCAAATTTGTGTATGTGTTCCTATTGTTGATTTTAATCAATAATTTTAAAAAAATAAAAAAATATTTATTATTTTAAAAATAATTTTAACATATAATGTTTTATTTTTATTTTGACACAATACTTAAAATATAAGTAAAAATAATAAAATATAACTAATTTTTTAAAATGCCTTTTTTTTAAGTTTTATTTTTATTTCAGTAGTCAGTTTTACCAATTTATTTTCTAGTTATAACATTTTGATAGTAAAATACCCTAATTGAGATAGATACTATTATCCGTAAAATTAAAATATCACACATAAATTCCATATTTTTATATCATGTGGAACAATATATATATATATATATATATATATATTTATATGATTTTTGATGATTCAAAGTTGAACAAAAAATAAAGTTTTCATAATATTTTGATTGAGGCTCGATTTGGGCCTAATGAGCTAAAGCCCCGGTCCAAGCCAATTTTTAAAAGCTTACGGGATGTGATTACTCTGCTTTACTTGGCTGAGTAATTTTTGTCAAAGCTGATCATGAGCAAACTTTAAATGGGAAATGAAAAGAGGCGTAAATGCCATTTTCGTAGAATCCCGAATAAAGATTGCAATTGAACAAAGGCTTACTTAAAATGATAAAAGGCTATTTTAATTCAATTTTTTTTTGTCAATATAATTTTAAACTTTATAAAATACGGGATGAATATACCGTCGAGTATAACAAGAATATCAACCGCTTATTTCTCGCAAATCCCTTAATTATCTCTAAAAGCACAAATTATGCTAATTAAAATCCCTGATGACGCTACACTTTCCGATACCATCTCCACAAAGATGATTATTGGCTGAGAATATTTTAACTGGCATGGATGATATTTCCTTCTCATAAAGAACTCCTGTCGGAGCATTTTAAGTCAAATAAAGATACAAGACCCGTGGATTAGGCTATAGACATCAACAACATCAAAGCTTGCCTCGCCTTGATTCGTTGATTGGTCAATGGGCTTTATTGTAATGACCCTGAGTCGGTCGCGGGGTTGCTTGTTGGAGAATGGAGACTCCTATTTCATTTCATATACTTTGATTGAAAATAATATTGCACATTAGAATAGAAAAAATTAAAATGTTGGAATAACATTAATGTAATTAATCTTAAAATATTATCTTACCAAAACTCAGAATTTGGTATGTTTGTCCAAAAAAATAAAAAAAAAAAAAAAACCCTAAAAAAGGAAAAAATAAAACGACGTGGACGAAAGTCAGCCTTCGACAAAATTCCGATTGAAGAAGATATTGGTTCCACTTCCACACAAGCATTACCTTGTACAGACTACAGAGAGATGTCGAAGCTTCTTCAAGGTTGTCACCTGACTTCTATCCACCGCCGGAGTTTCGCCGCTATTATATCCAAGCCCCCGCGTTCAATTCCCGTGGTTTCCTCTCTCCATCCCCAATTCTCCCCCTTCAAAGCCCAAAATGTTATCTCCTATTTCTTCTCATCTCTCCACCGCCGGAACCTCTCACTCCGGGCATTTGATTCCTCTTCCGAAACCAAAAGCGACGTCGTATCCCAGGAGAAAAGTGAGAATGACTGCAGAGATGACGATGGTGCTCTCTCTTCTACCTCTGTGGCGGAGGAGTACCCGAGCGGTGAATTCGAGTTCAAGGAAATGAATGGATGGATGAGGTTCGTCGTCAAGCTTCGAATGCTCATTGCGTTCCCTTGGGCACGTGTTCGCAAGGGGAGTGTTTTGACTATGAAATTGCGCGGCCAGGTTTTGTTTTCTATTGAATTTCAGAAGTCTGTTTGCTTTCCGGGAAAAAAATGGTCTCGAGGTTTATACATTATGGTATTTTAAAAGAAAAAAAATACAGCTATTCCGAAGTAGGTTTATAAGGTTCATTTGACCAGCAACTGGAGCTCCTAAGTGTTGTTAATTATGTAATTGTAATGAACAATAGAATTGGGTCATGATCGACTTTCCCCTTTCCTTTTTAATGTTCTTTCATTGTTCATAACTCCATTGTATAGGCTCCATCTGTTTTGCACATATTCTTTAGGTTAGACCTACTGTGTGATATTTAACAGCTGGTGCTTAAACCATTAAGGATTTGGGTGCCTCTTAGTTGCATTCAGCTGAATTCGTTTCTCTCCACGAAATTTAGTTCTTTTAATGATAATTTATTTATTTGGTAGAATTTAAGGACCAAAAAATACAAGAAAGCCTGCTTGGTTATAATGCATTTGAAGCAGCAGTCTCTTATCTGTGCCGGATAAGATTGGACTTGTACTCTTGTCTCCATTTATAAGTAGCCATATCAAATCATCTATTGTGACAATACCTAAATATAAAAATCAGGCACTTCCTTTTGGCCGTGTATCTGAAAATGTTGCTTTTCTTCTCTTCAGATATCTGATAAGCTGAAGAGCCGTTTCTCCTCAGGATTATCTTTACCTCAAATTTGTGAAAACTTTGTAAAAGCAGCATATGATCCTCGCATCTCTGGTATCTACCTCCATATAGAACCTCTAAACTGTGGGTGGGGTAAAATTGAAGAAATTCAGCGGCACATATTAGATTTTAAGAAATCAGGTATCGTCATTATTTGTTAGCTTTATTACTGTTATTAGGATTATTATTTTGAGTATTTTGTGATGTTAACATTGAATCTTTGTCTGTCTCTAAGTCTCTTGGATGGAGTAAGACTGGCAGAGCTGCCAACCACCTTATATCTGGAAAGGCATATGCAGCCTTTAATGTGTTAATCATGAGAATTGCTAAAAAATCCAATGGTTAGATTTTGTAAGCATTTTGTGTGATGGGGACAGTTGACATTGCAGGCTGTATGCATTTGGAGCAACTATACCATAAAATCCACCTGTCTTTTTTTGTTTCTACACCTCCCTTTTGAACGATCTTATCTTGGAGTGTTTTATTGGTATCCATGTTATCCTGAAAGTAAGGAGCTAATTGTAATTTCTTCTTCATGTGATGAAGGCATTGCTGCTGTGTATTCTATCCAGGCATTAAATTGCTTGGTTATTTTTCTTTTTAACTCCAAGTTTTGCACTCCTATCTGCTCCATTATTCATGCTCCATCGCCTTATATATGAGAAACATTAATTTTAATCTGTAATTGATTTTTAGGTAAATTCATCATGGCTTACGCCCCTGTATGTGGAGAGAAAGAATATTACCTTGGTTCTGCTTGTGATGAGCTATATGCGCCCCCAAGTGCATATTTTTCTTTATATGGTCTGACTGTTCAATCATCCTTTCTTGGAGGTAAGTTAGTGCTGGCCCTGGTTACACCGTTTCACATAAATTGCAGTCTGCAGTTTGTAGGGATCACAACAAAATGCTGTTTCTAAGAAATGACTGTGTTCAAATAATGGGATCCAGGAACGGCCTATTCTCCATTGCATACAAAATTGACATGCTAATATTACAGATTTTTACTATTGTGTTGCTGAAAATATTTGTTGAAATGATGGGGGCTAGAACAGTCTGTTCTCTACTGCATGCAAAATTCACTTATTACTGATTCGTAAAGTAGATGCTATAATATTAGAAACTCAACATATATGGTTATTACTATTGTTCATAATCATAGTTATATAACATACATTGCATGTCATAATTGATTAGGAATGTTTAACCATGCATATAGTTGTCTGGTTGCACGACACCTCCATTTTTCCCCTTAGTTAGGCCTTTCTTTGTGATATTTTATTCACCAGTCAAAAGGGGGAAAGAAAGAACCAGAACTATAACCTAATTCCAAAACTAACTAAAAATTTTCCTTGAGATTCAAATGATTAAACAAACTGCCTTTTGATCAAGTCGTGGATGACATGGGGAAATTTTAAGAAGTTAGTTGCCTGTGTGTATCAATGCATGGGAGAGAAGGATTGAGGCCTTGTCTCTATTTACATTAACATGTTACCAGGACTAGGGAGTCATATAATTGTAGTAATATTAATTGTGATGAGTCTTCTGTGGGGAGATTTTCCGGTCTTTCATGCGTAGTGCTTAATACTTGTGATGGAATACTTGTTATCTTTGCTTTAGCTCAATCTATTCATTCTTCTAGTGGCAATTAATAGGAGATAATCTTTTAAAATTTTTTGAGAAGAGTTGTCTGTATTTTTGTTTCTCTGATTGCTGTGAATGGCTTCAAATTGTTTTGCAGGTGTTTTTGAGAAAATAGGAATTGAACCGCAAGTGCAAAGGATTGGCAAATACAAAAGTGCAGGGGATCAACTCACACGCAAAACAATGTCTGAAGAAAACTGTGAGATGCTGACTGCATTACTTGACAATATCTATGGAAATTGGCTGGATAAAATTTCTTCTGCAAAAGGTGCTTTGGTATCTGACATTTTGCCTAGATTTTTTAATTATCAAACTTGCTTACTTTGCTTTATAATTGTTGCATAGGAAAGAAAAGAGAAGATACTGAAAATTTCATCAATGAAGGAGTATATCAAGTAGAAAAGCTAAAAGAGGAGGGCTGGATAACGAATATAAACTATGATGATGAGGTACAGAACAGAATGTGGTTTCAAGCTTTTTCCAATATGAAGGCCTAAGGTAGTTGATGAAAAAACAAGTTTATATATTATTATAATTCAGGGTTAAGAAATCTTTCTTAAAATAAAGCATTTTCATCTAGTTGTAGCACACTAATTCTTAATGTTCTTTGTGTCGTAGAATTTGAGAGGTAATCTTCTTGAATACTAACTGCAATACTGCTTCTTCAAATGGTATTTTGGTCATATAAGTGCTAGTAATTGTCAAGTGAATTATCCATTTCTTTCAGCTTCTGTGAACAACTTTCAATCACACTTGAATCCTGCTAATAAGGATTGTAACTTTGAATTTTTAAGCTTTGTAATATGGTTGGCAGGATTGTTTCTATGTTGAAAGAGGAAACGACAGTCAAAGATAAAGATCTTCCAATGTTTTGATTGCTGTGTGTACTAAATTTCTTTCAAAAGCACAGCATTGATATCTTGTACGAACTGTCATCATCTGTCACAGAACTGGTTCAGCTTTATTTCAACAAGAATAATGATTTTTATTCATGTTTTGATTGCTATATAATGCCAAATTGATGCCTCAGCTCTTTCTTTAAGACTCCTAATACAGGGAAGCTGATTCCAATGTCTTGCCACTTGCAAAATTACCCTATATTTCTATAAAAATATTTTCCTCTAACTAAAGTCTAATAACCATGCAATCCTGGGTATGTCCTAAAGATTCCGGGTTAATTGTTTATTACGTATTTCTAGTGCCCATAATGTTTGCCACTTCTGCTAAAAATTGTATTATTTGTTTGAAGACTAGCTAATTTAACATAGGTGAATCATCCAAAAGGTTTTTTTTCCTGAGTGGTGGGGGGTTGGTGTTCGGCTGACAGCCCATCACCAAAACTTTAATTGAATAATCTGAATCATCAACTGTGATAATAGACAAATAAATTCATAATGAAGAAAATGAAGAGAAGAGACATGCATAACACTATTTTTTTTTCTTTTTTTTTTTTAATGGATAAAAGCAAGAATATATTAAACCATCAAAAAGAACCCTAAGACATCCTTGAGTATGCAGGCATATACTTAAGGCCTACCCACCCACCCTCAACAAAAACCAACAACCTCATTTACATCCCAACCAAGTAAAAAAATCAAACAATGATATAGGCCTCCCAACAATATACATGTTCGCCCAAGACCAAAGATTACTTAGAAAAGTAGACTTCATCCTATTAATTGAAATATTCACATTGTCAAAAACAAGTTTGTTTTTTTCCCGCCAAATTGTTCAAAAAATGCAAAGGGGGGCAGTCATCCATGCCTTCTTGTGACGCTTACCCACAAAGGAACCTTGCCAAGAAAGAAGGGTCTTCTACACAAAAAGAGGAAACACCCAACTAACACCAAAAATGGCTAAAAGCAAATTCCACATAATCCTGGCCTTTGAACAATGGATCAGTAAATGGTCAATTGTTTCTTCCCCTTCACCACAAAGGAAACACCTATTTGCCAAAGCGTTGCCCCTCCTTTTTAATTGGTCAAGAGTTAACACTTTGCCCCAAGAAGCTTTTGAAGCAAAGAAACCAACTTGATGGGCACCCAGAGTTCCAAACAAAATGGAAAGGGAATAGAGAATCCCGAGAAAGAGCCAAATACAAGTAAAACAGAAAAGCATAACACTAATTTTGTAGCGATTTAGTGGAATCTCAGCCTTTGTCTGCTTTTCTCAAGTTCCAACTGAGTCGAGGTTCCACTATATCCAGGCTGCAAACCTTCAACTTCATACAATTGGTTTGTGGTTCCCATGGACCTTTATATAAAGCATTCTAAGGAATGTAGCTCCGTGTAATCCCCATGTATAAGTTTAGCTTGCAAGATATAAATGAAACTAGGATTGAAACAAGGGCCTGGTAAGGATTTGTAAGTTTGAATGCACTCAAAAACAAGTTTTAGAAGCTCTTTTGTTGGTAAACAATAAATACATGATGCTTTTTATGTTATAAATGCAAGTTTTTCAGTCAATAAAATCAATTAAGGTTTAACCATTTAACCTTTTGATTGAACCAACTGACAGGCCATTGAGAGCATTAATGTTGCTGTAGTGACTGTGGAGGCTGCAAAGGCTTGATCAGCTGGTTATCTAGCTCAACTCTCTGTGCTCTAATTCATCCACCAGCAATTAAGCATAAGCCCCTACTTCACAACAAAGTAATTTATTTCGTTGACTGCCTCAGTACCTAAAAAACTATTGAGTAGTTATTGTTGTCCTTTTTATTATTATTATTTGCAAGTTATGGGCTGGATCATAAATGGGGAACAGAAACTATGCTTCCAGCACATTTGAATAAACTCTTGTAAGTGTAATTTAAAGAAGTTTTGAGCTGAAGGATATGTAACAATTGGCAAATCATACTACACAATCGATAATGAACCTCAGTTAAGTATTTGTCGTTCCTAAGGTCTGGTAGCACATCCAAATCTTTATTGATACAAATTCATCCCTGCTTGTTACTTGACTTGTTTTAATTTCCTCAAAACTTGAAACTGTAAGGTTAATCAAACCATTAGTTGTTAACCTTGTTGTGTTATCATCAAAGCACAATGAGGGGAGGCTTTAGGCTGACAATGTGATGTACTTTAACTTGGTAAAGTAAAATTTCTTCCTTGGTTATTTAAATCTTGTTTTTATAGTATTTTCTGTTTTTTGTTTTTGTAGATGTTTGCAAGTTCACTATTTTTCATGGCATATAAATATATTTTTTGGATTTTTAATGTAACTAGAATTTATCTGAGTGCTCATGTTTCTCATTTAAATTCTGACTTGCCCTATAAATTTTAGGGTTGGCGGTACCTCAGTTTTAAAAGGTATGTGAGATTTGAGGTTCTCAAAATTTGTTTTATCATTATTACAGGAAATACTCTAAAGTTAGGAAATGGACCCTTGGTTTATCTGGTGGTAAAGACAAAATAGCTGTAACCCAGAGCACCAAGCATCAGGTCGTGTAAAAGTCCGTTCAGATACCTGTTCCAGCACTCAGTATGCCCACAGGTGATTCGCAGGCAAGAGGTAAATTCGGTAAGGCACTCTTCCTTGTATTAGAACAAAGAGTGATCAGCTTCTACATTTTTAGTCTTATGAATTGTCAGTGTCATGTGGCAGATAGCTATATCTGTCTCATGATTTTGCAAATCAAAATTGTGCTTTGCAAAGAAGACACCCTTCGAGTAAAGGCACAAGATTAGGGACTAGCTTATACTTGTACCATGCAATCATTGCCCATTCCCCTCCTTCACAATTGCTGTTAATACTCTATCTTTCAGCCTAGATCATACTAGCTTTCTATGATAACAAGAAATGGAAATTGAAATGGAAATTGTTCAGCGCTTGAATCCAACTACTGGAATTCATCATATGCGGAAGAAAGCAAAATGCTTCATCACAGACTGGTAGAGGTGTAGCACTGTGATCCCAAGCCAGATAGAGGGATGGAAAGTTTCCGCTGGAGCTGAAGAGTGCTGTGTGGTTTCCCGATCCTGCTAATAGAACCTTAGCTTGGAGGGAGAACCAAGATACTTCAAATGGAGAAGAAACAATGCGAGGCCCTCTCCTCCAAGTACCAAGGGAAGAAAACACCGCTATTTTCCTTAAGGAAGGGGGTTCTTAAATGGTTGGACTATGCTGGCAGAAAAAATTAGAGGGCTGGGATTTAAACCTCGACAGGAGAATATTCCCATGAGAATGGCTACAGTAGATCCGCCAAAGGGGGGAGAGAAGTGTACAAGC
Organism: Tetrastigma voinierianum; assembly: GCA_016808115.1. Classification (NCBI taxonomy): domain Eukaryota; kingdom Viridiplantae; phylum Streptophyta; class Magnoliopsida; order Vitales; family Vitaceae; genus Tetrastigma; species Tetrastigma voinierianum. Next base: position 362,081 of record JAEQBH010000263.1, on the reverse strand, counting down.
CTCAGAAAGAATATACTACATGCGGGAGAAATCCGCTTCAGCGATGGATTTAAGGAGGCGGCGTGATAAATGCGCGTGGGTGGATGGTAGGGAGATCAGGTCCATGTAGCTAGTCACCGCAAATTGGCTGACCGGCGTGAGCCATTACAAACGCGCCTACCCTATGCCTTGAGGAGTCGGAGGCCCGCTCAGAAAGATGCCCGAGCCAAACGAGGAAGTGACGCTAACTGTTTTAAATGAAGACCTTCTGCTTTTGGAGTTTAACTCGCCAGAGAAGGCAAAGTGGGTCCTCGAAGTCGAAGTAAGAAGCTTTAAAGGAGCGCAAGGTAATTGACCACGATCTTAATCCAGTGTATAAGGAGCAAAGGTTTCTGCAAGAAGCCCGGACTTATGGTAGGGCTTCCATCATCTATGACACCCAGATCCTCGAAAACTAGGTGGGATGCTGTGGAGGATTCAAAATACAGACAGTTACGTAGATGAAAAATACGTGAAGTGGCTGAGATCGGCCGGGATAAAATCTGGCAAGTCCGTGCCAAGTACCGCTAATATCTCGTGAGTGTCCAAGACCACTGCTCGCAATATGGTGGGATATCCCTCCTCGGTAACCGGGTATACCCCGTAGTTTCAAGGGTCAGGAAGAACCCGTGCCGCGAAGATCATAATGGTACGCTGCTAAGCGAGCGGACTTCCCCTTAAGTCGTAATGACGGCGACAGAGGGTAAATGGGACAACAAGGAGAAGGGCCTCGCTATAATAAGTCAACTCCGCACGAGCTTTAATGATGCACAGAGGTGGCTTCACGGGGAAGGAGGGGAAAAAGGTCCGTTTTATCAATGGTGAAGGGATTACTCCGGCCAGATCGGGCTCTCGACTGGGCCAAATGTTAGGCTGAATGAGTTTGAGACTTTTGGGCCAAGACCTAATAAGAATAGAAGTCCAATCGACAAAGGAGTGGCGGTACTGGACCTAAAAAGGCCCCGAAATCATAAATTCCACAGCCTTCACTGGCCGAACGCTGGGTGGCCATCGGGTCTGTGGTCGACCGGGCCAAAGCAGTCGGGCTTCCCAAATAGTGTCCAAGGATACTAAAGGCCGGGTGGGTGGGGAATGCAATGGAGAAACAACGTGGTCCGGTCATCCTTCTGTAAAGTGTCATTTATCAGGCAAAAGTAGAGGAAGAGAGGGTCGGGAGATCTGGGGCTCTTCGCTCGGGCACGTGGTTTTCTTCGGGATCCTCGCGCATCCCGCCGACTGCGGCACCGGATTCCTCACGACGCCTACCTAAGACAGACCTAGCATTCGGGAACCGGTTTTGAGAGTCACGGAAGAAGGGATGGGGGCTGCGGTCTCCCGACCGTCCTTGGCCGGGTTTTTCGACCAAGTTCATGGTGAAGAGGGATGTATTGTCGTCGTTCTTTTGTTTCCATGAAGTGGATCCGTGTGGCCCGAGGATGACTCCCAGCTCGAATCCACGCGAAGGCTCCGTTTGAACTGTACCTTAAGGATTTTTCTCCCATTTTCTCTCGCTGTCGGCCTCTACTTTCTGGGTCTTCAGCTCTGGGATTTCCATGAGTACGAGGCCTTGGGGGAGATGGAACCGCTGAGGGTGGTGGCTCACCGACTCAGAGCGCAAAGGGACAAACTCCCCATGTTCCTATGGAAGGGGGTCAAAACAAAGAAATGGTCTCGGGTCTCCGAGTAAGGAAGCCTACTATGTAAGCCCAGTGCAAGGAGAGAACATCTAAAGATAGTCAGTTTTATTAAATTAATGAATTTCTAGGTCACAACTAAGGTTTTGAAGTGGAGATTTTGGAGTTGCCAGCCTGGATGTCTCGGCAAAGATTTGAGATCAGCCGAAGGACCTCGCAGAGACTAGATGTGAGAGTGGAGCACAGAAGTCGGTTCGTACAATAAACTACAATGGAAAGGGTCAAATTAGAGGTGGAAGAGACAGGGGGAATTTCTTGTTAAAGTTGAAATGAAGCTAAAGTCGTTTCCTCGTGGAATGTGTTAGAGAGCTAACAATCCAACAGTTAAATATTATTGTAAATTTTATTAGGTCCTCAGAGGTTGATTCTGCAAGCCATAAAGAAACCAAACTCCAAAAGTCGGGCCCTCGGTTGACGCCGCGCTGGGGTGGGTAGGTGGGATCAGCGGAGGGGCCGTGGAGGCTCGAGGTATTGCAGGTATCCTAGTGTTCAGACAAGAAAAATCGACCCATGAGCCAAACAAATACTTTTCCTATCATATTTAAAAAACAAGAGATGGTTTCTTTCACTTGTAACATTGGTCCGCAAGAGGTAAAAGAACCATTGGGAAGAACCTTGGTCCAAATAGTGCCCGGAGGCCCAGCGTAATATGAGATCACTATGTTCTTCCAATATGAACCATTGGTTCGCAGTCCAGCACTATGAGCGTTCTTAACAAAGTTCGAATGCTGTCAACAGAGACTTGCAGCAAATCTTTCTCCACCGAGGTGTCACAATAATCAACATAACCCGGCCGGATGATTTTAAGATACGATCGAAAATCACAAGAATGTGACCTCAAAGTACTCTCCCGAGACCAAGATGGTTCACCATTGTCCCAGATAGATGCTGACGTGGATTAAATCCCAGCCTCACCTTCAGTTTGAGAATATGTGGTTGAAGCTCAGAGGCTTTATGATATCCTTAGAGACCGGTGTGTGTCCATACTTTTCTCCTCGCTCCTACAGCTTTTTCCGTCAAATTAAAGGCTCAAGGGAATTAATGAATTCAGAGGTTTTGGCAGATTTAATGAAAAAAAAATGAGGCTTTTGCTGTGATCTTTGGGATGATGTGGAAAGGAAAAGGTGTCATTCTTAAGAAGCAGAAGAGGGAAAAGGCTAGAGAGGACTTTAAGGAGTGGGTTGATTTGGTACTGAGGTCTCTCTTGAGACAAAATCCGTAGAGATTTGGTTGTTAGCATGTAACACTGGCTTTTTTTTTCATAATGACCAATTTCTATAGAAGGAGAACCATTAGTAGTGATCACATCGTTCGTAGAAGACTGGCCAAGGAGGCAGAGTTAAAGAAGGTCCGCTGTGCTTTTCAAAGTCTCCTTAGCCTCATACACCGTGCCCGCCTTTATCCGCACTCTGCGACTTCACTTATCAAAAGTGCATCAATCCATGCCGGAAGAAATGCAACGCGAGGAGGAAGGTCCTAGTACTGCCTCTGGCTTAACGATGATAAGTCCCAGACCGATGGTTTTCCAATTGCTTTCCTGTCTTTCTACCGATTTACAGGGGAGGTTATGAGCTTCTTTTAAGGATTTCTTCCTAATGAGCAATGTTAAAGTCTAACGCTGGCCTTTCTGGTCTCAGCCCATGGGAAGTACCGCTGAGGATCTAAAGGACCCGAGACCTATCGGGCTTTGAGCGGGCGCCTCTATAAAATCTACCGAAAGCTGTCGCCGCACTGGGGTGCGCTACGTGGGGTTGATTATTTCGCCTTTAACGCGTCATGAAGGCAAATTCCTCGACAGTTGTTGATAGCAAATGAGGCCGCACTAATTCTAAGAATGAAAAGTAGGCGATTCTCGTGTCGACATCGAAAAAGACTTATGGATCACATCAGGATTTTCCGCACGCCGAGAGAATGGGGCCTGGGTCAAACGGATTGCAGGATTAATTGCGCATATCCATGGCTTCGTCCGCTTCATGCTAACGGTTCTCCTAATCGGGTTCTTTCTGAGTTCTGCAGGCTTCGAAAGATGCGGACTTCATCGCCATATCTTTTCGCTATCTAGATGAAAGTCCCGAAAGCTGTCTCTGTGCCGACGGTGGGAAGGCAATTTTATTTCGGGTGCGTGTCAGATGGATAGCGAGATGGTCATCTCCCACCTAATATTGGTTTAGCGATACTATTATACCTGCGGAAGCCAAATTTGAGCAATGATGTTAAGATGGACGCAATGGTTCGGCCTTTTCAGCTTGAAAAACGAATCTGTAACAAAAGCCGGTATTATTCCTCTTGGTAGTGGACAACGTGGAGTCGTTAGCGCCAGCCATCAGGCTGGTTCCCTCCCACGGCACGGCCTCCTGAGCCCATGCGGCTTCGTGGGTCCGGGATTCTATCAAGAAAGATTTAGGAAAAGCATCGTCCTCCGGAAAAGACAATATATCTCAAAGGACATCACACTATTCAAGTACTTTATCTAGCCTCCCCATTTACTCCTTGTTTAGAACGCCAGCATCGCTTGTTTCACCTATAAGATTCGTATAGACTTTCTCCGGTGCAGGGAATTCGACAGAACTACACCCGGGTCAACCTGGAAAAACCGCTTCGCTTGCAGTAGTTAGATAAGAAAAGCAACAGAGGCTTTTCCGTGATGGAACCAAGCACCGCCGCGTGTTTGCTAGTCAAGGCTTGTTAATGAGAGGATTTCTTCGAGAATGCGATCAAAGACTGTTTCAGAGGCTCAGGTCGAACTCTACATCAGTAGCGGAAACAAGATCGCATGAAGACATCGTAAAAGAATGACTCACCTTCAAAATACTACTTCCTCCCCAGGAAATGTAGAAGGCCGGGTTTTGAAGGACCCCGGTGCGACGAGACCGCACAGCACGCCTCCCACTGCTCGATCTGCGCCTCACAAAGACTCGAGGGCAGCGATGTTCAGATTCTTCAAGGGAGGATGAGGGTTGGTCTCCGGGCCTTCCTAAGACCTTTAATGATCGAGAGATGCAAGCAGGGAAAGGTTCTTCATTTTCAACAAGAAGATTAGGCCTGCTCAAGAGTGACCACTTTTTGCAAAGGAGCTCATTACCGATGGCTTCTCGCCAGACATATGTATCGTAGTCGATGTTTTCTCCTCCTTTCTTAGATTTCCCTAAGAGGTATCTGAACTCCAATTGTCCCCTAAAGGTTTTTTCGCCAGTTTCTCAGAAGCGCTTGGCGTTTTAATTTCAAATTAAAGATAGGGACTTCTAGTAAAATGTGTGTTTTTGAAGAGAATGGCGAAACAAATGTAATTACTCATTTATCCATCTGCTCGAGCCAAGATGTTATTGATCCGATTTTGGCAAAATTATCGGCTAATTTGGTGTTCCCCACAGACGGTTCAAGAACTTCTCGTCTCGCAAAGCGAGCCGCAAAACTAAGAATGACGGCATTTCCTCATTTATTTTGACGCGCGGCCGGTTTAATGGCATGAAAAAATGAGGTCCCTCCGGGCTTCATGATGAAATCTTTCTTCTGCTTAATTGTATGAGCTGCTGCATAAAAGCCATGATAACTTAAATTCTTTCATGTATTTATCTCTTTGATGAGATATAGTGTGAGAGGAGCTTAGTGTTTCACTGTAGCTCTTGTGTACTTTGGGAGCCAGGCTCCTTTTACATCTATATACTGCTTTTTACTGATAAAAAAAAAAAAAAAGAAACTGCAAATATTTATATTTTGCTGTTGTCCAACATTTTTGGATTGCTTAGTGGTCATGGCCTAGAATAGTGGAAGGTGAGAAGTACGGATCATATGGCTCAAATTCAGCATTTAAAGTTCACATTTGTCATCAAAGTCCCCAATGGTGGGTCTGTTTTTACCTTGAGTCAGAAGGTTGAAAGTGGATTCTAATGCCGAAACTCGGATAGCTTTCAAAGATTAAATCGCTTTTGTTTTCAAAAATTTAACAACTTATTGGCCGAAATTTTAAAAAAAGTTATAATAGAAAAGTGAGAAAATATTTGTCTTTTTCTATTCGTAAGCTCATTTTCCACCAAAAGCAATAAAAAACTTCATTATTACCCAATAACGAGGCTAAGCAAGAACACTCGCTATTGCATTTATTAACTGAGGGTTCGGGACTCGACGGCACCATTCCCAATCTACTACATTTTTTTCAATTCCCAAAACTTATCTCATTTAAAAATTAAGGCGAGCGGACGGGAAAATTCAAACCCGGGTCCCGCTTACATTTAATTTTTGTTTTTTTGGCCTATTTTTTTGAGATTGATTTTTTATTTTTATTATATTAAAATTAATATATTTCATAAAAAAATAAAATATTAGTGAAGTTTTATAAATTATTTATTAAAAACATTCTAATTATTATTATTTTGAGGAAATTTAATTATTATTATTATTTATAGTTGTTATAAAATAAAATAAATAAATAAAATATTTTTGTATAACTGGGCGCGCGCAGAGTAACAATACACCTAACCGTCCCAAACCCGTCTCTTTACGAAGAAAATAAACTCAAACCCGCTAAAACCCGACATAATTAAACCAAACCTGCCAGATTAAGAGCAGGTGGTATGAACCTCAAATAATCCCACTGCTGCCATCCCCACTACTAGCTAATGTTAAAAACAACAACTTAATACTTAATGCTATTAAGTAATACCTCAAACATTAAACTCAAAAAAGTTTATTCAAAGATAAGAAATAAACAAACGCCACCTTAGTCTGTTCATAATGGTGGCCTAAGTTGATATATGTTCTTCTCATGTTGCTAAGGTCTTTGAAGTAATTAACTTTTGGGTTTATAAAAGTCATCTCCCTTGTGATAATTTTAAGTGCTCCTTTTTATTTTTTCTATTTTTTAAAAATATATGTATTTTACTCTGTTGTGCTTGGTTATATGGTAATTGTTTGTGCTGAAATAGTGATGTATTGCAGAATATTGAAGTCTATTTTTTATTGGCGCCATTTTTGATGTATGATATGGAATGTCCTTTTACTTTAAGTACTAAATGGTATTAATTATCGCTGTCCATTGTACTTTGCACTATTGAAAATTTTGACTCTATTTTTGTTTCGTTTGCTTTTTACTATGGAAAACAAATTTGAATTCTTCATATTATTTAGTCTTGCTAGCCTTTTTCTTTTCTTTCCAGATTCAAAAAGATATAAGGCTGTTATCATTCGCATTGACAGCCCTGGAGGTGATGCTCTTGCTTCTGATTTGTAAGTGTTGGTTTATTCTAGCTTTATGATATAAGTGATATTTGAGGAACACCTATTTAAGACCAAGGTTTAAAATACTGATATATCGACATCGGGTAGTCGAACTATATTAGCCACTGAGCTAATTGCCGATAAAAATCGGTGAAAAATCGGTATTATCCGCACAGATTGCTTGATCCAATATATCGTAAATACCGCCTCAGAGTACATGCCGCATGGTTTCATTTTTCTATGAAAACATCGTAGATATATTGGGAATATATGCGATATATCGAGATATATCTATATATAGGAGATATATCCAAATGGTCGATTTAAAATCCCTAATGATCCAATGCTATGATTTGATCCAACTGCTTCTAGTGAAGATCTACCATTTATTTCAGACAAAAATTAAATCCAATGGCTATAATTAATTACAAAGATTTTTTGACCATCTAACGGCTATTTTTACCCAAAAAAAATCTATAAATACCTTTAAAATCATTCCATTTGATCACAAATTCTCTATCCATATCCAATCTTCTACTTCACTCCAATTTTTTTCTTTGTATAGTTTATATGATACTTTCTTATATTTTAAATTAGTTAATTTAGTAATAATATATTAATAAATTAACTTTAATGCAATAATATTCAAGTCAGTTATATATTAGTTAATATTGTAAATATTATTTGTAAATTTATAGTATTATATGAAGTTTTCATGTTTTAAATTGTTTAATTTAGTGATTTAATATATTAATAAATTCATTTTTCATGTTAAGCACATTTGAAACGAGCATGGATGAACCCTAAATTTCCTATCTATAGAAGTTGTGATACAAGTCAAGAAACTGTGAGACGTTCATCTATAATCAATATTATCTGAACAATTCGCCTCGGTGATGAAAATAGTTTTTATCAAGATGATTCCTCCATCAAATTTTCAGAATTGGAAATACATTGATCTTCATTTTGATTTTAAAAGCCATCAGAATGTAATTTCAATGTATATATTTCGATTATTAATGCCATTTTACACTTTGGGGAAGGGTATTTCAAAAATTTCTAAAGTGATTTTTGGCACTTCCGATATATCGATGTTCATGTAAAAATATCCATCGATATATCTCTGATATATCCGATATATCCGTAAATCCAAATACCGATCTATCCGTCAAACCGATATTTCCATCCTTGTTTAAGACCCAATTGAGAAAAGTCCATAAAATTATTTGTAGTTTTCCATTTTTGGAGGTTGGATTTATTACTGTCTCAATTTGGAAGTAATTATTAAGAACTTTCCTGACTTAAATTTCTAGATTGGTGGAAATGAGGCTTAAGCATCCTCAATTTCTTAGCAAATCATCTTTCAGGATCAGTGGAATCATTTTTGTTCTGTACCATCCTTGGCTATCCTTTGTGTTTACTGAAGTTAATTTTAGCTTTTATTGTGATATCGTATAATCTTTACTATTTGGACTTTTGGAATTTCACGCATAAATGGTTAATACGATAATTCTTTACTATAATAGAATCATTATAATCAAAATATTTTTTTTAACATGAACCCTATTCAGAAGAAATTAAACTGGGTTAAAGTATATCTCCTAGTTCCACTTATCCTAATGTACTTAAGTGTGTAAAATCTGTTCATTTTGTTTGTTACTTTTTATGCTCATCAATGAAAGTTGTTGGGAATTATCTTTGATTAGTTTTTTTAATTAACAAATATAAATTAGTATCCGTATAGTCTATAATTATTTGAAGCTACAGCTCTAGAATTAAGAATGCTTAAAAATGTTTCAATCCCATTAATAATTATAAAAATATGATTTTCCAGTTCCTAGAGGGTTCTAGTTGGTATTTTTTTTCTCTTTTTTTCGACATGCCAGACATGTTCTAATAGTTATAGTGTTGATTAATGACTTAATTTTGGTTAGAGTCACCTTTTTTCTCTCAATGAAGTGTTTCCTCCCTCTCTATTCAAAAGATCATACCTACCATTCATGGGTGAGAAAGCCATCATACCGATTTCTCAATTTAACTCAATAAATCCTGTGATCCAATTATTTTCCCTTTTCTCTAAAATATGAAAAAGCAAAATTTTTTAGCATAGCCATAAGAACTTTCACATACTGAGCTGAAATTACAGTTCATGCTCATTATGATTACCTGTACCAAAGTTTGGATCTCACTTCAGTTAGGCTTATCAAGGATAACTCAATACTAAAACTGAAATAATTTTTTGGGAGCGTTTTCCAGACACAAATGGCCTTAGCACTGAACTGTCAGTTCTTAGGAAACTTGTTGGCATATTTTACAAGGCAGCTTAGCTAAAACCTTAATTCAACTTTAATTGAAAGCATCCAGCAGCAAATTCCAATGAATCATCAACATTTCCCCCTTAGGTGAGTTAGGAATGTGCCCCATTCTACTAGGCACTTTCTATCTATCTATTTTTCCTATTCCAAAGAAAAGGAGGGATTTATATTTGTGATAGATCACTGCAGTCTTGCTAGATTGGGTAGTTGTATTTACAATTCCATTGTTTTTTAGAATAATATTCAACGTTTTCTGGTAATGATAATAACAATGTTAATAAAGGAAAAACCCTGTTATGTGCTCAAAAATTTTAGCGGATTAAAACATTAGAGGCTATCAATTTATGTTCCTGCTAGTAGATGGATTGGTGTGTTCTGGTAGTTGTACGGATGGAAATAAGAGTGAGAAAAGAAAAATGCATGACAAATATAATGAGCTCCCTCTAATTGGTCTTTAATGTTTATGATAATGCAGAATGTGGAGAGAAATTAGACTTCTGGCTGCCTCAAAACCTGTCATTGCATCAATGTCTGATGTGGCTGCTAGTGGAGGGTACTACATGGCAATGGGAGCAGGGACTATAGTTGCAGAAAATCTTACCTTAACAGGTTCTATTGGAGTTGTTACAGGTAAGTCGGACAATTATAAATTTCAGTGGACTTAAATAAGTATGAAGTTGAATGAAACAAAGCTTGGAAGGAAACGATTCTGACTGCATAATATATATACTATGGAATTTATGTTTTGAAATTTTGACTGAGGAAAAAATAATTGTTCTAGAAAACTGTTATGATGCCCCTATAAATCTGAAAGGAAACATTAGAACCAGAAGAAATCAATCATCGATCAATAAGAAAAAAATGGAAGTCTATGTTGGTTATAATGAGCAGTGGCTGAGATGTGATGGGGAACCCGAGATTACTCCATTCCAATATCTTGGATCAATACAGTTTATGTAAATCTATTATTTGCTTCTTTAGTTCTAAGCACAGTGGAGAACTTGATTTCAAAACCAATATCTATGCCATAGATCAAGGGACTGTCATACATGTGGTCCGAATGTTCCCAAGTCGATTCCAATCAATGTAGAATACTTCTAAATAGTCATGGATCTTCTAAACACCATGATTTTCAAGATGGAGATCTCAAAGATGGTGGTTATCAAGCTTATAGATCTAAAATCTTTCAAGTCCTCTGTCCTTTCATAGGGATCAATATCAAGAATGACATTTAAGCTTCTTTCAAATGATTCGAACTAATAGAACTCCTTGAGAAACCATCAATTTCGAGCTTCATAAATTCCCAATAGTGTTGTCTACACGCCATTGTAAAACCATTTGTTCCTAGTGCTTATCCAAATTTATTGAATTCAAAGTTGAAAATACCTCCTCTGAGAATGGGTAGTCCAGAGCCTCAGCATCAACCTGACCGAAAGTCTCCAACTACTTGTGGTTGATACTTGATCTCCATTTACTTGAACTGGATAAGAAGTTAATAAGGAACCAGTTCACTCCCTCCTTTATCTTCTCCTCCTCCTCAGAAAGCCAACCAATATTTACCCTACTCTTGGCCAAGAAATTCCTCCTTTGGGCATTTACCATTTTATGAGAGAATTTAGTGTTTCTGCTCGATCCCCAGCCAGTTCTTACTGAGTTCAATGATCCTTCCACAAGTCCTGCTGATAGTACCCCACAAGCCCTAGCTACAGCTGACACAAAAAGCTTCTTTAATCCCTGTGTCCATCTTTAAGTACTGCCCTTCTGATATCAACTCTGATTCTGCACATAACTTCAGTCTGTCTTTAAACCCTCTTCAACTTAGCAAGATTAATCCACACATCCTACTAACCTCATCTATCATCATTGACTTGGTGAATCCCAATGTCATTCATTTAACCCAGAGGCTTTCCAAATCTAAAATAGTTTCTTCCTCTCATCTGATTCATCCAAGCAACTCCACGAGCGGATGCGAGCCCCAAAACCCTGCAAAAGACCACTGGAATGACTCTCCCTATCTTTCAACCATAAGAAATGGTCCAGTCTTTTGTTTTTCGTTGTCATAACGCTCTTCATTCTGAGAATTTATTCTCTTGCTTTACTGGATTTCTTTAACAATGCTCCTCTGCCATGTTTTTGGTAGCTTGAAATACTTGCTAAGGTACAATGATAAGCTTCTGTATTTGTAAGATATTAGTAGTGGAAAAAAAAAATTGAAACAAGGAAAAGAAAATGATTAAAACGTTTTTTGTTGCAGTACTTGACATCTACCCTACATAACCTTATCTAATTTTTCTTAGTTGTGTTTGTTAATCGATTGATATTCATTGCTTGTAGCAAAGTTGAATTTGGGGACACTTTATGGAAAGATTGGCTTCAATAAGGAGATTATATCAAGGGGGAGATTTGCTGAGCTCACTGCAGCTGAACAGCGACCTTTCAGGTTAGAGGCCCTATTTCTTTTGTAGAATACAGATGCATACACTTTGTAGAACAGAAAGGCAGAGCATTCTTTTGAAGGATTATACATATGTTGTAAGAAACAAGAAAATATGATCATTCATTCTGCTGAGTATTTGATGTTAAGCTTGAAATTTGATTTTTGGCATTGCATTATGATTGTTGTATGTCATACGTCCTACACTAATTCATATGATCCTTTTCCTGTATCACTCCGTTTGTTTTTCTCTGCACGGCTTCTTGTCTCATATGATCCCATCACTAATTCATCACTGATAAAAACAACCAAGTTTGATTTGGCAGGCCAGATGAAGCAGAGCTCTTTGCCAAGTCTGCCCAGAATGCATATAAACAATTTCGTGACAAGGCAGCCTTTTCAAGATCAATGGCTGTATGTTGGGCAATTTTAACATTCTTCAAACTGTAATAATTTTTGCCTGTCACTGAAAGTCCTTGTGTTCTTTGACCAGGTAGATAAAATGGAGGAGAGGGCTCAAGGGAGAGTTTGGACTGGTAAAGATGCAGCTTCACGAGGTTTAGTTGATGCTATTGGCGGTTTCTCTCGTGCTGTTGCTATAGCAAAACAGAAGGCAAACATACCTCAAGACAGACCGGTTGGTGCTTATACACACATTCACTCTTCCAAACTAATTACTCATATTTTCATCAACAAGAATTCTGGAGGATGAAACCCGGGGTTTTGCTAGTTCAGTGTCTTGTGTAGATGTCGTAATTCATTAGCATATAAATGGTTGCAGGTTACTCTTGTTGAGTTGTCAAGGCCGTCCCCTACTCTACCAGAGATCTTGACTGGCATAGGGAGCTCTTTAGTGGGTGTGGACAGAACATTGAAAGAACTACTACAGGATTTGACATATTCGAATGGAGTTCAGGCCCGGATGGATGGTATATTGTTTCAGAAACTGGAGGAGGCTTCAGATTCAAACCCCATCTTCACTCTGGTAAAGGACTACCTAAGTTCTCTCTGACCTCAACATATGCTGTGCATAAAAGTTCATTCATGATGGATCAATACGGGGCGTGCAATGAAATCAAAGAAAGAATGGTAACAGAGTCCTCTATTTTGTTGTCAAATGCACTTTAGTTCTTATTATATTCATTGATTTGGACATTTTAATAAAAAAAATAAAACACAACCAATAATTGTAATCACCCATACATGATTTTCAATTCTCGACCTTATTATTTTCATATTTCAAGGAAAATTTTGGGAAATAATGGAATTTCAGAAGTGGTTATCATGTTAAATAACCAAATTTAGGATGAAAATAAAGAAAGCTTGATATTCTAGTGTTGAATGCTTCCATTTATCTATTTACTTTGATCCGGATGATATTACTATTTTGGGGAACATGGCAATAACTGTTGTCAACCTAAAGCACATTTAGAATTTTCGTTTATAATTTTGTTATCTAGAATTTGGCCCAGACAAGATTTTGCCTGAACAATCAAGTCGTAAGTGTTGGAAAAATTTTCTTATGAGCTAACATTAATTGAATGATTTGTTTTTGCAAAAACTGGTTAATGGATAGTTATTCATAATGATCCTCAACTTTAATCAGGACTGTTCTTCAATAGCTTTGCATCTTTTTAGAAACCCAATTGAGTGGCAAGTGTAAGCTATGATCTCAATAGTTTATTGTGGGGATGGGACGACATAAACCAATATCGAAAGATAAAAGCTAGGTCCCTTTAGTCCGTAGTCAATCTGTTTTTTTCATTGAGAGCCACTATAGTTGTTAATTTGGATCATAAAGAGGAAGACTTAGTTTGTAATCCACTGTAATAATCAATTATTTGTGATGGCTTAAACATGTATGTTATTCAATGTAATTTTCTATAATTGTCAATATCCTTTATTCATGTAAATGATAAATTATTCTACATGTAGTATCGTATGTATTTACATGATTTAGGTCTACAATTGAAAATTGAAAAAATAAAATTTTATTTTTACATTTTGGGCAAACTGACCAGCGATTGTGCATGGATTTTTGTTTCGTTTGATTGTGAAACCACAGGCCTTTTGTTCCTCTTGTTATAAGCCTAAATCGATATTGTGCAATTTCTGCTGTAAATTATAAATTGGTTTTCAAATTTTGAATTTCTTGTTCAAAGATTAAAGAAAATTTTTATTTGTACAAATTATTATGTTTTACTCAAATTAAACTCTTAGAACTTGTTGTTCACATATATCTTAGTTGATATGTTTTTCAATTTCGGGTTTTTGGCTCAATTTGGTGGAAATTGAAAAATCGACAAGTGGGTTTGGTCCCTAGATCTATTCTGCTTATATTTTTAAAAAATTGAACAAGCATTGTGGAGTTTTTTGTTCTAATTAATGTTGTGTGAGAGGATTTTTACATTGTTTAAGTAAAAATACATGTAAAATGAGGTCGTAATAGGTGTTAAAATAGAATTTTTAGATCTTGGCTATGGAGGTTTAAAAACCGAATTTTGTTGTTCAAATATAGAGATCTTTAAGTTGTTGTTGTTGTTGTTTTTTTTTTTTTTTGATGATTAAATATCTTATAATTGTTAGAAACAACCTAAATATTAACACCCATCGAAATCCTGTTAGAAAAACTTTTTTCAATGACGGTAAGTCGGGTCATAACGCCTTAACCAATCTGCAAAAATTTCACACATTGTCGGGAGGTTGAAGATGAACTCCAGCATATGCTACACGTATCACATGTGGCACACATTCGCTACTCATGGTCAAGTGCTGGTAAAAAAATCAATCCGTGAGTCCGTTTGAGCCCCTGTTTTTTCCTGTGTTCGTTTTTCTGTAATACATTTTTTGGATATACATTTTTATTTTTTTTGGGGGGATAAAAAACATGACAAATAATTATTACTTATTTATGGTGATTTAATTAAATTAAAATTATTTTTGTTGAAAATTCTACTTAAATTATGTTAATATACATGGAACAAGAGTGTAATACTCACTCTCTCTCTAGATTGAAAGTTTTTCAATCATACTCTTCTACTTGATCTAAATCATATAAACTAGTTAAATAATTAGTTTAAAGTGTAGTAAAATTGTTGTTCAAATTATTGCAACTATAATTTATCTTAATACTGAAAGTACATATTGTGATTTATTTTATTCGTTATTTCTGATCATGTGCATATATATATTGGTAATATGCACTATTGTTGATGGACAATAATTTTTTAATTTTCCTCATTTTGGAACGTTGCATGTGAATTGTTGAGGTTATTTCACTAAAGTGATTTGATCATCAAAATTTGTAAGATTTTGAGTTCCTGTTTTGTTGATGAGGAACATTTTAAATTAACTTGTACAATCGCTTACCCAAGAGGGGTTATTGTGCAAATTAATTTAATAACATGAGGATATTGATTGAAATGCAAACAATTTAGATAAACTTTATTTGTCCAAAAGAAATAAAATTTTAGATTATCTAGGTGATCCTCACGTTTTATGAATATTGTTAATTGTGGAATCTACCCAAATGGGAGTTTATGATGATACAATCGATTCTTATATTGTATTACTTATGCTTATTTAACCATTTTACTTATTGCCCATAATTGATCTAGTTGCAAATTTTTTGTCAATCAGTTTCCTTGGTTAACAACAATAATGCTATAATTGAATTCTTAATGGGTCGAATTGTAAGAGATGGAGATCAGACATAGAGTATACTTTAGGAATGATGGATTTGGACATGGCTTTGCGTGAAGATGAACCTTCTAAGCCTACCGATGAAAGCATTGAAGTTGAGAGAGTTCATTTTGCGAAATGGGAAAAGATCAACCGTTTTGAGCTCTTATTTCACCTGATATGTCCACAATAATAAAATAATAATAATAATAATAATAAATAATAATACTCAATATTCTTTCAGCATCTCCTCGAGGAATACCCGAAAGCAACAATGTTATGAATCTATGGTTGCCAGGTCAGACACCATATATATGATGAATGCCAGTTTGGCACTTCATGGATGTCTGATGAATATGAGGTACGCATCTTCGGACTAAATTGAAAACAAATGACATTCCTATTCTTAGATAAATTCATTGTTCATCAAGCCCTCAAATTCTGCCATATTCTTTTCGAAATAAATTAAAAATTGCATACAACATTAGATTAGACTTAGGGTGTGAATGACCTTATCACTAAGTGTGTGGTTGAGGAAGAAAAGCTGAAAAGAGAAAAGAATGAATATGCTCATTTAGTTGCTCTTGGAAAATCGAATAATCAGAAGAGAGTTGAAAAGGCTAGAAAGCCCAACTTCTAGAGTCATAAGAAAAGAAAGAATTTCAAGAAGAGTGGGAGTGAGAAGCATAATAATGGAAATGGGATGCGAACCATGGACCTTAAGTGCTATCCTTTACTGTAAGGGTCACAAGAGGGTTGATTGCTTTAAGTTTAAGACTTGGCTAGAGAAGAAAAAGAAGGAACAGGGTATGTTATCCACCCATGTCTGTTTTGAATCTAATTTAGTTAATGTTCCTTTAGATTCATGGTGGCTTGATAGTGGTGCTATTGTTCACGTTGCTACTTCTTTATATGGGATAAGAAATTTGAGGAAGGCAAGTAAAAAAGAGTCAAAGCTTAAAGTTGGCAGTGACTTCGGGATTGATGTTGAATTTATTAGAATTGTTGTTTTAGAATTAGATTATGGTTTTTAACTTGTTTTAGACAATGTTTTTTGTGTACCTTTGTTTAGAAGGAATTTAATTTCCCTTTCAGTACTTGACAAAGTTGGATATAACTTGACTTTTGCAAATAAAAGAGTTGAGGTGATTTATGACTCTAAAATGATTGACAATTGTGTTTTGTTTGATGGGCCTTATAGATTGTCGTTGTTATATGCTTGTTCTTACAATGTTGAAAACACTGTTGCTAAAAAATCTTTGACTAAAGAGAGATCTTCATTGTTGTGACATAAGCGTTTAGGGCACATTTCTAAAGAGCGAGTAGAACACTTAATTGATTTTGGGATTCTTCCTCATATTGATTCTAATGACTTAGAAATTTGTGTTGATTGTGTGAAAGGAAAATTGACAAAAACTAAGAAAAAGGGTGCAACTCGTAGTCAAAATTTGTTGGAGATTGTTCATACGAACATTAGTATGCCTTACTCCTCTACCTTGTGTGGCAACAAGTACTTCATTACATTCATTGATGATTTCTCTCGATATGACTATGTATTTTTTATCAAAGAAAAGTCAAATGCTCTTAAAATGTTCAAAGTCTTTCGCACTGAAGTTGAGAAATAATTGGGGAAAGTCATCAAGATTATGCAAGATCGATAGAATTTGGTAGAAATGTATGGGAGCATGGTGATCTTTACGGACCACAAAAGGGACCTTTTGCAAGGTACCTATAGGATGATGGTATTGTTGCTCAGTATACTATGCTTGGTAGTCTTGAACAGAATGGTGTGACAGAAAGGCGTAACCGCACTCTTATGGAAATGAAGAGGAGCATGATGAGTAGATCAAATTTGCCATAATATTTATGGGGTGAAGCCATCAAAACAACAACCTACATTTTGAACCGTGTTCCTAGTAAGTTAGTGCCTAAAACACCTTTTGAACTATGAACTGTAAAACCCAAGAAAAATTTAATTTTTCTGAAAAAGGATAAAAATGTAATTTCGGTTGAAAATTGAAAATTTTCTAGATCTTGGATGACGAAACGTGCTTCATCGTTGAATTCGTCTCTTGAAATCTAGTTGCCCCGTCGAATTTTGTTAAATTTCAAGACAGTCATAATTTCGCGTTTTTCGAAGTATCGAGTGTCGGGTGACACATGGAGAAGGACACATGGCATGAGAGCCATGTGGTGCAGAGGGTGACACATGTTACATAATGCATGGTCCATGTGTAGACACATGGCATGTGGGAGGAGGTCTCTCTCATCTCAAGATAAGATTAACAAATAAAACAAAGAAAGAAAGAAAGAAAATGAAGAAAAGTCAAAAGAAGGAAAAAATGGCAATTTTTGGCAGAGAGATGGACAGAGAGGAAGAGTGAGCGAAGGAGAAGAGAGGTGAGGAGTGAGAAGCTATAACTTCTCTCTAAGATTTACGAAAATTGGGCCCTCGGTCTTTGTCGAAGCAAGAAGAAAAGTCGAACCACACATTGAGAGCTACACGTGGGTACCAAAATCTTAGAGTTTCGTCAAACTCCACTAGGTAGATAATTTTCCTACTTTGATTATTTCTAACATAAAAGCCATTTAATGGCATGGCCATTCTTCGGGGCTGTAACTAGCAGTGTGATTTAGTCACAAGATTTTGGGACTGGATATTAGAAATTTTCGGAACTATTTTCGGATAGTCAGGTGAATTTCGGGATTTTTTGGGCGGTCGGGACTAAAATTCGGGATCCCATTTTCGAGTTGATCAGGAGATGGATTTTGGGACTATTTTCGGATAGTCGGGACTAAGATTCCCGGGTTGTTTGGATAGTCGGGAGTGAATTTTTGGAACTATTTTCGGACAGTTCGGACAGGATTTTGAGAAATTTGTTCGGGCGATTCGAAGTGATTACAAGCAGGTGTGTCTTTGTTTTTTTATGTATTATGAAAAAAAATTTGAATAACATGTTGGTTATTAATGAAAATCATGTTAATGCATGCTTATGGATGTATTGACATAGAATTTATGATGGATGTAAATTATATGTAGAAAATAGAATTATCCATGTGTTGAATATGTTGCATGTAGTTTTCATTTTGCATGTAACATGTTATATTATGAAATTACATAATTGCATTTCATATGCACGAGGACATCGCGTCAAGTCGGGTGTGTGTGTATGGTATTGGTTATTCACCATTCTTGGTGAATGTGTAGTGAACTCGGAAATAGGATAACGTCCAAAATCGAGACTCACGGTTGTATAAAACAATAAAAAATATAAATCACGTGTATTTGGGCGTAGCAAGATGGGGTAGATCCCCCCCAGGGTGAAAGACCCAAATTTATATGGGGTTAGACATGATCATCGGCGGTGAAAGCCCGTAAAAATTTTGGAAGGCGCGCAACGATCCTACGGTGTGACCCCGAAAAAGATGTGGCCCATAAATAACACACGAGATTTGATATATTAAAATAAATATCGGAGGGTTGTCCAATGAGTTAAGTCATTGGGTAAAACACCAATGACTAGTTTTCACACTTGGTAGTCGCATGTATGAGGGAGTCGGTCAGGACTTGGGTTATGGGAATGAGGAGTCTCATCTTATGTATGACATGAAATATTCCATATAGGATTGTATTTCTATATGAAATATGGTTTGATGTATATATGTCATTGCATGTGCATTTAGGTGTGGAGTAGCCCTTGTAGGAGAATTTTTCTATTGGGCATTGCATATCTCGTCGTGGGACCTCCTTTTAGGTACAGGTAGTGTACAGGGAGACGGTGCTCCGACGAGGCCGTGATTGTGAAGGAGGCCGACATGTGGCCTTGAGAATACACACAAAGCATCCAGGATATGGTTGCTAGTACTAAGAGAAAGGAGAATCAATCTTCTTATAGTTCGGAAGAAGCAGGCTTCTATTCCTGAGGATTTGAAGGGGGCCAGGTAGGAGCTATCAGACGAGGCCCGGACTAGGGCTTCCAGTCAGTTAGGATTAATGACATGTTTCCATTGCCATTAGCCTGGACATATGAGGTGGGATTGCCCTCAGAGGCAAGGATCCCAAGGTTTTGGGACAATGCAGTCCCAGTCATCAATGGGACAAGCGTGGACATAGTTTGTTCCTTCTCACCCCAATGTGGGCCATGGGAACCGATGTCAGTCCTAGGGTGCTACCTGACACTGCTATTTCATGAATGGGCTACATGGGCGAGGCATGGAGTCGAAGTCGAGCGAGACTTAGAGTCGGTCACTTGAGAGACCCGAGGGCATGTCTACGTTGTGATACATGATGACTTGCGAGATCAATCGATATATAAGTGCGGTTCGGCTCTCACACTTCTTGATAAGAGTGTTGTTTAAATGCGGGTGCATCGTATTCATGTTTATTGCTGCATCTAGTGTGGATGTTTTGGGTTTAGAGGTGGAGACCTTGGATGAGCCGTTACAAGTGAGTTCTCCCCTAGGGACTAGGGTGAGCATTGATAAGATATTTCGGGATGTGAGTTAGAGATCCCAGGGATTCTGCTCATGGTGGACCTTTGGGTAATGGACATATAAGATTTTGGTGTCATTCTTGGCATGGATTGGTTAACGGCTGTTGACCGCTATATGTATAGATCAAATTTCTTCTATTATTACCAAAAGACTATTACCTAATCCCCAGTGATGGCGCCAAAAACTTGTTGACCAAAATATGTATAAATCAAATTTATGCTACTATTACCAAAAGATTATTACCTAATCCCCAGTAAAGGCACTAAAAACTTGTTTAGACCAAATAGAACTTGTATGCTCATAATAAAAATGGATTTGTCAATGAATTTATTGAAGATTTAGTTTGGTCATGATGCTGCAAGTGCACAGGTCATACAAGTAATAAAAGTGGACCTATAGGTCCGAGATGCTCGTTCCCATGATTGAAAGAATTTAAAGTTCAACTACCCCAACTACTCAAGTTCCACACTATTTGAACTTCCATTTCATAAAATTTTCAGTAACCTAACTAAGAATTCCATTATCTGAATTTCTAAATCTATTATAAAAGAAATAATTAAAATCCTAGACCTAAACTGGACTGAACCAGATTATTACCGGAAGTAGACACTGGGATTTCACTGTTGTGAAATTATCAATTCCTGCAACATAATCTAATTCTATTCTATCATGAATTGGAATCTAAAATTGTCAAAGAGGCGAGGTAGTATAGTTTGGATTTCTCCTTAACCATACATTTCACTAATTAGAGAGTCATGTTCATTTCTAAAACATATGTCTAACCAATTACTTGTAATCAAAATTTCTTTATAAGATATGAGTATTTTTTTTTCCAATATTTCATACCCATTTCTTATGATTGCAGATTTCTTGCTTCCCAAGACAGGGCCATTGCTAGATTTCTACAAGATGAATGATGTCTCATCCTTGATATCTTAAAGAGTTCTCCCTTTCCTTGATTATATCTAAGCTAACACATGATCAAGATCATTGCTCTAGATCAAGGAGAGGTCTTTAATTGATTAAATTGATAAATCCCTCAACTAATTCTCAAACCATGAATAAATTGATGATTTATCTAAGTAATCTTTTAGAGCTCATTAGTTCTTCAATATTAGTCTAGCATACCCCAATGCTTGCATCCATGCTCTCGGAATCTCCATCTAAAATTGTCCTTTCGAAGGCCTCACGAAATTAGAGCTAGATAACGGTCTTTAAATAGGTATAAGTTACTAATGTAGGGAACAATTCACTTCATGAACAACACCATTCAAATAAACTCAAAATTATAAATCCAAGAAATCTCTTTCTAGTATGCGGGAAGGAGCCCATGTAATATCGGATCTTTCTAGCGGAAGTTGTGTTCTCGGCGAATCACAGTGAACACTAAAATGCGATAAGGGAAATTTCCAATGTAGTATGTCATTGAAAGAAATGAATTCCAGCTTTTATCTAAATTTCATTAAATTCAAATAGTAATCGGAATTGATCTTCAACAATTTAGCTTAACTTCTAAACTTCTAACAATTCACTGTTTCAAGTCCAGTACACAAATTGAAATTCTATGCTAAATCTAATCTACGAAGAAAAGAAAATAAAAGAAAAATATAATACAAAAGAGTCCTCAACTCCCAGATCTCTGGTTTTTTAAGTCGATTAATTGCCTCACTTTCTCGAATTGTTTCTATTTATAGAGCCACAGAAGTTTGGGCTCTACATAAAGGTGCTACATTGTGAATCCCAAAATTACGGCCGGTTGCATTCCACATCGCGACACGAAAGTGTTATTTATGTGAGTTTTAAATCTTTATCGCGAGGTCTACGTACAACATGTCTGATTAATACATCGACACATTTCCTATCTCCTTCTTGGATTGATCGTAATATGAAATTTCCTTGGTCGCGACAATATTATTTTCTTCAGCATATTCATTCTTTGTCACGACAGATCTTTCTTTAGCTCTTTAACAATATGTCTTGCAAGGTCTGCCGTTCTATCTATTCTATGTCGCGACAATCTTATGTGTGGTTACTGGAATAGTTATGTTGCGACATCGACAATTGTGTCGCGACAATGTTTATGTGCAGCTTCTTCAAATTGGTGTCGCGACCCAGTTTGTTATGTCGCGACCGCATGTCTATTTGGTTCTTGTTGTAACAATGTTTCTTGTATTGTTAGCATTTTACATCGCGACCCGGGAAAGTGCGCCATGACGAGTCATATCGCCATAACCTGATTTCTTGTTGCAGCTTCATTTTGATCTTGCGACATAGCCTCTTGGTGTTGTCGATGTTTGCTGTCGCGACAGGACTTTTCTGTATTCAGCTTATATTTGTGTCGCGACCCAGTTTGTTATGTCGTGACAAGACCTTTCTTCCTTGTGTTGGAATCTTCATCGCGACATAGAAAAGAATGCATCGCGACCTTATTCGATTAATGTTCGACATCTCACGTCTCATGACCTTAAGATCCTGATGCGACATAAACATCTCTTCAGTTTGAAGTATGTCGCAACATTGGAGTCTTTTATTGCGACCAGGTCAATTCATTAAGAAAGCATCACATGTCGCGACCTTGTTTATCTGTCACAACCAGCTTTTCTTCTTCCTTTAGCGTCGTGACATACATTACCTTGTTGTGACAGAGGTCTTTCTCTGAAGCTCTTCTTCTGTCTCAACTAACTTTTCCATGTTGCAATAATTAGTGTCGTGACAGAAGATCCCTTGTCGCGACATAGTTTATGTTTTTTGCCTGTTTCATTTGTCGCGACAGATTGTTCCTGGAGTTGACATCTTGTTGAAAAACCTTATCGCAATATAAACTTTGTTTGTCTCAGCTGAATTGTTAGATTCTTCCCATTCTGTCGCGACACGCTGTCATTTGTCGCGATAGAGTTCCTTTGCTATTAACTTGGACGTTTTTCGCGACATACAAAACTCTATTGCGACATAGACTGTTGCAATTGCTCTTTTTCTCTTCTTTCTTACTAAAATTTTCTCATTTTTGAATTAAAACCTGCAAAACACCAAGTTGGTGAATATTCCATAATTTGGCATTAAAATAGATCTGAATATATTAAAAATAAGCCTGAAAAATGGATTAAAAATAGATGAGTGACTCATCAAATTCCCCAAAACTTAAAGTTTTGCTTGTCCCCAAGCAAAGAAAAGAAAATTTTGTTTGCCCTCAAAAAATTCAGCTTTTTTTTAGGGACATTTTTCTATTTTCTACTGCAATCCTTTTTGATTTAGCTTCCTGAATTGGAACTAGATAGTTGCAGCATGGTTTCAAATTTAGTTTTCAATTCAGACTTAGGAAAAAATTTCAATTATTGTCACAAAACAAACTAATGATTTCAGAAATGTAAACAATTCAGTCAGTTCCTCCTGATATGTGAGTGTGTGATGGTCTTCTTTCCCTTTCTCCTTGGCAAAATTAGCTAATCTTCTAGGGCCTTACACAATTATTGTATATCATTTTAAGTCCCATATGCTTATATTTCATATTAGTCTCCACTAATGTAGGCAAGTACAACCTTCAAGATCAATTAGGTCTTTTAGGCTTGTAAAGTTTATAATTAGTGACACTGATAATCAGCTAAAATTACTCCAGATTCCATCTCATCTTGCACTTTATTCTATCCTTCATCTAATTTTTTTCACCATGTTTAAAAGAACATTCCCAAACTTGATCCGATGTATCATACCTGCATACCTCAATTTTAATTCATTTATCATTACCCATCATTTCAAATTCCTTTTGATAGAAGCCTTTTTGTTTTTCTTTTTACTTTTCAAAGATGTTTATCAAGCAATGCCAGTCTTTTTAGGCTTTCTACCACTCTTAGAGAATCCTCAAGTTAGCAACCCCATACCGCTGACATTGGGTACTAGGTATTAAAATTAATCTCATGAACTAATTCAGTCTGAAGAGAGGAATGCCATAAGACAAAATTTATCCCATTTTGACAACTCACAATCTTGGACTTCTTTCTGTATCTCCCTTTCTCCCTTTTTCCTTCACTTGTTCTCTCTTCTTTTTCATCATTCATTCTCGCTTTTTTTCAAATCAAAATAACATTCCCCCCAAATTCATCATATTTTCTTTGCATTTTTATGGTTTTTTCCTCGAAACCGCAATAAAGGGTTCTTTACTGTTATAAGATTACAGAACAAATGGCGTTTTGAGATTTCCTTGACTGTCAGGTTTAATGAAGAAATTAGACAATTTGGCTAAATTCGAACTGGTATGCATATGCATACATACGAGGGTAGACTCGAAGCACCAAACTTAAAGATGGCCTATATAACTTTCGTTAGTAGTATTGCTCAGGATTTCATCTGACTAATAATCTAATGTGTTCTATGACACGGGACCATTTGAACGTGATCAACCTTAAGATGTCCCTGTAATCTTTCACAATTTGTTAAGTGACTCACTTTCACTATGTGCATTGTTTGTTCGTGATTTTTATCGATCTTATCATTTAGTACAAACAAATTTCAAAAGCCTTATTTGTTCTTCCTATTGAGTACATCTTCCTAATCTAAACATTCAACTTCATTCTTGTTTTAAACTGCAACTTCCTTTTCCAATTCAGTGAAGCCTACCACAATGCATCTATCAAAGGGTTGTTTGGCTTTGAAATTTGTTGTTGTGTTGTTTTAATCAAGTAAAGAAATTCATTTTGATCATGCATTAAGCTCACAACAATACAACACAATCACAATTGTAATCAAGTATTTTCAACCTAACATGCTGCAGAAATTAAACACTTTGATCTAGGTAGTTGTTTTCTTCTTTATTCAACTAAGCAGTTATGAAGCAAAGGAAATTAATCAAAACACACCAATCAATCAAGAACGCTGTAGCACCCCATTCCCGACTAATCTGCTTCGATGGTCCGACCGAGTCCCAAGTTGCTCTAATATCACCTAATCACCTATAAAATCATTTCATCAAAATACTTCAGAGCGCACTTCGCTTGGCATAAAATTCCTTTTCAAATATGGAAACGTTTTTAAAGGGGTAAGCCCATTACATTTCATTTATACAAAAGTACAATTACTATAAAGGCATATCAAGACTTTTCAAATGATTTACAAAATAAATATTCAGAGTTCAAAATGTTTTTGCAAAATATCAAAGTTAAAAAAGAAACATGACATGAATGTGCATAAGTTCGGCATACCCGCAATTCCTTATTTATGACTCACGCCCTTGATCCTCGGTCCGCTTGATCACTATCTCACTTGACCGCAAGACGCAGAACACGCCAAGATTTTCACGCTAGCTGTTCTATACAAATCCATTCTTCGCCTTCGGGCGACCAAATCATGTAATTTAACAATTCAAAACTTTCAATGCTGACGATCATCAATACAATACATATACTGCTTTAAATACAATCATTTATAGTTCATTGATCATCCCAAGTATACACTTTCATATTCAATACAATCATGATGAATCAAATCATGCATTTACAATGCTCTTTTCATTTCAATCGCAAACACGCTTTTCAATTCAAATATTTCACAATCAAATCAATTCAATTATGCTCGTAACCATTTCCTACTTCTACAATTCAATTCATATGCTCCTTAATGAATTTAACCCATGCTTTTCAGATATTGCGATATCGAATCACTGTGAACGGTCTCACAATGCAGGCTCTAGATAAAAAACGGTTTTATAACACAAGATACTCCCGCTGGTCATTGACCGGTTATTAAAAATCAATTAATGAACACTATCTATACTATCCCACTGGGTTACGGATCGGAGTGACACATCAATACAATCGTTCGCAGTATTGTTATTTTGACCCCTATTGGTATACTAATCTATCCTTAATGCGAAATAAACGGTTAACATTCATTTAAGGGTGTTCAAATCCTTTATATCAAAATACAGTACAATATGTACATTTGTATAAATAATTCATTTTCAATAATCATGCAATTTTCATATGCAAACATTTCACAATCATTTGCCTCAAATCAATTAAAACAAATCAATATGCTTGTCATATAAATTTAGAACAAACTTTTCAAATATTGAAACGAGAATAGGAGAAGATAGAACAAACCAAAATCATCGCTTTTATTCCGAACTTTAATCTTATCCTTCAATGCGTGGCTTTCTTCACACCTCCTATTCAAATACAATGACAATCACATATTAAGAGGTTATTCTGTGGAGTTTTGGTCAGGCGAGGTCTGCCCGACATCCTCACTGAAAAAATTTTCTGGGGACACATGAACCATAATTTGCTCATGCTTCCTTTAAGAAAATTTTAGCTCTATGAATCTATTTTTAGTAGGATTTGGAATCATCTCATTTGGATTACCCAAACTCAAGTTACGACATTTTAATGCCAAACTGGTCGTAAGATGCCCAAATTTTACTCTACACTACTGTTATTCCCAATTTCAGGGGTCTTAACTCCATAATTTGGTAATGGTTCATTCTACTCATTTGAAGATATGGTTCTAAGGTTTCTTCTCCAACTGGAATCATCCAATTTGGATCACCAAAACTGCTATCAGATTTTACATCCGTAATTACTCCAATTGCAGCGTAATTGTAATCGGCTCTTACACATAGCTCCACTTTGACAGATTTCTGGGCACTTCGGGGTAACAATTTGCATACACTTCCTTCAAGTAAATTATTCCCCTAGAAGTATATTTTACCCAGAATTTTGAATCACTCAATTTGGATGAGTGAAACTCAACTTATGGCCAAAACACTATAACAATACCCAAAATAGAGCATAATCCAGCGAGCCACCCGAGCCCACCTTAAGCCTCAGACATTTGGAGCCTTAGAGCTACAATTTGCTCCTAGTCCCTTATATACATTTGTAGCCCTATCTCTTATGGTTCTTTACCAATTTAAATCACTTCATTTGGATGATTATAACTTAATCTATAGCCAAAACAAGAACATGAGTTTTTTTACAAAATTTTGACAGCATTTTCTTTGAAAACTCAACATTTTTCTATTTCCTTACAAACACTACACAAAACCAATCCAAACCTCAATCCCAAACTCAACAACAGCAAAACAACCTCAACACAATCCCAAACTCATTTACAACCAAAACAAAACTCTTTATCCACATTTGGGGCTTCAACTCAATAGCAACAAAGGGCCTGAGCTTATTTCTACTCTCAACCTTCAAATCTTCTCTCTTCCAAGTTATTGACCTGTATGTAAGAGATGGGAAGCAAACCCAACCCAAACTTGATCTTGCAAAACCTAGCTTTTCTCCAATTTTCCTTTCTTTCCTCCCAAAAACTAGGATTTGCCTTTGGGAATGAGCCATAAGCCACCTTTTTGGCCTTTATATCACTCATTTAAGTGTAAGGCCATGTTTAGCCTTCCACACTTAGTCTCATTTCTCATAATTCTACTATTTGGTTTTTAAACATCTCATTTCCCTCAAGGCTCATGGCTACAAATGCATTTTTGGGGTTAAGTTCTCCTTAAAATGGCACATAGCTCACACTTATTCCTATTTGCACTTAAATCCCCATATTTACACTTAGACATATAAACTTGTTTACAATTGACCCTTAGGTCCTCATTTTTCACATTTCCAAATTTGCCCTTTACACTTGGGTAAATTTCTCGGGTCCAATCAATTCTCATTTAGCATATAATATTTGTATTTGACTCTTAGCCATATAATCATTTATTCAATATTCATTTAACAATTCCTGGAAAATACCCAAGTTGACTCAATTTATACCCGGAATATATAATAAAATTATAAAAAATAGTTCTAGGGTATTTTTGGGGCATTACGAACACGATTGAAAACAAAATTTTTCAACAACTGGTTTTTAACTTTTATTCAGAGGAATGATTACATATTTTGTTTAAAGAGAAAACATAATACAAGGGTTTATCTTCTTCTTTTGTAGGATTTGGAAGTTTTCAGGTTTGTGAGGTTCAAGGTTAAAGGTAGCTAAAGACGAGGAGCTTCGGGAATGGAGATGTCCGACTTTTTTTGGTCAGGTGGTTCTTCTCATCGGGAAAGAGGTGTAGCAAATCATTAGTGTACTCCACCAGTGGTGACCAATCGATTCTGCCTCATTAGCCATATTATTCATAGATCCTTCAGTTCAAGAAGGCCATCATAGGTATGTTTACTAAATTTGAATTCACTCTGGGTCCAGATCTATCATTCCATAATTTATGTCTCAGAGTTATTATCCATCTCTAGCTCTCTTGTCTCTCTTCTCCACGAGCCTAAATTCCTTGAATTGTTCTTTTTCTGTAAAGATAGCTTCAACCCCTCTCGCTTCTACAACATAAATTCGGCTTCCATCTTTTCCTCTCTCTTATCCAAAAATGAAAGCACATCTTCATATCTTTTTAGCTGCTCATTGTATAAGGTCTTTATTCTTGAGTCTAGCCTGTGCATCAATTCTCTTTCTTTCCTTTCTATTTCTTCTTTCCATTCCTCATCTCTCGCTTCTCGTTATCTGCTCCCATCGTTGTTCCCTCTTCCTAAGTCGCCTACAACAACCTTTCTGACCTTCTCCTGATGTTCACCCTTCTTCCACATTTCCTTTTTCATTGATACTAGCATCTCCATAATTTCGTATATTTCCTTGATTGCTCCGAACACTCCATTGGTTCACAAAAGGCCTCGCTTACCTGGGGAGGTGAGGAATTAGTTTGGACTTCTTCTACTTGCATCTCCTCCTCAACCAAACAATTTTGATTCAGATTCGCTCCATCCCTAACTGTTCATTTTCTTCTTCCTCAGGCTCCTCTGCCACTTCCACAATCTCCATTTCTTTCATCTTTATGCTCTTTGGGCCTTTTATCACCCCTGTCAATGTTAGGGGAGAAACCTTAGGGCAGGTTTCTTCCTTTGCCCATGTCCTCTTAACTCTAGCCAAAATACAAAGTCCGTAATCATGGCCGAATGAGGATTGTACTCTTGACATTCTTTGCGGAAGCACCTTATGGATGATTCTAATGATCTTCTGACATCAAACTTGTATCCCTTCAAGAGGCATACAAGATGATGGCTTCGTCCCTTAAGTAGTGCCTGTGATGCTTGCGGGAATTATAACGTGGTTATGAAATAAAACCACACCTAGCTTCTTCAAGGAGCCTCAGTTGATGGATTCATGATTCTTCGTTGCATTCTAATTTCCCTCTCCTACCGTCAGAATTCTGGGCAATCTTTTCATGGTCGGTTCTCTTCGAGCGCTGTACTTAAATCCATTCTTAGGATCTTTGATTTGGAAAACTTCATTAATCCTTTCACGGCCCATGTCCCATATTCCTTCGATTTAATAATAATCCTCTTCTTCATCTCCATCATGTAGGCATAAAAACTCCCCCCGATCACTACATCGGGGCCGTGGTTCAGGTTTGGCAACGCTCCAACCCTTTTTTCATTATCTCAAAGGGTGAGATGAATGTGGGCCGAACCCTCTTCTCCGATAAACCCTCACGCTTCGATTCTTCTCGCACGAGTAGGCTTCGCTCAATGAATGCTTTATCGCCTTCGCACTCTTCAAATTCTACTTTGTTCAAATTTCTTTGCTTTCTTCCTTCAAATGGTTTTATTCTCTTCCTACCTTCTCGCTCACATCGGGTCAAGTTTCACAGGTTCCGCATGAACTCCGTTTCATCTATCAGATATTCTCGCCATCATCTCACCGATTCGGGGACCGTGTTTCGGGGTTTTTCCATGGATGAGATATGAGCCTGGGTTTAGGTCTTTGAATTCTGTGGTTTCGAGATGTCGAAGAGCAGGAAGAAAGCGAAAATCAAGTGAGAGCAGAGTGGATGTGAGGCACTGAAGGAGGCGGCCTTTCGCCTTTGAAACACTCGGCCGCTTAATGGCTTAATAAATGAATGTTCTTTTTAGTCTGGTCGCGACACCAATGATTAGGTCACAACAATAACCTCGACTTAGCATCAGGAAATTCATCTTGTGACTCTTCAAATTAAAATTTGCACCCAACCTTTATTATCAAAACTTTCATGTCGCGACACACTTTAGGGTTGTCTACAGGTTACAATCCTATCACGATAAGAAAAATATTGTCGCGACAAAATTTGCTCTGTAGACATAAAGGTATGTCGTGACAGTAACTGCCTTAATGCTTGTTCCATTTTTAATATAATGTTGTGACACAGGGAAATAATTGTCGAGACACAGTTTTTCGATCAATTGGAAACTGGGCCAGTTAAATGTTGCAACATTGAGAAAAATGTCGCGACACTCTCTTCAGTCATTCAATTTGAGGTTGTGTCACAACATTCTAACTTTGTGTCACGAAATAAAATTGCCCTTTCAAATTGAGTCCAAAATTATTTATGTTGCGACATGTTAGGCATGATGCGACATTCTTTATCAACCTTGTGCCTAAAGTTTGTTGCAACATGCAACCGTGGTCATGACAAGCTTTTCATCTTATTGAAACAAGTGATGTCGCGAATTCCAATTTTCAAGGTCGAACAAAGATTTACTCCTCAAATGTCTCGTGTTTAAAACTACCTTCCACCCGCTTAATCACCTACAATTCAAATTAATTATGCAATTAGGCTTGTGAAAACATATATAGCAACATAATTTCTCAATTCAATTATGAACAACAATCATTAGCATCAAAATACTTAATCAAAGCATTTAAGCACTTAGCACTTGAAAGTTGTCTAATTAATTAGGCTCTAAAATCATCAAATTTCTCAAACCTCAACTGTGCATTATTATCTAAAACAAATTTAAGGAAATAAAAATACTCCCCCTTGTAGCTAATTTCTGCACAATTCGCCGAGGCAAAGGTGCTTTATAATAACTTGCCTCTAGCCCATATTTCGCGTCCAAAATCAAAACATTTTAGAAAATAATCAAATTTCCTAATAAACTTCTAACCAAATCAACAGTAAAGCTTCAAAATAATAAAAGTAATCAACATCAATCAAAGCACAAAAATAAAGACTCATGGATTATCTCCCCAAAGAAGCCGTCACTTTAATGTCCTTAACACACAAAGCCAGCAGAGTGTCTTTAGTTTCAGTAATTTTCTTTTCCCTTTTCCAAATCTAGATCTACCTCCTTTATGCTTCCTCTAAGATAATGCTTTAGTCTCTGATTGTTTACTTTGAATTCACTTTCAGATTCAGTCTTCAATGTTATTGCTCCAAAGGGTGTACTTGCTACCACTGTGTATGGACCAATTCTACCACTTTAGCTCTCGAAATAGCTTTTTAGCCTGAGTTGTATAAGAGAACTTGCTCTCCCGCTCGGATTCTCTCCTTAAGATCTTTGATCATGCCACCTCTCGTCTTTTCTTCAGATTCCCATCACATGTTTGACTTCCGCTCATTCATTCGGGAGTAGTCTCTTTCCTTGGTACTGAAAGCTCAATAACTGTAGCTTCTTGATGATCTACATACTTGTATTCCGGGCCTAAGGACATAAAGTTTTCATATAATTCCAGATGGGGACATTCCAATTGAGTTTTCAGGCAAATTTCTATAAGCCCACAAGCAGCATCATCCATTTTTTTATAGACCAGCTCTTTCTATTTTGCATCAACTATTTCAAAATTTTCTTGATCTCCCTATTACAAATTTAAGCTTGTCCATTTGATTAAGGGTGATAAGCCAATCCCATTAGATGTTTGATTCCATATTCAAGCCATGAGTTTTGCAAAAACTTTACTTGCAAATGGCTTCCTCATCACCGATGATTGTTCTGGGTGCTCCAAATCTACTCAAAATGTTTCTTCAGATAGAACCCTAACCATTGTGATGACATCACTTATGGTGGCGGGTCATGTCACCACTGATACATAATTCATAGTTAGAGAATGTACATATTACAAATGATGATGGGAAAGGTCCCATAAAAGTCTATTCCCTATACATAAAAACTGCACTACAAGAATTCTTCGTAGGGCATTTCATTTCTTTCATTGCTGTCACATTCTTCGACAAGCATCACAATGTTTTACCCATTCAAAACAGTTCTTGAATAGAGTAGGCCAATAAAATATTGATTGGAGAATTTTCTGGGTTGTCTTGTCTCCTGTAAAGTGTCCTCCATATGGTGATGCATGACATTTCTCTATAATACCACTTTGTTATGTTTCTGGGACACATCTCCTTATGATCATATATCCTCCTTCTATATGCAGAGAGCTTCATCCATATATAATATGCAATCAGCTCTCACTTCTCATCCGCCGGTAGCCGAATTCAAATGGCATGACTTCACAAGCTGGCACCACTATATCTCGCATACCAAGGTGTTCAGACCGATAACATAAATATCATCAGAAAATTCTTATGCCATTTCGTCTCCTTCGCTCCAAAGAATTCTCTTTCAATTTAGACAAGGATCTGCCATCACATTGTCACTACCCTTCTATCTTTACTTCAAGATCAAACTCTACAGTAGTACCATTTGATCTCGTGTCTTGGCTTGGCATCCTTATTTTTCATTAGATATTTAATTGCAGCATGATCAGTTTGTATTACAACATGGGACCCCAATATATAAGGTCTGAATTTTTCATAAGCAAACACCATTGCTAACATTTCATTATCTCTGGTGGAGTAGTTCTCAGGCCTCATCAATGTTTTGTCAGGCATAGTATATGGCCTTGAATATCTTTTTTAGTTCTCTCATTCCAATACAAATTCTATCAGATAATCAATCGACATCACACATAATTTCAAACTTTATCGTCTAACTGCGTCAACATGATGGGAACTGATACTAATTTGGATTTGATTTCCTCAAATGTAGATCTGCATGATTCACCAAAATCAAATTTTGCATCTTTTTCCAATAGTCTACACAATGGTCTGGAGGTTTTTGAAAAATCTTTTATGAACCTTCTGTAAAATCCAACATGTCCCAAGAAGTTTATTCCCTTCACATAGAGGCGGATATGAGGAGTTTTTATAACAACAATCTGCTGCCTACTTCAATCCATCGGCCAAATTCAGGCCTTTTAAAACAATACCTTTAGTTACCATGAAATGACATTTCTCTCAATTTAAAGCTAGATTTTTGTCTTGGCACCTCTAAAATATTGTTTCTAAGTTTTTCAAACAATCTTCAAAACCGGATCCATATACTGAGAAGTCATCCATGAATATTTCCATAACCTCTTCCACCAAGTTAGAAAATATAGACATCATATATATTTGAAAGGTGGTAGGAGCACTACATAATCCAAATGGCATCCTTTTAAAGGCAAAGGTGCCATAAGGACATGTAAATGTTGGATTTCTCCCGATCCTCTAGGCTATTGCAACTGCTATAAACTTAATATCCATCAAGAAAATAAAGAATGGAGTCCCTTGCTAACCCGACCAACATTCGGGTCAATGAAAGGTAGAGGATAATGGTCATTTCGTAGCAGCAGTTAAGTTTCCCTGTATCATACATACTTCCATCCCGTCACTTGGTTTGTTGGAATCAATTCATTCTTCTCATTTATGATCATAGTGAATCCTCCTTTCTTTGGAACCACATGTACTGGGCTCACCTAAGGACTGTTTGAGATTGCATATATGAAGTGATGAATACACATTTGAGTGATAATTATAAGAGAATCGAACACATTTAAACCACAATGTACTCACATTTGGCATAAGAACATGTACTTCTAATCTCTTCTGTGTTTTTAGATTTGTGCAGGTTTTTCAGGTTTAAAACGTAAGTGCACAAGGAGGCAAGCTCGGAAAGCCAATATGAAGCAATGTGGAGGTGGATGACAATCGACTAAGTATCTAGAACCCCACACAAGGAAAGATCGAGGATTAAGTCCACTAAGAGGATTCTAAAGTCCCACCTGGTGAGAACTCAATAAAATTGGTGGTGATTGTGTCCTACCTAGGACTTAAAGTCCCACCCAGAGCACTTGGCCGAAAAGTGGCGTTGAGCAACCCTACCCAGAGAACCTTAAAGTCCCACCTGTGAGACCTTATGAAGCTTCATGGGAATGGTCCAAGAATTCCACTCCATACGCGAGGGCACTCTGGCAAACCAAAATGGGAGGATCACTTTGGAAGGACTATAAAAGGAGAGGATACAAGCATTCGAGGGATCTTCTTTTCAGGGAAGTTTTTTCACTTCTTTTTAGTTCTTCAATCTCTAGTGGTTTTGGCACAATAGTTTTTCTCCATCTTCT
Source organism: Tetrastigma voinierianum (assembly GCA_016808115.1). Lineage (NCBI taxonomy): Eukaryota > Viridiplantae > Streptophyta > Magnoliopsida > Vitales > Vitaceae > Tetrastigma > Tetrastigma voinierianum. Next base: position 328,041 of record JAEQBH010000263.1, on the reverse strand, counting down.
CTAGAAAGTGGCAATTTCAGAGATCCGCATTTCGATTTCCTCTTTTGTAGTTTCTGGACAGAGAGTTTGCAATCTTTTAGCACAAATATTTGTTCTACTTTAAATCTTCATATTATATATTCCTCATTCTCGCTTACAAGTTAACTTTGATTTCTTCAAGATCTCCGTTTTTTATGATTAATCGTTTCAACTTTATCCATCTGTTATAACACTTTATGGAGTTCTAAACCCTACTAAGCCGGGATCATACTCTGGGAAACCCACCCGATCAAGGCAAAGTCCCTCAATTCCCATTGATTTTAAACGGATCGTGTGGTCATTGATCACTTGTGTAGAAAGGTTTTAAACCATTAGTCGGGTAAATTCTGACAACGTGTTAACGAGATATTTCCGGTGACATCGCCAGGTTTCGATCATAATGCCATCTTAAGGGTTCGCTTTAATTGAGAACAAGTGTTTAGTATTTCTTGATCATCTTTATTTTCCAAAGGCATTCAAAGATAAATCCTCCATCGACGACCGCTTTTCTCAATGGTTCCTTTGGGGATGAGTTTATAAAATAAGAGGTGGACTTACCTCGATCAAAGTGAGTGGAACCCTAAAACTTCAAAGAATCTGCCTTCTATTTTAAAACATTCAAACCAATCAACCATTCAATCAAACAACACAACATTACGCTTTCTTTTAAACCATACTTTTGGGAGAATAGCCTCATTGATCAACCGAATCAGACCACCTCAGGAGACACCCCAGATCCCAGCCAAGATACAATGCTGTATTTCCACTATAATTCCTACGCTGGGAATAGAATTAGGCATACTTAATCCAGACTGAAGCATTTTTGGCGCCGTTGTCGGAGTGGCGATTTCAACTAAGCCGGACCGTTAGTTAGAGGTAATTTAAAAACTGCAGATTGCAAATCCCAAGACGCTCTCCATTTTTCTTTTTATTCTTTGTTTTGCTGAGAAACTTCAATAAGTGTTTCTCGACGCAGGCATAGTGCATGTCAATACGGGCTCGCAACGAAACACCGATTAGTCGAATCGTATCCCCTAGGAGACTCGAGAAACCATTATAAGCCAAGTGTCTCAAGATAACATTTTACCTCCAATGGATAATCCCGAGAATCGCTGAAGGACTCTATGAGCTCCACAACACGGGGCAATGCTACGTCCAATAAACCCAACATAGAGGAGAAATGGTAACCTCAAAGAAATCAATATGTAGTTCCTCCCGTCCTTCGTCACGTAGAAGAACCGAGAAATTCCGCAACCTCGCAGAGGACCACCACAAATTCTCAGATTCGCCTTCCCGACATGAGGCCAACTACTCGATGAAGCCTCTGAAACCATCCGGCCTTCAATTGCTTACTAAGGGTTCAACTGAATCCTTACTCATTCATGAGGATTTTGAGGACAACTACACTCTCTCCACCGGTTCCCTCTCCACATTATCCGTTCTGGGTCTTATTTTTCTTTTAAAGGAGAAAAGCCAAAATCGGGTTCCATTCCCTCGCACCTAATCTCGATCTTTACGGAAAACATGCTTAATGAATTCCTCAATAAGTTTTTCCCTCCCCACGCATTACTAATGCCCTCATGCGAGCAATTCAACTTTTCGAAAAGTCAAAGAACCTTGCAAATGGGGTATGGGAAAGATATAAGGATCTCCATACTATCCCCATCATGGGTTGGATGTTAATAATTGCATACTTTCATCAAGGATTATCTCAGTAATAAACAAGACATCCAAATGATGTGTGCAGGAGAATTTATGAAAAGAGTGCCAGGAGGCAATTCATCTTTTCTACACTATAGCAGTAGAACGCCGAACTCGGGAGACAAACACTTTAGACACCGCTAAAGTGCATAGCACACTGGCCAGGGCGGAATCCACCACCTAAGAGAGAATGATGAGTCACAGCCAAGATCGCAATTTGACAAGGAAATTGGGAGGCCACAGAGATGAAGATAGTGAACGAGGCAGCAAGGTACCTCACTACCTCATCCCAACAGACCTTAGAGGAGCCATGTATTATATGCGATGACCCTACACACTCGACCATTAACTGCCCAAATCTTCCTCAAGTTAAGGGAGCCATTCAAATTGAACAAGCCAACGCCCTTAACTACCAAAGGAAACCTTTCAACTCCCCATACTCTGAAACTTACAATCCTGGGTGGGGTAAGCATCCTAATTTTAGTCGATAAACAGGGAGACCACCTAACCCGCCAAACAACCAAGGCCCTCATAATTATCCAAAACCAAGGTTTTCCAAATTTCCATTCCTCCATTTCGTAATCAAGTGCCCCTAAGGATTTCTGCGCGAATTCCAACTGCCGCCATCATCCACCGAACTAAGTGGGAATCAAAACTCACAAATTCTTACCAACCTCCACATAAGAGAAGTCCGGAGGACATAGTCACACAAGCTCGTACAAACTCCAAGAAACTACAAACACAGAATCTCGAACCGCTCCGAATGATGTGGATCCCAGATAATCCAAGTTAACCCCTATCTATAGTAACCTTCAACAAGAAAGGGAAACTTCCAGCATCACAACTCCATCCAAAACCCACAAGGTCAAACAATATGGAAGCGAGTTCCGCCAGGGTACCCTCGAGCATTGTAGGCTGCCACTACCCTTCTGAGCGTAAGCAGAATGACAAACATTCAACCAAGGAACCATCACAAGAGTCTCATATGAATTACGAGAGGATGAAAAATCGACACACCTCATGTCCCTAATACAAATGACAAAGATAAGCAAACTGAGAAGACAAGTCTAACCATATCCCCTCCACCTCCATACCTCATAAAGCACCAAAGAAAGTGAATAACCATGCTAAATTTATGAGTTGTTCAAGCAGTGAAACTCCAACATCTCTTGTTATTATTAAGCAAACGATCATATAAATTTCCAAGGATTTGTAGTACGTGAAAAGGAAACTAGTGTTAACAAGGAGGCATTCATGATCGAACAATCTACGTCCCATCTCTAACAACTCAGCCTTCAAAATACAAAGACCCGTGTAGTCCTACTATTTCTCATAAGAGTTTGAAATTCCAAGTCGGGCATGCCTTTGCTGGACTTCAAAGTTAACTGGCTGCCTTACCAAGATATGGGACTTGTGGTTAGGAGAATTAGAGCCAACCAATATCACCCTCCAATTGGCTGACCGTAGTGTCAAAATTCCTAGGGGAATAGTGAAGGATGTCTTGGTCCAAGTGGACAAATTCCATTTCCCCGTCGATTTCAGGGTGCTTTACACTCAACCTAAGAGTGAACCAAGGAACCCGCTTCCTAAAGAATTTTCGGTCGACCATTCTCGCAACCGCTAATGCCATCATACATTGTGTGGGGAGGCTCAATGACATTCTCTATTCGGGGAACACAGACCGCAATCCGAATATTTTCAATGCACCAAGGAATTTATACTTAAGAAGATATTGGTGAAATTAACATGGCGACCGCGGCGCAAAAATACCGGATAATGTCTCACGACGATCCTCTTGCTCACGCTCCCACACTCGACCGGGATGAGGAAGGACCACTTGGGAGTCGAATTTCCTCCACTCTATAATCGAGCATAAAGATGTATTTGAAGTTACTAGTGGGCACCTAAATTTGAACCTCCGCGCCTAAACGAGGATAAGACATTGCCTTCGAGAGAAACCACACTCCAATGAGCTTAAACCTTTACTAACACATCTTAAATATGCATTCTGTGGGAGCCGACACTTTTCCAAGAATCATATCTTCTTCCCTAGACGCGACTCAAGAAACTCAACTGAAATATCAAAACACACAGAACTCCGCTTTCTGGGGTCGACACCGTAGATATTAAGGAATTAGCCCCTTTGATTTGCACACATAGAATTCACTAGAAGAGGATATTAAACTCTTTCAGGCAAATTCACGGTGAGACTATCAACCCAAATAATGAAAGAAGTGGTGAAAAGGAAGTGTTAAAACTTCTCTGATGTCTGGGCATTTACCCTATCGCAGATAGCAAGTGGGTTAGTCCAACACGTAGTTCTAAGAAGTCGGGAGCTCACAGTAGCTGCTAATGAAAACACAATGAGCTTATTCCTACTCGTGTCACCGTGACGGGAGGGTGCGCATGTAATTATGTGAAAACTTAATGCAGTACTAGAAAGACCATTTTCCTCTTCCATTCAGGATCGATGTCAGAGCGAGTCATGTGGCATGAATTTTATTGTTTTCTCGATGGGTACTCAAGGTACAATCAAATTGAGATACTTTAGAAGATCAAGAAAAACTACATTTACTGGCTCCTTTCGTACCTTCATTTTAGGAAAATGCCTTTCGATCGCGGCACGCACTTAACTTTCCAATCCGCAGCGATGGGTATTTTCAAAGGACATGATGTAAAATCATCACTGAGATTTTCATGGATGATTTCTCGCTGTGACTCATTCGAGTGGGTCACAGAACTTACGCAAGGTTTCGAGAGGTGTCAAGAGAAAAAATCTGAGGTTAAATCGGGAGAAATGTCACTTCATGGTAACATTAAGGAATTGTTTGTGCCACATTGTATCAAAAGATGGAATCGGTTGATAAGGCCAAAGTCAACTGATTTCCAACCCTACTCCTAAGTGTGTTAGAGACATAAGGTCATTCCCGTGGGCCATGCCGGTTTTTATCGAAGGTTTATAAAAGATTTTAAAGTACATAAATTTATCTATGTATCTTTACTTGCTAAAGATGTCCCTTTCACATGGTCACAAGTTTCGTGACACTCGGCTAAGCAGCTTCAAAACCATGCTAGTATCACTCCCCAATCATGCTAGCCTCCTAATCGACCTCCCATTCGAGATCATGTGCGATGTTAGCGATTATGCCATAAAATGTTAAAGATTGCAGGGAGTGACAAAATGGCTTTCATTTACTATGCTAAGAAGATACTAGACTCCTACCAGCCAACTATACAAATCACGTAAAAGAGTTTCTAGGCAATGGTTTCGCTCTAGAAAATTCAGTCATATATCATTGCCCCGTGACCATCTTTACAGATCACGCATTTTGAAATACTCGCTTCCTAAGGTGATACGAAACCAAGGTTGACTAGGTGGGATTTTACTCACAAGAATTCAACTTTGACCATCAAAGATAAAAAGGGGGTTATAAAACGTGGTCGCACCACCTATCTCGATTAGTTCCAATCCGACTCCCATGGCATACCCATGTGTGATGTTTTCCCGATGAGCAACTTTTACCAGACATTACCCAGTGGTACGCCGACATAGTGAATTACCTAGTCACCGGCCAAATTCCAAATTCAATGGACTTCTCAACAGAAAAGGAAATTCTTGACAGATATTAAGAAATATTACTTTGATGATCCATATCTATTTAAATACTGTCCAGATCAAATAATGAGAAGTATGTGTACCGACGATGAGCAGTACGAATTTAACTTTTGCCATTCAAGCCATGAGGATATTTCGCCCGAAAAACAGCAGACAAGATTCTGCAAGCTGGGTTTTACTGGCCCACTCTATTTAAAGATTGTTTTGATTTCTGCAAAACTTGTGCTCAATGCCAGCAACTAGGAGGGGTCACAAAACGAAACATGATGCCTCTTACCCCAATTCGGGACACAAATCTTGATTGTCAGGGTATTGACTTCATGGGCCTTTTCCCTTCGCGGGCTATCTCTACATTTTATCGTCTCATCGACTATGTATCTGTTGGCCGAGGCGCTTCCAACGAGAACCAATGACCATAAGGTTGTTTTTGAAATTTATAAAGGAACATATTTTTTCTCGCTGGAACGCCGCGACATATGATGGTGGACTCCACTTTGCAATCGCATCTGAAAATCCGCTAAAAAATATGGAGTCACCCATAAAGTATCTACGCTTACTCACCTACGCATCAATGGTCAGCCGAGCTAGCCAATGTGAGAGATAAAACACATTTTAGAAAGTGACGCCGCCTAAATCAAAAGATTGGTCACTCCGTTTTACCGATGTTTCATGGGCATACCGCATCGCTTTAAACTCCGTCCCGTATGTCTCCCTATAGCTAGTTTATGGCAAGGCTCTGCCATCTACAAGAGATGGAACACTGTGCTTATCGGGTTATCAATCTTGAATCATCAATCAAGAGCAAACGCACGTTTATTTGCAGTTTAAATGAACTCAAGAGTCATGAGGGAGTCGCATGAAAGCTCCGCACTTACAAGAGCTTACCCAACCATTCCACGACAAATCCATTGCCGTGAAATCTAACCCAATCGTAAAGTGCTTCCGTACAGCCCCCCCTTGTAATACATCTATTTCCTGAAGCCCGCCTCGACGGACTGCCCTTTCTATCATAAGGTGGTCTATCCATACTGGGCTGAAATTGAAAATCCTGGACAATGACACTCAAGGTGAATGGCCAACGCCAAACCGTTCCTGAACATTTCCAACCAAGAGCACAAAGTGAAGATTCGTGACCCGCTCTACTAAAACTCTCCTTCCAAGTGCAACATCACTCTCAAATTGTTGTAAATAGTTTTGCTTTTATTTTTGTTCTCGCTGCTTTTTATTATTTTTTTACTCATCTATGCTTATTTCCTCTTCCATCACATATAAAAAAATTAGATAAAATTAAGGGGCTCTTGTTTCGTGGAGTCCTCCAATCTTGTTTGTGGGGTACTCAACCAATGCATCGGGGACAATGCTTGTCTCGTTGTGGGGGTAGGTGCACTCGGTCAATGTAACTATGCGCACAAGAGAGAAACTGGGTCAAATTTTTCAAAATTTGCCTTTTGGAATATTATGTTTTACCTATACCAGACATACCCACTGATCTCATATACTCTCCACATCATCTTAACGCATGTGCATCTTAACAAGCACACACAACGAGCCTCATTCTTCTCTCGTGAACTGCTTCTCAAGATCTACCTATTTTACTTCACCCATACTGGGCGTACTTATACAAAATTTCCCAATCTCGTCAAGGATTAGTCTATCAGGCATCAATTTAAATGGGTCATGTTAATTCCCATGCATTATAGTCTTTACTTTAACACCTTTGTATAAGTGGAAAATGATTGCAGGCCATCATTTCTCAGGCATACCGTGGGATTTGTAAAGTGTCTCAACCCGCACCCATTTTGAGCTTTGGGTTGTCAAGTTGATCTGAACCTTAGAATCCGATTCATGAACAAATGTTGATTCTCATGGAGAGTTTGAAGACATCCCAAGAATGAATCACAACATAAGACTACAAATGCGCCAATAATCTCAACAAGAGAAAGTAAACATGCGTAAAACCTCGGGATGAAGGCAATAATGTGTCAAGACGGATAGCTATGACCACCATTCCAAAAGTGAAAAATATATATATATATATATATTCATTATATATATATTCAAAAAAAAAGAAGAAAAATCGATTGAGGCAAGTCCTGCTCCAGAATTTGACAAAAACTGGCAAGAGAAAGTCCTACCAGAGAACTTTTAAAGTCCTACCAGAGGATCGGCGAAAAGTGGGGCGTATGGCTCAGAACCCAAAATGGGTTGCCTCTTCATTTTCCATTTGATTTATATTAGTCCACAAGCCAGGCCCTAGCTACTGCTCCTCTTACAAGCACTACCAAGCCTGGGATTTCGCTGTGGTTCCGGTCCAAAGTTCCAGATTGATTACTTGCAGTCAGTATTCGCACGGGGTAAGCTTTACCATTCTCCACTAGCATTGTTGCTCTTTCTCTCGCTTAGATATGGACTTTCGATGGATTTTGCTGTCGTTATTCGATTGTCAGGTTAGGGTCAGGTCAGTCTAAACGGGCGTGTGAGATCTTTCGATGCACAGGCCGCCCCAAGTTGCTCGAGACAGGTACCGATATGGTTATTTATTTCCGGGCCATCCGGGCCGTCATTTGCTATCACGCATCTCCATGGCATGCTCGAAGAATACAGAGGTGGAAGGCATCGAATTCTTCTATGGAACGAGCGCGAAGAAGAGAAAGCCCGATACCCAAATCGTTGAAAAAGAGAAAAGGAAACAAAGCTATATCCTCTTCTCGAAAGTGAGGATTTATCCGAGAGTGTCGATGAAGAGATGGGAGGCTATGGTCACTAAGACTCCGAGGGCGCAGCACGAAATGGGTTCGGGCTTAATGGTACAGAGGTTTCTCATGTGAGAGGGGCGCTAACTGGAAACATTTTTATATACTCACCCATCGTAATTATACAGAGCAAAATATGCACTTTGCATTCAGAGATGAGGGTACTGGGCTTCATTAGTCGGGAATTCTATTCTAATTTGAATAAGATCACGGTCGACTCGTGGTCGAAACCCGCGACGGGAAAGCAACTTTCCGTGTCACTCTCACTCGGGATAGCACATGCCTTGCATTATGTCTGGCCCCGACGTTGCCGTAACGGCCTTATCCACTCGTACATTAGTTTCGATGCCCAAATTTTCATCGAGGCTATGTGCACCCCATCCCGTACCTATGAATGGATTACGAGACAAGAATTATTCGAAAGTTAAAGCCCGAATACGCCCGATGAACAAGATCATCCACAATCGTTCGGGTCGAATGGTTGGGTGAAAAGCTTCCTACCAAGAATGTATCTCACTATACACGAGGTTATGACTGAAAGCTTATTGATTATGCACTAGTCATTCGTGCGCGACGAGAGTTTTTACAAGATTCGCTGTCAAACCGGAAAGTATTCCATTCCCTCACTTGTGACTACATCAGAGAAGAAGCCGATGGTGCAACGCTTAAAGAAAAGAGAGTGATACCCCCAAGCAGAGCATCACGACTAAGACTCGCGGCGGTTTCCGGCAAAATTACTAGGCCACAAATTTCTGCCTCCAAGTGTACCTCCTCTGGGACCACTTTTCCACGCCCGAAGACTCCATGAAAGACATCGCCTCAAAGGATCGAGCGCGATCAAGGGGGTGGTTCAAGTGTGTATCCGGAAGTGGCGTACTGACCGATCGCCTGGCAGTCCGAGCCACATCTTCCATGGTGAGCCAACGATACGTGACGCTACCTCTCCCATTTGTAGGAGAGTCAAGAAAGTTACGACTCGCGTGACGAGATCATTCTCCTCCGACGGATGAGGATGACACGCATAGCCGCACCAGGGCCGCATCGCAGGAAGTCGCACCCGTAAAGCACCTTAGCCATGTCATGCCAACACCCGCTTTGATTTTTCCTTTCTTTCATTAAACCCGCGGGTCATTACAAATCGTTAAGACTCTCTTTGATTCGACTTAGTTTTCTTCGCTCCTTTTTAGACTCTATGCATGATGGGTTGGCATGTTTTATGCTATATGATTGTGTACTTAATTTTGATCACATAGTTTGATTGCAAGTACGTACTATCTGCACTTCTTAAATCCATACTCCTAATCGACTTTGCGGTTGCATGTTATAATACTCATTGTGTAAGAAACGTGGGTCAGGCAATTGAGTCAAGGCTGATGTACTCAACGCGGTGAATGTGTTTATTCCATAAGTGTTGTTTTACATTTTGCAAAGCTATATTATACCGAGCGCCTGCTTGAAGTCTAAATTTCCAGCGGTAGTTTTCATTTCTAAATCTCGTTAGGGACTAAAGAAGATGCGTGTCAGCAGATGAATACACATTTGAGTGGATAATTATAAGAGAATCGAACACATTTAGTCTCACAATGTACTCAAGCATTCGTACAAGAACATGTACACTTCTAATCTCTTCAGGCAAGGCTTTAGATTCAGGCAGGTTTTTCAGTTTAAAACGTACACAAGGAGGCAAGCCTCGAAAAGCCAATATGAAGCAATGCGGAGGTGACTTGCGCACTGACTAAGTCTCTGTGAACCCCAAATGGCATGAAAGCACGCAGTGACAAGTCCTACCCCAGGACTTAAAGTCCCACCTGCAGGAACTTGTCAAAAATCGCAAGGACAGTCCTACCTAGACTTCAAAGTCCCACCCAGAGCACTTGCCGGAAAAGTGGCAAAGGAGCACCCCACGTAATCCTAAAGCCCTACCTGTAGGGACTTTATGAAGCTTCAAGTGAACTGGCCCAAGAATTCACTCCATACGCGAGGGCACTTCTAAGCAAACCAAATGGAGGATCACTTTGGAAGGACTATAAAAGGAGAGACAGCGTTATTTCTGAGGATCTTTCTTTTTCTCTAGGAAGTTTTTTTTGGCCTTCTTTTAGTTCTTCACTCTAGTGGTTTTAAGTAATAATAGTTTTTCTCCATCTTCGAGTGGTACTCAGACATCCGCATTTTGATTTCCTTTCTTTTAGAAGTTTCTGACAGAGTTTGCAATCTTAGCACAAATATTTGTTCTACTTAAATCTTCGTATTATATATTCTCATTCTCGCTTTTACAAGTTAACTTGATTTCTTCAAGATCCTGCTTTATGATTAATCGTTTCTTCAACTTAATCATTCATATAAATTTTATGGAGTTCTAAACCCCTACTGCTGGGATCATACGGGGGAAACTCACCCCGATCAAGGTAAAGTCCCTCAATTCTCTAGCTGATTTTAAAACTAGATTGCGTGAATATCGATCACTGCGGTAGAAAGGTTTTAAACCATTAGTCGGGCAAATTCTCGACAACGGTTAACGAGATATTCCTGCAGACACGTCAGGCTCGATCATAATGCCAACTAAGGGTTCGCTTAATCGAGAACAAGTGTTTAGTATTTATCATCTTTATTTTCCAAAGGCATTCAAAGATAAATCCTCCATCGACGAATCGTTTCTCAATGGTTCCTGCATGAGTTTATAAAATAAGAGGTGGGACTTACCTCGATCAAAAGTGAGTGGAACCCTAAAATCCCAAAGAATTGTCTTTCTATTTAAAACATTCAAACCAATCAACCATTCAATCAAACAACACAACATTGCCAGCTTTCTTTAAACCATACTTTAGTACTGGTAACAGCTCCATGATTCAACCAATCGACCACTCCTCAGTGGAGATGACCCGTGGATTCCCACAAGATACAATGCTAGACGACTATAATTCCTACGCTTGGGAATAGAATTAGGCATACTAATCAGGACGAAGCATGAAGCCTACATTTAGCCATTCTCAAGACTTCTTTCGAATACTTTTCATTATTGATCTCACTCTTCTCCTCGATGTTCTACGTAGTTCTTACATTCTCCTCTAATAGATCTCAGGTATACAGATTGAAGGACCGATTCCTTTCAAATCTTCTATAGACCAAGCTATTGTTTCTTTATATTTTCCGAGTCACAAGATTTTACTCTTTCAAATTCCAAGTTAATCCAAATTTGAAATTATAATCGGCTTTTCTTTTTCCGTCGTAAGAAGGCATACTTTAAATGTCTGTGCAATTCTCGAGCATTAAACCCTCTCGAGCTTTGTTTTCAACTTTTCTTCATAATCACTGACCTTCTCGCACTATTTTCTCCAATAATCGATACCGACCTTTTAATTTAAAATTGGTGTTCAAAATTTCAACTTCAAGATGCTCAAGATACTGGAAATTCATCTCATTCCCATTCATTGAATTCTAAAAGCTTAATCGGTCGCCTAATCGACATAAATTTTTGTTTCTGCACACTTTATGTACAAGACTACCGAGTTCCGGTTGTTTCAAACTCGTGATCATTGAAGTGCACCGCTTCATCTCCAACCCCCGAGCCGGGCCTTCCCTTTTTCACATCAATCACGCCGCCCCCGCTGCTAATAATGGTCCTCCTAACAACAATGACTTGTTTTTCTTCCTCCATATTAATGACTACAAAGTCCACGGAAAGACAAATTTCCCACTCGACTGACATCTTCAAGGATGCCTCGATGAGCCAATGTCTAGCTCCACCATCCGCAGGGTAATGTCAGGGGAGTGAGCTCCACCAAACTTAATCTTCGAAAGCAACAAACAGAGGCATTTTCGTTGATGCTAAATTTAGAATCACACAATGCTTTTCCCATATCAAGATCCCACCTTGGCAGGTATGCTGAAGCCAGCCTGATCCTTGCATTTTCTCCGTAAGGTCGTTGAATCACTGCAGACCGCAGTTACTGCTAAAGCTCACTATCCCTCTCGCACCCTCTCTTTTGCTCCATGATATATTTCATGAATTTGCATACCGAGGCATCCGAAAGCACGCCTCTCGAGAGCGAATGTCGACCTTATCTTCTTAAACATGCTTAAGCACCTGTAGAATCGTACCTCTAGCTTTGCTTTCTCGCAGTAGCCTGAGTGGAACGGAACCGAGGATTGCAAGCTTTAACTCCTCCTTCTTCCTCGCCGATCGGGCCTACTTATGCTAGTTTTCTTTCTCAGCAGTTCCCGAACCCGTGATGCTCAAGTTCCCCCCATTTCGCTTGTTTCCTCTTCCACGTTGTCCCTATTTTCACCTCTCATTTCATCTAAATTTCTCGCCACTTCTTAGAATTACCGCCATACACCCTTCGGACTTTCCGGGGTCAGCTGGAAATGAATCCTTAGGCTCTTCGCATATCTTCGAGCTACCGCCTTATCTCGTATCTCCAGATTCTTCAAAGAGGCATTACTGTTTGTCTAAAACACAGCCGTGTTTGCTTGGAATTTTTCAAGGTCAGAAAATTTCTTTTTATGCAAATTCAAAATCCTTTTGTTTTCTGACATGAAATGAAGCATCTGATCTTCAAAGGATTGAGTCATTTTCTTCGACCGGGAGCACCCATTTATCGCCCTTTGCCACGCTTATTCTCGAGCCCGGGTCGAGCATGTTTGCCGGGTAATTTTATCAAAGTTTAGTTTAGTATTCCCCGCCGTGCTCCCTCCACCATATGAAAGCTTTCTATGGTTCCTGTTGGCCGTGTATGTGTCGTGTTGCCAGCTTGAAGTGATAACTTTTGCTCATTCACATAATTTTTTGGCTTCCCAACTCGTAAGGCTCTTCTTCAACTAAATCCTTCAAACACTTCTTCAATTCTTTCTTCTCACGCTTCCCACTTTATTTGCAAGCAGCATTCTTCTTTAATTGTTTCCCAATTTGTTCATCATTGCATCCAGCTTTGCTTCTATGACTGTCATTCTATCAAGCCCAATAAGACCATTCCCCTTCAATCTACTGCTGCTCCCTGAAGCTTCATATGGGGCCTTATGCATTTGGCTAGGTCTTCAATCAGTTGTCATGCCTCCCTTGCATTTATTCTTTTAAGATTCACAACAAAGATGCATCACTATAAATTCCTTGAGGCATAAATTCATAGCATGATAGAAAATATCCATCCGAGTGGTCGACTATTCCATGCATAAGACATATTTTCGTAATTTTTTCAATCTCTCCAATGCAAAGTGTAGAGGCTCTCATCTTCCCCTTGCTTGAAGACAATTATTCTCCTCTTCTCTCAGCAGTGAGAGCTAGAGGAAAGAATCTGCTCATATAGGTTTCCACCAATTCTTTCCAAGTGTTCACTGATCCCACTGGCAATGAATCAAACCATGTTGCTTCCACATCTCTAAATGAATAGGGGAAGAGTTGCAGCTTGATTACTTCTGGTCTCACCCCATTTAGCTTTAGAATCGTGCCGCCATCTCATGAATCTTCCCATATGCCTACTGGGATCTTTAGGGGTGACTGCGGAACTGGTGTTGCCGCAGCCTGCACCATAGTAATCAATGCTAATTTCTCAAACTCTCAAAATTGTTTGCTTTTAATTGCCAGGTTGTCTACCGTAGAGTATTCATTTTGCAATAGGCCTCCAAAAGTCCTCCATAGTATTGTGCATCCGATTTCTCTTTACTTCTTCTTCTTCTTCTTCTTCCTGATACCGTAATCTTTTCTCTTTGATTTGCCATATTTATGGATTCGTGACTCGGGTGATTTTTCTCAGAGATTCTACAAGGTCTCCTCTCAATTTCTGTCTAGGAGGCAAATATATCTGCTTACGGTATTCTATGCATTTTCAATTCTTTCCCTAAAGTAGGAAACACATCGAGATCAATGAGCTGATATAAAAAATGATATATTTATTTAGGCTTCAAAAATATCGTAGTTTATCCAAATTACCACCGTTAAAACTGCTTTTTACTTTTTGAAATTTTTGTAAAACAAAGAAAAATGTCCAAATTAACATTTATCTCTTTTGTCAGAATATTGATTTTTTAAATTCCTTTGATCCCCGGCAATGACGCCAAAAACTTGTTGATCGCTATATGCATAGATCAAATTTATGCTTCTATTACCAAAAGACTATTACCTAATCCCCAGTAACGGCACTAAAAACTTATTGATCAAAATATGTATAAATCAAAATTTTGCTACTATTACCAAAATACTATTACCTAATCCTTAGTAAAGGCAATTCAAAACTCTGTTTAGAATTAAATAAACTTGTATGCTCTAATAAAAAAATGGATTTGTCAATGAATCATTTTCTAAGATTTAGTTTGGTCATGATGTCGCAAGTACATAGGTCAGATAAGTAATAAAAGTGGACCTATAAACTGACATCGCTCCCATAGAGATTGAAAGAATTTAAAGTTCAACTACCCAAACTACTCGCAAGTTCCGCACTCATTTGAACTTCCATTCTCATAAAATTTTCGTGAACCTAACTAAGAATCCTTACTATCTCGAATTTCCCCTAAATCTATTATAAAGAAATAATTAAAACTTGCACTACACCTGATCGAACCCTGGATTATCATTTCTAAGTGTATTGAATCGATTTTATCACATGGAAATTATCAATTTTCGTAACATAATCTAATTCTATTCTATCATGAATTGGAATCAAAATTGTTAAAGAGGCAAGGTAGTGTAGTTTGACATCCCTTAACCATACATCACTCAATTAGATAGTCATGTTCATTTCGAAACATGTGTTTAACCAATTACTTAATCATAATTTCTTAAGATCAAGGTATTTCTTCTTTCCAATACTTCATACACCCATTTCTTTATGACTACAAATTTCTGCTTCCAAGACAAAAATACCCATGATTTCTACAAGATGAATGATGTCTCATCCTTGAGATCTTAAAGAGTTCTCCCTTTCCTTGATTATTCAAGCTAATGATGTGATCAAGATCATTCATCCGCATCATGAGAGTTCTCTAATCGATTAAATGATAGATCCCTCAACTCAATTCCTCAAACCATAGAGCAATTGATGATTTATCTAAGTAATCTTTCGAAGCTCGTTAGTTCTTCAATATTAGTCTAGCATACCCCCAAGTAACTACATCCATGCTCTCATAAATCTCCATTCTTGTCACTCAAGCAAAGCCTCCTGAAATCAGAGCTTATAATCTGCTCTTAAATGGGTATAAGTTACCAATGTCGGGAACACCACTTCATGAACAACACAATTCAAATAAACTCAAAATTCAATCCAAGAAATCTCTCTTTCTACTAGCAGAAAGACGATAACTAACATCGATCTTTCCTGGCCAGGTCATGTTTCTCGAAATTGAATCACAAAGTTTGAACACTCGAAATACTCGATAAAGAAATTTCCAAATGAACCCAGAATTTCAACTCGAAAGAAAATTAAATTCACTTTTATCTAAATTCCTCATTAAATTCAAACAATAATCTAATTTGATCTTCTCAACAATTTAGCTCAACTTAAACTTCCTAACAATTCACCTGCTTTCAGCTGCTAGAACAAATTGAAATTCTACGCTAAATCTAATCTACAAAGAAAAGAAAATAAAGAAAATATAATACAAGCAGTCCTTAGCTCCTCGTAGGCTCGTTTTTCCCACATCAGACCACTTACTTTCTCAAATTGTTTCTATTTATAGAGTCCTGTTTGGGCCTTAAATTCGAGGCCACATCAGGGATCCCCAAATTCTAAATTCAGATTGCATTCCCTGGTCGTGACATGAAAGTGTTATAAGTGACAGAGTTTTAAATATTTATCAGTAGGCCTCGTTGCAAAGACGCGCCGTCTGCTATGCACTGCTCCCTTATGCCCTTTCTTTTGATTTAGTCGACAAAGTTTCCTTAGTCGCGGATGCGATTCTTTTCTTTAGCATATTCATTCCGTCAGCGATAAAAGTTTTTCTTTATCACAAATGCATCTTCGCTCTTTTAACAATTGTCTTGCAAGGCTCATCGCTCTATCCGCTCTATGTCGCGACAATCTTATGTGTGGTTACCGGAGTAGTTATAAGCCGCTACATCGATAAATTGTGTCGCGGCAATGTTTATGTGTAGCTTCTTCAAATTGGTGTCGTGACCCAGTTTGTTATGTCGCGATTGCATGTCTGTTTGGTTCTTGTTGCAACAATGTTTCTTGTATTGTCAACATTTCTGTCACGACCAGAAGTCCTGTCAGGATGTAGTCTTGTCGCCACTTAACCTCGATTTCTTGTTGCGTTCTTCATTTGATCATGATATAGCCTTCGGGTGTTGTCTATGTTTCATTGTCAGTGACCTAGTTTTTATATCGCGGATAGGATTTTTTCTCAGATTCAAATTTATATTTGTGTCTCACTCGGGCCATATGTTTTCTTCCTTGTGTTGAATCTTGTCGCGATAGAGAAGTCTGTCATGACCTTGTTTATTAATGTTCAAATTTTATTATCTCCGTGTCGCGACCTTAAGATCCTATCGCGACATAGAAACATCTCTTCATCTTCAAGTATGTCGCAACATCGAGTCTTTATCGCGACTCAGGTTAGGCCACAGCAAGCATCACATGTCTCGACCTCGCTTATCCGGCTTTGAACCAGCCTTTTCTTCTTCCTTCTCAAAGATCGCGACATACATTACCTTGTCGCGATGGGGAGGTCTTTCTCTCGAATCTCTTTCTTCTCGTGTCAAATGTTTCTTCCATGTTGCAATAACAAGTATTAAGATAGAAGATCCCTCATTACGCATTAGATAGTTTCGTTTTCCGCTCCGCTTCATTTGTTACGACAGAGCTTTGTCGCGACAAACCTTCCTAAATGACATCCCTCGAAAAACCCACGTAAATTGCTCTTTTTCTTCTCTTTCTCATCGTGACAAGATATTCTTCACGCTACTGCATTCTTCATGTTGTCACATCCTACCGAAAAACCTCACTACAACATAAACTTTCTTTGTCTCAGCTTACTTGTTTTATTCTTCCCATTTTGCTGCGCACATCTGCCTTTGTCGCGACAGAGTTCCCTTGCTATTAGCTTGGACATTTGTCGCGACACATAAAACTCTGTTGCGACATAGACTGCTTCAATTTCTCTTTTTCTCTTATTTCTTGTTGGAATTTTCTCATTTTTGAATTAAAACCTGCAAAACACCTAGTTAGTGAATATTCCATAATTTTGCATTAAAACAAATATGCATATATTAAAAATAAGCCAGAAAAATGGATTAAAAATAGTCGAGTTTAAGACTCATCAACGACACACCAGTCATTACTGATTGCGGATAGTGTGAGGATTACTTACTCATACAACGACGGTATCCGTGTGACTTTTTAGGAGAAGCACTCTGCCTTGTGCGACTCCTGCAGAGGGACGCTTGATGGGTCAAGAAGCCTTATCCTAGAGGATGAGAGGAGATGGCATCTGGCTCCAATTTCTGTGGTTTGCGACAGGGATGCATTTTGAATGAGCTACTGAGATTACCTCCTGGCACAGACGGTGACTTTGTTATTGACTTACACCCTAAGATATCGCCCATTTCTCTATGACTCCCATAGATGGCACTCTGCTGAGTCAGTAGAACTCAAGGTCCAAAGTAAAATTGTCGACAAGGGTTTTATTAGACCGAGCATTTCACCATGGGGCACTTCAGTTTTATTTGCTAAGAAGAAGGATAAGACTCTTCGACTGTGCATTGACTATCGACAGTTGAACAGAGTTACGATCAAGAATCGGTATCCATTACCGAGGATTGATGATTTATTTGATCAGCTGAGAGGGGCGTGAGTCTACTTCAAGATAGATCTCAGACCTAAGCATCATCGCTTGAGAGTTAGAGATCACTATCCCTAAGACAAGCAGGACGCCAGTGACGGGCATTTTCGAGTTCCACAAAGGATGCATTTCGATCGACGAACGCCTAAACGGGCATTCACGGATCTCATGCATGTATTCCAACCCTAATTGGATTAGCTTGTCAGTATTTGTTGACGACATCTCGATCTACTCCCAAATCCGAGGAGGAGCATGAGGATCATTCGAGGATTGTTCTCCTGCACTCGAAAACATCAAACAGCCGCCAAGTTCGGGGCAGTTGCGAGTTTCTGGGCTTAATGAGGTGAAATTCCTCGGGACACGCTGTGTTTGATTTAGGTGTGCCGCAGACTCGATAAGGTAGAGGTCAAGCAGTGAGTTAGAGAGGCCGAATTTAGTCTTCGAGATACACAGTTTCTTAGGATTGACAGGGTATTACAAAGGCTTATCGAGGATTTCTAGCTTAGCCGCACCTACGACTAAATTGACTCAAGCAGTGTGTCAGGGTGCCTGAGTGGAAATGACATGTGTGAGAAGGCATTCCAGAGTTGAAAAGAGGCTTACTACAACTTCTATTATGATAATCTCAGAATGTATTGAGGTACATGGTAAAATTATGATGCCTCTAGTGGACTGACCGGGATGTGTCTTGATGCACCGGGAAGTATCGTGGGTTTATGGTTTCAGATAGCCAAAGAATCATGAGCACTACCCTCTCCTCTCTACACATGACTAAATTTTTTGGACTGCTTTTCTGACAAATCTGCATAATTTTCGGACTCGCTTTGACAAATTGACTAAATTTTCCGATTGTTTCGGGATACACCGACCGAATTTTCTCAAGATCGCGACAATTCAAGCTGAATTTTTGGAACTGTTTTTCGACAATCTTAATAGGATTTTCAGGACTATTTTCGTGGTAAAGGAAACTAATGCAGTGATAGTGGTTTCTAAGGTCGTAACACAGTGGATGTGTTTTCAGATAAAATGATTTGCAGAAGTGCAAAAATGGTGAATTCAATTTGGATTTTAGGATTTGCTAAAAACAGTAGGGGTTTTGATGGTGAAAACTGGAAATAAAAATGAAGTAAAACAAGAAAAAGAATAAAAGATGTTCTCAAGTATCGGGATACCGAGCTTAGGATTCTGGGGGCACCAGGTCCTCCTGCCCATTTCTCGCGCCGGAGGATGACATATAGTCATTTCTCAAACCTGATCTTCATTTAGCTATAAACCCAACCCAAAATATTTATCCTTTGAAAAATGGCATCTATCGCCATCGTTGGTCACCGATGCTGAAGAATAAGCCCCCGGACTCTTCAATGGGTCATAGAGGGTAACTAATGAATATCATTGGATCTAATAATAAGCATCCACTGAACCCTAAAAGCTTACCAAATAATAGTCATTCAAGGAGATTCTAATGGATAAAAACCTACAGTTAGAAAGGGAACACGGTGATGCAGTGATACCCAAGTACAAGAACAGGGGATCTCCAAAGTAGGCCCTCAAGATCTTGCACCCAGCCTCTTCTCGCTTCAAGGAGGAAGGGTTTTAAACATTCATCCTCCGAGTCACATCCTGAGGGTACCACAAATTAAAATAGAAAAGAAATGAAAGAAAATGTGAAGTGTAGAAAAGGAAACTAGGGAGAGCTAAAAGCTTCTCCAAAAATTTATTACCGAAGTGATTGATGTCCATTTGTTACAGACTGAGGCTTATATATGCTCAGAAAAAGGGAAATTACAAAACAATATGAAACAACAAATTGCTACCAGGTAGAAAGGAGAAAAACCAAAACTGAGTCGCTTAAACACAAACAACAGCAGAGTATACAAACAAAAATTTCGCTATATAGCGAATGCTATATAGCGAAAATTCCAAAGGTAGCTTAAATTTCTTCAAGATCAAGCCATCCCGGCTTGGCCATCGTTCCATTGCTCCCCTCGCACTATCTGAACTGATTCATGCTATTTTTGGCTTCTTTTCCTTTTTCTCGATATTCTTCTTTTCGATTTTTAACTGTAATGTTTAGGTTCGACTAGAATTCCTTCATGCTTGAATGACTCGACAAACTCGTATTAAAAGCTTAAAAACTACAAATTAGCCACAAAATATGATCGTAAGAGTACAATAGAGACCTCGAAGACATGTCAATCAAGCATTATAACAATTAGTACACAAAAAGCACTAAAATCTATTAAAACAGGTTCAAAATAAAGACTTTTTAAGCACTAATCATGTACTGGGACTCCATTTTTCGAACCGTGTGTGTGTGTGTGTTGGTTTTTTTTATATGTATTATGGCAAAAATTTGAATAACATGTTAGTTGTGTGAAAATCATGTTAATGTATGCTTATGGATGTATTGACATGAAATTTATGATTGATGTAAATTATATGTAGAAAATATAATTATCCATGTGTTGAATATGTTGCATGTAGTTCTTATTTTGTATGTAATATGTTATAGTATGAAATGACATAATTGCATTTCATATGCAATGGGACATCAAGGCTAAGCTCTGTGTGCATGGTATTGGTTATTCACCATTCTTGGTGAATGTGTAGTGAGCTCGAAAATGGGACAACTTCCAAAATCGAGACTCACGGTTGTATAAAACAATAACAAATATAAATCATGTGTATTTGGGCGTAGCAAGATGGGGTAGATCTCCTGTGGTGGGGGTGAGCACCCAAATTTATATGCTAGATATGATCACCGGCGCAAGAGCCCATAAAAATGCTCCGGGGCGTGTACGCGATCCGCCTGTGACTCCCGAAAAGACGTGGCCCATAAATAACATACTTCTGGATTTCATAAATTCAAATAAACATCGGAGGGTCAGCTCCAATGAGTTGGTCATCATGAAATACCAATGACCGGTTTTCACACTGCAACATGTGTGAGGGAATGACTCCCAAGTTATGGGTAATGAGAGTCTCATTTCACGTATGACATGAAATATCTATATAGGATTGCATTTCTATATGAAATGTTGTTTGATGTATGTATATCGCATGTGCATTTAGGGCGGAGTAGCCCTTGCTAGGAGAATTTTCTATTAGTATCGCTTCACCTGTCGGAGACCCCCTTTCGTATAAGGAGTGTATAAGGAGACGACGCCCAACTAGAGTTCGTGATTGCGAAGGTTAATGACATGTGGCCTCGAGTAACAATTCTCTTTGTAAAAGCGGCTTGTATAAAATGATTTTTATAAAATTCTTTCGACTATCAGATAGATACGTATGTAATTATGGTAAGAGGCTACATCTGACCCTCATGCATCGTAATTATTCACTTTCTTTTCATATTTTAGATTTAAATATGAATGAATGGGTCTCGGTGAAGGGACGTATAGAAGTGGTGCCGAGTAACTCGGTGTCCATGAATAGCGCTGGTACCAGTCCAGGCCTCCACAGACTTTAGTAAGACTACCTAAGACAGTAAATTCCGAGTCGATCGTCGCCAACCCAGACCTCTAAATCAAAGCGCCAAATGGATGCATTAAAACCTAGTTTGAATCGTTTCAAAATATGGGGGTGTCCAACTGAGGTGAAAATCTATGATCCTTCTTAAAGAAGATTATCGTAAACTACAGGGTGCATTTCATTGGCATCCTAGTCACACTCAAAAGGATAAAGGTTTTACTGTTCGACTTATGGCACTAAAGTTATTGAGTCTCAAGTGGCAAAGTTTTTAGAGTTGGATGTTGCTGAATGTATACCCTCTCAATCCAATGAATGGGTGGAACCCATGGATGTTATTCTAGCCTTGCATTTCGTACGCAATCTTGATGTTAGATCTTTGATTATGGGATTCAAATACAGCCAAGTACTATAAATCTTCCTTCCTACATCACAAATCACCCCTATTGTAAATGAGATTTCTTTGGTGGAGAAGATCACAAAGAACTAGAAGGCTTGCTATTTCTAATGACTATTATGTCTACCTCGAAGAGGGAGAGTATGACATTGGAGAAGAAGTAAACTCGACTACTTAGAGTGAAGCTCTCAATAGTGATAAGGTAAATGAATGGTTGATTGCCATGGGGATATTTAGATTTACAACTATGTCGACAATGATGTTTGGGAACTTGTTGATCTTCCAAAAGGATATAAGCCCATTGGATGCAAATGGGTATTCAAGACCAAAAGAGACAACAAAGGGAATGTTGAAAGATACAAGGTCCGATTGGTTGCTAAAGGGTATACACAGCGAGAGGGCATAGATTTCGCATAGACTTTGTCACCAGTTTCTACCAAAGATTCCTTAGGGCCATTATGGCATCAGCTCATTCGACTTGTGAGCTTCATCAAAATAGATGTTAAGACAACTTTTCTCAATGGTGATCTAAGTGAGGATATCTATATGTTACAACCTGAAGGTTTTAAGGCAAATGGGAAAGAGAACATGGTATATAGATTGAAAAGGTCAATTTATGGTCTTAAGCAAGCTTCTCATCAATGGTACTTGAAATTTGACAAAATTGCGGACGCTGCCTTTCGTTTTAGGAGAAATAAGTTTGATCACATATGCTTATATGAAAGTTAATGGGAGCAAGTTCATTTTTATGGTTCTCTATGTTGATGACATTCGTCATGGTAGTGATGTGGAATTTCTAATGATACCAAGTGTCTTTTATTTGCTAATTTTGACATGAAGGATCTTAGAGAATCATTTTTTGTGTTGGGAATTGAGATTTATTGTGATAGATCTCGAAACCTCCTTGGGCGATCTCAGAGAGTCTATATCAATTACGTGCTTAAAAGATTCAGTATGCAGATGTGCAAAGCTAGTGATGTACCTATTGTGAAGGAGATAAACTCAGATATGAACAGTGTCCAAAGAATGATTTGGAAAAGAATGCCATGAAAACTATTCCTTATGCTAGTGTCGTTAGTAGCCTGATGTATGCACAAGTATGTACGAGACCCATATCATTTTCATTGTTACTGCTCCCGTAGATATTTATCGAACCTCGGGCATGACTACTGTCACAGAAAAGAAAGTCATGAGATATTTACAAAGAACGAAGGATTTTATGCTTGTGTATAGGAGGGTAGATAATCTTGAGGTAGTTGGATACTCAGATTTTGATTTTGGCGATTGTTCTGATGATCACAAATCTACAATAGGATACATTTTTATGTTAGCTGGTGGAGCCATTTCATGGAAAAGTGTCAAACATAGCCTAATTGCATCCTTGACTATGTATTATGACTCCCCAGAGTTTGTTATGGTGCATCATCTCGTTGTTCGGGCTAAGAAATCTAATTTGTAGCTGCAAGTTATTGATTCCATCTCTAATCTATTGTAATTTATTGTGACACATGTTATTGTTCTACTTCAAGAACACAAGATCGCATGGGTTCCAAGCACATGGAAATTAAGAACCCCTGCTACCAAGGATCAATGGAGAAAGTGGGATAATGGAGATTTGAACACATAAGAACTGAGTCCATACTAGATGATCCTCTAACCAAAGGTTTAAAGCCCATAGCATTCAAGGAACATGTTATGAATATGAGTGTCATTGAGTCTTTTGATTCTTTGGTTTTGTGGGAGCTTTTGTGATTTCCCTTATTTCGATTATTATTTTGTGTAAACATTGATCATTATTTCTATGCGACTTGAAAATAAAAATCTTTATGATGATCATCATTATCGAGTATTATAATATAGCATGTCAGAATCGGGAATTACATACAACATGCAGATCCTAAGATATCAACCTTAAGAATTACATTTGTATACAATTGGATGTCACAAATAGCACTATTTTGAGATCTTGTGGTGCACTGTTGGTGACATATGACTTGTTAAGGTCAAACAATTTCATACTGTTTAGAAATTGCAACAATTTCATTTTGTTGAGAAATTGCAATTACAATTTCATTTTGCTAGGAAATTGCAATGAAGACCGATAAGAAACAATGCATATACATGTTGGTGACATGTTGGCATTGATTTCTTACTATACTACTGGGTTTACGATCCATGTCGATATGGTTATAAGTATTCGTGAATATGAGGGGTATCATGTTTGTTGAGATTAACATATAGACCATTATAGTCCAATATTAAGACCATGTTGGACCGGATAAGTTTATCAAGATGCTGCTTATAAACTATCATTTCTTTAAAAAAAAAAAGTGTTTTATGTAATTAACTCGAGAGTCTTTTTTTCAAAATGAATTTAATAAATCCTTAAAAAAATCAATTAATGTTGCCTAAGTAGGAGAATGTTGGAAATTTTTTCATATGGGCTAACATTAATTGAATAATTTGTTTTTGCAAAAACGGGTTAATGGATAGTCTATCATATAATGAGCCAAATTAACTAGTGATCGATTTTGAATTAGGCTTTGCATCTTTTTGGTAGAAACCTAGTTGAGTGGCAAATGTAGGCTATGAATCTCATTATCCTATTATGAGAGGGCCCACTAAGAAATCAATATCGAGTATAAAAGCTAGGTCCCCTCTTTAGTCTAGATCAAGGGTTTTTCCCATTGAACAAGCATAGCTGTTAATCTGGATCATAGAGAGGAAGACTTAGTTTGTAATCCGTTGTAATAATCAATTATTTGTGATAACTCAAACAAATATGCTATTCATTGTAATTTTCTATAATTGTTAGTATTCTGTATTCATATAAATGATAAATTATTCTACAATAAGGACTAGGGAGTCATATAGTTGTAGTAATAACTTTTAAGTATTTGTGTATTTTGTATAAAATTATAACTGTATTTTAAAAAATCAAGAAAAACCAAAGAATTCCCGCACTTTGTATTCTCTTATCCTTTTGAAGTATGGAAATAGAAGTACATAGCACAATAACATAAATACTACAATTTGAAGTTGAATGAGATAAGAAGGAAGCTTAAAAATTAAAATGACGTAATTAGGGAATTTCTTGATGACGAAGGAAGTGGATGACAAACAGTAATTTGAATTTAAAAGAACCAAAAAAGAAAAAGCTAATATTTGCGTCAGAATCCCACGTGTCGGATTTTTCATATCAATCATCGTTGTCGTTTGATTATTTTCAAAGGGTTTGGCTAAAAAAAGCTCTAGCTTATATAAACATAAGTTTTTCAGCCATTGGATTGGAATATTCGGACATATTTTTTGTGGACCCCACTCCAAAAATGATAAGAATCCAGATCTAAAGGTAAAACACTCGAGCTTCCATAAGCTCGAGCTTAATATAACTCTTCCTATTTTCAAATGGGAACATTGTAGTCTCCATAATCTTCTGAGTCATTGGATCATCGGAACATACACCTGTCTGCCACAATCTGCAAAACAAACAAGAAAATGGCGGTGGTGCGCCCGCCGCCTCTCTGATGCTTAAGTTAGATTCTCTTATCGCAAGAAAAATTAGAACCCTTCTTTCTTAGTTTGAATTTGCACCTTATTTTACGTGATGACCTTCTTTTATTAGAGAGGGAAGGGGATCGCTTTCAAGTGGGAGGTGGATGATTTCCTCAATCGGAAGGAGAAGGTGGCGCATATCTACTTGCGTGGAGACTAGTTCTTCCTTTTTAAATGATTTGTGAAACGAATGAAGGGCTAGAGTGCTTGTCCACCCTGAATGAGGTAGTTAGCATGATTCATGGAAGGGCGTGGAAGGGTGCATATTCTCTTCGGGGGAGTCTATTCGGTAGCATTTGTTAAATAAAATCTCCAGGCGGGAGAGATGGCATCCGGGGAATGTCGGCCCCTTTCCGGTTAGGGGAGGATATATGGGCCTTGGCTCTTAAATTATGCTCATAGGCCGGGCCGGCTGGGTCAACCTAATTATAGTCTTTAGTCGGACGGGGCCTGTTGGCTAGAGGGCATGGGCCAAAGCCCATGGCACCACGATGCCCCCGCACCGTCTGGGGAGGCGTCGTCCGGATGGAAAGAAAGCGCTTGACCTGCATAGCATGGGGAACAGTAGGCAATTAATGCTGGTATGTTCCAACGTGAATTTTCTAACTTTTTGGATGTGCATTAGATGTGGTCGCTTGAGATAACCTTAGGGCTAGAGGTTGCTATAAAAGGCCGGAGGGTGACGGAGTCCATTATACCACTGGTTATCCACGTTTTTCCAGCGGAGAAGGATGGTTAGACGTTGTCGAGAATCAAACTTGGTGGATTGCTGAATGAAGGTTGATTGTGATAGACGACTAAAGTATGCTTTCTGAGCACGAACCAGATCAAAGATTGCAAGGCTTAAGTGGAGTCGAAATGGATTATCTATGTTCTAGTTGGCCTTTGGGTGGTTCTAAAACTCGAACGGAATCTCATCAAGACACCCCGAAGCCCGAATCAGCGGGCCTTTTGATTCATACCTTCTGACCTTTCCATCTTTCTTCTGTTTTTGTAGCGTTTTCACACTATCTTTGACTACACTTTACTACTTCCTTCCACATTTCACTACTACTTCTTCTTTACAGCCTCTTTCGGTGTCGATTGAGCAATTATGTAACTATTTTAATATGATCGCTTGGTTGTGAGGGCATGAATGTAATGATGGATGCCGTTTGGCACAATTAATAAAATCGTACTTCTTTGACATTTATGTACTTTGTTCTATCTCAATATTCTTGCGCTTTATTTTCTATCTCAAGGCAGGGGCCAATTCATTGGCCATCGAATTTGGGATATTACGATGATCTCGGTGGTGGGCGGCTTTGGGTGGGAACTGTAATAGGTTAGAATGGCGGAGGCACAATCGACTATGTTTCTTCTCGTTCTGGGTGACATCTTTGCGTGCAACTCAACGATCAAAAAGATCAGTCGTCGCTGTCATCATTAGATCTAATGAGTTAGTATGTAGGGAATATCATTTAGTTTTTAAATCTCTCCATTACATCATTCTCAGGTTGTTCTTCTTTGTTAAAATCTGCAGGGATACCATGCTGCGATAGATTCTTTGCAGTGCATTTTCCCAGCGGCTTACTCGATTCTAAGTTTATAAGTAATTTTCTTTCCCTTGTAGGTGTGTTAAATCTTTGCTAACGTTTGGCTTCGGTAGTGGAGGTTACAGAGTGAGATGGAGTCACAGAACCTATTAAGCCCAGGTGGTTCTCGCCCAGGTTTGGTGGTTTTACGTTTTTACCCGTTTGATATGTGGCTTGGGGCTGATACTAGTTCTCTCCCCTCCCTTTGATCTGCTTGTAGAATGATGAGAGGTGAGGAAGAAACTTCCTTGATCAGGCGGTCGCAAATGGGGGCTTTTGAGGGGCGCGTTTAAGGAAGCGACATCGTCTTATCCTGACAATGGAGGTTGAGAACCCTGCTGCGAGATCCCCGATCATTGACTTGAAGTTGTTGAGCTGGGCAGGTCACCTTATGAGTGGAGGCACAATGCCGCATGTTTTTACGAGAGCAACTCGCGTAGGGCCATCTGTTGACACCACTTTTTCGTGAAGCTAGGTTCATATTTTACCCTGGCGCCTCTGGCCCTTATCCATCCTAATACTATCCGGATATTAACCGGTTGTAGTGTGCTAAATCTCTTATTCCAACTTGACCTTTTGTTGGTGAGATTTATTTATCTATACATAAGAGTGAACCGGGTGGATGCGTTGTCCATAATCGGTCAAAGTGCATGGTTACTGAAATTGTCAGCCAGGTACCCGATTCACCTAAGATGGAAGGCGAAGGAATTGCGCTAGTAAGGGGCGCCAGGATGGGAGACCTCGGGTTCTCATAGGCTTCCTTTTAGGGTTAACTGGTCGCAGTCTTTTCCAGGTGTGTACTGGTAATGGGTTTAGTTTGCTAGTGTGTATGTGTAGCGGTGTGGGTTTATTGTGAGGAGAAAGAATTTGAAAGGTAGGCTAGTGAGAGTGGATCTTCGAAAAAAATTGTCTAATTGTTGGAGGTTGGCGAGAGCGCCATTATAAGGTTCTCACTTACATAAAGAACTTAAGCGAAGCGTGAGGCCTCTTAGGCCACACTATAACCTCCACATCATCCTTGATACCTTTAAAAATTCGTTGATGGAGAACATTTTTATTCTTGCCAAGTCTAGCTGCGCGCTTAATGTCAGAGGCGGCGCATCAGCTTATCCCACCAGGGGGTCTGCGAGGAGGGTGAAATAACAGGATGGATCTCAGACCAGAATCTCAGTGGGGCCATCATATAACATTGAGGGTTGGTTTAGCTCATCCTGCATTTAGATGGGGTGAAGGGGGTAGTCATTCCAAACGCCTTCCTTTACCTAGTAGGGGAGGCAAATCTGCCCCTCGAGTACTAAAGGTTAAAAGGAAGAGGGTAAAAAGGTGAGATGCCCTTGCACAGACGATGAGAGATTTTATCCCTTGGGTCCGTCCTGAGTCAACCGACCCACGATTCGAAGGAAAGAGAGAGAGAGATGACGAGGTTGCCGGCCGTTGCTATGAAGGCGGAAGCAGTGGAAGATCTTCTTGGGATCAAAATGCACTCCTCTCACCATCAGGCGACCAGGTCAAGCCTTTGTAGTTAGCGGTAATTTGGAAGAAGCGGGAGTGATTCGTATTAGGGCTTTGCTGAGACGGATCGACAATCGCTTGGATAAGGGTTGCCTGAGTCAGGGGTTGCTCGGCATCGTCAAGGTGCTTCAAATGATCCCTCCTCCTATTCAAGTTGGAAGCCGGCGACGGATCCGAGTTTGTGTCGAATTTGAAGAGGTCGTTGCTTCGGACGGATGCGATGAATTCTACTCTTCCTGCTCGTGAGCTTCTCGGGGAGGGTGTCGTACACAGGTACGGAGATCTTCAAGCATACGTGTGACCGTTGGAAGTTCTTCAGCAGGGGTGAATCCATTGCGATTGTCGCCAGTTTTGGCACGCCGGTGATGCTCGGACCCTTGTAACCTCTGGGCTATGGTGTGGGTAATTACTCACGTGGCTTGATCCTCTTTGCTTCTAACAAAATAGATCTCCGGCGAATATTGTGATGGGATATAGATCCGCCTTGCAACTACATCCGATAATCTAAAGCGGTAGATAGTGAATCCTTATTTATAACACTGCATCGATATGAAGTCAGCGTGTTCTTAATATGCTTCCTGCGGAGCACTCACTTTGCTTGTCAGGCATTGAAGAATGCCTCTTTGAAGGAGGCGCGACATTCTTCTGGTGGGAGTTGGAAGCGAGGTGTGAAAAGAGGACCGGCCGAGGCAGACGAGGAGGCCGCCCGGCATGAAGCGGCTATGGCGTTGGGATTAAAGCGATGAGTAGAGCGCGCAGAGCGCAGTCGCGGCAGCCCCACGTTAGGTGTCACCAGCGACTATCAGAGATGCTCGGGTGGCGGATTTTGAGCGTTACGCCGCCCAACAAGCCTTGATCACTACGGAGGAGGCTTGTCGAAAGGCGGAGGAAGAGAAAGGTCGCCTAATGGATGAACAACTGTCTTTGCTCATGGAGCTAGGGCCTACTAAAGACGATTTTGAGGCTTTTAGGTGACTTCTGAAGAAGAAGAGCGATGGAGGCGGAGTGCCAGTCAAGTCAGATGATCATGAATTTTCACTTCTAAGGTATATTTGCTTTGCACCTTTGCGCCTGACATATGTGGGACGGCCACTGATCCCAGCGGGATGCGGACACATTAAATTGCTGCAGCTCAAATTTTTTAGAAACCCCTCGATGCCCCGAGTTCTTTGCTCCCAGTCAACTTTCCGTGCTGGTCACATCGAGACTATTGGGAAGATTTTCCTAACCAATAGTCTCGGTTCGGGGATGGGTGGGCTGTTGCGGGGCCTTCGACTGATCGGATAAGGAGCTCGATGTTATTATTGAGGGACTAGGGCTTGAAGGTATGCTCAGCTGGCGGCGTACTCACTTTGCAAAACATTTTATTTTTTGTTTTTCTACCTTGTCATTTAGAAAGGCAATTTTATTTTCTGTTTTTTAGGTAAAATACTTCCTTTCAGTTTAGCCGAGTCGCATTGAGTTATAATCATCCTAATTCGACGGGATATCTCATTCTGCATGCCTGCCTGAGATTTTATATTGAGAGTTTAGTGATATCATCCGGGTGCAGCTGCGAATTAGATAAGAGTTACACATAATGGGCGAATAGGTCTTCTTGTCTTCTTGCCAAATCGGGACTCATTATTGACAAGATATTGACTATGCTGGGCCGAATAGGTCATTTTCTAACCATACGGACTTTTAGGTTGTCAGTTAAAAGATGTTATCTACACTGGTAGGACATGTCATTCTGCGCCGTCAGGCTTTGGTTGACAGTTAGTTGTTATCTAGCGAGAGGAATTTGGATAGGTCATTTTCTGCTCCATTCGGGCTTTAGTTTGACCAGTTAGATGTTATCTAAACTGGGTTGGATAGGTCATTTTCTGCGCCATCCGGGCTTTAGTTTGACCAGTTAGTTGTTATCTAAACTGGGTTGGACAGGTCATTTTCTATGCCATTCGAGCTTGAGTTTGACCCTGTAAGAGGAGAAAAATAGATGACATATGCGTTGATGTTAGATCATTCTTTGTGATGGCCTCTTAAGATGTGCTGTTGTGTTCTAGATGCAAGAGAGGCGTCTATCAAGTTTGTCTAAAGCGTAAGACTCGGATTCATCGGCTCGTGTTACAAGATATGGTCCTTCCCAGTTGGGTTGGAACTTTCCTGCATTCGGGTTAGCTGTATTCTCAAATACTCTTCTTAGGACTAGGTCCCTTGATTGGAACGTTCGAAACGCATAACCGC
Organism: Tetrastigma voinierianum; assembly: GCA_016808115.1. Lineage (NCBI taxonomy): Eukaryota > Viridiplantae > Streptophyta > Magnoliopsida > Vitales > Vitaceae > Tetrastigma > Tetrastigma voinierianum. Next base: position 297,450 of record JAEQBH010000263.1, on the reverse strand, counting down.
CCGTTTGTTATAAGAACTTTTAATCGGGCCCGGTAGGACGGTATGCGGTTGCGCTGGCGACTCGCATTCGCTCCGATTGTGTCCCAAGATCATGATCATTAAATATCATTCCCCTGACGGGCGTCTTAGCTGCGGATGGTAGGCATCTTAATTTACCTTAGGGATCATAGCTTATTCATAAGTAATTACCAAATGGGGATATCACAGGTGGGTTTCGCGTTTGTAGTTCTATAAGCCCAGTACCCAGGGAAGTTCATCCACCATTACCACCGTGAATCCATAGTTTCTTTAGAAATTTGTCAGCGGGGTTTTGTTTGAGGCCTATGCCAGACCATTGCTCTGCGGATACCGTGGGGGTGGAGTATCTGATTTTTATTTTCAATTCGAGACGAAGTTCGATGGGCCGTATCGGTCGGGCTGCTGATGTCAGTTCAAAATTGATGCGGGATCTTGGGGCAGGCATCTGATGTACCCGGATAAGGCGAGTAACATCCTTATCTTTGATGGGGAGGAATACATGACCTGATCCATTTACTAAATAGCTAGTGGCCTTGCGATGCTTCTTTTAGGCTAAGGTAGTGGGAGGCGAATCGAACTATATCGATCCCCTGATGAGCCAAGGCGAGGAGCTGAAATAGAGATCGGGTCTTGCATAGATGATTTCAATGCGGGGGAGCAAAGTCGGTAGCGTGGGTCACATTTCTGAAATAATTGCGACATCAGCTTCATGGTTGACGATAGTACCCCATGAGTGTGGGCTGATGGAGCGGATTACGCCACTAGGATGATTTCCACATATTCCTTCATGCAGCTCTGCTAACACATAATGACTCTGCTCGGGCGTCAGGCGACCGGATAAGGGCGTGGATCGTTTGAATAATTTGCCCATCAACTAAGGAAAATCTAAACTACGCCCGGACTTGAAGTTTGTGGGTCTTATCTCTCTCGCGGGGGGAGTTGTCACGTGCTTAGATATATTCTGATAGAGTCATCCATGAAGGGGTCCTTATCCACTGATTTACCTGGCGGGATGCAATTGATGAAACCGATAGTAGATAAGTAGAAATATGGTTTCAATGAGTTGGTACGAAGCTGACACGAAGCGAGGCGTGCTGCGCTTTTCATTAGAGTCCTTAGGAATATGCTCTAGCTTCCAAGCGGGAAGCGCTCGGCGATTTGTTTCGCTCGGAGGCGTGTTTACCCATTCGGGGCTCTGGGATTGAATTGCTTGGTAACGCGACCACAATTGGGAATCACTTTGGACTAGGAGCTTACCGATAGGCAGAGCGTAGTGATTGAGCACGGCTCAGGATGGCCTTGCTTTGGTTATTGTTAGAGGCCTTAAGCCGGCGGTGCTTGTTCGATCTTATCCTCGGATGGGGATTTTAACTGTAAATCGATTCTCGCCCCGGTTCAATGCGGGCGTAGTGATATGCGTCCACCAATCCAAGTTGTGCAGGCGTTCAGAGCTAGGGAGTTATGGCCATGAAGTCGACCGGCTTTGTCCCTTTTGAAAGCCTTGGCTTGTGCCCGGATCTTGATACTCGCTTCGTTTGATTGCTGGCGTGACCACCATTCTTCTCGATAAGTCAGGCTTATGTATAGTGTTCGGAGAGGGAGGTCGGTTAGTCTGATAATGGGATGTGCACAGAGTAGGGGTGAAGTTTCTTGGGCGCTATCCAGGAGGTAAGGCGGCTTGCTCCGGGATGGTTATACGGTCTGCGTCGGCAAGGATTTGTTGGCGAAGAACCACAGGGCCTCCCCCATTTTTGTCTTCATTCTCTTTTGAACAATGCGACACTTGCGCTACATGCGAGGCGCAAATGAACAAAAGGTCTGTGGTGTTAGGCCTTGAGAGAATCGGGGGTTCGTCTAAATACTGCTTGATTTTGATAAAAGCCCGATCATATTCTTCATTCCATCCGGTCCGACTAGCTCCCCTGAGGGTGGCGAAAAATGGCTTTAAGTGGTTTGTGAACCGGGAAATAAACCGTCCCAAGGTAGCTAATCGGCCCATCAGTTGTTGTACCTCTTTTCTAGAGCTTGGGGCTGGTGACTCTAGAATGGCTTTAAGTTGGGAGGGGTTGGCCTGATCCCGCTAGTCATCATGAATCCGCGAACCCGACTGCGGTGACTTCCCCGAGATGCACATTTTGCGGGGTGGAGTTTCTACCATAAGTCTTGAGAATTGAATACATTGCAAATGAGTTGATTTGTGTGATCAGACGCTCCTTGGACTTTATCAACATATCGTATATCTGGAGTTCCATAGTTTTAGGAGTAGTGGCGAAACATCTTGGTTACCCCGATCTACGGTAGGTGGCCCAGGCATTAACTAACAGAATGACATACGTTGTAGCAGGACTTTGTGGGGGTGATAAAGACGTATTCTGCATCGGTAGTACATGGGGTCCCGATGGTAATGGAGAATGCATCCCCAAAAACGATAACATGCCATGCACGGCGATCGCGTCCCGACAATCGATCTATCACGGGCGGAGGAAGTTATCCTTAGGACACACGTCCTTAAGATCCGTATAGTCTACGTATACTCGCGCCTTTCTTGAGCTACCCTCGTTGGCAAGCCATTCTGGGTGTTTGACTTCTCACGATAAACCCGGCCTTCAAGGTCATCGCCACGGCTGGAGGATCGATGCGTGATCGGGTGGAAACCAGTACTCTCTGAAACGAGTGCGCGGATGGGAGAACATTTAACTTGTGGGAAGCGTTCACGGGGGCTTGTCATATCGTAATCCAGAATGGTCGGCCGAACATGTCGATGTTAACCTTTAATACTTCTGGCAGGGCCCTTTCTTCTTCGGTCAAGAGAGTGCGTAAGGTGCATGCATTTGGGCCGTCATGAGCATGGATTCGAGGATCTGCGCGGTGTTCCACTGTCTTCTAAAGTGGCCCCGGACGGCGGGAGGCCTTAATTGCTATGATGAGGTTGAGTTTCGGAGGGGCGGTATCGGGGCCCGCACATCCTTTCGCACTTTCGTGGGCGACAATTAAAACGCGATGACGGCTAATTGGCTGCAGGAGGGATTAACTGCCCGAATGTAGTGAGATAGGCGATGAATTGGTGGCAGAAGTTGGGGGACTACTTTCATGGTATGTAGCCAGGTCCGGCCTACAATAGCATTGTACGGACCCAAATCTTCAACCACCGAAAACAATACTTATTGAGTTATTGGTCCTGCCTTGACAGAGAGAGTAATATCACCCACATGCGTCGTGGTGGCCGGGTTGAATCGAGATAAAACTCTGTAAATGAGTGAGATGGCGAGGTGGGACTTTCATCTGCCTAAAGGTTGGGAGGTGCAACAATTCAGCCGCGCTACCTGGATCAACAAGGACTCTGTGCACATCAAAATTGTTAATACCTGAGGTGAGTATAAAGCAGCATCCTGTGGGGAGTGATGACTGGGCCGGGTTTGACGAGGGGCGAAAGCGCGGTGTATAAAATGAATGCCTAAGTGCCTTGAGTGCACGCGTGGCCCAGTAATATAGTGTACTTAAAGTAGGATGCTCGATCCGGGAAAGATAAATTATTTCCCGGAAGTTACTGCTTTTCGAGACAATATACGAATAAAGGATTTTAGGGTAAGAATTAAGTAAGAGGAAGCTATAAACTAAGCTATTGATTCTATAGTAGATTAATGGTGGCGCCTAGGTTAATCGCCCCTATCACGTTCAATGGATTACTTTCTAAAGATATTATTATTCAATATATTTGTAATATGTCAATAGAGGTGATCCTTTCTGGGATATCACCTCTCTCGAGGTACTCTTATCGCTATCTCGTGAATAGAATCAGTATATCTCTATCTCATTTCGGTATTCGAAATGCTTAAATGTTAACCTCAAATGCCATGGGTTGAGGTCATCTCTGTGTAGGAATCGGCTAAAGGCTACTCACGGATCTGAATACCCTCACATCTCTCGAATCTCGGATCCTCCGGTCAAATTAATGCTAACATTGGCGAGACATTAACATATAATTGAAATACAGAGTATAGTGATGTGACAACTTAATAACAACTAGACCAACTGAAAGATCAAACTTTAAATCATTTGTACATGACCCGGGTTTGATATGAGAGAAACCTAGAAGAGATCTAGAACATAATGGAAGAAAAGATGAAAGCGTTTAATAAAGAAAACATTGTTAAATCAGAAAATATCCAGAAAAATGAAAAGGCGTTACGATTCCAGGGCACTTCCTTGAAGTCGGTGTCACTCGCTCGAAACCTGTGCCTCAGTTCCTCATATCAGATACTACTAGTTTACGGACCACCCCAATTTGCTTTTAATGAGTGAGGGGCGGATTTTCGGTGGCGTCGCTGACGTGGTGGCGTCGCGACGTGGCCAGAGCAATACCATGACGTGGGGGCGTCATGACGTGGGGGCGTCGCTGACGTGGCGGGTACTTCATCGCCTTGTTCCCATTTGCCAAAATGCAGCTGCCGTTCTTTGCTCTTTTCACCCCGATGCTCCACGCATTCACAAAGACATCAACTTCATTATTCTAGTCACAAAAACTATAAAATTACTCTAAAATAAGCAGGAAAATGTGGTAGCCTTGAGTACAATATAGTGTTTAGGCACTCATACACCCCCAAACTTAGTTTCTTGCTTGTCCTCAAGCAAGAACCGACTCTAGACAGGACACACACACCCGACATACGCAACTCACACTCAATATAGTGATGCACATGCCGAAAATGTGGGATCAATTTGACCGACTCACATACCCAATCGGTTTTTTCCTCGATGTTCAAGAAAGGCATACGTATATTTGACTTTTCAGAATTGATTTAGACATAGGTGAAACCGACTAGTGCATCAACCCATGGTGTTCAATAGCCTTCCTAAATCCCTATGTGCTTATAAAATAATGACCCCAGGATATGCCTAGTTCCGATACCCCCAAACTTAAGCTCAACTCATTTTATTAGGAAGGCTAACTAGGAAAGGATAGGAACGCACCATTTATTCATGTCCTCATACTTAGAAATTTCCTAATGCATCAAACAAAATGGAAGAAGACCTTAGTGCCAAGAAGTTTAGCTGAAAGTTCTCAGAGCGGATCCATCAGACCCCACCGCTGGTTAAGGGCACCAGCATTAATTCCTTCAAACTTCACCTCGAACACTCAACCAAACTCAAAGGCCCTAGGCTGCGTGAATGATCCACTGGTCCCATGTAACAAGTGCTGAAGTCACTGCACCGCCATTGTCTGGGGCATTGGGCCTCGACAGCCCTCAGACCGTGCCCGGGATTCCGATTGGATGATCCCGCTTATTCTGCATGTATACCTATTTTGTCATGATTTCTTTTCTTTTCTATTGTTTTTGTATTTTCTTGGTCGGGCTCGATGGCACCTTCTTTTATTTAGTATCCCCATCATCAATTGTTCTGAATTCCTAGTTATCTGGAACTTTTAGTAGTTGGTTTGGCACTTATGTACACTTCCTAAAGTCACTAAAGAGGTGATAGGTTTTGAGAGGAACTGGCTTTGACTACCCGGGATTGATTCACTAGCCCTTTTCAACTATTCAATCTAATTACTGAGCATCAAGCAAATGTATGCAATTGAACAAGTTTATAGTGAACTCAATCCAAAATTGATCCTCAATTTTCAACATGGCACACATGTATGCAATTACTACGCAAGAACGTCCTAAAATATAATCAAACAACTAACACATGACTCATGAAATGAAAGTGCGATGTAAAATAAACTGAAAACAAAACACACTAATATGCGGAACACACTAAAAATACTACACACTACTAAAACCAAAACACAATAAACAAAACACAAAACATGGTACCCGATCACCAAATCCCTCCCCCCAAACAAAATATCCAGTGTCCCCACTGGCAAGATAAAAACATAGAGGGTAAAGGAACTCCCCTGAATATCACTGCGGTGGAGGTGGTGGTGGATGGTGAAAAGCCAGAAGTCAGCGAAGCCGGGCCTACATGATCGCCGTCAGAATGATGGCCTGACGCCGGGAACCGTCCCACGCCGCACGCAGCCGCCCATATCCCGAGTAGAGGACTCTGCTCCCGGTCTCATCCCGCACGCGCCAAAAGCGCCAGCCGAGCGAGATAACTGGGTCCTCAATATCCGGGAAGGATCAAGGAGCGCCGCCTCGAGGCCGCTGCGGATGCGGAGGGGGAATGGTGACGAGGGGTGGCGCTGGAGGTGGGTGAGACTTGTGACCGGCCACGTCCTCCCGGTGTCACCCAGAATCCAAAGCGAGCCCGATAATCGGTGCTCGCCCGCCTGGTGGCTCGCGACCGAGCCGTAGACCCTCAGTCGCGGGACACTGTGTGTCCCGCCAATCGATATGGCCTTGATCGGATGAAGCCAAAGCCTTCATTGTCGCCAGGCACCCCTACTTGTTCTTGCACACAAGCCAAATATCAAAAGGGTGCTCCCAGTTCATCTTTCATCCGCTACGGAGGACGGTATTCGATAACCCGCCCAACATCGAATGGTATATCCCGGATTTACGGCAGCGTCGCACAAGGAACGCTGGTCGCCACCTCACACATTCGCTGCCTGGGATAAGACGCTAAGTGATGAAGTGATGCCAAACCTTGGGGAATGTAGGCCAAATGCTCGCCTTGAAATCGACCGCACGGGCCCGCACCGCTGATCCTCCACTCACCCGGCCCCGCTTCACACGCTGGATGACCTCATGGTAGTCGTGGGATGCTCGCTTGTTGATCAGCTGGTCTTGGACATGTCGAAATATGGGGCTATTGATCGACCAGACCGGGGTCGACTCAATACACCTCGCACCCCCGACCTTTTCGAGGACACGGGAGGCGAGGTTAGCGAAAAATTCACGCACTCACGCTCATCGCCGGCCGGACGAGGGGGGTCGCATAAGGCACGCCATCCTTTATCCGCAATTGTCTTATAAGAAGCTCGGTCGGGGTGGTGAAACCCCTTCTCCTTGATGAAGGGAACGATTTGCAAATGGTGCCAAACCGACGGCTGCAAGACTCAGACATAAACCTCGAGGCATCGAATGTGGAGTCGGGTCCGCGCGACTCCGCTGGCAGAAATCCGCCTTGCCGACATACCAACCTAGACAAAACTCGAACACCTAATGCACCACAACAAATCAACCAAATAACTACCTAATGACTCAACAAAACCTAAATGGGACTCAAAGACCCTAAGGACCTAGCTAACCCGAAATGAATTCAAAGACCCTAGACTAAGGCCAAAAACGCACAAATGAACTCCTAGACTATCGATCAAACTAGAATCTGGGCACACAAGCAGTGGAGATGCCACTATGACCCAAAACTCGGCCAAAGAGGGTAGACTTTACAAAGTGGGCTCATGAAAGGGTGGGAGGGCTCCGACGGATGGGAGCTCGACAGTCCTAAGTGAAGGTCGGGATGCGGGAGCTGTGGTTTCAAGAGGAAGGTGTGAGGTGAAGAGCCAAAATGAATTCATTCTCAAGAAATTAGGCTGTCACGCCGCGACGGCGGGCAAACGCCGCGACGCGATGTAGAGTATAATCCGTTGACGCCGCGACGCGGAATTATCACGCCGACGTGACGTAGGGCTTTACAATTTGACGTCACTGACGGAGAAATACACGCCGCGACGCGACGTAGGAGCAGCAACGACGCCGCGACGTGAGAAATCCATCGCCGCGACGCGCGAGCGAAATTTTGACGTCGCGACGTGAAATCTCACGTCGCGACGTGGCAGAGAGCTCAAAAAATGACGTCACATTGAAATCTCACGCCGCGACGTGGCAATGTAAGGTCTCCCAAGAGATTTTATATACAACACCCCAATTTTTTCGAACTCTCCACTTGTAAACTTCCCTTTCGACTTTGAACACTCTACAAGCCTCGCACTCACACTCCGGCCCCGAAATTAAACCACAAACGTAAACACCGATCATGGATGGCGCCTAGAAATCAAAATCGTACAAAACAACAATAATCGAAAACCGAAAAACAAAGTTTTAGAACACTTGGTTGCCTCCCAAGAAGCGCTATGTTTAATGTCGTTAGCTCGACGACCTCGAAACTCAATGTGGATCGAACTCAAACTCCCGTGATCGCTGACTATAATTTCTTCATGCAATAATAAAGGAATGACTTCATGAAACTGGCAAGAAACTCGCCCATAGTACGACTTCGTTGCGGCGACCGTGGAATGTGCGCGCCTTTCTCAGATGAAACTTCCATTTCCCACCATGTGAAAAGAATCTTGTTACCGTGAAAGGTCCGACCATCGAGACTTCACTTCTAAAGCTTTAATGAATCAATAAAGGACTTGTTGTCCGACCGTAAATTCCTTTTCTCGCATGTGCTTGCTGTGCTGTGCCTTGGTCTTCCTTATAAATACGGCCTCATATGCTTCTGCTTTCTGAACTCATCTTAGTTCACTCGAGCTGGAGTAGTCGCTTTTCACCCACCCAAAGTAATCGTCCATGTTTAGTCACGAGGCCCAATAGGCTCGATGCTCCAATTCTACTGGAAGGTGGCACGCTTTACCATAAACAAGTCTGAACGGGGACATACCTAAAGGAGTTTTAAATGCGGTGCGGTATGCCCAGAGCGCATCGTCTATCTTTTTAGACCAATCCTTCTTGAGTTGTTGACTGTCTTCTCGAGGATGTACTTGATTTCATTGATACCTCTCGTCATTCGTTTGACCGTGGTGGTATGCAAGAGATGTACGATGACGCACCATACTTTGCAAAACCTTGTCTATTACCTTATTGCGTAAATGCACTATTATCCGTGATTAAAGCTCGAGGAGTTCCAAACGTGAGAATATATTGTCAAGCAGAATCAGCTACAATTCGCATCATCGTTCGTGGTCAAATCGCTTCTACCCACTTTTGAGACATAGTCTACACCAACAAGATGTATAAATTGTTGTATGATTATGTGAAATGGTCCCATGAAATCAACATCCCCCATAAGTCGAACAAACTCTACCTCCAAGATAGGATTTTTAAGGGTGGCTCGGTCTCCTTCTCTAGAGATGTTCCCCATTCGCCGACATTCGTCACAAGTGGAAACTAATCGATGAGCACCCTTTAAATAGTGGAAGGCCAATAAAACCGATTGTAGAACCTTGGTCGCTGCTCTCCGGCTACCAAAGTGTCCACCACACGGTAGAGTGTGACAATGGTTCGTAATATCGAGCATTGATCTCTGGCACACATCTCCTTATCACCCGACGCACACAAAGGCTCACAGAAGCAAATTGCCTTCCCTGGTCGTAGTGCTTAAGGTAAAGCAAAAACCTTTTCTTCTTCTGATAGTTAAATTCCGGGGGAATCACTTTGGCCACCAAATAGTTCACATAATCTGCAAACCAAGGAACTCCTCTTCGTCCTCAATAGCAAAAAGTTTATGGTCCGAAATTTGTCATTCAATGAACATCATTTCACTCTTCCGGCCGCGAAAGGTGGTTCACTAAATTTTCAAGTGTTCTTCTTGTCCTTGATTTCTACGTCGAACTCTTGCAACAGAAGGACCCACCGAATCAATCTGGGTTTTGCATCTTTCTTGGTCATCAAGTACTTAATGGTCGAATGATCAGTGTGCACCACGACTTTGTTGCCAATCAAATATGACCTCGACTTTGTCAAAGCAGCATAATGGCCAATAGTTCTTTCTCGCAGTGGCATAATCCAGTTGAGCGCCACGAAAGTCCTGCTTGCATAGTAAATCACCTGAAAGATTTTCTCTCGTTTCTGCCCTAGTACTGCCCCAATCGCATAGTCGCTTGCATCACACATCAGCTCAAATGGAAAAGACCAATCTGGAGCTACAACAATAGGAGCTGAGATCAACTTATCCTTCAATACAGTAAAAGCATGTACGCATTGGGAGTCAAATTCGAATGGGATCCCCTGGACTAACAAATTAGACAATGGTTTCGCAATCTGTGAGAAATCCTTGATAAACCGCCTATAAAATCCAGCATGGCCTAGAAAACTTCGGATCCCTTTCACTGAAGAAGGTGGAGGTAACTTCTCAATTGCTTCAATCTTCGCCCTATCTACCTCTATCCCTCTTGCTGAGATCCGATGTCCAAGGACACAATTCTCTGTACCATGAATGGTACTTTTCCCAATTGAGTACTAAATCGTCTCTTCACATCTGCTAGTACAGCTCCCAAATCCCATAGACAATTGTCAAATGAATTTCCCATTACTGAGAAATCGTCCATGAAAATCTCAATCGTCTTCTCTACCATGTCAGAGAATATGGCCATCATGCATCGCTGAAAAGTACCCGGAGCATTGCATAGTCCAAAGGGCATCCGCCGGAAAGCGAATGTACCATATGGGCAAGTGAATGTTGTCTTCTCCTGATCTTCAGGCGCTATGGCGATTTGGTTGTAACCGGAATATCCATCCAAAAAGCAATAATATTCATACCCGGCTAATCGATCGAGCATTTGATCTAGAAATGGCAATGGGAAATGATCTTTTCGAGTGGCTTTGTTCAGTTTCCGATAGTCAATACAAATCCTCCAACCCAGAACTGGTTTCACGGCACAGATGTTGTTTCTAGTCCCGATGACGCTTGTTCCTCCCTTCTTCTAAGACTACTTGAACCTGGCTTACCCATGCTACTGGGCCCGAAATGGGGTAAATCAAATTTTCAAGATCCAAATCATTTTAGAATTTCTTCCGAACTACCTCCTCTGTTGTCTGATTCAACCTCCTCGCCTAATCGAGGGCTTGTGGCCATCTTCTAATAAAATACGGTGCATACACATAGAAGTGGCTGATCCTTTAGTCACAGAGACCATCCGAAAGGGCTTGCTCTGGATCGCGAAGAACCCCCACAACTTCTCTTCCTCCATTTCAGTTAGGGATGATGAGATAATTACGGGTAGCTTAGACTTCACCCCCGTGCATGCATACTAAATGGCTAGGAGGTTTTTGTTCCATCTTCGTGGTTGCTCAATCGATGGAACCGACCGCTTAGCTCCTTCGCCTAGCGACTGGCATTTCCTTCTATCAGGCCCAAAGGAATCCATCCACTTAACGTATTCTCTCGCCTCGTCACTGTGTTCCTCATGCATTCTCGCCACTAGGGCTAGTTCCAAAGGGTCGTTGAGACCACTTTTGGCTAGACACTATAGCCTCTACTATATCAACCATTAAGCACGATCACTTCATTCGTGTCTCACCGCCTAAGACATTGAATTTTACTTCTTCTTCTTGTACTCTTAGTTTCGCCCGCCCCGCATATTAATCATTGCCCCGCGCTGCTAGAAAAGGTCTTCCCAAGATACCTGTATTTCTTTATCTTCCTCCATGCTCCAAAACTATGAAATCACCGGAAAGATAAACTCGTCGACCTTTACTAAGACATCTTCTATTATCCCTCTTGGGTGCTTCAAAGATCTGTCTGCAAGCTGAAGAGTAACTGTAGTCGGACGGGCTTCTCCTAATCCCAAATGCTTAAAGATGGATAAGGGCATAAGATTAATGCTGGCACCCAATCACATGTCGCCTCAAAATAGCATTTCCAATCAGGCACCCAGATAGTGAAACCGCTTGTGTCTCAGCTTCGCTGCAGAGCTTCCTCCGGCTGGATGGCACCACAGATTCCCTGCTTTACCGTCTCAAGTCTCGCTAATCTTCTTCGAGACAAAATGTCTTTCATGAACTTTACATAATCGGGCATTTGCTCTGTGGCATCGCAAATGGGATGTTTATATGCACTTGAAAAACATCCATGAACTTCGCGGAATCGCTTATCCGCTTTATGTTTCGAGACGTCATGGTGCGGACCGGTATGTCGCCTTTGCTTCACCAGGTCTTCGCCGATCGCCCCGTGGATCGCTCTTTCGATCGCAGATCATCTTCCGTTTCGGGCCGTGATCTCCCGCCCTAACCACTCTACGATCGGGGTCAGACCAGGATTCCAATTCTCTCCCCACTCCCTCGCCGTGACCGCTAACGTGCTCATTCCCATCTCTTCGGGTTTACCAATTGCTCCCAAGAAAGAACCCTATGCCTCGTAGTGCTTGCCATTTGGGCCCATTTGTGCCTCCAAACTCTTAGTCGTGGCCGGCTTGATTGTTTAATCAAGGTTACTCACATGTTCGCCTTAGTCTCATTCATGAACGCTGGAGTGGTTAACATCTCGCATGTAGCTTGCTCTAAATCCAGCCTTCTTTTTCGTGGTGGGTTCATTAGCCTGGGCTTGATGGCATATTGTTCAAGGTCACGCCCATCCATACCCTCGATTGCCTTGACATTCCGTCTCGATTGTTACCAACCCTCACCTCGATTCCGACTCGTAGTCGCACCCCATACGGTCCTCGCGCCGTGATCGGGACCTGATTAAAACCCCGACACGTATTTGGCTCGTCTTCACTGTAGGGTTTACCGACCGACATTCCGCTGCTAGCCGGTCCTCCACAAGATTCACACAACTCCCATGGAGTGTCCAGATGGCATGTGTTGTTCCCTCGCCGTCTATTTAGCCAGTTTGGGGCCGCCTAAGCCACATGATTTCCACGATTGTTGAGGACTGCATTGTCTGGTGCCACCCACCGTGTTTAATGGGTGTGAATTCTCTCTCTAGGCCACCGATTAGTGTTGGTCGCAGCGATCTTCCAATATCTCACGCCCGGTCTCGTGGTTTTCTTCATCAATGATCCTCCGTACCGAGGCATCTATCATTGTTCGGGTTGTATTTTGTTCATCAGAGAAGGTGTGGACTTGCATCCATCTGGTTGGGCCTGGTGAGGACACTTCCACACACCATGGAACCCGGCCCCATGCCTCGCCAGTTCTCCTCTAGTCGACCAAACGTATTGATTTCTTGCACCAACAGGCACCTCGAAGGTGGAAAGAACTTCGTCAGAAACTTTGTACCAACTCGCTCCATGTAGTACCTGAGTCTGGGCGGCCGACCGTTAGCCAATGCTCGTCTCTATCCCCCGAGGTGCGGAATAACCGTAATTCAGGTTTTCCAAGAACCCTCAGATTTCGATGGTATCGCAAACTTCGAGGAAGTTACCAAATGCATGTCTGGACTCACGGGTCATGAAATAAGTATTCCCCAAATAATCGTGAACGGCACTTGACTCAATTAAATTGTTTGCTTGAATCAGGTCATTTGATCGCTGTCCTAACAACTCGTTGGTGGTAAACAAACTCATCTAATAGCATGTAAGGATCGCCTGTCAGAGCAAATGCTTCGGGCGCTTGATTCCTATTTCTGCTTCTCTGTGGTTCAATTTGTTCAACGCCAAAATCTGCTTCGTATTTAGCGACTATCAAGTTCTAATCTGTTCGTTTCTCTCGTTTTCGCGCACCCGTGCGTAAGTCTTTCTCGTTAGATCACAATAAGTGTTGATTAATTCGATTTTGTTGTCGCATGTACTCACTGAAACCTGTACTGCAATAACACACAAACTAACAAAACCCAATTACCAGCACTTGTAAAAATAACAAAAGTAAAGAAAAATTCAGAATATTATCTATGTGCTCACTTCTCTATATCAATTTAAACCTTTCCCAAGAACGGCTACAAAAACTCGACAGTCGAAAAACATGTGTATAAAATGAATGCCTATGCGCAAGTGCACGCCAGAAATCTCAAGTAATATAGTGTACTTAAAGTAATGGATATCGATCCATTGTGGAAAGGTAAATCGACCACGTAGGTTCTCGCTGCATTAACATCTCAATAAAGGATTTGTGGTAAAATTAAGTAAGGAACCGTGAACTAAGCTTATCGATTCTAGTGAATTAATGGTCGGGCGCCTAGGGTTAATCGCCCTATCACGCTCAATGATTACTTTTCTAAAGATATTGTTATTATTCAATATATTTGTAATATGTCAATGGCGAGGTGATCTCGCTTCTACGAGATATCCTCTCTCTCGAGGTATATCCGCTATCTCGTGGAATAGAATCGAGTATATCTCCTATCTCGACTTATTCAAATGCTTAAATTGTTCTAACTCAAATGCCACCTTCAGTTCTTAATATTTATTAACCGAATCGCGGCTAAAAGGCTACTCTACCCCGGATCCTGAATATACCCTCATCTCTCGAATCTCGGATCTCAGAGTGCGATTTATGCTAACATTGGCCGGACATTAACATATAATTGAAATGCAAATTATAGAGTAGATGTGACAACAATAACAAATTTGAATAACATGAAAGATCAAACTTTAATCCATTGTACATGACGGGTTTGATGTAACCTAGAAAGAGATCCTAGAACATAATGGAAGAAAGATCGATTGTTTAATAAAGAAAACATTGTTACGAAATCAGAAAATATCCGAAAAATGAAAAGCGTTACAATTCACAGGGCACTTCCTTGAAGTCGGTGTCACTCTGCTCGAAACTTGTGCCTCAGTTAAATGCGCCTCCAGATACTGATTTACGGACCTAATTTGCTTTAATGGTGATGATTTGGTAGCGTCGCGGCGATGGTGGCGTCGCGACGTGGTGGTGTGTCACGGCGTGGGGGCGATCGCGACGTAGGGGCCGTATGACGTGGCTATCGCCTTGTTCCATTTAGCCAATGCGCTACACCGTTCTTTGCTCTTTTTCACCCCAATGCTCTGCATTCACAAAAGACATCAACTATTCCTAGTCACAAAACTATAAAAATTACTCTAAAATAAGCGAGGGAAAATGTGGTAGCCTTGATATAATATGAGTGTTTTAGGCACTCATCGGAGTTTATAGGAGGAAAGGATATGGGGCCATCAATCGGTTGAACCGTTGTGGCACGCTCTACGGGTCGCGATGGGTGTTTACTCGGCTCGGCGGGGCCGTCTGAAAGCATTTTTGTCTCTGCCTCTTAGACTGGTATTGATCATCGATCGGGCCTCCCAATACAAAGTTGATGGTGGGTCGGGGTTCTGATGGATGCTCAGTAGAGACAATAGCTTTGTCGGCTGCGGGGGTAGTCTCGGTTCCGCTGGTCGGCTCCCGAATGAACCTTTTGAGGTGCCCGGCCCGAATTAATCTTTTTATCAAGAACTTCAGGCCTTGGCAATGGTTTGTTTCATGGCGTGGTCCCTATGGTAGTCACACCTTAGAGACCGATTGCGTTGGTCCGGATTTGCGTAGGCCGAGGCCGTTAAAATCGGGGAGGGTCCCAAATGAGAGCAGCGGTGGCGTGGAGATATTGAGGGTGAATTAGGGAGGATCCCTTTTCTTTTCTAACTGTTCTTGGGGGCGCTTTTGACCCTTGCTCTGGCTTCCTTTTTGTTCGGTGGCTCTTTATGGTAGCTTCTTTGCTCGGGAAGTTATCATGGCCCATTTGTAGGCGGCCGGATATTATCCTCGGAGTGGAGTATTTTTACGCCCGCCCGTCTGATTCCTCCATGGTTGCGGTTGGATCAAGGGAAAGGGACTGGAAGAAAGGGGTAGTCGGCCCAAAGCTTATTCGGAAGTTCTATAAGACCGCATCCATACTATAAACATCAATTTGTTTGACGACTTGTCCAAATCTCCGGGTGAAATCTCGGATGGATTCGTCATCCCTCTTGAAGATGGATTGGAGCGAGCTGATGTTTCCTTTCGTCGAGCAGACACGAGATATTGAGAGACAAGCGTAGCCTGATTGTGAGATGAGTTTAGAGACCCTCCTTGGAAGCTTGTGGAATAAGCTAAGAGTGGGACGCTTTAATTGTGGGATTACCTTACATAGAAGTCGTCGTTCAGGCGTGGGATCATTGCCTGGTTAAAGTGCAACATATGATCATATGGATCAGAGGAGCTGTTGTACATGGAAAATGGCGGTATGACGAATCCACGAGGAGGCTCATAATACAAAATATGCTGGCCCAAGGGGGAAGATAGCATGTCGTCACGATCCCACAGGATAAGGGGACAAAGTCTTTACATCTTGGCGAGGCCACCACAGAATGGAATTATTACACAAGTAGAAACTAGGGGGCTATACCCCCCAACCAGGTAGACATGTGCTCAGGGGCTAATTTCAAATGGGGTCTGTCCCTGCTGGCCTCTTTTCGCATCCGGCAACGCGTGCCACTAATAGCCCGGCTGGAATGGCGAGTAGGTCTCTTTCTAGACTCGGCTTCCGCATTGTTCTGGGGTGGTGAACAGCGGGAGTGGAAGCTGGCCCAGAGATAGCACAAGTCATGCGGTGGATCACTATGGTCGGGTGGGCGGGTTCTTGCCCTTATTTATGCAGGTTAGAAATTTACATGTTGGGTAGCTCCTTGTGGGTTTTATTTTGTTGGTCTCAAAGCGGGTCAAGTAGCGTTCGTTCTCTTTTGTTGTAAAATTAGTTCGCATGCTCACGTAATTCGGCCATCTGTCTGGCCTACTCCTCTTGCTTCGCCTCCATCTCCTGACGCTAGCGGAGAAACTGATCTTTGATGGGTTGGTTCGCGGGGTTGCTAGACATGGTGATAAACCCGGCAGATTCGATTGCAGGATGAGCGGGAACTGCAAAGCTTCGGGTAACGGGACATCACTTGGGGCCAGGGTGGGCCGAGGCTCTCACGTATTGCCTACGAGATTTCACGCTGGCGTTTCCACAGACGATGCCAGTGTAGTCCTCCGAGAATCTTCTAAGTCACTTTGGATCGTGGAACATACACTGTCTGCGCAACAATACACCGAAACAAATAAGAAAGCAGCCCGGTGGGGCTCTATACTCTTGATCTTAAGTTAGATTCTCTCTACGCCAGAAAAATTAGAACCCTTAGTTTTTAGTTTGAATTTCATACCTTATTTTAATGATGACCTTCTTTTATCGAGGAGAGAGGGGATTAAACTCCGTGGAAGTGGATGATTTCCTCCTAAATCGGAAGGAGAAGGTGGCGCATATCTCGCGTGTGGAGACTAGTTATTTCTTTTAAATAGATGTGTTTCCTGAATGAAGGGCCAGAGGCGCATCACACCACAGATAAAGGTGAATTAGCATGGTTCATGGAAGGGCGTGTAAGGGCGCATATTCTCTTCGGGGGAGTCTATCCGGTAGCATTTGTTAAATAAAATCTTTAGGTGGGAGAAATGACATCCGAGGAATGTCAACCCCTTTCCGGCTAGGGGAGGATATCTGAGCCTTGACTTTTAAATTGGGCTCATAGGTTCGACCGACTGGGTCAACCTAATTATAGTCTTTAGTCAGACGAGGCCTGTTGGCTAGAGGGCATGGGCCAAAGCCCATGGCACCCACAGAACCTCTTGCGATGCCTCCGCAATCGAAACCTATAGTGACACCATTGGAACCAAAAACCTAAGATTTAGGCCTTTGTCTCAATTTATATTACCGTGTCACACGGAGTAGGGAGTCATATAATTGTAATAATAACTTTTAAGAATTAGTGTATTTTGTATAAAATTATAACTATATATATGTAATTTGAATTTAAAAGAAACAAAAAAGAAAAAACATCCGCTTGAATTCAAAATGCCACGTGTCGGAAAAAAAGCATCCGCTTTTAAACACTGCCCGATCACTTATCGCTGTCATTTGATCGTTTTGAAATGGGGACCTCCGGCGATGCCTCCTCCGCAACGGAAACCGACGGTGACCGACATCGGAGTTGTCGACGACAGCGATGCCTGGCTTTCCAATTCATGTCAGTTTTCTGAAGGAGAGAAGCACCTCTTCGTATATATCCGGCCAAGGTTTTCTTTCATTCTCTTTCTTTTTATTTTTTAATTTCCATTTTGGTTGTCTAACTATGATCGCTATCAAGATTCTTTTTCCTTTTGCTTGATCGTTTATTCCTGACAATCCGGAATTGTAATCTTCCTTCTGCTTCTTGCAAAGAATTGTAATCGTTTATTCACTCAATGTCCTCGACGAGAGACGTTGATGTTGCCGACCTTTGGTCTATCGATGAAATGTTGAGAAAATAATTTAATAAAAAAAGAAAATCAGAAAATGCTTTTTAAAGTTACTTCCTCTTTCCTCTATTTTCTCAGCAACCAAACGGAAGGTTTGGCATTATCAATAAAAGGTTATTAATAATGTACTGATGATAGACATTGATCTTGATGATAGAAAGCTTTTTTTCTCACTGCACTTTACATCTACCCCACATAACCTTATCTAATTTTTCTTAGTCTTTTGTGTTAATAGATTGATATTCTTTGCTTGTAGCGAAGTTGAATTTGGGGACACTTTATGAAAAGATTGGCTTCAATAAGGAGATTATATCAAGGGGGAGATTTGCTGAGCTCACTTTCAGGTTAGATGCCCTATTTCTTTCTAAGAATACAGATTTTGTAGAACAGAAAGGCAAAGCATTTGTTAGAGTGAATGATCATAAATATGTTGTAAGAAACAAGAAAATATGACCATTCATTCTACTGAGTATTTGATATTAAACTTGAAATTTGATCATACGCCCTACTCACCTGTTGATGTCTCCAAGGTAAGCTCCTATTACTAAATCACTCAGTTTGTGCTTCTCTGCATGGCTTCTTGTTTCATATTGATCCAATCACTAATAAAAACAACAAAGTTTGATTTGGCAGACCAAGCATGCCCAGAATGTATATAAACGTTTTCACGACAAGGCAGCCTTTTCAAGATCAATGGATGTATGTTGGCAATTTAAACATTCACCTTTCAAACCATAATAATTTTTGCCTGTCACTGAAAGTCCCTGTCTTCTTTGGTCAGGTAGATAAGATGGAGGAGAGTGCTCAGAGGAGAGTTTGGACTGGTAAACATACCTCAAGACAGACCGGTTGGTGCTTATATATATATTGATCATTAATTCTTATAATATATAGCACAAGATGATTTCAAATTGATAAGCAAATTTATAATTTTGAATATGTTGTCACTCACAACTTCTGGGTACGTAATTTCTTTAGAAATTCTTTGTGATCTAGGGTACTCAAATAACAGTATTCTCTTACTTGAAATTCTCAGTCATGTTGTTGCTAATGAGGTGGTTGGGATATCTTCCAAGCAAGAACTAGGGTTAGAGCTGAAACCATATGCTGCCAGTATTCATGTGCAATTAAGTTATAATTCAATTCAAGGAATTTAGCTACACGATGATGAGAATGGACCCGATTAAAGGGAATTTAGTTGTAATTCAATTCATATATTCGTTTCCATTGGGACTCAAACCTTGGACTCATCCCTCCCAATGCCAACCTATAGTGTAATTAAATGGCATAAATATTTTATGTTTTTTTACTATCTTGTTTATGGAGAAACTTATACACTAAAATCTTTTATGATTTTCTTTCATTAGATGGTAAAATTTTATTATATTTTAATCATTTTCTTGTTTTAAAATGTATTTCTAATAAGGAAAAAATGTTATTTTTTTTTTAATTGTGGGTGTACAGCTCAGCTTGTATGCATTTCGACTAATTTTCAATAGTCACATAAATCCTCTGATGACCCTGAAAGGAAAGGTAAATTTTCTCATTAAGTAAATAGGTTTTAAGTCAAATGAAGCAAAATTGATAATTTAAATTCTTGGATGAAGCTTCCATTTTTTTAAAATAATCTGGAGTTGAAAATTACACTAATAATAATCAAAGTTCCGGCCCTTTCCAAATATAAAAATTAAAATTTTTTCTCAAAGATAAAAATCTCTTACCCTCGTCAAAGCTAATACAAGTTAACTTAGGTTTGATCCTCGAAAGAATTGAGGAAAGAAAAAAAAACTATGGAAAAAATGATCTTCTTATATTTAATTTTAATATAAAAAATATAATAAAAATTTATATGTTTTTAAATAATCTATTTTAATATAAAAGAGAAAAAAAAAGTGAAATAAATTAGAAGTGATATATAAAATAATTTAGTAATTTTAAATATATAAGATGTTATATTTTCATAATGTAAAACAACATAATATTTATCAAAATCTTACTATTCTACTTCTACATATGCGTAATAAAGTAATAATGACATAATGGAAGAAAATGAGACAAGAATCAAGCAAATTGGAGAAGAAATGAAGAAAATATGCAAATTGTTGTCATAGTTGCGACTACGACAAGTCATAGTCTCTACTATTACTCAAAACTAGCAGAAGACTAATGGTAGTCAAGACTCGATGTAATCACAACCATGGTCGGAACTATGAAACTCTTCTACAATCCAGCTTTTAGCATAAGTGTAGTGTAGTCATGACTAATGGTCACAACTACGTGACTAATGGTCACGACTGGAGTTAGAGGAGGATCTGTCGCTGGAGTTGGAGGAGGATTTGCCGTTGGAATTAGAGGAGAAGATTGAAGATTTGTTGCCGTTGCCATCACCGCTAGAATATGTGGAAACGAAGGAAGTTGAAGTCTTGACCTTGAGAGTTGAGAGAGAACTAGAAAATGGAGATCGAAAGAGAGAGAGAACGAAGAACTAGAGATTGTAGAATGGAGATCGAAAGAGAGAACCAGAGATTGGGTAATAGGGAAAGCATGAAATTTAGAAATTATATCATATTCTAAATGATGCTGTTTTGGGGTAAAAATCCCTCAAACAACGTCGTTTAACTTTAAAAAAGAAAAAAGAAAAAAAAAAGATTGAACTGCCTAGTTTAGGGGATTCATCGGTCTGATCGCCGGTTTGAACGATTCACAGCCGGTTCAAAAGTAAAACGGTTTTTTATAGTGAACTGGACCGGTTTTGGTTCCAATTGACGATTGGACCGACAAATCCAGTTCAATTTTTGAAATATTGTATCTTGTAGAATGATCAACATCGCCAACCAATATTAAAAATGAAAGGGATTTTCTTGTCTCTTCTTCCTTCTTTCATGTCCCTTTCGTCCAAAAAGGGTCTCAAAAAAAGTTTCCATCTTTTTTCCAAACAAACTGTACAGAAAAGCATCTAGGTTTGTCCCTGATCTGTTGAGAAAATGGCGAGACTTTGGCAAAGAAATTAATAGGCAACTTCCAGAAAATCATGTTCCCTCGTTATCATAACTTAAGAATGTGTTTTGGTTATCGGAACTGGAACTAAGGAAAGAAAAAATGTTAAGAATTTTTTTCATGTTTGGTTGTATAAAGAATATTTAAAAAATAAATAAAATTATTTAGAAATTTACCAATTATTAAAATATTAAATTTTTATATTGACGAGTTAAAATAAATAAATTTTATTTGAAGTAGTGAGTAAAAATAATATGTGAAATTTAACTCTATTTTTATTTTCTCTCTATTTTCTTTCTCTTATTTTTTCCTCATAACCCAAAAAGTAGTATGGAAAGAAAATAGGGAGAAAAGAAAAATTAGAAGGAAAATAAAAAATAGGTTTAAATTTAATAAATTAATTATATACAATCCTTATTTAGGACTAAGGAATTTAAAAATATGTAAAATTTTGAGAAATTTTAATTATTTGTAAAAGTTCGAACAATGAAAATTGTGTTTAAGATTAAATTTCTTTTGCCCGAACAAAAGAAAAATGAAAAGAATGTTGCAAGCTTTCTGTTCAAAGCTCATCAACCAATTCGAACACAAAAAGTGATTATGAAAATAAAGAAACTGTAAAATAAATAGAGCATACAACTTAAAAGGATTATTCCACCCATAAATAATAATATTAAAAGAATTACCTTTTTTTCTTAACATTTTTAACATAATTGCTAAGCATAAGCATAAACATATAAACCTATGATTGAGGTGACTTTACATATTATTAATATAATTTATTGGGTTGTGATTTTTCACCCAAAAACATAGCTAATTATTTTGAATAAAATACCTTAATTTGAAGACCCATGAGTATTGGGTTGAATCATTATAAAATCAAGTATTATATGGAAGTAGAGAACTGATGGAAGTGCGGCTCTTGCAGACAAATCTATGAGAGCCAATTTATGTAAGTGAAAGCAATATTTACAAAAAAGGAAGAAAATTACATTAATGTAATGTTAAAAGTCTTATCTTTTTCTTTCTTTTTTATTTTTATTTTTATTTTTTTGTTTATGTATCTATATGATTTTATTAAAAACAAGCATTATTCCTCTAATTTTAACTCAATTTGGGTGCAATCAATGAGCTATTATTACTTGTCTTTTTCTAGTAGCCATTTTCTCTGCTTAAAAAGTAGTTATGTTTTTAAAAGCAGGTCCAAAGTTTGTGATGGGTCCTCCACTAGGATTTTCATATTCTTCTCCAAGGCAAAAGTTGGTTGTAAAAGCCTAGAAGGGCGATGTAGATTTGGTATCAATTGACACCAGACAAGTAAAAGGTAATAAAAATAGAAAAAAAAGAGTTGGGGCAGTTTTTTATTTTTTATTTTTTAATATAATCTGTTTGACCTTAAGGATAGCTCAATTAACCTAAGGCCTTAAAGTTTACCCAATGTTTACTAGTTTGAATAATTATATTTGAAAGAAATAACTATTCATAAACAGGTCTATTCTACTTGTTGGTGCACCAAGTGATTAACCCAGTTACGTAACTTGGTCTACGAAGTTATGGACCACCCGTGTGAATCACGCATTGATAGACAAAGATATACAAAAATAAACCTACATATATGGACAAAATTGACAATACAAGAAGTTGGTTACACGATTTGGCCTAGCTTTATGTCCACGGGGCTGAGCCCAGATGCAAAATATTTCACTATTTTCAATCAGGTTACAAGCTGGACTTATATGAGATAATGTTCTCCATTTCTCCAACGTCTTCCTCGCCTAATTCTAACATATGTGAAACAGAATGAGCTCCCCTCATTTCCCCAACCACATCTAAACTCCCATACGCTCAACAACATCATTCAATAGGATATATAAAAATTGCCCAACATTGAGAGAGTTGAGCTACACCTTAAAACATGTATGTAGATGCCAAAAAACACATTCTTCTTCTTGCTATTGCTTGATGAGTGTTTTTGCTTCAAAACATGTCCCCTATTTAATATCCTCTTAGGGATCAATTCATGATATTTTGGATCTATATGTTTCCTATTCTGTCCTAACATGATGACCGGAAGATTATGATTTACCTCAGATTCATCAAGCACCAATATCTTCCTCCCATGTAAATAGAGCCACAAGAGTTCGACTTCAAATGTTATTTTTGAGGGTCGGGCCGAAAATAGATACTGAATAAATAGTGGCCTATTGGCTGGCCCGACAGCCCATGGGCCATGATTTTGGGGCCTGGTCGAATCACTCGCCAATTTGACACTTTTTTTTTATTTTAAATTTTTTAATGATTATATATTATTTTCTAATTATTAAGGATATTAGTTTTTCTATTATGAAAAATATAAAATAGTTGTTTATAGAAAAAGAATAGTTATTAAATAATTGTTTTTAATAAAATAAAATAATATTAGTATGAAAAATAATTTAAAATAAAATAAAAATATATAAATATAACTATAATAATTTATTTTATATAATCTTTTGTAGCATAAGCAACAAATTATAAGTATTTAAATGAAAATTTATTTGGCAAAATATAAAATTTGTAAAATTATTATTTATTATTATTTTTAATATTTTAATGCGGGTATCTATTTCATCCGTTTACCACAGACACATAAGGCCGATCCCGGATTAAAAGCTGAATTCGATCTACCCATTTTGGTAGAGACAGCCCATTTCCCAACTATACATAGAAATCTCACTAATCACTATATAATCTTTCAAATTTGATTCGCACGATATCACCCTCTAGTCTTCCTTATTTGTCTCAAGGAATATCATCTTTGTCATTGGCGTTGCTCTATCAATACATGCATTATCATTGTGTGACAAGGAATTTTGCCGTTAGAAAACATGTGTCAGAGAATTTTACTATTAGAAAACATGAGATTGATTTTTGTCTGAGATCATGTCAACTTAATTCTACGACAATATTTACAACATTCACACAAAATTTTATTTACCTTCGGAACACGTTAAAAGTTGGATAATAATTGACTAATATATATATATATATATATATATATATATATATTATGGTAAAGTAGGTAAACAAAAACATTAATACAAAAAAATTGGATGACGCCTTCCTTTGTTTACCCTTTTTGAAAACCTTTTTTTTGTTCTAGAAAACAATGAAAACAAGAAAACAAATGGTGTCTTATATGTTTTCAATAACAATTCTCATTAAATGAACGATTCTCAATTAATCTTGGATTATTTTGTTAGTATGAAACGTGAATACAATAATACTAAATTAAAAGACATTTCGAGTGCAATCTCTTCGGTAACTTTCTGTCATAATCAATCTGAACCGAAAGAGGGAAAAAAGTACGAGAAGGGGGAGCTTGAGGAATATTGTTTTTTCTCCTTTGGCTCCTTATTGGCCAAAAGGATGTCGAGAAAATTGCTGGAAGTTTGCAATGGCGCACAAATGAAGTAAAATATATTGGAAAACATATCTTGACTCCACTGTGGTAAAAAAAGTCCTGCTAAAACTTCCTTAAAATAATTAAGGTTTTTGCTTTTCTTTAAACACACTGTACATACATAGAAGACACCATTTGCTGCTATAAATTGTACTTCAAAGCCCTCACATTCTCAGGAATTTTAAGTTAGTGGGGTTTCCGCTAGTATCACCTAAATGTTGCAGCTACATCATCTCCATCTGAGAAGCCATTGCCACCACCACCAGATTCTCATCATGTTGTGCCACCACCACCGCAGCTGGTGGCGCCACCACCACTACCACTACCACTACCACCACCACCACCACCACCACCACAACCACTAACGGCTACCCCCAAGGCAGAAATTACAGAGGAGAGTGATGTTATTAGGATAAGAATGCCACCCACCGTTATTAATGCTCCGGCAGAGATTCAGAGAAAGCTGAATTGGCCGAAAATAATTGTAACAAGTTGCATAGCAGCAGCCTTAGCGACCCCTTTCCACTCTGAATATTATTCATCTTCCACAGGTGTCTTATCCTGCATTGCATTTTCACTTTCTTTCCTATGTACCCTTATGGACAATTTTTTCAATGCAGCGTTTCCGACTCTAAGCCAACTGCTGGGCAACTTAGCCATCTTCTTTCTAATCGATAGCTTCCTCCTCGCCCTTACACATAAACTATCTCCCCCCCTCAAATCCACCATCTGGGCCCTCTATATCGTCTCATTCCTTATCGTTTCAATATCCAAATGCCTTAAAATCATCAAGGATTAGTACTCTCTCTCTCTCTCTCTCTATATATATATATATCTATATATCCATGCATGCTTCTTTACCTTTCCTGGTTTGCATGCATGAGGGTACGTACGTATAAAACAGACATGGGGATAGCAACTTGATAAATAAATTTGCGATTAATTTTCTTTATTAGGGCAGTTTGAAGCTCTAGCTAGCGAGAGTATTCTGTCCATGGCAGAAGAGAAGGTGGCGATTAAAGAAGATGGCGACCAGCTGTGTGCATTCTGCTGTATATGATAAAAGGTATCTCTTTCTACGTCTGAAGAAAATCAAGCTACTTTTAGTATTTAATCTCTCTCATTATATTAACAGAGAAATTAATGCTTTTTCGAAAAGCTAGCCTAGCTATATGTATCATCATCCAGTTCTGGAGGAAGGGATTGTGAATGCATTGAATTATCTTGGAATATCGCTTTCCATATCTATAAATAGTATACACACTTCTTTCTCCCGTTCCAACAACTCCTTTGGCTTTTCATTTGTTAATTTTATCATGTTTTTCTGTCGAGTCTGATCCACGTCCAAAGTCGGAGCAAGAATAAAAAAGAAAAGAAAAAAAAAAAAGAGGAATATGACATGTGGAGATTGTCATGAGTTGTTAATATTTTAAGTTTAAAGTCTTGTTTGGTTATTTAAAAACAAACACCGTGTTATTTAAAAAACTGTTTTTGTGTTTTCTAAAAATCTGTTATTGTTATATTAATTTAATGTTTTATATGTTTTTTACGTTTTTCATAACAAGGAAATAAGGGGAACCAAATATGTTATTCGTTTTCCTTGTTTCCTTGTTCTCAATATTTATTTAGAAAAAAAAAAAACAATTTTCAAAAATTGCAATCAACAAACCCTAAAATTATCTTTTAATGACTCAGATTAATTGTTGTTTGCACTTGGCCGTTTCCAACTTGATTAATCCTCCAATATACCAAAATGATAGTACAGTACATGCATTTAAATATGTAAACAAGAATCCATCCTGTGGGACATGCACTTGGAGTCCATGCACAGGTGCTGATTTGTCCAACCATGCATATATAACAATATTAACAACAACAAAAAACTAAAAGAAAAAAAAGAAAGAAAAGAGAATTAGACATACTTTGGCAACTATTTTAAAAAACACTTTTCTATTTTTCAAAAGAGAATTATGTTTGACCTTGATTCAAGTGTTAAAAGAGTGGGATAGACAAACGAGAGAATCCATAATTGAATCTTGTAAGAATAAAGTATTACGATGTAATATGCAAAAGTGAATACAAGTATAAAAGAAAAAAAAATTTTGGTTTAGTACGTGACTATAAACCATCAAAAAATTTGAACTTGTAATGACAATAATCATAAGTTAAAAGACAACTTCAGTGCAATCTCTTTCGTAAGTTTTGTCATGATCATTCTGAAAAGAGAGAAGAAAAAAAAATGAAAAGAAAAACTTGAGGAATTTTTTTTCTCCTTTTAAGTCCCTTATATGCCAAAAGGCCGTGGAGAAAATTGCTAGAAGTATGAAACAAATGAAGTAAAATATATAGAAAAGCATATCAACTTGACCTTATGGTAAGAAAGGGCTAGAGCTGTCTGCATGGCAACTTCGAGGAAATCATCTTTTGTTTTTCTTTAAACTGAATGTAAATGATTAAAAGATAGAAGACAGCATTTGCTACCATAAATTGAAGTCCAAAGCCCTCACATTCTCAGGAATTTTAAGTTAGTGGGTTGCAGTATCACACAAATGTTGCAGCTTACATCATGTTTTTCATCTCCGTCTGAGAACCCTGTTGGATTATTTTATAAATTAAGAGTATTTATTAAGCCCAAAAACAATTGATCAACAATCAATAATAGTCAATAAATACATTACAAAATAAAAACTTTAATTGTACAAAGAAACATATCATTCATAATCTATAGAAAACATACCTAATATAGATCCGGAATTATCGGCTTTTATTTGTCTTACAAATCTGCAAGGGATGAGACCTAAGAAAAGATAGGGTTGAAGATGATTATTTCTTTCTTCCCAAAGTGTGTTTTACCAAACCCTTAAAAGATTATAGGGCTCTGTTTACTTTTATAGATAGAGCACAAGGGAACAATTAAACTTTGATCCAATGAGCTTACCAAAGCAAGGGAGAAGATAGATACATAAGCTCATAACAAGTTAATATTAAACTATCCCATAAAGGAACCATAATTAACATACACAATTATACAATTAAAATTGTAATATGATTATGCTTAGTCAATAATTAATAAATTAATCTAACATTCTCTCACTTGGACGACATAATCATAACTCAAATGTTTTCTTAATTGATTTACATAGTCATAACCAATTATATACAATTAATACACCGAGAGGATGCATAAATTGTACATCATCAAGCGCTACTAATTAAAATCATAAATCAAATGCTTCAATAAGAGATCATATATTATAACTAATCATATATACCATACACTGAGAGATATAATCAGACATAATCAAACGCTACTAATCTAGAAGCATTTCAATGATAAGAGCATTGATTCAATAGAAAGAAAAAACATAATTCTATCATTCATTTGGTCAAAATGACAAAATCATAAGATAATGACAAACATCAAAATGTGCATGTAATAATGAAAAAACATGAGCTTTCCTTACAAAATACATGAAAAAGATAAAACCCCCACTAAAACAAAGAGTCTAGGTTCCTAACAATCCTATGTGGGTGATGTGTTTTTGAAAAACACAAATGTAAGCCTGGTTGCAGAGCCCGCAACATGCTTGTCAGAAAGGCAGCTCAAATCAAATGAGGGACTCGCAACTTTTTCTTTAATTAAAAAAGAATCTCACATCAATGTGTTTAGCAGAAGTGCTCATAAATGCCTGTATAAGATACACTGCGCACTATCACATAACAATTTCCCGTGGGTCTAGAAATGGAGCCAACAACCTCCAACAAATGAAGTTCAGAACCACACATGATAAGTAGTCTCATAACACGCTACATACTTTGCCTCCATAATAGAAGAAGTTGTAAGTGTCTACTTGACACTTTTCCATGAATCAACTCCTTCATCTATCATAAAGATATAACCAGAAGTGGACTTTTTATCATCCACACAGCATGCATAATCAAAATCACTAAAACCAACCACCTCAAGAGTGTCGGTACGTCGATATGTCAACATGAGATTCCTTGTACCTTGAAGATACCTCAAAACTTTCTTAGCTGCTTTCTAGTGGCTTTGACCAGGAACACTCAAATACCTACCCAACACACCAACAACAAAGACAATATCAAGGCGTGTGCATACTTGAGCATACATCAAGTTGCCCACAATTGAAGAATAAGGGATTGCTTTCATATGATATCTCTCAATATCATTTTAAGGACATTGGCCTTTGGAAAATCTGTCACCCTTTACAATTGGTGCCTTATTAGAAGAACATGATTGCATATTGAACCTTTTCAAAATGCGTTCAATATACGTATGTTGAGACAATATCATAATGCCATTAGGTCTATCGCGAGGTATCTGTATGCCCAAGACATAAGATACTTCCTCAAGATCCTTCATATTAAAATGACTAAAATATAACTGCTTTGTCTCAACCAACAAGTCAGTATCATTGGCTACGAGCAAAATATCATCGATATGTAAAACCAAGAATATGTATTTGCTCTCACTGACCTTCATATATATGCATTGATCGATGATGTTCTCCTTAAAACCAATGACGGTGACAACTTCATCAAACTTGAGATACCACTGCCTAGAAGCCTGTTTTAAACCATAAATGGATTTTCGAGCCACTCATGTTTTCCTTACCAACTCCTCAAAATCCAAAGAGTCGTAGATATGCAAACATCCTCAACTAAGTTCCATTCAAGAAAGATGTCCTCACATCCATCCTATAACCCTGAATCAAATGAGCCCCTCGTAGCGCAATAATGTGTAAAGAGTCTTTAATGGAAACGAGACAGAAGGTCTCCTTAAAATCAATACTTTCACGTTAACTGTAACCCTTAACCACTAATCTTGCTTTATATCTCTCTACCTATCCCTTGGCATAACACTTGGTCTTGAACACCCATTTGCACCCAATAAGTCTGCAGCCATATGGCAAATCTACCAAGCTCCACACTTTATTATGTGACAAGGAAGTCATCTCATCTTTCATTGTATCGATCCAGAAGTTGGATTGAGGACTAACAATGGCTTCTTTGGAGGTAATTGGGTCTGATACATCTCCCACATCACTCATGATCCTACAAGTAGACAATGTAGTCATCTGAAATTGCGAGCCTACGTGCCCTCTCTGACCTCCTCAAGGGTATATCCATGACTGCATCTAGGGCTTCTAGGTCTACATCTAGGGCTACTGGATCTACATCCTCAATTGGTTCATTATCTGAGGCTATCGATGTCGGTCAACAATGTGGCTGTAGATCTGAGCTAAGCAATAGCAGGAATAAAAACTTGGTGTTCTTTGAACACAATTTCTCTTGGCTATTGGCTTGTACAAGTATCATCCTCAAAATAGATAACTTGATTTCCTACTCAACTACCTCGTGGTGTGTGACGGCACAAAACTTGGAACCCTCGATCCCACACACACAACCAATGAAGGGCCCATCGATGTTTTTTGTATCAAGTTTCTGGATTGTGTTGTACAACTCACTTCCACCTTGCAAATTTCAAACACGGAAGTCGACAAGATTTAGACTTCATTAATTCAAAGCCTGGCATGAGTCTTTGTGAACAGACTCTACTTCAGCCGCCAAATAAAAAATTGAGAAATCAAGATCTAGAAGAATTTCATCCTTAATTAATCTATCCATTCTTTGTCTAGAAATATGACCTAGTGCTTGTGTCAAAGAATAGAAGACTTTTCATTCAATCTCAAACACTTGGTGCTACTAATAGTATTAATAGTAGGAGAAAAATAAAGCAAACTATACAACTCTAATATGTAAAGATTCACACAAAGTGTTCCATTACCAATCAATAAAGAGTTTCAATATAAATTAACTTTTTCATTTCCAAAAAGAAACTATATCCAAGTCTATACAAAATAGGTACAACTATTAAATTTATCCTAATAGAGGGTACGAACGCTACATTTTGCAATTAAAAAAAGAAAAATTTTCTCTGTACTAAGATGAAATCTAAAAACTCCTAAAAAGACAACTTGAACTCTTGCGTCGTTTCCCATGAACATGTATTGCTCCTGACTAGTTGGACTCTTTTTGCTTATCATCACCTGCACATAATTGCAAACATGAATAGTAGCACCACTAACTAACCACCAAGATCAGAAGGCACATCAATGACATTGGATTCAAAAAACAAACATTTACCCAATGATTACCTTTCTTTTCCTGAACAACCTTCAACTTCTTGCAATCTATCTTTTTATGCCCAAACATATGACAATAGTTGCATTTTCTCTTAAAGCTCCCATTCTTAGGGGCATTGGAAGTGGAAGGTACATTCTTGCATCACCCTCTGCACCTAGATTCCGCTTCGACATACTTCTTCCTCATCGGAGCCAGATTATAGTTGATATTTTCTCTTCTAACCCCCATTGCCTTGGGTAGTCATCATAGAAATATTCCTGGATCTTTCCTTCTTCATATCCTCCTCCTCCTTAGCGAGGATGGTAATCATCTCTTCAATTGTCTATTGCTCATTTTGAGCATTATAACTAGATCTAATATTGTCCAACCACGAAGGCAAAGTCCCCATGATCAACCAAACAACATGATCCGAGTCAAACTCCATACCAATGGTCTTAATCTTGTTGTAACAAATTAGTATTTTATCAATGTGTCATCGGACCCCACTTGTCCCATCTTCTTTGAACTATATGAGAATATTAATTTGAAGAATGTACGTGATGATAAGAGGGAAAAAAAGATTGTTTGATATCTTCTATAAAGCTTAAAAGATCTTTGAGATGGACATTCAAATGAGAAATAAGAAAAAAAAGAAGATAAATTTAGTTTAAATGCTCTATACAAATCATATGGCATCAGGTATTTATCTATTTCTTATCTAAGCACCTCAAAACATAAGCTTTTTTATTCTTCT
Organism: Tetrastigma voinierianum; assembly: GCA_016808115.1. Lineage (NCBI taxonomy): Eukaryota > Viridiplantae > Streptophyta > Magnoliopsida > Vitales > Vitaceae > Tetrastigma > Tetrastigma voinierianum. The sequence continues at coordinate 266,219 of JAEQBH010000263.1, read as the reverse complement.
GGTATCTCTTAATTAATACTCTTTCTTGAATCTCTATTTTCTATATAGTTTTCACTTATCATCTTATAATCTTTTCCTCCCATGACTTAAAATATTTATGTGGATAATCATGATATATTTTTTTTTTAAAAAAGAAATAATGAGATATAAGTATATAAAATATTTTATAAAAATATTCTTAATAAAAAGGAATTATTTAAAAGATTTAGGTAGCTTAATAAAATAACTATCACATTGTAACTGAGATTACTACATTAAGTCAATCCAAATATGCATTGAACACAGAACAAATCAAACATCCAATATTGTTTAATGTCTCAAAAAGAAATAGTTTATTCAGAGAATAAGCAAATGGGGTCATTTCTCTGTTAGAAAACAATGTAAAGGGAGAAAAGTTATTTTTATTTACTTCATTCATCAAGGGAGTGAAAGAGAATGGATAGTAAAATCTCAAGGTTTTGTTTTCACATGTAAAAAATCTGTAAGTAAAAGAGAGTGAAAAATGAAAATTTAAGATTTTAATTCACTGCCTAGAACACGTGGAAATGAAAAGAAATGTAATTTTTAGAATTTAATTTGTAGAAACTACATTTTTATTTGGTTTAAAATAAAAAAACTGAAGAAAGTACAAAATTATTTCTATCTTACCTTGTTTTTCTAAAATTTTAAATACATATTACGAATAATAACTATGACCAATTATTTAATTGATTTGCTAGCTCACAATGATTTATGTGTATCCATGTATATTGAATTTTAATAAAGCAATCAAACAACATCATATCTAAGATCGTTAGACAGAAGTACCTGTCACTAATATATTTGCCAACTCATTATTACTAACGTTAAAAAGTAAAAGATGTGAGGGCACCTTCTCCGCAACTTCTAATAATTAATCCATTTAATCTCTCTTTCAAAGTTAAAGTTTCAATAAACTCCTTTTAAAATGTTTAGGTGGGCTAATCTTTAATATATATATATATATATATATATATATATATATATCACAAATTTTACCAATTAAAAATAATTAAAAGGCTTAACCTAACGGTCCAACTTATTCATTGCTTGGTGAGGCATACGTGGTCCTAGAGTTTTAAGAGGGACAATTGTCCTCCTTTGTTCTAGCTAGCTCCGCCATTGGTTCCCCCAACTATTAATTAATTGAATACTATTAGTAATAGTTACTATAATTTTCTTACCCAACTTTTACTTTTTTACTGTTTTTTTAAGAAGTAATTTTATTAATTAATATCCGAGGCTAGGACATGCAAAAGAAAGAGGGGAGGGGATAGAGTCCATTCCCCTTGGCCAAACTCCGATCCAACTGCCCTTATTAGAACGTGTGCAACTTGGTTTGTTGACCTTCTTTACGTGTTAATGCGTCTTTTATTTTAATTAACTATTTGATTCTGTCAAAGATTTGATCATCTAAATTCAATGGATACTTTAGTATGAAAGAAAGAATTGAGTTGAGGAAATGAAAGTTTGATCAGATACGTTTTAGTCTACTCAACTCAATAATTACTTTTGTCTTGATAGTTGTATTATTTTTTATTTCTAAAAAATAATTATTACTTCATCTTTTTCTTTCACATAATCAAGTGGTGGACCCAGATAATTCCAGGTGGTCATTTACCCCCTTAAAATTTTGGAAAAAAACTATGCCATTTCATAACCCATATTAAATTTGAGATAAGAATATATAGACCTATTACTAATAACATAAGCTCGCTCCAACATGAGAATGGAAGTATATGCGAAAAGATCTTAATTTATTTGTTTTTTTTTTATTTAATTTGCATACAATTCTTTAAATTAATTTATTTTATCCAAATCTTATTTGTTTCGCAAGGATTAATTCTTAGGTCATACTTTTTCATTTCTTTGCTTTGAATTCTAATTTTTCTTTTAACTAGATTGGGTTTGGCAACTAAAAATATTATGATGAATTTGTAATTTAGTAAGAAAAAAAAAGTAGAAATGAGAATGTAAAATCCATTCTATCTTATAGCATATAATATTTAACAATCCCAATTAAGGAAACTAAAAAAATATGCACTATATTATAATGTTAAATCTCTTACATTATAATAATGTAATGATGACATTATTTCAACTTTTAGTTAATTAAATTAATAACTGTTGAATGGAGAAGGAGAGAGAGAAGAACAGAGAAAGAAGAAAGGAGAAGATTTTAGAAGACAAAAACAACAACTGTTTTATTACTTGAGTGTATACATGATTATCAAAAACAAAATTAACTACTAGCAACTTGCTTAGCAGTTTGCATAAGGAGTTTTAACTGATTCGGAGCAGAGTGAGTTTTGTACACTTTAAATCTGTAACAGTATCTGTAGCACAAGTGATAATTACGTGAGCTTCACCAACAATAACAAATAGAAGCCCGAAGAAAAGGACAACCAATATACTTTTTTTTCTTTAGAAGTATATTTTATTGAAAGCACTTTTTGAATTATTTCCAAATCAACAATTAAACAATCATTTATTATGTTTTAAGATTTGTAAAGCAAAACTTTAGAATTATCCAAATTATAATTAATGACATCTACAACGCGTTTTCAAAAGTATATTTAACTTTGATGGATCAATTCTAAATTGACCATTAAGTAAACAAACAAAGTAAAGAGGGTTGAATTGGATTTTCCCCCTTTTTTGACATAAAAAAAATTAAAATAAGGATACAACTATAGTATATATCAAAAAGCTATTTATTTTTATTTTTATTTTATTTTAATTTATTTCTTATACATTGACGTCATTAATATTGATTTTATGCTTATCCTATAATTTAGATTTAATGTATTTCAAGAATAGCTAGAGTTCTCTATTTTTTTCTAAAGGTAAAACAATAAAATAAATTTTCACTATTAGCCTCTTTTTTTTTAAGTAGGCGATTTTGATATTTAACCTGAAATCACCTCAATCATACCCCTTTCCATCATTTTTATCAAGAAAGTTTCATATTTCCATAAAACTGGTGTTTTCATTTTTTTTTTACGACAGTCATTGCTTTGGGCGCGCTTCTTATGATTGTAGTCACCTCGAAGTATGTGGATTAGGTTGCCTCGAGCATGATTGCCATGTTTTGTCATCAGCGACGCTTATTCACACGAACACCGCATGAGCAAATATATCTTATCATGACGAAATCACCTATGGTTATCAATACGCCGTAAACTAGAAATGGAGCAGCTCTAAATACAATGGCACATCGTATACAGGTTCAACTACCAAATGTGTAAGCTTTAAGTTGATTCATTATTCTATTAACCTGGATGTTGTTTCATCATCTATGGTTTTTAGAAATTTTGAATCTATGTTTCTATCGATGTATTATTTGTTTGAATCAATAAAATTACTTTTCTCTTAAAAACTTAGAGTTCTCTACATGCCTTTCAGGTGTAATAAATTTTTATTAATTTATTTTTTATTTTACGAGAAAAATATAGAAAAATTTCTCAACGAACATGATTTTTCTTCGATTTATGAAAAAAATTATATTTAATTAAGTATCAATTATTAAGTTTAAATTAACAGAATGAAAGTGTCCTTAGACCTGGCTCAAGTGATTAAAAAAATGGGATGAGTTTACAAGAGATCCTAGGTTCATACCCAAGAACAATTTACTACAAGGATGTAATACATAGTGAATAGAAGTAAAAAAAACCGAATGAAAGTAATAAAATACTTAAGACAAAATTGTAACTCATTCAAAATTAAATTAAATTAAATTATTTATTAATTATGGAAATAACTTTTTAAATTAGCCTTTTAAAACAAAACTAATAAAATTAATTTAGTGAACTCGAAAAGAAATCTCATCATTTAATATGGCATTTTATATAATTTTTAGGATTAATTGATATGAATAATCCCAACTTTAACTCATCTTCTTTAGATAGTCCCATCTTGCGATTATCTGGGAATAAATCCAGTTTTAGGTGGTGTCTTCTCGTTTTGGTCCCAATCGATCACTTGACTTGCTTAGAAGGTTAACCATCTTACGTGGCATTGACCGTTATGCCATGTGCATATCACATGACACAACTCTATTCTCATTTCCCTCTATTCCTATTTCTATTTGTTTTCAACATTCGTCATCTTCAGACCCGATCATCTTCTTCTCTAGATTTTTCTCTCACAACTTGAGCTCCCACTCCTACTAATCATTATCTCTGGCTTCCGATCATTGTCTTCTATATATTTATCTCTCATAACCTGAGCTCCCACTCCAACTAATCATCATCTCCGGCTTTCGATCATCGTCTTCTCTAAATTCTTCTCCAGATTTTTCTCCCATTGTAAATAATCATCATCTTCAGCTTCTTTTAGCTGATCCTCATGTAGATCAAGAGAGAGGCGCACAGGACGGTGGTATGTCGAATGCGAGTGGGTCTTGGCTTTTCTCACTAAGAGTGAAGTTGAAGTGAAGTGCCACCACCAGATTGATTCAAAGCTTTGAATGGTAAAAAATGGTTCCAACTTAGGGAAGAAGTTTTATGGATACTCATTATGGTATGTAAGTGGGCAAAATCAAGGAAGGATCTATTTGGGGTTTTTAGGGTAAAATTAGGGCAAAATTAAATTGAGGACTGTTTAGGAAACAGCAAAATTCATTTGGGGATTTTATGGAAAATTAGTGGTATCACTATATATAGGGCATTTCAATTTTCCTCTAATTTGTTTCTACAAAGAAATGTGACTATAGTTTTTAGATGGGTAGAAGATATGGGGAAAATCAATATGTCAACTGAGTTGGAAGAATTACAAGGAAAGCTATTAGAGAAGGCGAAAATTATTGTTGAGTTGGTAGCAGAGAAGAAAATATTGGATGAAAATTTTAAGAAGTTGAAAATGAAGAGAGACATATTGGAGAAGGCTACACATAAATGAGCATAGCTGAGAACGTTTAAGAGAGAAGGAGCAGATCAAGAGTTATATTCGTGATTTATATCGTATGTTGTAATATGAGAATTGATTTATGATAAGAATTAGTGTTTTTTGTGTCAGTAAGACGTGTTGATGGTATTACAACTATGTTGATCATGCATAGAAAAATTGTAATTGAATGAAAGCAGATCCCATTTTCCTAAACATTTGTTCATTTGTATGCTATAATGCTCTATAATGCTATAATGTTCATTCAGAACTAGATGGTCAGATCTAGTTATAATGATCATGCCTTACAAGTTTGCAATTTCAAGACTGCTTAGTGACCTTAAACAATACCTGTTTAGTGATCTTAACATCCAAAATACATCAAAAGGTTCAGTTTTTGCAAACACCATAACTGTATCTGTGAGTTATAAATGGTTCATACTTTATCAAAAAGAAAAACATCAGCTTACATCCAAAATACAGCAAGATGTTTAGTGTCCAAACATCAAATTCCAAGATGTTTTTCAAATAACATCCAAAATACGGCAAAAAAGCAAAACATCAGCTTGCTCTATAATTCCATTAACTTACACCATAATTCCATAAAAAAAATGCACCAAAATAACAGTTTTAAAGATTACTATAAGAGGCATAATCAATCCTAACAACATATACCAAATCAGAAGATGATTGATGATTTGTAGTAGCTTGGCTGCCAATTGATAATCGATACAGCGTTAAGATCAAACAACCTGGTCCCCTCTTACTTGTCTAAGCATTTCCAGATTAAAAATAAAAATAAAAATAAAAGGTGAGACTCATTGTTTATTTACCAAGGGAATCACTTCCAATAAAACAAGTTAGAACACAATTTACATTAGTCATTGTTGTTCCACGCAAACAAATGACAAACCCTTGAGGTAAAATGGCTGAAAAAGAAATAATTCAAACACTAAATTAAAAGCTCTTACTCCACAATATTTATAAAAGAAGAAGTTTAGCACTACATTTGAGTTATTTAACTTACCACTCTACCCCTTTGGAACCCCTCCTCCTCCCCAGACCTGTCACTTCTTCATGTTCTAGTTATTTAACTAGAACCAAGCTTGGTTTGAGAATCACTTCGCTTAAAGAAGTGGAGCCCCATCTTTTCAGCATACCTTAGGGTCTTTTAAGGGCAGTGACGCACCATTTCTCGAGGGTCCGCTGACAACCTATTAACCTCAGGAATAGGCCTCGTGGGGAGGTCGGGTGCACCCACACCATTCATGCAGCACCCAAAAAGGAGTCTCCTGTACCTAGGAGCTCTACTAAATACAAATCGTCCCCAATCTACATGGCAACCTGCTCATTTTACAAAGACTAATATCGTCCATATATACAATTAAATGAGTGAAACACAAATTAGGGCCTAAACATCAATATCACCAAAATACATCAACTATATTACCAATAGTTCAAGAAAGGAAATATAATATTTAACCAAAAATATATCAAAATTTAAAGTTTTAATACATGTTATACAAATGAGTGCTGTCAAAGCCACAATCCGCTTTTCTCTAAACGCGGCCTCTAGTGAGCGCCGTCCTCCTATACACTTCCCAGACCGAAATAAGGATCCCTATTGTGGTGAGCAATGCCTGGTAGTGATAATTTCCTACATGGGTTACTTCCCACCTAAGTGCACATGTCATGGCAACTAATCACACCAAGCAAATACATGATCCTACTTGAATGTCTACATGCCCAACTTACGCCCTCAGTCCTCACCTAATTTCTTACACATGCCTAAGCTAAATGCGAGTAAAATTATAGTTTCAAAAACAAAGCCTGGTTCTCGAAACTTACTACCGAAGTTTCTGAAATATACTGACAACCCTCCGAGGCGACCGTTGATAACCCTCCAAACACCCACGGGCCCCTCCGACGTGAATTATTGACAATCTCCCAACACACCTCCTCCTAAAATCTTCACGAAATTCCTTTCTGATGTGCTGATTTTCCTTTTATTTTCTTCTTTCATGCCATGCACTCACCCACATTTTAGGTGCTCCTAAGGCATATGCACGATTATGCCATCCTGTCAACTCATATAATATATAAAACATGTATATATTAACATAATTAATTCACACAATTCATGTTATTAAATTCACATCAATAACACCAAAACTAGCTCACATGAGCTAATTAACAAATACAAGAAATTCATTTTGAATCACTCAACAACACAAAAATCACACCAAAAATCATGTGAATAGTGAAACCCTCGGGTTGACACTATTCACGACCACACAATTAAGGATTTCTTCACTCGGTTCAAAGCTTTTGAGACCGATAACACGACCTTCTGTGCCCCAAACAATCCTCATCTATAAAATGGCCTTAAAATAAAGGAACAAACCAAGTAGCAAAAATCCCTACCTCTCGTGAGTTGTCGAACTCCACAAACTGTGTTCCCGCTAGCCCTCGCCGCTGCAGTAACAATCTCTGTACTCATTCAAGAAACCAGATCATTCAAACGTCGAAACCTGGGTATAGAAGTTTCACTATTTCCTGTAATCCTCAAAACCCGCCATCTATCGCTTGGCCTTCTCTCTTCGGTACATGACTATCGCTTCTTTGTCTATACTCATTTAACTTTCTAACAATCCCATCCATGTTCCTTCTTTCATCACTTTTTGACATGCTATTTAATCTGGGCTATCATTCCATCATCTCACTAATCATGTAACATGCGTCACATGGGTACATGTAGTAGGTGACTTTGTCACATCACATGTCTTTCATTAAGTCGTTTACCACACCCGACAACTGCCTCTCAAAAACGTAATTTTCACCGCCTCGACCGCCAAATTTGACGTGGCTGCTAGATTCGCGAGACGATTCCACCGTGAAGTCCGCTGTTATTCCAAGATTCAGAAAATTTCTGTGGTTTGACTAAATTAATTTTCTTTACCCCTTTTTCGTGAAAATTAGAATTTTCTGGTTTTATAAAGAGGGTTTCATAAACTATCAATATTTGTGTGAGATATTGTTCCTTTATATGTTACTGAGATTTACACACACTACATCCTATCTCAATACCATGCCTACCAGCCTCCTGTGTTTCTTCTGGGTTTAGGATATTTTCTCCTATTTTTCCTTGGCATGACTAGACCAATCTTAATAGGGGGAGGGTCAAGTTGTTGCTCAATCCTAGGCTAGTACCTCTCACCTACGCAAGGGGTGATGGAACCTAAATAAGCTCTAAGGTATGCCTTCCTTTTATAACAATCATCAACAAAGTCTTCAGCATTCTTGTGAAGGAAGAAAATACATGAGGCTGCATGATAACAAGGTATGTCACACAAAATCCCATTTCCTGCAAGTGCAACTTCTAGCATCTAGGTCTACTATAAGGCTATCCATCTTATGATTCACTTAGAAGATTAGGTTAGTAGAAGGCATTTGGGAAGCAGTTAACTTTGCTTGTATTCTGGTGGATACCATTGTAGAACTCTTCTCCATCTCTTGTCTTTTCAACACCAACCTCTGCATGTGTGTTTTTATGATATCTTTCAACATGTATATTAGATGCTTGGTCCTTGCATTAATTATGTAACCATTGAAGGTTTTAGCAATGTTGTTCATGATCACATCAGCCTTTGTGTGTGTCTTCATAAATGCCCTATAGAAGACCCTTGGATTGCTCCTTTTAAAACAAGCAGCTGCACTAGGATTCACTTTTCTAATTCTTCAATTGCTTCATTGTAGTCTGCAATGTTATATGCCTTGGCAGCTTTCCAAATCATTAGTTTCATTTCATCCCCTTTGAAAGACTTATTCCAATTGGAAAAAATGTGCTTGACATAGTGTTTATATTCAGTAAGGGAAAGGACATTTGTCACAACATTTAGAATTGCCTATAAATAACAATAAAAAACAACTAAGTTAAATAAGTAATGTTGACTTTATGAAAGTAATACAAAAAACTAGAGATGATTGAATATGACCTGATGCTCATCAGAGATGAATGTCACCCCATTACCTTCATCCAATCCTAAGCACTTCTGCAGCTCACTGAAAAACCATTCCTATGAATCATTATTTAACCCACACTTGGGTCTCATACTATGGAGTACATCTGATCATTACCATCCCTCCCCACAGTAGCTAACAACTATCTACCAAGAAGAGTCATAAAAAAACATGCATTGACACATATCAGCTTCCTACAACCTTGCAACCAACCCTTTTTGAGTCCATAAAAACAAACAAGCAACCTTTGGAAAACTAGTGGAAAGGTTTTCACACATGGATTAGTCATCAATAACATATAAGTGTCTAGGTCAGGGCTTGCAAATACCTTCCAAGCTTGTTATAATGCTCTCTGCATAGACCACAAAGGTACTTTATACATAATATTTTACCTTATTTGTAATAGCCTTTTTAATAATCACCCTATATGCCCTCGTAATAGTCTCAATAATTACTGAAGGCAAGAGGCACTTCTGGGCCAAACACTCCCAAGAAACCGGCGAAGCCATGCCGACTTCATTTGGCAACATATGTCGACATCCATATTTCTATTACAACTATGCTCACCATCCACTGACTTCACAACAAAACATGCCCTCCTTGAGGCCCAAGATGCATACAATCTAAAAGGGTAACCTGTCAAACACTTCACACCAAGTCTTTGTTGTTGACAACAAAGTTCAAATTCCTACCCTATGTTATAACAAACTTAGTGTATGCCCTCTTAAATACATCTCTATTTGGAAATCTCAAACATACTTTCAACTGAAATGTTAAGAAGTCTGTGTTCTCATTCACAACCAATCCCCTACCCCTCATTCTCCTCCCACTTATGTCTTCTTCTTCACTGTTAGCTGGAGTATGAATTTCATCATCACTCTCTTCATAATCACTTGCAAATTGAGGCCTACCAGATGGTGACCCCTTCTGCCCATATCTACAAGTGCCTCTCTTTTTCTAAGCACTCAATCTGTAGTTGTTGTGCTAACTCATTCAATTTATTATTGCACCCCCTCACTCTATCTCTTACTGTCCTATACTCCTCATCACTAGTATCAACGTCATCAACCTCCTTCTTAAGATCTGAAAAAATTGCATCATCTTCTACCACAAAATCTTCCAAATCTCTTCAGAGTCAACCAGAGGCTCATAAATTAGATCATTATCATCATTTGAAGATACCTCACTAACTAAATCTTCCCACCTTAGAGGACTCTCAGGTATACAATTTGCTAGCGTGCGAATGTGTCAAACCTAAGCTCGCAAGCATATGGGCTTCACAAGCAATAGTAAAGGATCATGAAGTCTTAATTATCAGTCCTACGTACATTGTTTGATTAGATGATTAAGCAATAAAGCTACTAAGTTTCATTATCTAAGCTCTAAATTGAATGATTTGATTTTAAAACGCTCGCTTTTAAATTTCATTATTAACACATATTTTCGTATGAGTTTGTGGTCATTTGATATTTTAAAGTAAGAATATAATTTTATGCCTATATGTCTAACACTAATTACATTTTATTTCATGTAGTGAGGAGGAATAGAATGTTTGAGAATTTTGGAGCCTAATTATGCGCATATAGAAAAGATCCAACTCATTCATTGGCTGAACACATTCATCTAATGTACAACAAACTGTGGACATTTCATGTGACTTATAGTGAACATTATGAGTTATCAGTGGAACAACATATGTGGATAGTGCTTGATTCTTTGCTTGATCCATGGGAACATGAAAGAAAGGTGCTTACAAGAAGGATAAAATGATTCAATCTTATATCAATACTGTGCTGATCGAATCAGAATATCGCTGATTACAAAAAAAGATATTAAAGTGATTTATATACTAACAACATGAACCCATTTATTAACAAAACAACAGATATTGATGCTGAGATAATTTACTTCCAGAGGTAGAAATACAACCAAATTAATCAGATGATAACAATTGAGTACATATTAAAGATAAAATGAAGTATGCACTTACATAATATCAAACATTGTTAAATATATAGGAATATATTTGAAAGATGTACAAAAATATTCTTTTCATAAGAATGGAAACATATTTTTTAAGAAAATGTGCAAATATGCTATTATTTTGTGGGAATATTAAGTTGAGGGTGTAGTAAATCTCACCTCATATGTTGATTGACGCATGTTTAAATTAAGTAGTAATAATGAAACCTTGTTAACATGAATTGATTGATCAGATAAACAACATTCTTTTTTGTTTCGATACTTGTGTTATTATTATTACTGGTGTAGGAGATTGTGACATGTGAAACAGTCATTAAATTGTAAATTGTGGCCGATCGTGGTCTTTTTTTAAATAGTTGAACAATTGAAATGATTGTTACGAAAAGCATTATCGTTGACTTAAACCAAGGAGACAAACTGAATGATAAGAATTATTAGGTATAGAATTGTAAAATTCAATATCTCTTAGAAGAACAAGACATGTTGGAAACTATCACACAACCGATGGCTGAGCCTGAACATGGAAACACTACTCAGCATAGGCGAGATACATAAGCATATCAAACCTATAAGCGTAAGGATAAAGTTGCTTGCATACTGATGCTAAGCAACATGAGAAATGACTTGATGTTGCGCTTTGAGAAGCATTGCTTAACACTAGCATTTTGGGACATTGTTAAGGTTCAATATGATGGGACCTTGATCACGAGGCTGCGACATTTGATACTAAAGTTTGATGCTTATAAGAAGCAATCCAACCACACAATGAGGCAGCACCTAACTATCATGTCTAACATGATAAGAAAGCTAAGGGGTGCTGGCCATGAGTTAATTGACGAGCAACAGGTCCAAGATGTGATTCTTTCTCTTCTAAGTGCTTGGGAGCACTTGCGCATAAACCTTACTCACAATGACAACATTAAGAATTTTGATGATGTCAGATGACATGTTTGCTTCGAGAAGATCGCTTTCTAGCTAATACAAGCCTTGGTGCAGAGTTTATAAGGAATGAGTCTATAAAAGTGGATCCCAGTTTAGGACAAGAAGAATGGGAAGGGTAAGGTAATAAAGTAGAGGAAGGGAGGCGATAAAGCCAACTTTAGCGGAAACAAACGCAAGCGCGAAAGACGTGCAGACAACAAAAGTAAGAACATGAATTGCTTCAATTGTGGGAATCCTGGTCACTTTGCTCGTGATTGCACTCAACTAAAGACTTAGTAGCAACCAACAACATAGCGAGGGACTAAAATGCCTTCGTGGATTTTCATCGAATTCCAAAAGGAAGTAGGACCATCTACATCGGAAACAATACATCAGTTGACGTGCTTGGAATCAACACCTACAAATTGGTGATGTGGAAAGGCCGCACTCTTTATCTCCCTGATATGCTTTATGCACCGAAAGTTCGATGAAATCTTGTTTCTGTTGTTGTTATGTTACAACTTAGCTTTAAAATAGTATTTGAAAAAGATTATGTGAATGTATTGTTGGACAACATTTGTTACAGGTTTGACATTATGCTAGATGGATTTATTGTATTAGATTATATTCCAATTAATACAAATACATCCACTTTTGTTATTGGTAGTTCTAGTAACGATTCATTAGTTCATGATGTTAAATGGCATGCTAGATTAGGACACATTGGGTAAGATTGGCTAAAGAGATAAGCTAAGGTTGGTATTTTAGGGTATATTGAGAAAATAGATTTGCCCATTTGTGAGCACTGCCAGTGCTACAACGAGATTTGCATTTGGCAAGGCTAAGAGTCACTTTACAACTTATTCATTTTGGACATCCTGTGGCCCAACGAATGGGTAAGAGCAATTCTACATGGTGTTTGTCCATGCTCATCACTTTATAGATGATTTCACCAAATACAGTCACGTTTATTTGATCTCCCATAAATATGAAGCATTTGAATGTTTAAAAAGATATAGTAGATTGGTTAAGAATCAATTGAATGTGAATATTAAAGCACTATGGACTGATAGGGGACGTGAATATCTATATGATTTATTTAAAAACTATTGTGATGATAAGGGTATAGATAGACAACTAACTATTTCTTTTACTCCGCAACAAAATGGCATAGTAGAAAGAAGAAATAGAACCATATTAGACATGATTAGGTCAATGATGGCGTAGTTTTAATTTTACCTATTTCCTTGAGAGATGTTATCATTTCATAGAATCTGATTATTAATTTATCAGATCAAGTTTGTTCCTTTCCTAATTCTGATATAAGTATGAATACAGAAACGCCTGGATGAGTATACTATGCGCCCATGGGGAGGTGCCAAACTATATCCCAACATCATAATATGGTGTCTGGGTCCTAGGGGGAAATAATGTGTTCTCATAAGATACTAGAGTTCTAAAGGATATGTATACTTTTGGGAAGAAGATATGAAGAAGAGCAACATAAATTGAGTACCAGATGCCATTTTCTTAGAAGAGGCTTCAAAAGAGGTGAGATAGAAATGTATAATAATATATGCGCAAAACAAATTGATTCAACTCCTATAGAGTAAGATGGTATGAGATATCATGCACCTCCTGAAGTTAGTAGGAGTGGGAAAGCACAATGGGATCATATAACAAAGATCATACAATCCCAACCTCTAAAACGTGGAGAGAAAGCCCCCGTCGCCGATGAGATCGAGGTGAAGTTTCCTTCATGATTGCTCATGATGAAGAAGAGCTAAAAACCATTCAAGAAGCCTTTGGTCAGACACTCAAGGAATGGATTAAAGTAATGAAAGAGGAATGAATTAATGAACAACTAAGTCTGGGACTTACATCATCACCAAATATAAGACCCGCTGGGGAAGAAGTGGGTTCTAAACATTGGGAATAGATGGGACAATTGGACATATAAAGCTGATTGGTAGCTAAGAGCTTTCACACAGCAAATAAAGAAAGAATGACTTCCTGAAGAGACATCTTGCTGTGTCAAGTTTGTAGTCAATCTCGCCACTTCCAGCTATTGTAGCACACATGGATCTAGAATTATATCGAATGGACGTTAAAAATGCTTTTCTCAATGGATAACTAGATGAATAGATCTATATGAGTCAACCTTTAGGCTTCAAGCTTAAAGGACAAGAGCACAAAGTTTATGTGCTCAAGATTTATTGCGTCTGAAGTAAGCATCAAGATAATGGAACCTCCACTCTACTCAGTTTGCTTACAAGATGGTTTCATTGATGGAGGTAAGACCATTGCGTGTATATTAAATGTTCAAAATATTGGTCACAATTAGTAACTTCTATATAAGCCTATGACATTATGCTAGCTGTGAAATGATAAGAAGTTAGTAGATGTTACTTCAAGAAATGGTTATCATCTAACTTTGAAATGAAAGATACGGTGTTAGCCATGCTTATGTTAAGATATATTGGGATCACTCAAACAACTTTGGTTTGAACTGTATACCCACATTAAGAAAATGTTGAAGAGTTACCATATGCATGATTACAAGCTCATGGATACCTCTGTTGAAAAGAATTTGAGTCTCAACAGAATAAGTAAACCGGTGTCTTTTCCAATCAGAGTAAGAACAAATGTCCAAAGGACCTTACTCCAGCGCTATCGATAGTCTGATGTATGCAATGATGTGCACATGTCTAGACATATGATATGTCATTGGGCTTGTAAGCATATTTCAATCTAATCCATGTCCAAAACACTGGATGACGGTAAAGAGAATATTAAGATATCTAAAAGGAACATCAGATTATGTTCGGTGATACCAAGGGAAGGATTTGTACTTAGCTGGATATACATATGGTGATTGGGGAGGTGATCTTGATCACGTTAACTCATTTCAGATATGCATTCTCGCCATCGATTGTACAATTTTATGGAGAGCAAGATGCACCTTGTATAGCTTTATCTACCATGGAGGCTAACAGGCAGCATGTCTCCTCTGCCATACAGAAGTAGTTAGGTTAAGAAGATTTTTGTAGCACTTAGAAATCGTCAAAACAACATCTGAACTTGTGACGATTTATTATGATAGTATGGAAGCGTTAGCTTATGCTAAGGATTCAAAGTATCATGGAAAGACCAAACATATCCAGATTATATATCATTTTGTCAGAGACATGATCACACAAAATGAAGTGGTTCTGAGACACATTCCTACGAGTAAATGGTAGCAAATCCATTTACCAAACCAATAGCAAGGGATGCATTTGTTAGATATGCAAAATCCCTAGCCTTATGTAGGATATGATTAATTTGGACATATTGTCATACCACTTGTATTTTTGCTTGCAATAATGATTCGCTTGTTTTAGAGTTTTTATTATGTGAACATGTTGGAAATGCTATTCAGCACAATTCAATGAAGTATGTTGATAGACTTGATTGACTCTCTCACATGGGTAATCACCTCTAATGCTATAAAGTGAGTAGAGATGAGACCAATATTGAGATGACTAAGGCGCAGTGGGAGTTACTTTGGTCACATTGCCACTTACAATGTTGCCTTGATGAGAATCAAGATGAGATTCTTTATATGAATCGATATAAATATCTTCCCCACCATTCATGTGTTTATTTTAGAGGAAGCTGAGTGTGAAACTTGTTGGTTAACATTATTAAATGTGCAGACAAAAAGTTTCAAGTTTGATGTTGTCAGAAGCGAGAAGACTAAGACTCATATGATGTTATTTATTTAATAATACAGAGCAAGACATACACTCCTTTTATTTTTGACAAAGAGAAGAAGTCGTCGGAATGCGAGCATGCATTTGTTAACGTATGTGCTAGACGTTCAACTAGAAGGCCAAGAGAATGGATCCCTCGCTTCGCTATGTGAGTCCTGTAAACTTATATATGGGTTTCCATTTTTCCTACCATTTGTGACTTTTGAGTATATCATGCATGTGAAGGTTGTTGTTGGCTATCTTAGGATGTTTTCCATAGTCATGGAAACGATTCGTCTTAATGGACCCCAGAAAAGTGAATAACTCAAATTCCATTGGCATGAGGCCAAAGAAAGATAGTATATTATTTCTGCTTTATACACTGCTATCAGATTCACCAACCCGAGCTGCCTAGGCTATAATAGAGCTTTGAAAATAACTTGTGAATATCGAGTAATTGTACGAAAGATTTGAGTATGGATTCTAGAGGATTGAAATACTTGATCATAAAATAAAAAGATACTGATAAATAAACACTTCTTTCCTTTAAGGCTGATATTCCCATATACCATATAAGGTTTGCATCAAGTTCCCACCATTAGTGTGCTTAGTTTGTGAATGCCCATTCACTGTATGAATTTATTCAGTGTTTGAACCATTAGACATGTTTTGTGACAGAGCCGTGCTCGTAACATGGCGAAGGAGAGATGTTGAATTATGCATGTTTCAGTAAGGAGCTTGACTTGACCTATAATTCAAGAGACACATCCTAGGGATGTGTTTGCAACTCATGAGACACATCTTGCAGACACATCCAAGGGAGAATCTAAGGGATGTGTCTCCTTGAAAGAGTATCTCAGATTCCTATAAATGCAGGAACCTGAGACACCCTAGGATATGAAAAATCAAAGAGTTGTTTTTCCTCTTGAAGAGATACATTTTTGGGAAAAAAAAATCTCCTACATTTGTGAGTCATCCAAAAAGCAGTGAAAGGGTGTTCATACCATGAAAACTTTTGATACAAATTCTATTACAATAATTTGATTTTCGTTTGAAGCATTGAAGATATTTTTTTTCTGGACTTCAACAAGTAAATTCTCTCTTCTGTTTTCCGCTGCAAATGTTTACATAAACTAATTTATTGGATTATCATTTTTCAGCCAAAACCATAGCTAATTATTTTGAATAAAAGGGATTAATTTGTGGGTCAAACAATATTATTTATGTACTTAGCTATAACCCTCAGGGACAGAGACAAAAAGGGATAGGGGGCAAATGCCCCCACTCTCCCCTTTGAATTCTAGAGGATTTGAACTCAAGTACGTACTTCATTCTGCCCCACTGAATTCCGTAAGTATTGAATTATTAGGTCACAACTTATATTCATTATCTTTCCAAAATATACGCCACTTAACCTATGTCCCACTGACCTTAGATGCTGCAGGTTTCGCCACTGATAACCCTATCATATACATATAAGATGAGAACTACTTAATTTAGAAATAATCATAGATCACATACAGCGATTATGAAGCAATGGAATCTAGTTATGCCATCAAGTGGTTTTTATAGCATATAAATGTGATTCTTAAAGACAAAGTTATAAGAAATTAGCCAATATGTGATGAGGGCAATTACAAAAAAAAAAAAAAAAACACAAAGGTAAGAGAGGAAAAGGAGCCTCACTTTTAGTCATACTAGTGGCCAACCCAACCCGACCATGTTTGTTCACACTTTCTATTTGTCTTTTGTTAGAAAGTCATACTTTTCAAATCTTACCATGTTTTGGCAAAATAATTACTCTTTATTCAAATATAAAAAATAAAAAAGATACATAAACCAAACTTTTAGATTAGATGCTACTTCCGTACTATCAAGAGAATTACTTGCTAAAGGCCTTAAAAGCAATAAAAAATTTCTGCTTTAACTATAGTTTTGCATCTTAATGATAACATATTTAAAAAAAATGTACGAAAAATATTGGAATTATTTAGTTGATGGAAAATAATAAGGTCAAGTTCAAATCGAGCTCCTAAAAACCAAAATTTAAGGTTTTCAAATACATATAAAATTTATGCACAGCAGCGGGGAGTGAGTCAAGAAGTTTAGGTGAGAACAAATTTATGACAAAAACCTCAAGAGGAAGGAAGTGGGAAACCTGCTGGGACAGGGAGTTGAGCCGTTACGATCTCCTTTAAAGTGTTTCTGCTTTCCACTTCATCCTATCGTTTTCCTTGCTTTAGATTTCTTCGACAGCCCATTACTTTTTTTGAGCCATTTCTAATTTGCCTGATTGTGGAAATGAAAAAGAAAAAAATTTCAAAAAAATAAGCACAAATTAAATTAAAAATAATTTTATTTACTATATAGTATAAGTCTAATCTACCAATAAGCTCATCTGCCTCTCAATCAAGATTAGTTTATCGTTGCTCAAATATACGCTTACTTAAAACATCACCTATCATAGTCTAATTATCATAATTTTATTTGACATTCACCCACTCAGTTAAACTTGAAACACTCTGATAACACTTGATGCAATGAATCCATGATAAGCCTACATACCTACATGCCTACAATGAATCCATGATTTCTTTCTCCCTTCCCAATAAATTAACTTTCTAATGTTTATCAAATCAGTTGCATGGAGTTTTTATTTGTTAATCTTATCATGATTTGCTGCTCCGTGTCATCCACTTTCATTGTCGGGTGAAAGTAAAAAAAAAAGGAAGAAAAAGAGGAATCTGATGCGTGGAGACTATCGTGAGTTGCTATTGCGAATTTGAATTATCTTTTAATTAATCTTGGGTTGTTTTCGCTAGGCTGTTTCCAGTTAAAAACCATAACAATTATTTAATCCTCCATTATAGTAAAATGATATTCCAATGCATACAAATAAATATTAACCTATACGTCTTGTGGGGCAACCATTTGGAATCCCATGCTTAGGTGCCAGCTTGACTTGTCCAGCTATTCAAAAAACAATAAACAAAATAATAAAAAGTAAAAAAGGTTGAAAACAGAAAAAATAGAAAAACTTCTATGAGTCGTCGTTTCCGATCCGACCAAAAATCCTGGCGAATACACATATCCAACATGTGTCTTTATGACCTTATATATATCAGTGTTTATATATATATAAAACATATAATCAATGACACAATAATGAAATACCAAAAATCAAATTTATATTAAACCTTTGATGAAAATCACTACGAAAGTTAAAGAAAACTGCCATGAATTCGAGAGAAATTACAAAAGCTGATAAACACTAGTCAGTATTTAAACCTTGAATGACTCGTCCTTCAGAATCACAATAGATTCCAGATCTTTTCTCTAATTTTTTTTCTTTTACAAAATCGCGAGACCGTGAGTCTTCTATTTGGATATAAATTCAAAAACCAAATTCCTGAGGCATAAGGGATATATATATATATAGTATATATATATGTATATATATATAGAGTAACAAAGCCTGTGGTTTATAAGAGAAATTCTCTCCCACACAAAGAATTGAAAGCATTAGTACTGTGAAACAGCAACCCAGGTTCTAATAATCTAAGTTTTTCTTGAAGAATTGAAGGCATATTTTCAGATCCAAATCTTTGCAAATAAGTACCTGTTCCCGCAATTGAATTGTTTACAGCTACGTTTTACAGTTTAAATATAAAACGAATATTGACCCAAGTCTTCCTCCCGGTAAGCTTTTTACCCTCTTGGTCTTAACTTCAACGCCAAGTAACTCCTAAATCTCTCATATTTGTAAGGAAACAAATGGGCTCCACTGATAGATCGCTAGAATCATATAAGATTTATTTCCCATGCATGCACGTTAATTTGTGTTCCCATCCACCACGGCGTAGCTAACGCCAAAACTCGACAAAAATGCGTCATAGCTTTGCTAATCATCAAACATTATTCTTTGTGTACCTCATGCCTTTACATATCTTTTGGGTTTTTAGTATCATAGTACATAATTTTACTCTATTAGACACTTCATGCACTTACATGATTCGAACCAAATTCTAGCATTATAAATCTTGAAAGTGTCCATAGATTTATAAATATGTTATAAGTTATCACATGATAATTCAAATCATTTCTTTCTCAAATTAATTTTGTTGAATGCCATATTTGGTTTTCAAAAAGTCAGAGAGAAAATGTGAGAAAAAAAAAACTTTATTTTAGCTTTTAGTTTTTTTTTTACACCTATTTATTTTGTATTATAAAACTATAGTATTTTGTTATTATGAAAACTCGAACCTAGTCCATTCCTTATACTCTGTCCAACCCTTTAACTACTAAGTCATGTTTTATTGACTATTTTAGGCTTCGAAATAAGGACTAAAAATCGGTTTTTTTTCGCCGATTTATCGCCGAAACCCGTTTTCGTTGTGGGAGGGTTTCAAAAGATTTCATCAGTGGTCATAAAAATCACTTAAAAAATCAATAAAATCACTCAATTTTTCTCGCCAAAAATCTGAAATCCTGACGCCAAAAACAAAACTCCCGATTTTCTCTATTTTTGCACAGCGTCTTTTCCCCTGAGAGCGTTGCTGGTAAGCTGATAAATTCGCATTTATCACCGATGTGAAATCATCGATTTTTCTGAAAACACCTCACCTTTATCTCACGCGCATGCCGAAATCAAAAATATCTGAATATCGCACACTATTTTGACTCCAAAAATTCTATAAACACTCCATAAATCATACAATCTCTTTACAAACCCATCCATACACATCCAAGCTCCATTTAACTCCCAAATTATTTTTCTTTGTGATTTATTTCAATATTTTTTAAAGATCTATTATGAATATTATTTTCACTAAGATGGAATCCCTTTATCAAATAATGTACGATGGAGCCACACGGTCTTCATTTTTGCCTTAAATTACTATTGTAATATAATTTGATAAATTATAATGAATATTGTTTTCAATAAGTGTATATTTACTTATTTATGTCTTTAGAGAAGTCTGCATTTTCATAATCTGTTTTTTATTTTTATTAATTTTCGCTTACTCGACATTTTTGTCAAAATATCCATCGATATCACTCAATATTTCCGATATCCTAAAACCAAGTATCATATAACTCGTGAATTATCGATATTTGCCCTTGGTTTTAGTTAATTAAAGTAATTAAAAGAAAAAGACAAAGCAAAATTCAGTGAATAAAGTGAGAAGAAAAAGGTATACATTTTTGTTTTTTCTTCATATGACAGAAAAAATTCATGTCCACCCTGAAGGAAAATCCATAAACCATTTTTTAAAATCTGGGCTGTATAATTGATATAAGGTTCTAATTTGTTACTCATTTAAAGATTTCATAGTATTTCATATAAAACACAAAGAGATCGATAGATGGAGGGGAAATTAAGTTAATTAATCACTACAATAGCAGTTAAATCACTTTACTTGAGATGATGTTAAATAATATCTGCAGGGTCAAGAGATCTCTTAAAATGCATTTAGAAGAGCTCGAGTAGTAAGCCACCTTTACATGATAGCTCTAAATTTTATGAAAGCAAATACATATCTATGTATTTATCATATAAATTTGACTCCTTTGAAGGTTTTTCCCTTATCAGTTAGAACAATCATTCCCTCTTACAAATAGAGTAATATAAGTAGGTTAAGTAATATAAGTAGGTTAATTAAGAGTAACCTAAGGTTTTGTTTAGAACCTGAAAAGTACTAAGGAAAAAAAATAAAAATAGAAAAGAAAAATGAAAGAAAATAAGATTTGGAGATATATAAAAAATACATTTAAATTTAATAAATTAATTATATATGTCTATTCAAACTCGTTCTATTTGTTCATCTCTCATATATGAATTGGTAGATTAAGAAATTTAAAAACAGTGTAAATGATAGAATTTTAATTATATTTGATTTTTTTTATATTTTTCATAATAAAACCAAACATGAGAAAATCAGTTTTCTAAATATTTTTTTAATTTTTCTAATAATTTTCGGGTTCCAAACGAAGCTTAACTCTCATTTTCATTTCCTAGTTAGGTTTAAAACAACAACATTATTTGGTACTCTTAATCAGTATTAAAGATATGTTTTTATTAATTTTTTTTCTTACTTTTTGTCTTTTATAATCATCTATATCTTTAGATAAAGTTCCAAAAAGGAAGTAATAGACATTAATTAACCAACCATTCAAATACAAAGCTTTGACTACCAATTTTGTGGATCACCATTGCTAATATTTTACATACCATTCCATTTCACCTTTTATTTATATATTTTCTTTTCTTGTTGTGGTTTGTGCTCTTCACGCA
Organism: Tetrastigma voinierianum; assembly: GCA_016808115.1. Lineage (NCBI taxonomy): Eukaryota > Viridiplantae > Streptophyta > Magnoliopsida > Vitales > Vitaceae > Tetrastigma > Tetrastigma voinierianum. Next base: position 244,364 of record JAEQBH010000263.1, on the reverse strand, counting down.
TTGCCTTTTGAGCAATCCCCACACACAGAAGGCAAAGTCATTCATTTCTTGTCTGTATTAATAGCTTTTCATAAATGATAATTTATGGTAGACATTTCTAAAGTGATTTTACCGAGGAGACAAGGTAAAAGAAAAAAATGAAGCAAACGATAGAAATTTAATATTAATAAATATCTCTTTAGGGCATCTACATTTTCCAGCCGCTCATCATCAGAGGGCCAGCTTAATGTGACAGGGAAATGGAAGTATGAGAATGATTTCTAGTTGTCATCCTTTTCAATATGAGGAGCCACCATATATAATGAATGATTACCTGATTAGAGAGTATGAAAAATACGACACATAAAATAAGTATATTTATTTTTTATTATCTTTCAGATTTTTCATCGGCTAGCTAAATGTTATTTTATCCCATTTGCAAATCACATGTCCGTAAAAAAGTGGGTTTGTTTTTACCTCGTAGCCTATAAAAGAGTTTTTCCTTCTTTGTAATATTCACACATTTTCCCATCTCTACTTTAAGTATTCGTAGTATTACCCAAATTGATTGGATATTTATTTTTTGGTCAAATTTTTTAGGAAATTGATTTGTCACTCAAAGTTTGTGATTCTCTTGGATTAGTAGAATTTTTTGGATGGTGTTCGAGGACGTATGTATTTATATCAAACATCGTTAAATTTCTTTTGTTCTTCTTTTCCTCTTTTTGTTAAGTTCTCACTTTTATTATTTTTTGGTATATGGCAGCAACAATTGGTATTAGATTTAGGCTCTTTATAAGTATGCTTTGTGGTTGCGGCGCACCCGATCTTTCCATATCAGAAATCTGCTCTGAAACTGATTGATAATTTGAAATATGTCTGCTGAAGCTATAAGTATGTTGGTGGTTACGCAGCCTCGATCTTCACATGCTAAATTGCTCGAACTATCGACGCTGAAACTGCCTGCCGAAGAAGCTCCATTGTGTAGATTATCTGTGGAGGTTCTGTATGAGAAACTCCATTAATTGTGTGGAATATCTGTGGAAGTTTTGTCTAAGGAGATTGGTATTTTGACATCATTTGGACCAATCAGCCTTTCCTAGGAACTTTTGTTTTGTCTAAGGAGACTGGCTCTGGGCGGATTTGTGGCACTCAATTAAATCTTCCTGGGAAATGTCATAGCATTTCTGTAGACGCAGCCAGGTGTAAAGATGACAAAATTTGCTTAAAACAATGGATCACAAAATGTAAAAGCAGATGTTGAAAATTTGATGCCCGAATACCTTTGCTTATGGCAAGGATATGAATGATAACTCAGATATGCTAGATTTAGATTTGGTTTTGAAGGAAAAAGACTAGATGATACCCGTGAGAGTGAGTGGGAACGACTCAACATAAAAACTTCTATGGCTGATCCGCTCTGCCCAAAGTAAGGAGCAGCATAATGCTTCAAGAGACGCCTTCATCTTATAGTTTGGTGAAGGCGCGAAAATACAAATAAATATATGAAGAAAAGCAATGAGAATCGTTGTACCTGCTGAAGAGATTATTCGCTCTACTTAAAATCCGTATGAACCTTAGGTTCCCATATTAATGGTTTAACAAATTCAATTGTTGATTTATTAAACTTAGATGAGACCTTCAAAGACAAACTAAGGCTGTTATTGAGTCACGATGACTTGACCATCTTGTACACTCCTTATCCATGGAAGGATAACGTCTTTAAAGAAGTTTGTTCTTCATTGTCAATTGGCAAATTCGAAGGAAGATAAAAAAGAACATTAGGATGAGTCAATGGAAGCATTAACAGTGAGAGGACGTAGTCAAAATAAGAAATGGAAAAAAAGGGGAAAGGTGAGATCAAAGAGGAAAAGATTAGCAAAGCCTTTTGTCGCGAGGCGCACCGGCGAAAGATCGTCCCAAGTTGAAAAGAAAGATAAGGCAAAGCCATTTATGATGTCGTCATCGAGTGTGGGTGACGCTAATGATTTTGAGTTCTATTTAGTTGGTCATCAAACTATTGCTATTTTACGAATGGATTTCGATTTAGGGTCACTACCGCGAAGCGTGTCCATAAGGAATGGTTCTTCAATTTTAAAGAAGTTGATGGTGGAGCCGCTATAATGTGTAGTCAGATAATGATATCACCCCGGATTCAATGGGTTATGAATCATGATGGATCAATTAGAGTTTTGACAGATGTTTGGTATGTACCGAAGTTGAAAAGACCATATCTCAGTGGACCCTAGAGTCTAAAGGCCTTGTTTGATTATTCTGACGGAGTTTTAAAGTCATTTCAGTGCTCTTATGGTTATGAAAGGCACAAGCAATAGAAAGAAACTTGTATTACTATAATGGTAGTATATTGACCAAGCAGCTGTTTTAGCTTCGTAGTAGTGATAAGATTGAAGAGGTTATCGGGTTTGTGTGGCATAGATGTTTAGTATGCAGTGAGAGAAAGAGTCTTACTCATTTCGGGGTGAAACAAGGCCATTTGAAAGGTAAAGACATGTAAGTTTGAATTTTGTGAGAACTATGTTATGGAAAGAAAGTAGAGTGGTAATTTTTGCAATTTATTCATAATACCAAAGGCATTCTCGACGCCATGTTCACTCAGATGTATGCAAATCTGCAACAAGAGTGCATCTACGGAGCAACACTACTTATATTTACTTACGACTTTTCTAGAAGAAATTTTAAAGTGAATGTTGTGAAGAGTATTACATGTATTTAATGTTTCCTTAAATGGAAAAATATAATAAACACAACCAGGAAGAAGATCAAGCATCTAAAGTATAATAAATGTGAGTTTTGCAATGATCGCTTTGAAGTTTGTCAAGGATAAGGTTATTATACGCTTAAACATCATTAAAGATAACCACAACAGAATAAAAAAAACGCATGAATTCCATACATTGGCCGGAGAAAGCGATGCATGTTGTCCAATGATGGGTCAAGTAAGGAATTTGGTCAGGTCAGTGACTTGCATGTCATCTAATCAATCGTTTACCTTCAACTATTATTGATGATAGAATTCAATCGGGAGTGGTACTTTCGGGTCTGTAATAACTTGTTTCGATTATGATTCTTATGGGCAGCTTCTGGTCTCCACCCATTATCATGAAAGAATTGTTTCACCTAAGAAATGCAGAAAGTTAACAGACTTTCTGTTCCTTCTTCCGTTAATAAGATATCGCTTCATAAATCCTGTTCAAAGAAACAGATCCAATAGAGATGTGACATTCGATGAGTCTTCAATGTTGAAGAAATTGGAAAATCAGACAAAGAAAAATGGTATTCCGCAGTAGGTGGAGCATAGTTAGCAACAAGTTGAATTTGAAATAACAAGATTGCAACCAACTCGATTTATTGAGACAAATGTTGGTAATCCCGTGATCGAGGAGGACTTGAGAGATTGTGGAGAAGGTTATGCTCAAGAATCACAATAGCAACATGAATCTATTGCAATTAATAAGCCAAGACGTGAGATACGTAGACCTACTCGATTTAATGATATAGTGGCTTATGCACTTCCAATTGTAGTAATGATGTCCCTACTCATAAAGAGGCAGACATGTGTTCTGAAGCGAATAAGTGGAAGATCATGGAAGAGGGGATTCCACTTCTTCAAGAATGAAAGTTGTGTGGGTCATTTCAACTACCTAAGGGTAAGAAGGAAATTTGGTGCAAATGGGTATATGCAAAGAAATAAGGATTCCCGACAAGTATGATGTTCAAGCATAAGGCAAGGTCGCACAAAAGTAAAAGCCATGTTAATCACTATAATGAGGTATTCTCTCTGTAGCTAGAAACATCTCTTCCATTAGAATTTTGCTAGCCTCACAGCTCATATGAATATAGAACTAGTCTAACTGATGTACAGCCTTTTTAAGCACAGATCATAAAGAATGAACTATAGCACCCCCAAAGGGATTCAAACTGCTGGAGGAAGAAGAGGAATGCTTGCAAACTAAAAAGATATCTTATAGTTCGCACTTCAAGACAAAGGTATGCACATCAATCTACATTGGTCGAGGTACACTAGAAGTAAATTTGATAACTATGTGTATTTTTTGAGGCTACATGATGGTTCTTTCATTTATCTACTATTGTACGTTGATGATATGTTGATAGCTTTGAAGAATGTCAATGAAATTAAATTGAGAAATTAAGACTCAAATTAATCTCAAGATTCAAGTAGCATACATAATAGTGCGTGAAGATCACGGAGATGTGAGAAGAAGGCAAGATTTGTTTGACTCATTAGCAATATCTCAAGATAATATTACAAAGATTTAATATTTCGTAGAAGTTAAAAACGGGCACTCCACTAAGCCTCATATGAAACTTAGTGCATCTTTGTTCCTAGTCTGGGGGACGTGGAGGTTCAGATATGTCTCAAACCGTTATGCTAGTCGTCATAGAACACCGGGCGCCATGGTGCGTATGGAGACCGTGACACTTCCACATGCACTGGAGCAGGAGCAAGTAGGCATGATCCCGCAAAGACGTTGATAAAGTAACGGATCCTATGGTACTTGTTGAAACCGTAGATGTCGGGCTAGTCTTGAGCGAGATGATTCATGTAATCAATATGTTATCGGGCTATGTGGATTCAAATTATGCTTTGTGTGACTTGATAAACTAATGACAACCTGTCATGTCTTTCATCCAAGAGTACCAATGAGCTTTGAAGTCCATTTATAATCCCACAGAATTATTTGTTTACCATCAAGTAGAGTACATTGTATCACCAAGGTCAGAAGCAGTCTGCTTGTTAGGAGGATTATTGGATGAATTGGGGGTTAGTAAAAAGCAAATCTCCATTTATTTTGACCGTCATAGTGTTATTTGTTTAGCAAAAAATCAAGTGTTCCATGTTCATACGAACCATATTGATGTTCGTTACCATTTTGTGCTGAGATTATGAAGGGAAGAATTCCATTTAAGATTGGGATCACAAGAATCTTGCAGAAAAAGGACTAAGGTGGTGACAACGATCAAGTTCAATAATTGTTTGGACTTGATCAACATTGTGGAGCATAAACCCAATAATTTTTGAAGCCTGGAGAAAAGGACAAATGATATGCTTTTTTTCTTTTAGAAGTATTATGAAAAACACTTTTTTTCCTAAATTATTTCAAAATCAACCTTTTTTTTGGTGAAAAATACTACAAATAAGGAAACTAACACATAAGATTAAAAGTTAAACCACAATAATCTTCAAATCAATTATAGTCTTTCCAGAAAATCTTAAGTAACTAAATATTAGTATCAGTGTTATAGATAATTGCTATTCTATTTACTTCATAACATGACAATAATTCTAAAATATTTAGATCTTCGAGGTCTCTGTAATTTATTTTTAAATCCCTCTTCAATCTCTAAGTTTCAAAGACAAAATTCTGTAGCTACAACATCATCTCTCAAGGCTATACACTCCGCAATAATAATAGAAGCATTGCCTAAATGTCTAATTCCTGCTATTTTAATAATTCCATTGGAGTCTTTAATGACTCAACTTGAAACACTTATATTATTAATTCTTGAACCATCAAAATTTAATTTGAATATTCCATTAATAAGAGGAATCCATCGAATCCATTTTTCAACTTTACGAGGGACGATATGCCCTACGTTGCTAAGAAAACTTTCACTCATAAACTCATGGAAGATTTTGAAATGTTAAGGTAGCTCACTACAAGAAATAATAAAAAGTGGAAATAATAAAAAGTCTCAAAACATGTTCTGTGAGACTCACTTTGTGTCCCATGGCTCTTGCGCAGTATCCTAGGGGTGGCCAATTGCACTCTTGTTTACTGATTTACAGCTTCCTGGACCCCTTTGTTTATTTCTTTATTTGCCGAACCTTGAGGAGTCATCTGCGGGTTCGCTTCAGCATTTATCCATTTTGAATTGTGATCATGGTCAAATCCTTGGGTCATACTTTGCTACAGGATAGTAATGAGGCATCCATAAAAGTTTCAATTCGGATGGAGTTCATCATGGAGCATATCTAAATTCCTGAGAGCCCAGTTTGGTTTATCACACCTTCATGCATCAAATCATGCACCATTTCTTTTGTTGGATTCCTTAATATTTAAGGAATGTTTTGATGAAATTTGAGAATTTTTCTCAACTAGCTTGACAGGTTAGGAACCGCTTCCAGCCTATTTGACGCACTTCGCTGAAGTTCATTATGGGAAGAGATATCTAAATTCAGCTCCACATTGTTTTCGCCTCATCTCCTTATCCTTCGAATCATGCGTCGTTTATTTTTTTGGATTCCTTACTCTTTGAGGAATGTACTAACAAAATTTGAGATATTTTCTCAACCGAATTAGCTAATTCATTAGGTTTTTCAGGGGTAGTTTGATTTTGGTATAATTGGAGCCCATAACCTTTGTTGTTCAAGCCTATTCACTCCAGTTTTGGGTCCAGTTTTAGGCCATTTTGTGGGTTTCTTGCAATCCACCTTGAGTCCATATGGATTCTTGGTTGTTAAGCAAAGGAGGTTAAATATGGGCAACTAGCTCACCTCGTGAAAAGAGGGAAATTGAAGGAATTGAGTGATTCCAAGACTGATGAAGAGGATTTCGAGGCTAAGAGTGAAGAAAATTGAGGGCTAGATGATATTGAGGTGGAGACAAATATAAAAGGAGGGACTTTTCATTTGAAAGAAAGGAGAAAAAGAAGAAAAAATGAGGGGATGAGAGGAAGAAAGAAAAAAAGATAAGGATAGATTTTCTATATCTGGGTTTGAGTGGCCCCTCTCATTTGAAGGGGAGTTCCTAAAGTTTTGAAGGAGGTGATGCTCGGTTTTTGAGGCAGAGAAGAAAGAAGACAAAGGGAGAGCAGTCGTGTATCCTATAAGTATGAATGTTGTATGCTTCTCTTGTTTTTTTTTAGACAACACTTGTCTTTGCCTCTGTTGTTTGCATATATCTGTCATGGCTATCATGGATATATGTTTCTTTTGGGCATGGAAATAGGTGTAATCTTATCGGATGTTAAAGGCCTTCAGTCCGCTTAGGTCATGTTCTAGATTAGTTCTGATCAGGGATAAGATAGCCAGTCCTCGATTCATGGGTGTTGAAGTCACTATTATCATTGGTTTTGATTTTGGATGGAGGTCTTGGTAGCCTCCTTGTTCGCTAAAGGAGAGGACTATATAGGCTTTCTAGTTTGGAGTTTGAAACTCCCATTTTGGCTCATTGGGTTGGAGTAGCCCCTTTGCCTATAAGATACTAGATTCCATGGCATTCATTTTTATAGGATGGGGTGGCATGTTTGCAGCCTTGTTTTAAAGAACTTTGTCTTGTTTAAGTCGGTTCTCTCTCATCTGGACTTAGAATCATGCACCGTTTCTTTTTTTCTTTTTTGGATTCCTTACTCTTTGAGGAATTTTCTAACAAAATTTGAGATTTTTTCTCAACCGGCTCAACCAGTTGGGAACTGGATCAGCCAGTTCTTCGGTTTTTTTTAAGGGTAGCAACTAGAGCACTTTGCTTTATTTTGGTCGGTTCTCACTCATTTGGACTTGGAATCATGCACCATTTTTTTTTTGGATTCCTTACTCTATAAGGAATTTTCCTAGTAGGGTGAGAATTTTTTCTCATCAGGCTTGGCGGTTGGGAATCATTTCGACCCGATTAAATCGAGTTTCATAGATGATACGATTTTAGCATAATTCAAGCCCATAACCTTTGTGGTTTAATCTCATTCGCTCAAGATCAGAATATGGCTATGTTTAGGGTTTGAAATGGGTTTTGGTTTGAGTTAATATGGGCCCATTTTGGATTCATGACAATTATGGGCTCTGTGGGTGAAAAGGGGTTAGAGAGCACTAGTGATTGAGATTAAATATATGATTTCTCATGGTTTCCTTTGTTTTTGACATTTGATTTTGAGGGATTGTTGTATGTTGGAAATACATAACTAACCTTCCCTTGCAGCGCATGGCTAGGGACCATAGGTATGTTCCTGTCATTATAATTTGTTGAGATTAAACGTATGCTGGATGCCCCACCTATGTTTGTGTGAATCATACCATCTTCTTAGCCTAAGGCCAACTGATCTTCGACCCACATGCTCCAACGTACCCAATTCATTATTAGAGATCGAGTTCTGGGCCTAAAGGGGTGCTACCTTATAGGAAGTACCTTCTCGATAGGTAACATGATCCCTAGACCTAGAAATCTAGTTTTGTGGACCGTTTTTTTCCAAACGTAGAGTCATTTGGGTTTTTTTTGTTCTTACTTAATTTTTCCACATTTTAAAAATAAAAGGAAATAAAAAGTAAGTGGCGACTCCAAAACAAAACTATTCCTCACAAGGGACAGATATTCCAAAACTCGAAAACATCTTCTTTTTTTTAGCAAGTCGCACCAGCCCATGGACCGGTTGACGGTTCACATGTTCACAGAGTATAACATGATAAAATGAAACCATCAAACAACAATAGATACTAGTTTGGAATTGCATTGTCGTCGTTGTCGTCATCTATATAATCATCATTGTGAACAGTGTTAAAATCAAGAGAAGTAGGCACTAGGAGTGGTCGTTGAGCTCTTGACATTTCATCAACACCCTGTAATAAGCGTGTTGACCCTCAAATTTCTCCCTCAACACTTTCATTTATCCTATGGGTGTCACACTCACCCATCGTTCTCATATAGAACCACTAGGGCCTTTTTAGGCTTAGTCGGTCTCTGAGCCTCAGGTGGGCTTATATGTGGTCCACCGAGTGCGTATGTAGTTCACTTCAGATGTCATCGTGGCTTCCTTTTTTAGTTATTGGCCTCGTGCCATAGGAAGCAAGTGGGGCCCCTCGAGGTTTTAACTATCGAGATTTTATTGGGTATGTCGGGTCGAGCACTTGGGCTTGTTTTGATCATATCTCCCTCATCCAAACTCAAAATCATGCACCGTTTCTTTTGTTCGATTCCCTACTCATTGAGGAATTCTTTGAAAAATTTGAGAATTTTTTATCAACCGACTCAACTGGTTTGGAAAGCAGGCTCATTAGTTGACCAGTTTTGAAGTTTGAAGTTCATTATTGGCGAGTTCAAATTCGAGCACTGTGAGCTTTTTGGTCATATCTTCCTCATCTGAACTCGAAATCATGAACTGTTTTTTTTTTGTTGGATTCCTTACTCTTTAAGGAACGATACGTCCAAATTACATATATTTTTTTCTCAATCGGATCGTGGGTTGTGAACGCTACGAGCGGCGCAGGTAGAGCAACGTTTTGTTGATTTTGGGGCCCAAAATCTGCGATTCGGGCCCTTGAAGCTCAGTCGATCCTAGACATGGTTTGGGCCCGGTTGGAGCCATTTTTGGGTTCAGCTTTGCAGCCCTCGCGAAATCCCGTTTAGTTCTTGGTGGTTAAGCAAAGGGATAAATGTGGCCAGCTTTTGACCTTGTGAATAGAGGAGTGTTTATGAAGCTGGGGGAAGTCCGAGATTGATTGGGGGAGTTCCCGGGACTAAAGGTGCACAAAATGGAGTGAGAATAGAGAGAAAAAGAATAAGAAAGAAGAACAAAAAACGTGAAGGAGAAGAAAAAAAAAGGAAGGAAAAGAAGAGAGGAGAAAAAAAGAAAAGAAAGATTCTACAGGTTGTATCGGTTCTCGGTCGTTCGAATTCGAGTGCACTCCATTTGTTTTTGTTGGATTTCTGACTCTTTGAGGAAGATTCTAAAAATTTTTGAGAACTGTTCTCAACCGAGTGAATTGGTTGAGGCAGGATTAAGCGAGTTCATTAAGTTATTTTTAGGAACGGCGGTTAAGTCACTAGGCATTGTTTGTGTCGGTTCTCAGTCATTGGTCGAATTGTGCTCCATTTATTTTTTACGACTCGCAGAAGAAAGATTCGAAAATTTTGAAGCGCTCTCAACTGGCTGGACCGGTTGGGAAACCAGATCATCCAGTTCATTAAGTTCTATTTTTCGGAACAACAGTTAGGGTACTAGGCATCGTTTGTGTCAGTTCTTAGTCATTCGGAGTCAGAATTGTACTCCATTTGTTTTGTTGGATTCTTGACTTTGTGAGAAAGATTTTGACAAATTTTGAGAACTTCTCTCAACCGGATGAATCGGTTGGGAAACCATATCAGCCGGTTCATTACGTTATATTTTCAAGAACAATAGTTAAGGCATCAGGCATTGTTTGGGTCAGTTCTCACTCATTCGAAGTCAAAATTGTACACTGTTTATTTTGTTGGATTCCTTACTCTGTAAGGAATGTTATGAAAAAATTTGAGATTTATTCTTAACTGGCTCAGCCAGTTGGGGAACTAGATCATCCAGTTCATTAGGTTTTTTTTCCAAGGATAGCATTTAGGTAATCTTGTCTTGTTTCAGTTGGTTCTCACTCATCCGGGCTCAGAATCATGCATAGTTTGTTTTTTTAGATTCCTTATTCATTAAAGAATATTTTGGTGAAATTTGAGAATTTTTCTCAACTAGTTGGACCGGTTGAAGCAGGTTCAGCGGTTTTGCGAGATAGCTTATGAGCATCCTTATTTTAGCACTTTTCAGCCGAATCATGAGGCTCGAGCCCGAATTTACTGTAATGCATTTGTGGGCCCTGTTGAGATGCAAGGCAGCCTAACTTGAATTACATGAGGGACAGCTTTGGAGTTAGAACGCCCAGGGTTAGGTGAGTTTGATTGTGAATTGGTGATTGTAGTTAGTGAATTGTCATTTGGAGAGTGTGGAAAGAAACAAACATTTGAATCCCCTCATTTTCCATTCACTTCCATTTTGAACACGAACTTTGGTTACTTGATCATGGATGCATGCTGTGTGTTTGTGTTTGATAGTAACCATATATGCGGCGCATGGCTAGGGACAGCGAGGTATTGGAGCTTTGGTATTTGCATTTATATCTCTGTTACATGGTGTTTGGACTTTGATGTTTGTGGTGCATTTAGGCTTGTTGGTGACCTCTTAGGTAGCGGCAGGCCAGGACCACGGTACTCACCCCATTGTTTTGTTTGGTCGAGTGTTTATGCATATTTAGATATTGAGTAGGTTGGTGTGATTGGTCATACGTTTAGCTTGAGTGATAGATTGATCTTTAACCCGTATGATCAGTAGTACTGGTCATTAGTAGAGGCCCAGAGTTCAGGGCTTATGAGGGTGCTACCTCGCATAAGGTACCTTCCCAATAAGTAACTTGATCCCCGGACCTAGAAATTTAGTTTTTCGTGGGCGCTTTTTCTTAGAAGTCGATGAGGGTTTTTTTTTTGTTAACACACTTGATTTTCCTCGTAATAAATAAAAATAAAAAAGTAAGTGGCGACTCACAAGCGGGTACTTTCGGCGGGGATGGATTTTTCAAAGTTATAAACTCACTTTTTTCTAATAATAGCGAGTCGCATCGGCCCGTGGATTGGGTAGGGTCCACAAATTGGCAACTCCGTTGGGGAACCAACCCAGAATCTCTGGTTTCAATAAGAGGGTCAAGATTGAACTTGAGTTGGGTATATTAGAGTACATGGTTCATTGACCAGTAGACTCTTAGGCTACACAAATGACTGATGATCACTTACGTGGTTGGTATTTAGCATACACTTGTGGTTTGTTTGTGCTTGTGTGTTCACCTGTTGGATTCTAGCATGCTTGCTCATGGTTGATTGGTACTTGGCTATATGTTTCTGATTAGCATAGATGGTTAGGTTGTGTGTAAGTCCCATGGTAGAAGCTAACAACTGCGCATATTTGTTTGTTACATATTACCCTTTCTCTTGCATGGCCCCTTGGTTGTTTTGTGTTTGTGGGGCGCTTATATCCCTTTGTTTGAATCACTAGTCTTCAGTGGAAGCTATTCCTCATGGTGCTTGAGTTGCTTGGGAGTCATTCCCGATTGTTTTCGACCCAGGTAGGAGATTGGAGTAGGTCTAGCGTAGGGAGCTATATCGATGTTTAGAAACGCAGGGAATGTGGCGGATATCACGGCGATGAAGACTTGGCATGGCCACGAAATTTGGATTTCATGGATACATGCTTGGCAGGTGTGTCATTTTGATTTTGGTTAGGATCTTGGGTTACGTGTATCCCTTAAGATGCAGTCCTTCCCAGCTTTTAGGACTTGCCTTTTCTCGTTGTTAGCTTTTGAGTCACATTACCCCTGAGGTATCACCATGTCAGAATCCTGTTCCTGCCTATGAAGCCATATATCATTTTAGTTGTTGACATCACATGTTAGTTCATTATCTCAGAGGATTTTAGTCATACATTACTGGTTTGATTTCAAGATTGATAGTCATGGGGACTGACATACCCTTTTCCTTTTGAAGGATTGTTGATTGAGACCAACTTGGGTTCCCGAGCTTGGATCCGGATCGAAGGTAGACTTGTTAGAGGATCAAATTCACACAGTCAGTTAGAGTAGATATCGTATCATAGAGATATGGATCCTCAGTACGCTATTGTTGACTAGTTGGTTGAGATTACGATACCATGGCATCTCTCCGGGATGCCATTTTGGGACTAGGACAAAGGATTAATGGGCATCAGGCCCAACCATTTCGATTTTGAGGAGCACCGCGAAAATACACTGCACCTCCACCGCACCGCACCACCATCTGGACCCCTATCTGCGAAGACTATCTGATTCCACCTCCACCACCACCACCACTTGTTAATCTGGCCGAGGTGGTGGGCATTTATCTTTGCGGTCGGAGGCGAGACCACCTGCATTACATAGTAGCCGCGCACGGATTATTGATGACACTGGGCGTATTGATGGGATTGGTACAGAGGATCAAGTCTTTGCATGTTTCTGATGGAGTTATAGGTTGGGATGGATATGATGACCTTCCAGTGGTAGCCTTGCCAATTGAGTTTCACATGCCGGACATTGAGAGATACACGGGTATAGGGTGCCCTTGTATTCACTTGCAGTTATACAACGCTATTATGCGCGGGCATAGACTGGATAAGGCACAAATGATTATGTTATGCCCTCTGTCATTGAGTGGTGCCGCTCAGCGTTGGTTTGCCTCATTAGACCCTTCGAGACATAGGACATGGGCTGATTTGGGATAAGTTTATTGAAACCGGCTCACTTCTTTTATCTTGTAGTCTGGGCGTATGTCGGGGAGTTGGAGGCCACTCCAGGCGAAATTTGGATGAGCAGTCACTTCATTTATCTCGAGATGGAGGAAGATAGCCTGAATTATAGATAGGCCCTCGGGCGCAATCAGTCCAACATGATTATGCGCGGCCTTCGGCCCCGATTTCTTCAGAGCATCTCATGGGCTTTCCATATCTGAGACTGGATCATTGGTTGAAGCGGCTATGGCGTGAGGAAGGCATAGGCCCAGGGTTATGGGCGAATTCTTCCCTCCAGTTCAAGGAAGAAGCCAGGGGTTGCGACCCGAGATCATCGGGGATATTGGTGCTATTAGTACATCGAGCCCACAGGTTTTTCACGTCGGCCACGAGACTTCATGGAGCAATATCTGAGATATTCCTTACCAAATGGTGCTGATAGGATCGATCTGAACGATTGCTCCACATGGGGCGCGGTGAGCTGCTTATCTACATCTCCCACCACAGACAGTATATGATACACAAGTACCTCAAAGACCACTTGTACAATACCATCAGTAGTATAGAGCATCGCCTCCACTGAGGCCGGCTAGGCAGTTTACATAGCTCGGGATGCCACTAAGTCGAGCATTTAAGAGATTTGTTGAAGGGGGTTTGATTGCTCCACTACCACCTAGGCCACCACCACATCCTACCCGACCAGGATTCAGGACACATCTTCATTATGCTACCATCGAGAGGCGGGCCGTAATCTGAGCAATTATGCGATGCTGAGACACGCTATTCAAGACCTGATTGATTAGGGTTTGGTTGATTTGGGATGCCCTGTAGTGACTATGGACCTGCTCCCCACTCGCTGTAGTACATACCTCCGCCACAGTAGTGTACATTCGGTTGAGTTTTCGAGCGAGATATTCATGATGAGATGGGATCACAAAGGCTCCTAGCCGTCGGTTTATACACTAACTTCGATTTTTATTTTGTACACACCTCACAGCCGAGATCTGAAGCCGCCGGACTTATCCTGAATGGTTCTGGGACGGACTTTAATTTCACCCATATACTTGCAGCATGTTCCACCCATGACACCCTTCATTATGTTCTAGGAGGAGTATAGGCATGTTCATAGGGATGTTTAGATTGTTACACGGAGTGGGAGGGTAGCTCGACCTCCACCGGATTGACCGAACACGTTTGTTAACACAACTGGCTAAAGAAGGATGTTCGAATGAGGGATGAGATTCTACGCTAGTATATGCTACCTGACTTGTATATCCCATGGAGCACATTGAATACCTAAAAGAGCAACATTTATATTGGATTTTAGCACCTTCAGCTTATATTTTACTCTCATTTTGCATAAGAATAGGTGCCTTTGATCGTTTTCGTGTTTTTGGACTTGTGCAGGTTGTTCGGGTTTCATACATAATTGTTATAAGGGTTCATGTCCAGAGAGCGAATATGGATCATTGCGGATGATACTTGGCCATTGTGGTGAAGTCTTAGGAAGTGATGATGTTGGGGAGCGGTGCAGGCGGTCGTGCCGTACCACTCTCATCGATATCGGTACCGACGAAATTCACGGAAGCGAGTGTGCAGGTACCACTCTCACCCGTCTTAGAATTTTTGACAGAAAATCACCAGTATCAAAGTGGTATCGGTACCACACTTATTGGTGGAATACTGACATGTAATATTTGTGGGATTTGGCGAGGTGGTCGGTGCGAGAGTCGTTCGTCCAGCCGACCGCAGTTCGAAACCTGAGGAAAAGGGTATAAAAGCGAAAGGAGGAAGAATGACTTTTGATCCTAGGGTTTTGGTTTTATAGAAAGAGAGTGTTTTTCTCATAGTTTTGCTAGGGTTCATAGAGTAAGGTTGAATACTTAACTTTTCTTCAGATTTTGGATTTCAATTTCATGTAATCTTTCAGTTAGATCATACAACTCGGCTTTCTCTTACATTATTTTGTGTTTTTGATTCTCTGATCTTGCAATTGAAGTGTGATTTTATCAAGTTCTTTTATGAGTAGTTTCTTATCAAATATGATTCGCTTCTTAGTATCAATGAAGTTCTAAATCTTACGATGGGGTTAGCGATTGGAAACTCACCTTGATCAAGGTAATAACCCTCAATTCCTCTTTTATACCTCAACGGGATTGTATGATGTTAAGCACTTGTAGGAAAATCTTATAAAACCTTAGTTGGGCATTTTCTTGACAACGTGTGAACGAGAGATCCTCGGTACACGTTGTGCTTGATTGCAAATGCAAGCTAAGAGTCTGAGTAAATCGTTTGAACAGGTGTTTAACATCACTCGATCGTTTTAAGTTTCTAAGAGCTTTTAATGTAAAATCTTCCAATAGAAGACCATTCATCGATGGTTCTGAGTGATTGTGAAGAAGAGGTGGAAATTACTTGATCAATGGTGAGGTGGAAATTTACGAACCTATCGATCATCTTTTTGTTTTAAAATAGTCAATTTGTCGGTTACTCGGTCGATGACCCATGACCTCGTAATTTACTTTTAAACATACATTCTTGAAACGACCATAGGATCACTGAAATACCACTCCTGTGGAGATGACGTGGATTACCACGACCAGTATAATGTGGCGACCTTAGTTCCTACGGCTTGAGAATAATTTCGGCATACGAAATGAAACAGCGAGCTATTGGCCTCATCCATTACTCATAGAGATGCATTGATGAGAGGGCTTAGTCGGTCGAGTTGATACTTGCCACTACCCGCGAGGGGCTTATTCACTTCCGACAGCGGAGTAGAGCGCTACATGCATTCGTCTTGATGATGATTTCTTGCCCGAGGGTGGATCATGTTAAACCCTTATTCATTGATGTTACTTGTTCGGTAGGTCGGGTCGCGTGCGTCTGATGAATGGCGGCTGCGATGAGTCGCGAAACTTCGTGTCATGTTTTGAGTTCATTTCACATGTTATTTTATGCATTTTATAATATCCATATTCATGTAAAACTCATAAAATTCCTCTAAACTTGGTTTTGTAGGATTATTGATGGCTTGAGTGATTTGGCAAGAAATGAGCAATATATTTCCAAAGAAGAGTCGTAGAGTCTCTTGCTTGGCTACTGGGAAGATTAATTTTTTTATGTACCATACGGAACATCAAATGGTTCAAATTCCCTCATGGCTGCATTCTACATTCAAGATCTTTCAAGCAGTACTCACACGCCCAAATCAGGTTAAAACGAAGAAGTTATGGCCCGGAGCAAATTAGAGAAGAAAAACCGGTTATTTGTCGGAAGAATTTGTCGCGATAGGAGGTATGTCGCGACCGGGAAGTATGTCGTGACCCGATGTCGCGACGAGGAGTATGTAAGTGACGATGTCGCGACGAGGAAATAGTGTCGAAGCAGAAAACACGTGTCGCGACGAAGCAATCGCTGCGAAACTTGAAAAGTAGAAAATTGAGTTTTTTGACCTAATTTCAAGCCCACGTTTCACCCCGAGACCATATATATACTCGTTTTTTTAGGTAAGAGGCGGCGGGAAGATTGGAGAGCCTCTCTCATGGGGTTTCTCTCTCTGAAGCGCCCATTTTTTCCAGTTTTTTACGTAGATTTTGATTTGTTTTTAGATTTTAAGTAGTTTTAGAGCGAATTTTTATTTATTGAAGAGATTTCGGTCTTGTATAATAGAGATTGATTCGCTAAGGTTGACAAAATTGAAGCTAAGAATGCGGATTTTCTCTCTCTCGTGGGTTTTTCTCTCTCTAAATTGCCCATTTTCTTAGTTTTTCTTCTTGATTTTTATTTTAATAGATCTTAGAGTAGTTTTTAGACAGTTTTATTTTTATTGAGAGATTTAGGTCTTTGTGCCTAGGATATTCAATTTATTCTTGTTGAGAGCGAAGATTTAGCTCAAATGGGTTTTTCTCTTCTTTCTCTTGATTTCTTTCTTGTTTTTCTTACTTTTTGTTTGATTAGTGATGATTGGAATCCGATGTGGAACATTAAACACCATTTCCCAAGTTTGGGGTTTAATTGTTGTTTGATGATTCTGAGTTTCGAGTTATTTTGTGGGTTTGAATCTTGAATTTATATAATTAATGCTTGTTCGTACTCTCATGAATTGTTCGAATATTAATGGCTATACGAAATTTGTCTTTGCTACGATTTCGAGGAGAGCCCTCTGAGTGACCTGAGAGATGGAGATTCTGAGTAAAGAGAAGCGGTAACTTAGGGTATCTTAGACTAATATCTTGGAACTAATGAACTACGAAAATTACTTTGATAGATCACTAATTTTACTCATGGTGTGAGGATTAATTAGATGATGTATCAATTTAGTTGTCGAGAGGTTTCTCCATAGTCGATGAAAGGATCTTGATCCGGGTGTTACTTAGTCTAATCGAGGAGATGAAAAAATTTTATTAGATTTGAAGGGCCCAGATACGATTACATTGGAGAGGCTTGCACATTATCCCACGTCTATGGTGAGGTGCTTCAGTCTAAGAAATGGTTGTGAAGTATTGAAAAGAAAAACAATCAAATCTTAAAGAGTGCGGAATTTTACAAGTAGCTATTTAGACCCCATTTATCTTGAAAAGGAATATGGATCTCCCAACTAGTGAAATGTATGGTGTATGGAGAAATCGAAGCTATCTTGCATTGCTCTTGGACAAATCCAATGATCCCGACTCACAAAAATGTTGCACTTTCAGGAAATGCAAAGCTGTTTTGTAAATAATTATCCCATCACAGTGACTCTCTTCATACCTTTTAGAATTAAGTAGTTGTTTGTTGGTAGATTTTAGGATTAGTTTTTAAATAAGTTTTGTTCAATTAAATTGATTTTATTCTACATCTGCCAGTGCCTTTAAATAATTGAAGAGCCTTGTAATCGGGGTGATCAGAGATTCAATTAAGAACCTCCGATCCTGCGTGGAGTGCAATGATAGGGACTCCTGAGGTCCACTTTATTACTTATTGTGACACGTGCACTTGCGGAAAGGGTTGAGTGTTAGTAATACTTTTCATTTCGGTTTTAGTGTTATACTTTTGTTCCAAATCAGTTTTGAGTATTTACCACATTCACTCCCTTGACCATATTTTCCACATATACATCATTTGTTGGTCTACTTAACAAGTTTTTAGTTGTAGATTCTTGGGGGATGAACAACTAGTCCTTTGGTAATAGTGTCATAAATTTGTATATGTCTTTTGGTCACTCAACAGACTCCGCCTTGAATGTGTGTTCCGTTAGTTATTGTCATTGCACTTGAATTTTCACTGACTGATTTTAAGCCTTCTTCACAGACCGTCATAGCTTATGATGGGACTCAGAGGATAGTTATGGGCACACTTAGTACACATGTCATGATTGGGCCAGTCAGATACTTCATGCTATTTCAGGTTTTGAGGATTCAGTCATCCTTTAACCTGCTTCTTGGCCACCCTTGGATTCATGAGGTGGGTGCTATACCATCTTCCCTTCATCAGAAGTTGAATTTCATACACGAGGGGTGCATTATCATGATACAGTCTGATAGAGATGTTGTTACTTCTTACGAACTGTGTTACATGTCGGCGCGGTGAGGATGACTACATTTGTGGGTTTACTTTCGATGAGGTTGAGTTGTCGGTTGAAGGATGGCCGGTAGAGACACGGTGCCTATGTCTTTTGATCGACACAACAACACTGGTGCAGGTATGATGAGAGCGTGTCACATATGCTTGGCTTGGGGTTGGGTCGGTTGCCGGCGCCTTGAGTTTACTACGATTGATCGAGCATACCCGATGGGTTAGGTTACACTCTATAGAGGACGATGCGTCATAGTAGGCTGCCTTGTAGGAGCAGGAGTGGCTCGCCTTTCTAGGAGTTCTATGTTGATTATCCCTACGCATACCTTTAGTTGGTGACTCCTTTATTAGAGGATCGAGCATGCACCCGCCTGAGAGTGCGATCATGCTTTAGGAACAAATGGGATCTTGCATGATACCCAGAGGCAGTGTGTTTAGTTTTGAGACTATTGAGGCACTTGATGCCATGATAGTTGCACCTCCATAACCAGACTGAGCTAGTGTGTTCTCTGTATGTTTCCACAGGGGTCCTTGACTGCAGCCTATCTATGGAGTTGGGAGGTGATGCGATGGGTGACTCTTCCACGTGCCCTGAGACGAGATGGACATGATGCGGCATAGGCGGGTATCTCGTCTGACCCACACGAGCCCCATTATGCTTTTGATGTTTGGAGTTTATCTTTATTGATTTTGAGGATGTGACACTTTTGCTGATACTGTGGCCCGGTGTGATGGACATGATCGGCGGCGTCTGGATCTGACCCACCTAGCCCCGCTTTGTTTTTGATATGTTTGGGATTTCTATTCTAGAGATAAAGGATGATGATGGACTGTTGCTCTTGATGTTATTCATAATAACGTTTACATTTGAGGAGTGTCGACTACGTGGACCACGCCCCTCTTTCTTTTGACACTATGTCTGGGTTTGTTACTTGCTTTGATGATATTTCTAATGGTAATAATGACATGAGTATTTTCGAGTATTTGCCTGTGCCACATCATTTTCCTTTGATTACACCATCAACACTCACAACACATATATATGATGTTGATGATGTGGGAACCTGAGATGACCCACATTTGGGTGGCGATCAGTGTGATTCTATCTGAGGGCGGGAAAGTTACACCCATTCTTGGTAGCATAGAGTTGATGGTGCAGGACACGGATGACCCGAGGAGATTAGGATTGGCTCTTCTCTATCTCCCGATGAGAGAAGTAGATTGATTGACCTACTTAGGTCATACTTAGATGTATTTGCATGGTCATATGAGGACATGCTGAAGCGCGACTCCTGCATAGTGCAACATCGCTTTGCCCGTTTACATCACATCTTGAGCCGGGTTAGCGAGTGAGGAGACTACACCCTCGATAGGTTTGCGGGTTAAGGAAGAAATTCGAAGCTGACTTAGTGTTGGCTTCTTATCGGTGGTTGAAGTATCCTGAGTGGGTACGAAGGTTAATGTTGTCCTTGTTCCCAAAGGATGGAAAAGGTTAAGAGTTTGTGTAGACTTTCATGATACGAGCCAAGCAAACCCCAGGATGATTTTCCTCTCCCACACATTGATATGTTGGTTGACAACACTGCAGGACATTCGATGTTGTCCTTCATGGATGGATTTTATAGGTATAATTAGATTATGATGGCTCTAGAGGATATGGAGAAGACTTCTTTCATTACTAAGTGGAATACTTACTACTATCAGGTTATGCCATTTAGGTTGAAGAATACAAGAGCCACTTATCAAAGAGCTGCTACTACTTTGTTCCATGACATGATGTACATAGATGTCGAGGTATATGTGGACGACATGATAGTGAAGTCAGAGGCGAGGCGGATCATGCGACCTTATAGAGGTTCTTTGAGAGGATCGAGACCGTTTATTTGAGGTTAAACCCAAAGTCTCTTTAGGTAGCTTTTGAGAAAGTGGCCAGAGACACATTGTTAGTGAGCGGAGGTATGAGGTTGATCTAAAAAATCGAGCCATACTTGACATGCTGTTGTGGACCACTACCCAGATCCACCGGATGGGTTTGCTTTTAAATGAAGAAAATGTGTGGGTTGATTTTGAAATTTTAGAAAATCGAGTCCCAGGAGGAAGAATTTTCTTTAAGGTCGCCACTTGCTTTTTGTTGTTATTTTATAAAGGGGAAAACCAGTAAACAAACAACGATGACTCTAGTATACGTGGAAAAAGACGGTATCACGAAAACTAGATTTGCAGTGCGGGGATCGGATCTGCTATCGGGAAGGTACCTCAAAATATGGTAGCACCCCTTTAGGCTCGGAACTCGATCTCTCACTAAGTGAATTGGGTATGTGGGAACATATGGGTCGAAGATCGGATAGTCTCACAGGCTAAACATACAACGGATGAAATGACCTGGTGGTATCTAACATGCTTAAAAACACTGCGACCAAAGGACGGAAATGGAGTGTGCACAGCTGGATCTCACAGCCACGCTATATGAGTTAGCGACAAACATAGCAAGCATGCATGGCACTCAACCTGAAAGCATCCATGTGAAATTCATTACCCGACATTAAAGCCTTACATGCAGCGGTCCTTGTGTATAGGGAAGGTTAGTCGCACGTTTGACATCTGTTCTCAAAATTAAATATTAAAAACAAAGCAAGCGAGGAGAAACCATGTGCATCTCGGTGACTCGGTGATCTTCCCGCAACACTTGTCGGCTATAAACACGTTTAGTAATCTGAAAGAAGAATCGGTCTCGACAAAACATTAGACTCATATTGTAACTAACCACCCTTTGACACGCATAGATCCTAATTATTACGAATCCAAAAAATGGAACCACATTAACCTAAACTAAGCCCCATTTCAAACCTAAACTTAGCCTGCTTGATGGCGAATGAAATTTGGACTCACAAAGATCCTGAGCTTCAATTAAATTGAAATTGGACGACCCGCAAACCCGACAAGTGGCTAATCCCGGTTCCCGGCCCGATCGATCAGGTTGAAATAGTCGAACATTGGTCAGAACCTTCCTCAAGGAGTCAGGAATCTAACAAAACTAACGGTGATTGATTCTCAGCTCGGATGAGTGAGGCTTGATCAAACAAGTGAAAGTGCCCCTACTTTATTCTGGCGAACTTCATGAACAGTGATCAGATTTCCCAACAGTTAGTAGGTTAGGAACAATTATAGGTCAAAACCTTCCTCAGTCGGGGGAATCTAACAAAACAAACAGTGATTGATTCTCAGCTCGGATGAGTGAGAACCAGATCTAAAACACGGTAAAGTGTTCTAAAACGAGGCTGCAACCAGGCCACCCCATTTTATTAAAATGAAGACCAAGGGACTCAAATAATTTACAAACGATGCAGCCACCTAGATCCTTAGAACCAAACTAAAATTCAGCTACCTAAATCCCATGAACTTAGGCGCAAATTCAGCTTGCATAAACCTCCCAGTAAAGCCCTTGTTCTGAAAGTCATAATATTCACAAAACGTCCCAACCGCAATTTACGAGAATGAACCCAGTAACCATTAAGTCTGATTCAAGAGCTCAAACCCAGCCCGAGGAAGACAACCTTTGATCACACACACATTATTAATCGGGAACACGCTCGTCCAGCTCGATACCATGACCTGGCTGTGCTATTTTGGAAAACTTACAACAGTAGGCAGGGTGGTTCGATTTCCTAACTAGTCTAGCCGGTTGAGAAAATATTTCAAAAATTTTCAGAACCTTCCTCAAAAAGTCAGGAATCCAACAAGACAAACGGTGTGCAATTTTGACTCCGAATGACCAATAGCAGTGAAGCCTGAGCAAAGCAAAGTACCCAAAGCTGCGGTTAGCGGCAAGACGATAGGCAGAATGGTTCGGTTTCCCACAACCAAGGCAGACGGTTGAAAGGATCTCAAAACTTGTCGAACCTTCTAAAAAGTCAGGAATCTAAAGATAGTAGCCGAAATTCAGACTCAGAGATGATCGAAAGATTGACAAAAAAGCAAAGTACCCAAATACCTTTAGAAGCTGGCTGAATCGATGAGCCGTTTGGTTCGGTTTCTGACTAGTCCGGTAGGTTGAGAAAAGATCTCAAAACTTGTCAAAACCTCATAAAGTTAGGAATTGAGCAGATAAAAGTGTCTAACTCAGGAATGACGGGTCGAAACCTGAAATAAAGCAAAGTACCTAAATTGCCATTCCGGCAAACCGAACCCAATGAACCGGCTGGTTTGGTTTCCCAACTGGTCCATCTGGTTGAGAAAAGATCTCAAAACTTTTCAAAACCTTTCTCACAAAGTTAGGAATCCAAACAGAGACAAGCGGGTGCGGTGGGGACTCAGAATGACCCGAGAACCGGTGACCTGAAATGAAACAAAGTACCTAACACGAGTCTCTGAACGAGCGAAAAGCGCATAAAGAAATGGGAGATGCATATAACTTTCGTACCTGTAGGATTCACGGCTATCCCCCCATTTTTTCTCTTCTTTCTTTTCTGCTTCTAGTGACATCGATTCTCCTCTCAGTCAATGAATCTAGCTAAGAAGATCTTGGAACCGAGTATCCCCTCCCCCACCTAGAAAAATGGTAGGAAAAAAAAAAAAAAGCTCCCGATTTCTTCTTCCATTCTAGCCTTTATATCAGAAACCCTACCTCAGCCTCTGAACCCACCTTGTTTCTGCCACTTTCAACTCTGGAATCAGCTCCCTCAGCATGGGATACACACCCCCCATTAACGCTCTTGCATTCACGAGGCCAGCTTAACCTTTTCAATTTTTTTTTTTTTAGTTTTCTTCACCACTAAGAATCCATATGGATTCATGGTGGGCCCCTTGAGAACCCTGACCAGGCCCCGAAATAGACCCACAATGTTGCCCCGAGTTGATGCGGGCTTATGGGCTGAACCATATAGGATTTGGGCTTTAAAATCCTTAATCAGCTCACTTCATTGGCGAACTAACTAGTTGAGCAGGATGCCAGCCGTAGATCAGTTGAAAGAAAATTATGAAATTTTGACAGAATGTTTCCTGAAGAATAATGAGACCAACAAAAAAAAACGGTGAACAATTCCAGGTTCGGATGAGGGAGATATGATCAAAACAAGGAGTGCTCGCCAAAACCACCCAAAAAACAAGCCCTGATGAACTAGTCAAACCTATTGGTCAAACGGTTGAAAAAAATTAAGAATTTTAACAGAAACCTCCTTGGTGAATAAGGAATCCAAAAAACAAATGGCACACGATTCCGAGTTCGGACAAGGGAGTCTGTCAGAAACAAGCTCAAGTGCTCGGGTGACATACTCCAATAAACTCTGATTGAGCTAAAACCTCGGGGGCCCACTTGTTTCCTATGGCACGATGCGATAGCCAAAAAAAGAAACCACGGTGACACTCCTAAAGTGAACTACATACGTACGATGGACCATATACAAGCCCACCGAGGCTCGGAGACAAACTAAGTCTAAAAGGAGAGCCTTTAATAGTGTTATATGAGAGCGATGGGTGAGTGTGACACCCATAGGATAAATCATGAGAAGTCTTGGGGACAAAATTAGTCACACGCCTCGAGGATTGAGAGAGAAATTAGAGGCTTTCTTGGTAGATTACAATATATTAGTTGTTTCATTACTAAACTGACAGACATATGTGAGCCTATCTTCCGTCTTCTGAGGAATAACCAGCCTACAGTTTGGAATGATAATTGTCAGCGTGCTTTTGAGAAGATTAAGGTGTCTCCTTTCTCCTCTAGTTTTAGTGCCTCTATACCAGGACACCGTTTGCTTCTGTACACGTATTTGTTAGTTTCAGACATGGCCTTAGGATGCTAGCTCAACTCGATGATCCAAGGAAGGAGCGAGACATCTATTATCTGAGTAAGAGAATGCTAGAATATGAGTGCAGATACATTATGATTGAGCACCTCTGTTTTGCATTGGTTTGGGCCACTAGGAGACTAAGACATTATGTGACAGAGTATTCCATACTTTTGGTCTCATGATTGGTTCCGTTGAGGTATTTGTTTAATAGGCTTGTTCCTAGCAGGTAGGCTCGTAGAGATGGTGAATGCTGGCGACGAGTTTGATGTCGGTATGTCCTGCAATCGGTAAAGGGAAGCGTTGACTGCGGTCATTTGGCTTCTTTGCCTTTATCCGATGACAGACCTATTGACATCGATTTCCCGATGAAGCGATTTGTTCCATGACGATGTGCGGATGGCGGTTATACTTTGATAGTCTTTGCCAATCCCGGTCGAGTTTGGCATTGTTATCCTATTGATATCACCTCAAGGTGTTCATATTCCCATATCAGTCTGGTTGACATTCTTTGATCATCATTGGTTGACGAATAATATTGTTGAGTATGAGGCTTGCATTACAGGCCTAAAGACTGCACTTGATCTTGGAGTTAGACAGTTAGAGATCTACTGGGATTCCAATTTGGTTATTCAGCAGACTCAGGGTATTTGGGGGACTCGAGATGAGCAGCTGAAGCCCTACCATGCTTACTTGGATTTGTTGGTTGATAGGTTTGATGAGTTGAGATATATACATATGCCTAGAGCAGAGAATCAGTTTGCTGATGCGTTAGCCACTTTGGCTTTTGTAATTGAGATTCTTGCGGGAGTGACTATGTGACCATTGTTGATTGAGACTAGGTCTGCACCAGCTTACTATTGTTTGATTTGAGATATTGAGGATCAAGATGAGCTACCCTGGTACCATGATATTTATCCGTTTTGTCATGCAACACTTACCCAAAGTCAGCCTTGGCCAGGATAAGAGAGCATTAAGACATTTGGCCGCCATTTTTGTTTGTGGGGATGTACTATATAGGAGATCGCTCAATGGAATGTTGTTATTATGTCTAGACTGTGCCTCTGCAGATTGAGTGATAAGAGAGGTTCATGTAGGAGTCTGTGGCCCACACATGGGAGGTCATATGCTAACGCATAAAATCATGAGGACTAACTACTTTTGGTTGACCATGGACACGGTGTTGCGGTTTGTCACGAGAGATGTGCGGAGTGTCGAATGCGTGGAGACTTGATCATGTGCCACCAGCACGAGTTGCGCTCGCATCCTTGGCCATTTCGGTATGGGGTATTGATATTAGGAAGATCGCGAGTCTTCGATGGGCATGAGAGTACATTTAGTCGCCATTGACTATTTCACCCAGTGGGTGGAAGCTGCTTCCTATGCTAGATTAATAGTGGCTAGGGTGGCCAAATTCATCAGTCGTCGTTATCTGCGGATATGGGGTCTCTCATGAGCTGATTTCTGATAGAGGGTGCATTTCAGGGGCAAGGTGGACACGTTGATTTAGGAGTATGACATTCAGCATCACATATCGTCTGTGTACAGGCCACATACTAATGGAGGCGGTTGAGCGAGTGAATAAGAATGTCGGGGATTTTGAGAAAGATGGTGAGACTAGGGGATTAGTTTGGAGAAGCTCCCTTTCGCATTGTGGGCTTATCGTACATCTTTTCGTACCTCTACTGGAGTTACCTCGTATATTCTGGTGTATGGTATGGAGGCAGTGCTACCTGTTGAGATTGAGATGGGATCTTTGAGAATAGCACTAGAGTAGCAGATATCTGAGGCCGAGTAGACCCAGTCTCGTTATGATTAGCTTAGCCTTTTGGATGAGAGGAGATTGAGGGCAATAGATCATGTTCAGGCCTATTAGAGGAAGATGATTCGTGCATTCAGAAAAATGGTCAAGCCTAAGAGGTTTCAAAAAGGTGACCTAGTCTTGAAAGTCCTAAGGGGATTGATCAGCGACCTTAGAGGCAAGTTTAAGGCCCGGAGCTTGGGTGGGTCGTATGTTATTGAATTTCACTTGAGAGGGAGCGACTTGGGCAGCCAGGACCTAGATGGAAATCGGGTTCATGGAGCCAGTCAGCGTGGATCGGTGAAGAAGTTTATGCGTGAGATCATGGTCGGAGGATTGGTGGCGACACTTAGTGGCCAGGTATTCCTGTGCACACCCGTACATTGACATATCTGTTGCTAGCCCTTTGGGCCTCCACATGATTTATTATGGCTTTTTTCATTGACCTTGCACATACCTTTCTAACACAGGTTGGGAAAACCTGTGCGCTTTGTATTTATTAATTGGATCTGTGAGCATTGTGTCATTCTTCGTTTGTTCTTTCTTACATCATTACCTGTTTCTTTTCTTCTCCATTTTGCATCTTCACTTTGCTTACCTTTGAGTTTTGTTTCTATCATCTTGTTTCTTTTCACTTTTATTTTCCTTTATCTGATAATATGCGCTCATGTCAGACTACGGAGTTAGGTTAGTCGCACTCTTAGTTGCACAGGTTTGATCCATGAGTCTTAGTTTGAGGGGACCATTTGGGTTTGGGATTTGAGGTTCATTGTTTAGATTGTGCTAGTGTGGCATTCATCTTACTTTGTTGGTTGTTTGGCACAAAAAAAAAAAAGAAAAAAAGAATGAAGTAAAAGAAAAAAAGAAAAGAGTTACACTCATTCGATATTCACTTCATTGGTATTTAGGATTAGCATGGTTTTTCGGCGGTATCATGGCTTGATCATTAGAGGTCATTTTGGATTGAGGGACTTATTTTTCTTCTGAAAAGCAGTTGAGAGCATTGTATGATCCTTTTCTCCATGGATCTGGGAGACACATTGGGAGTAAGGTTTGGGTTTCAGCACGAGGTCCACGTGGGTGGGTTATCCCATCGCCATTCCACGTCTTATGGTGACTTGCCTCAATTTGGCATCCTCGGGATGAGTGGTTCGTCATCATCACACATTGCTACACTTGTATCACACCTTGTTTCCTACTTTCTTCTACATCCCTTTTCATTTTCTTCTATCCTCATCGATCGTCGTCTCGCTTCATGAACGATGTGTCTTTTGGTGTACATAACATGTTGCTTGGCATTGTTCACTTATGTGTTATTAAATTAAACTGCTCACATGATTCTCCGACATTTGGCATTGCGCACACAAGGGTTTGGCATTATCTATTAGGTATTTGGGCCTTTGTTTCCCATCATTTCATTCACCTTTCACCCTTAGCCTACATTACGGTCTGAGTCATAAGACCACCCTGAGGCCATGAGATCTCGTTGTTACTTCGACGCATTTTATATGGACAGGTTCTATCTACTTATTGAGTACGGAATGTTGACAAGTCTCTGTTCTTGGGGAATATCGAGGGTCACATATTGCCTTTCCATTTAGTTGCTTGCCTTAGGTCCACGATTAGATACAGATGATACAGAGAGTTGGGACAGTTGATGGCGCCTTAGCTTGTTGCTTTGACACATTCACACCGGGGCATACCCCCATCCTTTCATGCTAGCTTTGGCTGTAACACATGTACACAGGTAGTATGTTTCGCCTAAAGACGTTTTGGGCATCAGAGTTTGAGTAAGCCCCGTATTCATCTTGGTTTCTTCATATAATAGAGTGCTTTTGAGAGATGACCGGGGATCATATTCACGGTATTCATTGACCCAGCAGGGATGTGCATACTAGGGCATTCCCCCATTCATTGTCCTGTTTGCTCGTGCAGACAATTGGGTTTTTAGTGATGTATTTCAGGGTTTTCATTGAGATATTTGAGCTTCAGATGTACATATGGAGGAATACCCCCTATCAGTTGTTGGTGGATATTGGATGTTATGGATTAGTGAGGAGGACTTTTCCTTAGGAATGAATGTTTGTAATATTTCAAGCTTTGTGACTTTGACTTTATGTGCAGTGGTAAGTTTCTGACATGATATTGATGCCTTATACTAGGGCATAGCCCTTTCTTTACGCTTTTGGACACGTTTGATCCCTTTCTTTTGTTTCGGGTTCTCAAGCATCGCGCTCGAATTTGCTCCCTTTGTTTTGATTCGGGTTCTTTGGCATTGCCCCCAGATTCGATCCCTTCCTTTTTTATTTCGGGTTCTTCGGCATCGCGCCCGGATTCAATCCCTTCATTTTTTTTCGGGTTCTTGGGCATCGCTTCGTTTGATCCTTCATTTTTCGGGTTCTACGGCGTGCGTGAATTAGATCCACTCACTTTTGTTTCGGGTTCTCGGGCATCGCGCCCATATTCGATCCCTTCCTTTTTTATTTCGGGTTCTCCGGCATCGTGCCCAGATTTGATCTCTTTGTTTTGATTCGGGTTCTCTAGCATTGCGCCCATATTCGATCCCTTCCTTTTGTTTTGGGTTCTCTGGAATTGTATCCAGATTCGATCCCTTTCTTTTGTTTTGGGTTCTCGGGCATTGCGTCTAGATTCGATTCCTTCCTTTTGTTTCGGGTTCTCCGACATCACGCCAGGATTCGATCCTTTCCTTTTGTTTTAGGTTCTCCGACATTGTGCTCGGATTCGATTCCTTCCTTTTGTTGCAGGTTCTCCGGCATCGCGCTCGGATTCGATCCCTTCCTTTTGTTTCGGGTTCTCGGGCATCGTGCCCGAATTTGATCCCTTTTTTGTTTCGGGTTCTCTGGCATCGTGCTCGAATTCGATCCCTTTTTTATTTCGGGTTCTCCGGTATCGTGCCTGGATTCGATCTCTTCTTTTTGTTTCGGGTTCTCCGGCATTGTGCCCGGATTCGATCCCTTCTTTTTGTTTTGGGTTCTCTGGCATCATGCCCGAATTCGATCCCTTCTTTTTGTTTCGGGTTCTCTAGTATCGTGCCCGGATTCGATCCCTTATTTTGGCTTCAGGTTGTTCGGCATTGTGCCCGAATTTCATTATCTTTTCCGGCATCGTGTTCGAATCACTCATCTTCCCAGGCATCATGCTTGCGTTTCTCTTAGTCCTTCAGTCGTGGCCTCAGTTCCGTTAGCCTTCGATACTAAGTAAGGGGACAAAATTGTTGGTCATTTGGTTTCTTCACTCTTATAAACATGCCCGCACCCACGATTCCTCATTCATTCCTCCTCTTGTGAAGGGCATATTTTAGACCCTCGATTTTACCCTCAAACACGCATTTTATCCTATGGTTGTCACACTCACCCATCGTTCTCATATAGCACAATTAGGGCCCTTTTAGGCTTAGTCGGTCTCCGAGCCTTGGGTGGGCTTGTATGTGGTCCATTGAGCGTGTATGTAGTTCGTTTCGAAGTGTTATCATGGCTTCTTTTTTTAGTTATTGGCCTCGTGCCATAGGAAGCAAGTGGGGCCCCCTGAGGTTTTAACTCAATCGGATTTTATTGGAGTATGTCGAATTCGGAGCACTTGGGCTTGTTTTGATCATATCTCCCTCATTCGAACTCAAAATCATGCACCGTTTCTTTTGTTGGTTTCCCTACTCATTGAGGAATTCTCTGAAAATTTTGAGAATTTTCTAGCAATAAACTCAATAGGTTTGAAGCAAACTCATCGGTTGCTTGATTTCGGCTAAAGTTCATTATTCGAGCAGGTTCAAATTTGGAGCACCCGAGCTTGTTTTGGTCATATCTCCCTCATCCAAACTCAAAATCATGAAATTTTTTTTGTTTGGATTCCTTACTCTTCAAGGAACATTCTGTCAAATTTTCATATTTTTCTCAATCAGATCGACCAGCTGGGAACTGTACAGCCGGTTCGTTGGGCCAGCTTGCGTGGAACATTGTTTTTGTTGATTTTGGGGCCTAAATCCTACTTGGTTCAGGCCCATAAGCTCCAGATCAGTCCTAGGCACGGTTTGAGCCCAATTGTGGGCCATTTTGTGGGTTTCTTACAACCCTCCTTGAGTCCATTTGGATTCTTGGTGGTTAAGCAAAGGGATAAATGTGGCCAGCTTTTGACCACATGAATAGAGGAGTGTTTATGGAGCTGGGGGAAGTCCGAGACTGATTGAGGGAGTTCTCGGGTCTGAAGGTGCACAAAATGGAGTGAGTTCAGAGAGAAAAAGAAGAAGAAATAAGAACAAAAAACGTGAAGGAGAAGAAAAAAAAAAAAGGAAGGAAAAGAAGAGAGGAGAAAAAAAGAAAAAGAAAGAGAGATTCTCTAGATCCGGGTGGGCGTGGTCTCTCTCATTTTGAAGAGGACTTCCTACAGATTTGAAGGAGTGGATACATGATTTTGGAAGAATAAAAGAAAGAAGGAAAAGGGGGAGGGGGATAGCCGTGAATCCTTTAGGTACGAAAGTTGTATGCTTCTCCCGTTTTCTTTTGCTTTTGTCTTTGCCTTTGATGTTTGCAGCCTCGTTTTAGAGCACTAGGCATCCTTTGTGTCAGTTCTCAGTCATTCAGAGTCGGAATTGTACTTCGTTTGTTTTGTTGGATTTCTGACTCTTTGAGAAAGATTTTGAAAAATTTTGAGAATAGATCTCGACCAATTTGAACCCAGGTTGGAGGCGGATCGGCCCAGTTCGTTAAGTTATCTATTGCGGAACATCGGTTAGGGTACTAGGCATCGTTAGTGTCAGTTCTCAGTCATTCGGAGTCAGAACTGTACTCAGTTTCTTTTTTTGGATTCCTGACTCTATGAGAAAGGTTTTGAAAATTTTTGAGAACTTCTCTCAACCGGCTAGATTAGTTGGGAAACTTGATCAAAGTTTTGTTTTCCGGAACAATAGTTAGGGTACTAGGCATTGTTTGGGTAAGTTCTCAGTCATTAAGAGTCGGAATTGTACTCAGTTTGTTTTTTTGGATTTCTAACTCTATGAGAAATATTTTTACAAATTTTGAGAACTGTTCTCAACCGGCTTAACCAGTTAGGAAACCGGATCAACCGGTTCATTAAGTTATGTTTTCAAGAATAGCAGTTAGGGCATTAGGCATTGTTTAGGTCAGTTCTTACTCTGAGGTCGGTGTACAGTTTATTTTGTTGGATTCCTTACTGCGTAAGGAATGTTATGGCTTACGAACTTTTTCTCAGCAGGATCGACGGTTCATTAGGTTATGTTTTAGGAAAAGTAGTTAAGACACTTTGCCTTGTTTGGATTGGTTCTCACTCTCATCGAGTAGAATTATGGATTTGTTTTTGGATTCCTTATACGTAGGAATGTTACGAAAAATTTTGAAGTTGTTCTCGGTATTTCGATTGATTGGGGAGCAAATCCCGCCGGTTCATTAGGTTATGTTTTGGGAGCAGTTAGGGCGTTTGCCTTATTTGGATCGGTTCTCACTCCGCTCCAGGGTCGAGAATCGTAGTTGATTTTTTAGGTTCCTTACTTTGAGGAATGTTCTAAACAAATTTGAGATTTTTTCTCAAGCAGCTCAGCCGGTTGGGGAACTAGATCAACTAGTTCATTAGGTTTTTTTTCCAAGGATAGTAGTTAGGGCATCTTGGATTTTTTCAGTCGGTTCTCACTCATCCAAGCTCAAAATCATGCATTGTTTGTTTTCTTAGATTCCTTATTCATCAAAGAATATTATGTTGAAATTTGAGAATTTTTCTCTAATAGGTTGGCCCGGATTATTTGGTTGTCTGTGAAACGACTTTGCAGATCCCCTATTTTACTTTTCAAGCTTGAATCCCTTGAGGCTCAGTAGTTTGCACTAATGCATATGTGGGCATATATTTGGGGTCTAAAGTGAGCCTAACTTGAATTAGGGGACATGCAGGTGCAGTGAGTTAGGGTTATTGATTGTAATTATAACCTTGTTATTTTAGAGAGTGTGGGAATTGTCATTTTGAGAGTGTGGAAAGAAACAAACATCTGAATCCCCTCATTTTCCATTCACTTCCATTTTGAACACGAACTTTGGTTACTTGATCATGGATGCATGTTGTGTGTTTGTGTTTATTAACTAACCATATCTACAGCGCATGGCTAGGGACCACATGTACGTGCTTGGACTTTGGTATTTGCATTTATACGCAAACATGGTGTTTGGACTTTGATGTTTGTGGTGCATTTGAGCTTGTTGACTGACCTCTTAGGCATCACTTGGCTAAGGACCACAGGTACTCATCCATTGTTTTGTTTGGTCGAGTGTTTATGCATGTTAGATATCGAGTAGGTTGGTGTGATTCGAGATTAGTATTTTATCTGGTGATCGATTGATCTTTGACAATATGATCCATGTGCAATTCATTAGTAGAGACCAAGTTACGGAAGCAGAGGGTGCTACCTCACATGAGGTACTTTCCCAATAAGTAACCTAATCCCCGGACCCAAAAATCTAGTTTTCATGGACCACTTTTTTCCTAACTGGAGTCAATGAGGGATTTTTTTTGTTCTTACTTGATTTTCCCCGTAATAAATAAAAATAAAAGTAGATTTGCCGCTCAGACAAAGCGGATTCCTCATTGAGGGACCAGATTTTTAAAAGTTCGAAAATCAACTCACTTTTTTTTATTAATAGCGAGTTGCGCCGGCCCATGGATCGGGTAGGGTCCACAAAGCGTTCTATTAGTATTCTCAAATCATTGATCAAGTTCTCTTGCTTAGTAATATTTTGTCTCATATCTTGAATTTTGTCCACATTCTGTTGAGGAGAAGGGGACATAGTGAAGTTGAAGCAACATTAGTCTTGTAGTACTCAGTAGCTTGGGTACCAAGACCATAAATTGTACTCTTTCGTTTTCCACCCACAATATTGAAAAATAAGTCATTTTCATCTATTACTTCACTAGATTGTATCAACTCCTCTCTCCTAGCATGAAGAGCATCTTGATAAAAATTTAAAACAATTAGAATATCATAATAAAGTAAGTTCAAGAAAGAATAGATTTCGTTGTCAATGCTCTTTCAACAACAAATGCTCTATGATTATTTTGAGGCTTAATTTTAATATTTGTTGTACGAGATAATTCAAAACAAAATTTGTTAAATTTATTGATTATTTGTACAACTTATGTTTTGAGACTTAATGATGAAAGGAGTGTCACTAAGACATTGAATGTCAAGTGGAAATTACAAGTCTTGACACATTATAATAATAGTCTTATTATGATTGTTTATTGAACACTCTAGAGCTCAATTATATGTTTATGAAATATCTTTTTATCTATTTTGTATACATAATTGCATACAGATGAATGTTAAAAGAAAAGTCTTTGACAAAGACATTATTGTAGACCTTTTCTCTTACTTCTCATTTACTAGTCATGTTAAGTGGGAGCTAATTGTCTAATACATGGAATGGACTATATCGAAATAATGATGTACAACTGTCATGACGCTTGTTAGTTCTTATTCTTAATTACGACTTTACGATGGTACCAATGAATGAATGAATAACCTTGTATAGTGCACATTATGATGAATATATTTATTAAATCATAAATGTATTATCACACGAGTCAAGTGGGAGAATGTAAGAAATTTTGATGTGACTCAGGTGAATAAAAGGGTATTTAATAAATAAAATAAAATAAGGCTATAGTTAATGGCTTGGGTTGCATCACTTGATGGAAGAGGTGAAAATTTAATTTTTAAGTTTTATATTTGAAAACCCATGTATGTAAGGTCCTTTCTCTACCTAGAAAAACTCTCTAAAAAACTTCATCATCATTTACGACTATTAGAGATTGAACAAGATGGCAAAGGGATAGAAACAAGGATTTATTTATTTATTTTTTAAATAAGTTTTGAAACATCGTCAAATAAGTTTTGAACAAATGTGAAAGGATTAATATATAACAAGTGCGTATTAATTATTCATCACATATGCTAATACCCCAAACTAAAAGTAATAAAATAGATCCATGGTTGGATGGATCTTCAGTTAAATCTTCAAAATCAGCACATGATCTTTCACATGTGCATGTTGATGAGTCCAAAAACTCATTAGATTTTAATCCATTTTTCTGAGCATATTATAAGATAAATGTTGATTTGTATGCAGAAATATGGATATTTTACTAAAAATTAATTTTGCAGGAAAATATAGCGAGCTAAACTCGGCAAAAACCGAGGAAGAGACTAGCCTCTGGCGAATTGGAAATGCCATTTGGAAATGGTCGCGACCTTGGAAGCAAGCGAGACTTGAAGATTGAGGTTGCGACCAAGATGACCAAGGCAACAAAGGAAAGAGGTCACGACATCACATTGATGTCGCGATGCTAATTGAATATGGCGAGGTCGCGGCGTCACTCACGGTCTTCGCGGCGTGGATCCTCGTGAAACCCGCAAGAGGTATTTGCAAGTAAATGAAGTTGCAACTAGTTTTTAAATGAAAGGCTCCATTTGAGGTCGCGACATAAAAACAGGAACTGGATGTCTCAACAGGAAGATTGGAAGTTACGGCTTCAAAATCGAGGTTGAAAGGAGTCGCGACTGAAGCCACCATGACCTTTCTGAAAGAAATGGAAGTTGCGACCATTTACTAATCAAAGATCAGAAACGATGTCGCGACCACTCATTTAGGTCGCGACCTGAAGAAGAGCTTAGCAGAAGAAATCAAGGTCGCGACATCACCTTGAGGTCGCGACTTGGAATAAAGGTGGGAAGGAGGAAATTGGTTGCAATAAGGGCGGGGTTGCGACCGGAGAGAAAGAAAGAGGCGGCCAAAGAGGTCGACATCACCTTGGTCGCGACACAGAACTAAAGGTGGGAAGGAGAAAAATTAGGTTACCTTGAAAGAGCGAGGTTGCGACCAGAAGAAAAGAACTGGGCAGCAAAAGAGGTCGTGACATCACCTTGAGGTCGCGACATTAAATTGAAACCTGTGAAGGCCGAAGACCACCAACACAATCGCGACCAAGAAATCAAAGTCACAACATGAAGTCATCCACATAAGCGAGAAGGTGGTACTTAACCTAAAGCTAGCATCGCCTTTCGGAAGCGGAAGAAGAAGACAATGATGTCGCGACATGAAATTATGGTCGCGACATGAAACTGTGGTCGCGACATCAACTCTGGAGAAACACTGAGCAAACAAGGTCCTTATTATCGTGATATGCGACCATTGATCAAGCGGTTAAGAAAGCGGATTCTGACGAAACTGCGAGTCACGATCACGAGCAAACAAGAGAAATCCATGTCGCGACATCAACTTGAAATTCGCAACCTTAGAACCAGTGGTGGGTTTTTTCTTTTGGAAATTCCACGGAGCTTTTTGGGGAGTTATTGATTTCTTGTGATCTAAATGACGATTATTAGAATAGTAAAGTAGCTTCCATCTTCACTACCCAGAAAAAGGGGAAAGGAGAGGAACTCAGTGTATAGTTTAGTGTAGATTTTCATTTTTTTGTTTTAGTTTATTTCTTTTCTAGATTTGAATCTGCGAGTGTACGAGAGGCAGTAGAATTTGGATTTTTATTTATGTTATTTTTCTTCTTAAAGTGCGCGAAATTTAATTAAAGAAATTTGGTGATTTAGATTCATTTCTTCTCGGTTTTATTGCAATTCTCAGGTGGTTATACGTGATCGTTACTCCATTTCTTGGTCGCAGTATGTGTCGGGCCTTGACTCTTGATTGATTTACATTTTAATTCTGATCTTTCTGCACAAATAGAGAACTAATTTGAGTTCGAATTTACCTAATTTGGGTATCGTTTTGAATTATTAAGTTCCCGATAGTAGTACCTAATGCAGTTTGAGGAATGTATCTTTCCCCGATATCCGGGATGCCCTCTGCGTGACACGGACGAGAGATTCCTAAAATTTGAGCATTCTTTTGCAGGTATGCTAGACTACGTGTGGCCCCGGTGAGCTTTGGCGTTCATTTTGATAAATCCCCATTATCCCTTAATTGAAGTTGGAGGAGTATTTAACAATATAAATGATCGGAGTTCATCTCGATCAGGCGAATTCTTAACCCGTGTTATTGAGATCTAATCAAAGGAAAGAAGCGACCCAATAGATGCGGAGGTTGAGGCGCCTTTTAAGTGGTAGAAACTTTGCACAAAAATCCTGAGGAAGGAAATGCAAAGATTACGCCATCCAGCGAAAATGGGTGTAGTATTGAGAAAGAAAAATACCTAGATCTTAGAGAGGATTGGGAAAATACAAGTAAATTTAGTTTGATCTTGTCGCCCGAGAAACGGGTACCTCTGACGACGAATATGAAATCCAATTCCAAAATTTAGGAAATCTTGGACAAATCCGGATCCATACACAAAGAAACGAGCAATGTATTTTATTGTAGGAATTAGTATTTCATTGTAATTCGCGATAATTTTCGTTTCTCACGGAAGCCAAGTTCGATCAGTATTTTAGTTATGATTTATTTTTAGTCATTTAATTTGTTTTAGCTTACTTGAACAGTAGTTAATAGTCTAGAACCTTAATTTTTCTATATACAACTTCATTTTGAGTCTTTAATCCAAATAGCATGGAAGTTTAGTAGTTAGGAAGTAGTCAGTCTTTAATTTGTACCAATCTGGAATGATACGGACTTACATTGATTTTATACTTGTATGACCTGCACTTACGATTGTCATAGACTAAACCCTTATTTTAAAATCGTGAACCTTACGAAGAAGAAATATTTTATAAACCAAATTTATCCAAAGTGACATAGATGCAAGAGAAATGTAAGGCTCTTACAACTATGTGAATTTTGAGGGGTTTTTAGTCTATATTAAAAGGGACAAACACATGTGTCCCAAATCCTAGGTTTCTTGAAGGTGGGCTCCATGCAGTTTGTACCTTCCCAAACTGAGGTTCTATTAATTAAGAAGACTTCACGTCCCGTTTGGAATAAATTTTTTTTTTTTTATAACCCGTTTGGAAAGTCAAAAGTTACGTGAAAATAATATAAAATGCGAATCTTAAGCATAAAGGAGATATATTTCTCTCTTTTCATATAAGAAGAAAGAAGGGAAATAAGAGAAGAGAATAAGGGAGAGAAAGAAAAAGAGATAGATGGAGAGAGATCATATTTTCTTGGGATGCTCTTATGTGGAGGGGAGGATGCCTTTTATAGGGTTACACAATGGCTTCTCGTTACTCATCTTAAAGATGAGTAAATGAGGATTCATGAACCTCATTGAAATGTTCTTAAAGAGTGATTATACAACATTCACCGGGTAAATGCATGTGGTCATTCACCACATCTAAATGTTCATTTATAACACTCTCCCTTGAATGACCACTATCAAGAATATGTCTTATTAAAACCTTGCTAGTAAAACCCAATAGGATAAAACCTAGTGAATGAAATAGAGTACAATATTCTTATAATGATGTAGATTGTTCTAAGTTTATTAGGACTGCCTCATTGAAAACCTTGCCAGTAAAACCCAGTGGGACAAAACTTGGACGAAGAGAAAAAGAGTACAGTACACTAACATCATGTCATAAGCATACTCCCCCTCATGTCAATGTCCTTCAGTTGGCGCATTCCAATCTTGTATATTTGAATTTTGGGGTTGGTAATGACTTCGTGAATAAGTCTGCTAGATTATTATTTGAGTGTATTTGTTGAACATCGATTTCACCACTCTTCTAGAGGTCATGTGTATAAAAGAACTTTGCAGAAATGTGTTTAGTTCTATCTCCTTTGATATAACCTCCTTTGATTTGTGCAATGCATGCAACATTATCTTCAAATAATGTTGTCTGACTGACTTTGATAGAGGGGAGTTCTCATGATTCTTGGATATGTTGAATCAACGATCTTAGCCATATCTGATCCACGAATTGCAAGTGAATTTCTATGATCTACAAGTAGTTAAAGTGATGTTACCACAAATCCCCAATGGCCCTAGCCAAAAAGGATCTCCATGAAATAACAGTTCCATTACAATTAAATACATATCTCATTTGTGATACGACTTTATGTGGGTTTGAAAGGTATCCTACATCAGCATATCCAAGCAATTGTTGTTTTGATTCCTTTGAGTAAAATAAGCTCATGTCAGTTGTTCCTTGGACATAACTTCGATATGTTTTGATACCATTCCAATGTCTTTGGATTGGAAGGTGTACGACGATAGAGTGTGAAAAAGTAATATACAGGCTAAATACGATTAGCAAGATACATAAGTGCACCAATGTCACTAAGATATGGTACTTCAGGACCAAGTAATTCTTCACCCTTTTCACAAGGATGAAATAGGTCCCTTTTCACGTCAAATGAATGAACAACCATTAGAGAACTTAAAGGGTGTGCTTTATCCATAAAAAAGCGCTTTAAATTTTTCTTAGTATATGTTGATTGGTAGACGAAAATCTAGAGGAAATGCACCGATCTGCGAGCGAAACAAATTTTGTTTCCCCTGATATCTTTCATCTCAAATTTAATTTTAAAATATTTTATTATTATTTTTTAGCTCTTCAGAAGTCCCAACAAGATTTAAATCATCAACATATACAACAATAATTGCAAATCCTGCTTTCGATTTCTTGATAACGATGCATGGGAATATAGGGTTGTTTGCATACCCTACTCGCTAAGATGATTATACCACATGCGTCTAGATTGCTTCAATCCATATAAAGATCTTTGTAATTTGATTGAGCACATATTATGAGACTTTGTATTATTTGCTTCAAGCAATCTAAATCCTTCAAGGATTTTCATGTATATGTCATTATCTATGGATCAATATAGATAAGCGGTGATGACATCCATAAGAAGCATATCGGTTCTTCAAAGCGCCAGAAGCGATAGAAGGTAAGGAAGTGATTTAGCGAAGCACGTGATGGGAGATATGTTTCCTCATAGTCAATACCAAGTCTCTACGAGAAACCTTGTGCTTCTAATTGCGCTTTATATCTTATGATCTCATTATTTTCATTGTACTTTCGTACAAATACTCGATTGCCATTGAAGCCACACCTTGGTGTTGGATATCGGTCCATGCTGTTGTTCTGTTATATGGTTAATTCTACACATAATTTCTTTCCATTTTGGCTAATTATTTTTATGTCGACATTCTTCCACATTTTGTGGTTCGGGATCCTCATCATTTCTTATGATGTCTATGGCCACTTGAAAAGAAAAATATTATTGACAATAATATCATTTCGATCCCATTTATATTCCTTGTGTATATAACTCATTGAGATCTCATAATTTTCAAGTACCTGTGCCTCTTCAGGGTTGTTTCTTCATCTCGAACCTCTTTGGGAATTGTTTTTGTTCAATATACACCTCTACAAGGGCCTCTTGTTCTCCATAAACCTCTTCAAAGGCTTTTTGTTTATCCTATGCTTCTATAGGGGCCTTTTGTTTATTATGTGCATTTTCAGAGGTATCAATTTTCTTTATGTTCTCCTCTTCCAGAGAGTTATATCTTTTGAGCCAATAGGTCTCCCACGCTTCAGGAGTATTTTAAACTCATTTTCTAATTTTCCTTCAGGGACATCAATTCGTGTTGGAGCATTCGTAGTCGGGATATGTGACTTGTTCACTTTCTTTGTATCAATAAAAGCATTTGATAACTGATTTGTTAGATTTTGCAAATGAATGATCCTTTAAACTTCCAGTTCACATTGATTTCTACGAGGATCAAAATGAGACATTGTAGATGCATTCCAAGTAATCTATATCCTGTTAAGGGTTCAAGATATCTTATGATAGATAGAGAATCAAAACCTACATAAATCTCAAGTCTTCGTTGGGGACCCATTTTAGTGCGTTGTGTAGGTGCGATAGTATGAATTGCCTGATGATGATTAAGTAAATAGAGAAATATTTGGTTGTTTGCCTAGTACAAGTTGTGAAGGGAAGTATTCATAGTAAGTTGTTGGTCGAATACGAACCAAGCTATAGCATGCATAATAGCATGTCCCCAAGAAAAAGTCGGCAATTTGGTTTACATTAGTAGTGGTCGAGCTATTAATTGAAGACGTTTGATGAGGGACTCTGCTAAACCGTTTTGGGTGTGAGTATGGGCAACAGGATGTTCAACATTTACTTCAATTGACATGCAATAGTAAACAAAGGTTTGGGAGGTAAACTCACTTGCGTTGTCAAGTCTAATAGTCTTAATTGGATAACCAGGAAACCGGGCTTGTAATTTGATCATTTGTGAAAGAAGTCTAGTAAAGGCAACATTTCGTGTAGAATAAGATAAACATGTGACCATCTCGTAGAGGCATCTATTAAGACCATAAAGTAACGAAAAGGTCCACATGGTGGATGGATAGGTCTACATATGTCCTTATGTATTCTTTCAAAAAAGACTAGTGACTCAAATGTGACTTTGTTAAAGGAAGGTCAGACTATTAATTTACCTTACGTTGTGAGCAAGCAACACATGGGTATTCATTGGGCAAAAGAATCTTTTAGTTCTTTAGTGGATGCCCATGTGAGTGTTCAATGATTCTCCGCATCATTAAGGACCCAAGGTGACCCAGCCTATCATGCCAAAGAACAAAAGTCTGAACTTCTGGTTCACAACAACATATGACTCGATAGGCTTTATATTTGTATGATGTAACCTAAAGGAGAAAGCTGAGAGTTTTTCCATTATAAGTTTCTTGCCATAAACAATAGAGGTAATGTAAAGACATTCTGTATTACCTTCATTCATAGTTTCAATATGATATCCATTTTTACTGATATCTTTAAACCTGGATTTGCTAGAATATAATGCATCATTGATATGGATCTAGTTCCATTTGGTAGTATTATGTTTGCTCTTCCGGAGCTTTCAATTAAGTTTGTAGTACTAGATATGGTACTTACATTGGCATTTGTTAATGTCACTGAGAGCAACTTTTAAACAATG
The DNA here is from genome assembly GCA_016808115.1 of Tetrastigma voinierianum. Taxonomy (NCBI): domain Eukaryota; kingdom Viridiplantae; phylum Streptophyta; class Magnoliopsida; order Vitales; family Vitaceae; genus Tetrastigma; species Tetrastigma voinierianum. The sequence continues at coordinate 203,267 of JAEQBH010000263.1, read as the reverse complement.
TGAAGTTATATTCACTGATTGTTTTAAAATCTTGCAACCTTAGGTGCATCCATTCATATCGATCTTTTGAGAGAATCATAGTTTTCTAGTATTCATATCTCCCTTTTAACTCATTCCATAGTGAGGGGATCCTTTACTGTAAGGCATTCACTTTTTAAATCCTCATCGAGGCGATGTTGAAGGAAAATCAGTGCTTTTGCGTGATCATGCAGAGATGTTTGGTTTCCATATTTGATGGTAGCTCCAAGATGAATCTCAGCATTAAGGATCTAAGATAGATAATTTTTTTCAGTAATGTCAAGTGTCACAAACTCAAGTTTTGTGAGATTTGACATTGTCAACAAACTTTTGACAATAATGTATTAAGATCGGTTTTGACAAATAGCAGTATAGATTTTGGTTTACAATCAAAACCAAATATAACTATAAATATGTAAAATCGAAATAACTTCAAACTAGGGTTATGAATTACCTTTAGAGCAAACTTGTGCTGATAACGTGTTGTGAAAATATTATAAAATGCAAACTTTAGGCATAAAGGAGATATATTTCTCTATTTGCATATAAGAAGAGAGAAGGCAAATAAGAGAATTAAAATGAGAGGAAAGAATAAGGGAGAGAAAGAAAAATAGATAGATGGAAAGAGATCTTATTTTCTCAAGATGCTCTTATGTGGAGGAGAGGGTGCCTTTTATAGGCTTGCACAATGGCGCTTCTTATACTCATCTTAAAAATGAGTAAATAAGGATTCATGAATCTCAGTAAAAGTTTCTTAAAGAGTGATCATACTACATTCACTTGGTAAATGCAAGTGGTTATTCACCACATCTAAATATTCATTTATAACAAAAAACAACTTTTTATATCTGACATTTTTATTCGAAATATTTTTAACCACCACCAAGTTTCTAGAAGGTGGGCTCTATGCAGTTGGTCCTATACGTCCCAAAGTGAGGTTCATTAGGTTGACTTCCTATTCCACTTGGAATGTCTATGCTTTAATGCTATTTATCTAATAATTATATTAGTTGTTGTCATGCACCAATGGGTTGACACACATCAGTGATTTTTCCGCAATTCATACACATATCAACACACATCAAAATATAGGCTTAGATACCACCTTGATCCACTAATTCAATGTCATGGCTGTAGTGTATGTGTGTTGGTGTCAGTGATTTTTACGCAATTCATTTCATAAGCAATCAACACACATCAAAAGGTAGGCCTAGTGTCACCTTGATACACTAATGCAATGTCATGGCTATAGTGCACTTGTATAGTGTAGTGTTCAATGACTCATGGTTGAAAACAAGCCTAGAAAAATATTTTTAGGGCTTTAATACATCTGATATGGCCACAGACACAATGTATGCTGGGGTGGGGGGCGCGGCGGGGCGGGCGGCGGGCGGCGGGCGGGGTGTTTGCACCAAAATTGAGAAAACTTAGCCTTCATCCGTAATGGGTTTAGGCTAAAGCCTGTCCATAAATAAAAGTCTAAAAGCCAAGCCCGAGGATCTATTTGTTTAAGCTCATAGTAGAAGTCCATGGATATTTCTGATTGTTTTTTTTTTAATTTTTGGAAGGCAAATAAAGCATTATCAGAGGTGGCAAAGAAGTAGGCAGTTATGTGCTGATGTTGAATATTCTTGGGGAACAAGTCTAAGACGTGGAAGAATTCTTGAGGTTAAGGCTTCCTGATGGAGCGATGGAGGAGTTCTTGAGGGAACAAGCCCATGTGGAAGACATGGGAAGTTGTTTCAGAAAGTGGAGAGAGTGGAGAAATATAGACTTGGGTAGCAAGTCTTCTACGTCTATAAAAGGAGCATAGAATGAGAAAGACGACCAATCAACTAATCAACAAATCAATCAATAAACAAATCAATCAATCGACAACTCAATCAACTTAATGTCAAGCTATTTCAGCAAATCCTAGCTTTTCAACAAGCTTTAAGAAAATCCAGGCTTTCAGCAATCTCAACAATTTCAATAATCCTCAGCATTTTATTTCCTAAACTCAGTCAAAATCTGTCAATCTTTTAGCAATTTCAGCTCTCTATTTCCAAGTTTCAGTCAATTATTTTAAATTTTCGGCACCGTGTTATTTCATTCTTTCATATGGAGATCTAACATTTTTCTTCAACATTTAATTCCTACATTATTCCCATTTAGCGTTTTCTATTTTGATTATAGGGAACTATCAAGGGAACGAACCTACATGCTTGGAATTAAGTTTGATCTTACTTAAGACTATTCGGTTTGGAAACACTTTAATTCCGACCTCCGTAGAAACTTATTTTGTATGTTTCGTGTGAGATTAAAAAATCACTACAACATATTTTTGGTAGGCCTGATGGGACATATCTTTACTGAAGATGGTACCAATGTTTTTTAGTAAGATATTCGTAGAGTCTCAGAACTCAGGATTTGATGCTGTAGAAGCAGCACAAGAAGAAATTGTTACAACAATGGTGGAGCAAAGAAATAATTTCTCTAACAAATTTGATGATTTTTCATGCATTGATAGAGGAATTGAAGAATCAGAGCTTGATAGCCAAGGTCATGGCTGAACAAGCCAAGGTTAGGGTTGATCAGGCTAGGGTTAGGGTCGAATAGGCCAGGGTTAGGGCATATCAAGCTAGGGTTAAGGCCGATCAAGCCAGGGTCAAGGCCGATCAGGCTAAGGTCAGGGTCGATCAAGCCAGGGTCAGGGTCGATTAGGCCAGGGTCAGTGTTGATTAGGCCAAGGTCAGGGCCGATCAAGCCAAGGCCAAGGTCGATTAGACTAAGGTCAGTGTAGAAAAGTGAAAACAACAAACTCAATCCCAAGTGAAACTCTTAGAGACAACCTTGGGAGTTATGGGAGAAACGAGACAACATAAACAGAATGTTGCTTCTGGACCTACAAATCAACTATTTGATGAACTCGGGGGGTAGTACCCTGAGAATTTTCATGAAGCTGATGAATTTCACCATTCACATGTACAAGTTGACAATCCGGTGAGTGTAACTTATGGATGTCTTAATACTGTCAAAACAATGACTCCTCAAAATGTTTTTTCTCACACCAACCCAACTACACAACCTAGAGTCAATAATGAATCACTTCCTCCTACTAAAGGCTCGGGGGGCACCATGTACCCACCCTTTAGAGTAGGTGTTAATTGGAGACAACAAATTTCCCAAATTGTTATGCGGTCACCTCCACCACTTGACCTAGGGAAGGAGTCACAAGTCTCTAATGCACAAGCCCAGTATACATCTAATATGGCAAAGACTAAGGAATTCCTTGTGAATGAGAAGTTCATCACTTTTCCTCAGGATCACCAACTTCCCAGCAAAGATGAGCTTAGAGGAAAAGTCCATTGTAAGTATCACAACTCCTGGAATCATAGTGCTAATGCTTATTGGAGTTTCAGGAATGTTATCCAGGACTGGATCAATAAGGGAATACTGAAGTTCCTTGAGAAAAATGAGGTCATGGTGATTGATGAAGATCCTATTCCACCAATGGCTTCAGTCAAGATAGCTACTACTGATTTGAAAGTAGTGTTGAAAGTAAAGAATGATGGGAGATTTTCTCTTAATGCCAGGATAAGAAATGTATGGATTCCTAAACAATATCTTGTTCATAGAGATGAATTAGTGGCAAAACAAAAAAAAAGTCTATAACCAAAGAAAAGGAAAAGAATGGAAGGTATCCTTACCATTCAAAACAGGAAATCAAGAAAAAGAAATCCTCTAAAGGAAAGAATGTTTCTCCAAAAGAGAGACATTTTTTAAGAGAGAAAGGGCATGGACACTTAAAGGAGGAAAATACCTCCAAGGTTTGTTGTCCCTTCTCCTATCTCACATGGACAAGAATGGCATGTGTTGCAGCATAAGAAATTACCCCAAAAGATCACCAGAACTCAAAAAAGAAAAATGCAGAGACAAAGAGCTATGGAAAAAAGGCAACTCAATGAAGTACCTAAAGAAGCACCAGAGAAGAAGACTAAGGAATTGGAGAAATTGAAGGAAGAAGCAATGCCTAGTCAAGAGAAAATCAAATTTGGAAGAAAAGCTATAGAGGATGCTAAGTCTATTTGTAATTCAGACAAAGAGACAAATTCAGGAATTTCCTTGAATTGTATAACTAGTTCTCTAACTTTGCCAGCTTTCTTCAAGTCAAAGGAGATGGAGAAAAGCCTTGTAGAAGTGAAAGAGAAACAACCTATAGTAGATAAAGGCCACATGTACTAGGGAGTCACCATTGAACCTTCTAAAGGAAGCATGCCCCAAAATGTGATACTTGAAAAACCTAATATGGAAATGACAAAAACACATTCAATGTCAAATCTAGAAGAGAAGCCACATCAGAGGTTCATCAATTGGAAATACCTTAAGTAGTATTTCTCGACCATGTGGGAGATGTTGGGAATCACCCAAAAGAATTAGGTCGACTCTACGACCTTTAATGTTCGTGAAATTGTTCTATTTTATGTTTTGAGTCAAGAAGTAGGCTTTTTAGCCACTGTTTTCTCAATCATTTAGTTTTTCCTTGCATAGTACCTATTCAATATATGTTTTGAGTCAAGGAGTAGGCTTTTTAGCCGCTGTTTTCTTAATCATTCAGTTTTTCCCAGCATAGTACCTAATCAATCTATGTTTTGAGTCAAGAAGTAGGCTTTTTAGCCACTGTTTTCTCAATCATTCAATTTTTCCTAACATAGTACCTATGCAATCTATGTTTTGAGTCAAGAAGAAGGAAGTTTTAAATAATGCTTTCTCAAGTATTCAAGTTCCTTAGAATAATAATTTTTGTCTAATATTTTGAATAAACATATATCCAGTAGGATTTTTAAGCCACTGTTTCTCAAATATATATAGGTACATGTTCAATTAGTAGGCTTTGTAGCCACTGTTTTTCAGATTTCTCCAATGTTATACATGTACTGATGTACGCATTATATATTCTCAAAGAAAGTAGGTCCAAGGACCTCTTTTAATCAACAACAAAGTTACAACATTATTCCATAAACATCAACACACATCAAAATGTAGGCCTATATGTCACCTTGATCCACTAATGTAATGTCATGGTTGTAGTGTACGTTTACTGGTGTTAGTGGTTTTTCCGCAATTCATACACACATCAAAAGTAGGCTTAGATGTCACCTTGATCCACTAATGCAATGTCATGGTTGTAGTGTGCATTTGCTGATGTCAGTGATTTTTACTTAATTCATTCCATTGGCAATCAACAAACATAAAAAAGTAGGCCTAATGCCACCTTAATCCACTAATACAATGTCATGGTTGTAGTGCTTCTGTGCAGTGTAGTACTCATGGTTGGAAACAAGCCCAGAAGAATATTTTTAAGGCTTTAATACATACAATATGGCCCACAAGCCACAATGTATGCGGGGGGCAATTGTTTGCACCAAAATTGAAAACTTGGCCTAATCCAGTAATGGGTTAAGCCTAAGCCCAAGCCATGAATAAAAGTCCAAAAGAAAGGGGCCCATATCTATTTGTCCAATCTCATAGAAGAAGTTAAGGGATATTTCTAATTTATTTTTAAAATTTTGGAAGTCAAATATGAAACATTATCAAATGTGGCAGAGAAGTGGGTAGTTATGTGCTAATGTGGAATATTCTTGAGGAACAAGTCTCCATGATGGAGACGTGGAAGAATTCTTGAGGATCAAGATTCCACAATGGAGACGTGGAGGAGTTCTTGAGGAACAAGTTTCCTTAATGGAAGACATAGACAATTATTTTAGAAAGTTGAGAGAGTGGAGAAATAGAGACTTGGCCAGCAAGTCTTCTACGTCTATGAAAGGAGTAGAGTAGGAGGAAGACTACCAATCAACCAATCAACAACTCAATCGACTCAACGTCAAACTATTTTAGTAAATCCTAGCTTTGCAACAAGCTTTCAGCAAATCCAAGCTTTTCAACAAGCATTTAGCAATTTTAGCAATCCTCAACACTTTATTTCCTAGTTTCAGTCAAAATTTATCAATCTTCCAACACAATATTATTTTCATATTGAAATCTAATGTTTATTTCAGCAATTTCAACACTTTATTCCTAAGTTTCAGTCAATTCTATTAATTTTTTAGCACCGTGCTATTTCATTCATTCCTATAGAGATTTAACATTTTTTTTAGCATTTAATTCCTATATTATTTCCATTTGACGTTTTCTACTTTTATTCTAGAGAACTGTCAAGGGAACCTACATAGTCTGATTAGAAGTTTGATCTTACAAGTTATGTCAGTTTAGAAACACTTTAATTTATTGGCATGCTCGCATGCTTGTATTTTATATGTTTCGTGTGAGATTCAAAAATCACCACAACAGATGTTTTGATGTTTTTTTTATAATAATCGAAAAAATGTAGCCATTTCAATTTAAAATAATCTCTCCCATTTATGCCTAAACAGCCACTTACTTTTATGCTAAAAATAAATTCTGCATGTATTTTACAAACTCATCTATTTTAGTGAATGCATTCATCTTTCTATTTTTTATTTTAATTTTGTTATTAATTTGTTTTTCTATCATCGGTTTCTTTGAATAAATATTAAATTATTTTTGTCAACAATGATTTTAAAATCTTTTAACAATGAGCTTGTTGTAAATCAAAAGAATTAGAGAGAAATAAGGAAGAGAATTCAGAGGAAATTATGATGATTTCTATTTCATGTTGATTAAGCCTATTTATAGGCTTATAGTGAGAAGGCCAAAAGCCTTTACATAAATGATACATTAATAGTGAGAAGACCAAAAACCAAGTACACAATGAATGACAAGTCACATAATAAATGAATGATAAGCCGCTACACAATGAATGACATTGTAATTCAGTGAGTCATTATGGTCATTCAAATCCAATATTTATAACACTTCTCGAATGACTATAATATCAAAGAACATGCTCATTAAAACCTTTGCTAGGAAAAAACCCAAATGTGGACAAAAGCCTGAATGGAAAAAGAGTACATGTACTTTGAAAGTATAACGCCATTAAAACCTTACTAGGCACTGGTGACAAAAACCTAGTGAAGGAAAAAGAGTACAAAGATACTTTGAGTATTTAGTGCTCCCCTCGAATGACCACCATTAAGAATAAATCCTTATTAGACCGGCCTCGTTAAAACCTTGCCAAGAAAACCAAATGGGACAAAACCCTGACGAAGGAAAAAGAGTGCGCACACTCAATTTTCTCATGCCCCCTCATGTCAACATCCTTTACTTTTCGCATTCCAACCTTGTAAATTAATTTCTTGAACGTTGAAGTCGGTAATGCTCTTCAGGAATAGATTCGCTTGATTATCACTTGATCGTATTTGCTGGACATCACTCTACCCATTCTTCTAAGCCTGCGTGTATAGAAAATTTTGGTGAAATGTGTTGGTTCTATCTCCTTTGATGCACCTCCTTGATTTGTGCAATGCATGCAAAGATTGTCTTCAAATAATATTGTTGGCTTGTCTTCACTGCAGGAGAGTCTACATGATTCTTTTGAATGTGGTGGATCATCGACGATGCCATATGCATTCACGCTAGCTTCGTGAATTGCAAGAATTTCAATGATTTGATGATGTAGCCACCATTGTCGCTTGACAGACTTCATGCGATGGCGCCTATCAGAGTTAAAAATATACCCTATTTAGGATCCAGGGGCTTTATGATCTGAAAGATATCCCGATTCGTATATCCGAGTAGTTTTTCTTTCGACTTATTGAATAGAATAAGTCTATATCCTCAGAGTTCCGCCTGAGATGCTTAAATATATGTCGATACCTTTCCAATGTCTTCGGTCGAGCTTTAAATCGTACCGCCACAAATTACCGTAGTGCCAATATCCGTCTCAGACAATTAGCAAGATAAGGCGCACCAATGGCACTAAGACATGGTACTTCAGACTACACTCACCTTTCTTACAAGGACGAAATGGGTCATTTCACATCGGGCGATCTAACAACCATGCGGGAAATGGATGTGCTTTATCCATATTAAAACGCTTCAAGATATTCTTAATATATGTTGATTGATGAACCAACACTCCATTTGGAAAATGCTCGATCTGCAGGTCGATGCAAAATTTTGTTTTTCCAAGATCTTTCATTTCAAATTCTTTCTTTAAATATTATGCTGTTTTTGTGAGCTCTTCAGGAGTTCCAACAAGATTTAAATCATCAACATATAAATCCATATAATTCGTTGCAACTTTATTGAATACATACCACGTGGTTTTGAAAATTTTGCTTCAGGCAATGTAAATCCTTCAGGGAAAATTTTGCTTCAGGCAATGTAAATCCTTCAGGGAAAATTTTGCTTCAGGCAATGTAAATCCTTCAGGGAAAATTTTGACATTTTCAGGTGTTGGGACTACTGGTCCAAAAACATCTCTTTTTATCAATGAATGCACTCGCCGCATTGCCTCTCTCCATTCAGGCTAATCATTTCTTTGTCTACATTCATTCGTATTTTGTGGCTCTGGATCATCATCATTTTGTATGATGTCTAAGGCCACTTGGAAAGCAAAAATATTATTCACATCAAAAATTATTTCGATCCCATTTTTCTACCCCAGGCACATAACTTATTGAGATCTCATTATTTTCAGTACTGCATTTCTCCGGGGCTATTTGTTCATTTTGTATCTCTTTAGTGGGATTTGGTTTTCAATATTTGACTCTTCATGGTCATTTTGCTTTCATTTGTTCTCCGTCGAGTTATGTCTTTCACCCAATGGGTCTCCCCACGCTTCAGGCGTGTTTTAGACTCAAATGCTTTTCGTCTTCAAAGGATATCAACCCGCACTGAACATTTGGTGCAAATGGATATGTGACTTTTGTCACTTTCTTTGTATCAACAATGCATCTGGTAATTGATTTGCAAGATTTTGCAAATGAATAATCACTGGAACTTCCAAATACATCGATTAGTACGCTTGATCAAGATGAGATAATGTAGATGTATTCCAAGTGATCTCATGTCGCCCTTGGATCACTTTCCCTAATTGTGGGAACACCGCTTCATTAAAAATGACAACAAGAAATCGTGCTCTAAAACATTTCCTCGTCAGTGGTTCCAAATATTTTATGATGACGACAATCAAAACCTACATAAATCCCAATTCATGTTTGGGACCCATCTTGGTGCGCTGTGGGTGCACTGGTACATAGACCGCACAACCAAAAATTCTGTGAATGAGAATATTTGCCAGTACCAAGTACAAGTTGTGAAGGGGAGTACTCATGGTAAGATGTTGGTCTTAATTTTTATTAGACTCAGAAGATGCATAATAGCATGTCCCCATGTAGATGTCAAAATTTGGTTTTCATCAATAATGGTCTAGCTATTAATCAAGACGCGACCAATGATTCGTTTAAACCATTTTGGGTATGAACATGAGCAATGTATCGTTCAACATTTATCCCCAATTGACATACAAAATTATTGAAAGTTCGATAAATTCACCAAAGATTATCAAGTCTAATGGTCTTAATCGATAGTCCTCAAAAATGTGCCTTTAATTTCCAATTATTTGCAAGGAGCTCCGGCAAAGGCAACATTGCGTAGAAAGAAGACACACATGTGACTATCTAGTGGAGGCATCTATTAAGACCATGAAATAACATAAAGGTTTACATGGTGGACGAATAGGTCCACATATATCCCCATGTATTCTTTCTAAAAAGACTTGTGATTCAGACATGATTTTATTAATAGATGGTCGATAATTATATCTTACCCCGTGAACAAGCTTCACAAGAAAGTTCATTTTGGCAAAAAGAATCTTCTGGTTCTTTAATGGGATGCCCATTTGAGTGTTCTATGATTCGTTTATCATCAAGATCCGTGATGACTGGTCCCCGTCATGCCAAAGACAAATCTTAAGGTCGTTGAACTTCTGGTTCACGACAACATTTGATTCAATAGACTTTATGGTCGTATGATATAACCCAGAGGAGAATGCTAAGAGCTTTTCTGCAACAATCTTTTTTCTAGAAATTATAGAGGTAATATATAAACATTCTTTATTACCTTCATTCATAGTTTATATGATATCCATTTCTGCGTGGATATCTTTAAAACTCAACAAATTTCTTCTGGATTTGCTAGAATATAATGCATCATTTATATGAAATCTGGTTCCATTTGGTAGTACTATGTTTGCTCTTCCGGAGCCTTCAATTAAATTTGATGTACCATATATTGTACTAACACTGGTGTTTGTTGTTATTAAATTGAAGAAATATATTTTTTCTCGAAGTATTGTATGTGTGGTTGCGCAATCAGCAAGACATACATCACCTTCATTCATCTTGAAATTCAAGAACACTTATATTTAGAGAAAAAATACAAAATTACATTTAAACACACCAAAATAAATTACATCAAGATAAGATATACATATACTTATTTAACATTGTCATTTACATCATCTATTAAATAATCGAAATTCTCACTTGGACCTATAAAGAAATCATTATCAAAATATGATAGGTCCATTCCATTACCACCTGCGGAAATTCATTTTTTTATTTTCTTTCCATTTTCCTTTAATGATGCTTGATATAGATCTACTAGGATGTTTCAGCCGCACGACGTACGAGACTGTTGTCCTTCCATACCACATCTATAACATGTGTCTCTGAGAGCCTTGAATTTTTCTTTGCACTTTCTCCATTTTCTTGTTCAAGTTCTCATTATTATTCCACTTCGTGGTGAAACTGAGCTTTTCTTTTCCTTTGATACAGTTAAGAATTGTTATATTGCTCGAATTCCGCCTCGACTTCGTAATTACGCCATACTTCGATGATATCAGATCACTGGAATGCTTCAGATCCAAAGGACGGATCGATGATTTTCATCGCAGCTCATTATTTTGTTCAGCTACTAGAAGACACATGATATTAATTGAGAATATTCTCAGAAATCTACGCCCTCGATATTGTTGCCGCATAATATTCGAGGGCGTGAAACGCTGTAAACGTTTTTCATGTTCTTCGTGATATTTTCTCCGCAAAGCTTCAATCGAGCTTATTTTAAATAAAGCAGAGTTATATTCGCCAATCAAGCTTTAAAGTCTTGCAACCTCAGTGCATCCAAATATATAGCTGTAAAATCACGCCTTCGTGGTCAAATCTCTTCAATTCACCCATAAAATAAGAGGATCTTTTATAGTTAAATACTCAATTTTAAGATCCTCATGGAGATGGTGTCTAAAGAAAATTGGGTTGTTTTGGCATCGGCCCCCGCAGTGGACCTTTGATTTCCTTCTTTAATGGTTTCTCCAAGATTTGTAGCCTCTAAATTTATCTCAGCATCTAGGACCCAAGATAGATAGTTTTTACCAGAAATGTCAAGTGCAATAAAATTGAGAGATGAAATTTTTGACATTTTTGTAAACACTATATGATAAATTGAAAATGATTTTTTCACAAAATAAAATAAAATAACGTTACCTTTTAAGCCTTTACATAAATGATACATTAATAGTGAGAAGACCAAAAACTGCTATACAAATCGAATGACAAGTCAAGCACAATGAATGACATTGTAACTAAAGTGAGTCATTATGGCTGTCTTGGGTAATCCAATAATATTTATAATGTGAGCTATTATTATTATCAATTTTTTTAAGGATTTAAATAATTGAACTTAAATTTTTTTTCAATTAATATGCATACTGATTCACTATTAGTAATAAATTGAAAGACAATAAAATTAAATTAATAAAAATATGCAAATACAATATTTATAGTGGAGCTGGAGAACTCCGTCCGAGCACGCACCTGTTAGATATATTGCGCGAGATAAGGCGAGCTTAAGATTGGGCCAAGACGACTTTCTGAAATACGTAAACATGTTGAGATTGGGTCTCCCTCTCCTCATAACCAAAAAAAAAAAAAATTATCTATATTTACTTTTTGAATCTTATTTTTAAACTCGAGGTATTTCACTAGAATACCTTGATTGGCTTTATCCTAAAATTAGAAATTTAAATCTATCTCCTGCTTTTTTCTTTTTTTCTTTTTGGAAAGAGAACCTATCTCATGCTCTAAGCCATTTAAGTGATATTAAAACATTATTATATAAAAATTAAGATTGATGGGTGAATGGGAGGTTTAAAGTTGGAATATCTATAGGAATAGAATAATACGATTGTAATAAAAGTAAATAAATGTCACTTCAATTACTTAAAAGTTTCAGAAAAAATTAAAGTCCATACACCATGCACCGGTTTTTATTTTTCTTTAGTAATTAAAGTGGGCCTTTACATGGTTATGTCAACTGAAAAACTAGTATGCCATCAGATTCATTTTAATATTTTTATATAAACTTTTAAATATGTAAAATATTTTGGAAAAGAAAAAAAAGGTTGATGCATGGATGACTATTTCTTTGCAATATTTTTGTAACTTTCTTTCATTGTTAAAGAGATGGAAAAACCAAAATAAAATAATAAGATGAAAGGAAATTCGAGGGTTTTTCCTCCTTTTTACTCTTTTATGGTAAAAAATATGTGGTTAAAAGACATCAAATAATTCTAAATTTTAAAGTAACCTATTTTAGATAAAATTATTATTCTCTATTTCATATATTTACATTGTTCGTTAAAAGAAAGAGTTATTTTTATAAGAAAATATGGATATTTTTATGAAAATCAGAACAAAATTGATGATTTTTAAAAAGTATTTTAATCAATTATTTAAAAAAAAAAAGTTAAAATTTTTTTTAATCACATCACCCTTACCCTTATGATAAATGCTTTGTCATGACAGCAAATTGCTGCAATTGGCAACCGCCCACAAATGAATTAAAAGAAGAGGAATTGGTTTAAAGGAGATAAAAATAAAAGTTATTTGTAAAACTAATATTTTACTTTTATAACCTTAAAATATCTCTATTTTAGATAAAATTACCTTCTAATGTGTTAAAACCCAAAAAATATTATAAATCTAATCTCTTTCTATACATGTCGGACTTAACTATCGTTAAATTATATTTGAATAAATTTAGCTATTTAGTTTGGATTTAACTATTGTTAAGTTATATTTGAACAAACTTGAAAGAATTTAAATCTAAGTTTATATGGTGGTTAGAAGGATAAATTTATCAAAATGATGTAAAAATATCATTCTTTAGAATGAAAAATGGATTAGATTTAAAAAATATACCCTATCGTTACCAATTTGTCTGATAAGAAAGGCCAAAGATCATAGAGAAATGATGTTATTCTCTTCATTTTCCAAACTAACAGTACATGATAAGTTGACGACATTAGTGGTACTACATAAATTCAGCTATGAGAACCTCATATTCTCAAGAATTTTAAGTTACTAGGTATTAAAATCAAGATTGGGAAGAAAAAGGAAGATAATCAATTATTCTCTGGTCACTTATTCTCTCCCTACTAGACTTCCCAAATTTATACTTCGAAAATCATATTTGACATTCAAGAACATAATCTTAAACATTGAGTGATTATATCGGATTTTATTTCTTCTTTTTTTTTTTTTGTGACTGAATTTCGCAAGAGCTGGGGAATGGTCCAAAAGTCTGGAGATAATGAAAAACACTGACAACCTTTCTTCTGTGGACGTAAGATTTGCAAAGCCGAACTAATGTGTAAATATTGATCTGCTTGTTTCAGTTTTTATCCTTTTTTTTCAATATTGCTTGCACTTTTAATATGGTATCAGAGCAATCTCTTCCCCTCTGATTTCTTTGCAAACAAAAAGCACATCTTGATCTGCAATTCTCCATAATCCTCATATTCACTTTTCAAATTTCTCATGACTACTTGTTTTTCCTTCTCAAAACCATTTTATTTCTGGGCATGTGCACTGACTTTGTGTCTCTGAGAAGAACTCTGAGGCAAATTCAATAAGGCCTGAATGGACGAAATCTGTGTCCACTCTCTGCACATTGGTACTCTCAATTTTATTGAAGCTCTGTTTGTGTACGAGAACGACACTGAACTTAGGCTCTCCTCATTTCACCCAGAAGCACTACTCGGCAAAAATGACCAGTGAAGATAATTATGGGGAGAGCCTGAGTTTTATTGGTGTCATATTGGTTAGCAAGCCACTCAATGGAGATAATTATGGTACATGGAGTCATTCAATGCAAATCGCTCTCAATGCCAAAAACAAGACTGGATTTGTTGTCTGTTCATTATTTAAAAGACCATCAGAAACGGATGCCAAGTTATCCCAGTGGAAGAGATGCAATGACATGATCCTTTCATATGTGGATCCTCAATTCCATAAATCCAGACAGTACAGACAGTGTTATATATGCTGAGTCGGCGGCAAAGGTGTGGTTCAATCTCAAGGAGAGGTTTTCTCAAAATAATGCTCCCAGAATATTTCAGATTCAAAGGGATATAAAATCCCATTTTCAAGGTATGATGTCAATCACGGCCTATTACATAAAACTAAAGGCATTTTGGGATGAACTGGCATCATACAGTGACCTACCAACTTGCTCTTGTGGTGCCATCAAGAAGCTTGAGGAACGTGATCAAAGAGAGAAGGTAATTCAATCTCTCATGGGTCTAAATGAATCATATTCAACTGTTCGTGGTCAAATTCTTCTTATGCAGCCTCTTCCCATTGTTAGAAAAGTATATTCTTCAATTCTTCAAGAAGAAAAACAGAGGGAGTTGATTATCACTAAAGAATCCATGGTGGCTGGTGTTGTTAGTAATCACACACTTACAAACAAGACTTCCAGAAGAAATCTTCCATTTGGTAATACTTCCATGGGTAATTCCTCTACCAAAAATAGGAGGAAATTGCATTGCACCCATTGCAATAGAGACAATCACACAGTTGATAAGTGTTTTTATATAAATGGTTTTTCTCCTGGAAGACTCATAGGAAGAATCAATTTAATGGTGAAAGGGGGCAAAGCTTCACTGGGAATACCTAAGTTGATGCACCAACTTTCACTCATGAGCAATATAGACAAATACTTGCACTATTGCATGATGAAGACAAATAACAACCAAGGGCAAATTCTACAGGTCTGTCTTATCCAAAATGTTACTCTTCAAATATTACTTTAAATAACTTTGAGGAAAGGATCATGGACACCGGTTCCACATAAGACCTGCAAACCTCACCACCCTTTTGTTAAATTACCTAATGAAGGGACATCACCTATGTCTTCTATTGGTTCTACAAAACTTGGATCAGATTTACTTCTTGAAAATTGATAGGGTTCGAAAAATAAGGCTCACGGGCCCACCTGCCAGGCCCAAGAAAGAGGCCAGTCCAACGAAACATTGAGGCTCGGGTCCAATAACCTCTGCTGGAGAGACATGTCTATTGGAGCATTCGGGGCCTTTCTCGCACTAACATCCAAGCCTCGTACTGCCTCAAAATAAGGGCTCCAACCCGACACCCAAAGACCAATTATGGAAAGTCCCCTACTGTGTATTAAATAGAATAGTCCCTAGTAATATATTATTCTGCAAGTCCAGCCAAATCTCACCAATAAGGAAATAAAGACAATATTAGACAAAGATCAACCTGATCCCCAATAAGGAAAGAAGATTATCCCAAGTAAACCGCTTCTTTCTATATCCATTACCAAAATTGTGACATTTGGGGACCATATAAAATTCCTACACACTCAAGTGCACATTATTTTTTGACCATTGTGGATGACTATCAGTTACACTTGGATATATTTGATGCGTTTTAAATCTGAAACTCAAAGCTTGTTGAAATCATTTTTTTCTCTAGTTGAAACTCAATTTGATCTCTAAGTCCGACGTATCCAAGTGGATAATGGAAGTGAGTTTGATTCCATGAAAAAAAATAAATTCAAGAACATGGCATGATTCATCAACATTCTTGTGTCTCAACACCTCAACAAAATGGGATTGTTGAACGCAAACATCGTCATATTTTAAATGTTGCCCGAGCATTATGTTTTCAATCTCATCTCCCATGGACCTTTTGGGGAGAAAGTGTGCTTACGCTACATACTTGATTGATAGATTGCCCTCACCACTTCTTTCTAAAAAATCTCCATATGAAATTTTGTATAAACACCTCCCTACATATGGTCATTTACTTACTTTTGGTTGCCTATGTTATGCTGCTAATTGTGAGTCCTATCCATAAATTTGATCAATGTCCTCGCAAATGTGTCTTTGTTGGCTATCCTTTTGGTCAAAAGGCTTATAGAGTTTATAACTTAGCAACTAAAACCTTTTTCTCTAGTAGCGACATTATTTTCCCTTTCTCAACCCTCCCACAGGACATAAACTCTAATTCACATGTCCTTCCATTACAAGTACCCGACATTATCACTTTTGTTCCTACTCTAAACCCACTTGAGGCTTCCAATTCCATGGATACTTTCACACTCAATAGAGAAGTCACTTTTTCCATAAATTTGGCCTCATCTAGTGACACCCTTTTAATTCCTAAACCACCTCGACGCTCAGAAAGAGCTCGTCAACCCTCCTCCTAGCTTCGAGATTATCATTGCACACAAGTCATTAAGTTATCCCCAAATTCATCATCTACTTCAATGCTCATTCATCCAAAAGGTACTTGATATCCTCTTTCACATTACATTTCAAATGATAAATTATCGTCATCTCACAGCTTCTTTGTTGCTACTCTTTCTTCTGTTTTTGAATCTATGACATTTGCCTAAGCTGCCAAAGATCCTCTTTGGACAAAAGACATGTATCTGGAGTTACAAGCATTACAACAAAATGATACTTGGACAATGACTTCTCTTTCACCTAGAAAGAAACTCATTGGTTGCAAATGGGTATACAAGATAAAGTACAAATCGGATGGTAGTATAGAACGCTACAAAGCTCATCTTGTAGCCAAAGGGTATCCTCAAGTTGAAGGAATGGATTATAATGAAACTTTTGCACCAGTTGCTAAACTTGTTACTATGAGATGCCTATTTGCCATTGTCGCAACAGGAAATTAGTCTCTCCATCAATTAGATGTCCAAAATTCTTTCCTCCATGGAGACCTCGATGAGAAGTTTCTGACTTCCTCTCACAGATTCATAGTTATTAGAGGCGAGAATTTGATGTGGCCCCAGGCCGGGGTCGTTGACTACCACGTCGACCAGCGGAATACAAGTGGATGTCGGGTGCAGTAGCCACTTTAAGTCAGACGAGTCTCCTTTGTGCAGGAGTTCTGCAATTACAACTTTGCATAAACTGTCCCCTAAGCAGTCAAATATATCACGATATATATCGGCAGCCACTTGGGCCCATAAATTTCAATATGCATATCAAACTATATCCAATAGTTTGAGTTAATAAACTACTCTATCTAATACATATAATATTAAACTTAAGGGTTCTAATACATGTAAGCATCAAATGAAAGCCACAATCAGGCTTTTCTTCTAAACTCTTTTGCCTCTGGGATGATAGTCCTCTCATGCAGCTCACGTACTTTGTAAAGGGATCACGGCAGGAGTGAGCTAAAGCTCGATGGGAGAATGCATACTAAGAAGTGGGAGTTGCACTCACCCACATAGAGTGCGGTGCAATGTTCCAAAATAACACACATTCAAGCAAATGCATGGTCTTTTGCTTGAATGTCTACATGACGACTCGGATCCCGAGTCACTGCAGGCTCTCTCACACTGTACTAAGCCTTGGCATGAAATTGTGTTTTATTAGTGGACAACCCTCCGATGTATATATATCAGGTGGTAGCTCAGACGATTGATATATAAATTGTTGTGGACTACCCTCAGGTGAATGTCCAGTTGGGCCGCTCCGACGATTGATATTTTTGGTTTGGACTACCCTCCGATAATTTATATTTTAGACTACCCTCCGAACCATTTTTCTCTAGACTCATCTCATACACTAACTCCTATAATCCTAGGATGTTCAAGTGCATATGGAATCACATGTATACCCAATTCCAAATTGATCTAATCACGTAAATATATAAACATGAATATACTCGCACATAAGGAATTAAATCACACAAACATGTTATGTGGTATCATTTCCAAACATCAAAATTAGATCGCTTGGGCTAATGTTCAAACACAAAGCAATAGGTCGAATTACTTAGCAAACACATAATTTCTGAAAATATATTCTTAGAACCTTTGTTTCGGGAATAGTGAAACTCGATTCTATTCTAGAAAAATCATATCAGCAGTTCTTGTGAACCATGTCATGACCGTTCGAGCCTAATGCATGCCAAAACACATGGACATTTATGGCCCATTTCACCTGAACCGAGGAAGTTGTTGTTAACAGGTCATGAGCAAGTGGGCTGTCACGAGGCGTCACCTCATCTATGGTTCAATTTTGGCTTAGATTTCCTCAACTATTCTGGTCTTATACATACTGACATACGATTTAATGTAATTTCCACACACACGGCCCAACCGGTTTACGGATTGTCTGGACCGACCGAGTCTCCAAAATTCACTATGATTTCGATCGTGTTTTGGGGCCGTCAGCAGTATTCGGCATTTTCCATACAAATACATGATTTAAAGCAACATTTTGAGAATTTAGACCAAACAGCCCTAATTTCTAAACGGAGTCAGGATCGTGAAAATCAAAGGAATTTCTATGGTCGGTCCATGTTTGGGGCCAGATCAACGACCACACTCGCGGCCTCAAACCCAGTACAGGCTGTGGAAAAACACTTAAAAATGGGAATAAAACACCACGTGGGAAATATATGGCAGGTTGTCAGCTACCAAAATCGGGAGTCCGCAGTAACTTTCTTTGCTCTGCGTGAAACGTTTTCTTATATAAGATGAAATCAAGCGGTCCAGTTGCGTGTGTATTTACAGAGAGAGTCAAGACTCTCTCTACAGAATCACCATTTTCTTCTTCTCCGTACCTCTTGCGTCTCTTTCTGCTCCTAGTTTCACGTTTTCTCCTCTTTTCAATTTGAGGAGATGAAGGTATGCTATTTCGTCTTTCTTATGAAACCGTCGACGCGAAATGACGTTTTGTCATGTTTTTCTCGATTTGATATTGACTATCTGCGGCGTCGGGTTTTAAGTCGTTTATACTGTTTCATGCAACATGATGCGTAGGTACATGCTATATGTTAGCAGCTTTCGTCGCCTTGCAGAAAATCGATTTGCGACACGAGAAGCGCGATGCCTCGAAGCGCGTCACGGAGCTTCATTGTCTCGAGAAAATTATGAAATTTTGCATTAACGGTTATACAAACGATTCCAAACGGTGCAATCCATTTAGATCATCCCGAGATACAGAAATTAATTCCATATTTTTAACCGAAATTACAATTTTTTAATCAAAATTACGATTTTGCCCTTATTCCAGAAATTGGAATTTCTCGGGTCTTACATTTGATGTGTCAACTAAACAAGTCTCTATATGTTTGAAGAAACTTCACACAATTGGTTTTCCAAGTTTGCTATAGCCATTCAACGTGCTGGTTTCCAACATTTTAAAGCAAATTACTCATTATTCACCACAGATATCTAAAGTTCTTTTCTTTGCTATTTTGATTTATGTTGATGATATGGTGATAACAAGAAATGATATTTCTGCAATTGAAGCTCTCAAGAGATTCCTCCATGATCAATTTCGAATAAAAGATTTGGGCAAATTGAAATATTTTTATAGAATTGAAGTTTAACCAAATCAAATGATGAATCTCAATTTCTGGCGTAATTACACCTTGGATATATTAGATGACATGGGATGCTTGGTGTTTCTCTAGTGACCTTCCCTATTGAGCAAAATCTCAAACTTACGCCAACAAATGGCGAACCTCTAAATAGCCTTTCTCAGTACATCAGACTAATTGGTCGTCTCATCTATCTTACCATTACAAGACCATATACATCCTATTCAGTTCATCTTAGTCAATTCATGCAACAACCACGAAAACCACTTCTCGATGTTGCTCTTTGTGTCTTGTGTTATTTGAAGGGAACACTTGGCCAAGGTTTAATATTGTTTCCAACACAAAATAACTTAACATTATATGGGTATTGTGATGCAAATTGTGCAAGTTGCCTTACCACAAGAAAATCTGTTACAGGATACTATGTCTTCCTAGGAAATTCACTTATATCTTGGAAAACTACAAGGCAAGCTACCATTTCTCGCTCATCCACTGAAGTAGAATACATAGCTATGGCTTCTATTACTTGTGAATTTACTTTGTTGAGATACCTCCTTGAAGATCTACAAGTAACCTATTTAGATGTGGCACAATTATATTGTGATAATCAAGCAACCTTACATATAGCTGCAAATCCAGCATTTCATGAGCGGACTAAGCACATTGAATTAGACTGTCACTTAGTAAGAGAGAGGATTCAAGCAAGACAAATTTCAACGTGCTTCACTCCCTCTCATCTTCAAGTTGTGGAAATTTTAACTAGACCATTGGGTAAATCAGCTTTCCATTCTCATTTACGTAAGTTAGGCATTATAGACATTCATGCTCCAACTTGAGGGAGTAAAGCAGATTGAGAAGAAAAAGAAGATGTCCAATTATTCTATGGTCATATTCTCTCCCTTATGGACTTCCCAAATTTATACTTAAAATATCATACTTGGCATTCAAGAACATATTCTTATATGTTGAGTGATTATATGGGATTTTATTCCATTTTTTTGGTGATTAAATTTTGTATATATTGGGACTGTTCTGCAAGTCTGAGATGATGAAAAACAACGACAAACTTTCTTCTCCGTGGACGTAGGCTTCACAAAGCCGAACTACGTGAATATTTCTCTGCTTCTTATCCCTTTTTTTTTTCCATTATATATGCACTTTTAACAGGGGTTGCACTATTACACAAATGTTGCAGCCACCATCATCCTGTGAGAACCCGATTAAATGCCACCATCTCGAGTGATGCCCGGAAATGCGCCATTATCTCGGTTGGCGATAACACCTACCACCAGCCCTGAGTCATAAATTACGAGGAGGAGAGTGATATTGTCTAAGAATGCACCCATAGTTATTCTTCTGACGGAGGGAGATTGAAAGTGGAGTGTGAAAATAATAGTAACAGAAGTTGCATAAGCGACGACCTTAGTGATCCCTTTCCACTCTGAATATTATTCATCTTCCACAGGTGTCTTATCTTGCAATGCATTTTCACTCTCTCCTATGTATTATGAAAAAGACTTAAATATAATTAGGAGAGTAGAGGTATATTGTATAAATAAATAAATATATATATATACCAATACAAGAAAAAGGTAGCATCAAGTCAATAAAGCTAAATATACTCTCACAATAAGGAATCTAAATATACTCTAATATACCTCAAAGATGGTGTGCCAAAATAACACTAATCTTGTTACATATGTAAAGCGAAATGAGATAGAGATTGGTAAGTCATCAACAAGCTAGTCACCGACGGAGACATGAGCGACATGTGGCTGTTTTCATTGAACCGAGGTCACGAAGAATGATGATGAGAAATCAATTGCAAGGTGTTTCATGCGAGAATGAAATACGAGATTAACAAGATTAGAGGAGAGATAAGTTGTACCAAAGTTGTCTGAGAAGCGAGTGAAACGTATTACATTGGGAGGTAAGTTCTAACGCTGCGATTTCACCCATTGTAGATAGGCGACCACGATTGCATGATACTCGACCTCGATGGAAAAGCAGTAACGGTCGTTGTTTTGTAGAACTCGGGGAAGTGGATTAGCATTAAGAAAATAAAGAAAAGCACCTATAGGCGGGTTGCTAGCCTGTCATGTTAAGAGCCTATCGTGTCAAAGGAGTGTATGCAAGAAGCCGGATACTAAGGGATCACGTGCCATTAGGATAACGAAGCAGACGTTTGACGACTCTTCAATGGTGTTCGGATGGCGCATGCATAAACTAAGAGAGGTTATTCACGAAAAAGGAAATATCTGGCCAAGTCATCCGGAGATGTTGGAGGCCACCAACCACCTAACGGTACATGGTGGAATTTACTTGAGCAGAACCATCTGTAGCAGTCAGAGAAGTTCATACGACAAGCAGGGTGGAGACAAATTTAGAGTCTAGCATGTTACGTTTGCTCAGAAGAGCAATAACATACTTGTGCTGAGATAGTAGAAGACTCGTCGAAGTGGCTAAAACCTTAACTCCATAGAAGAAAGATAACACCCCAAGATTCTTTGTGGAGAGTTCGGAGCAAGTTTCCGAATAATATTGTCGACAAGAGAGGGATCACTATCTATGATAATCAAATCATCAACATAAACCAGGAAATAGATGAGCGTATTACCACGGGAGTAAACAAAGAGAGACGAGTTGGCACAAGATGTGATAAAGCCAAGCCCGAGCAAGAAGGTGCGGAGCGCCTGGTACTAAGCCCGCAGAGCTTGTTTGAGCCCATAAATAGCCTTATATAAACGACAAACATGATGCGGAAAATCGGCATTTCGTATGCCCTACGGCTACGCCATATAGACATCATCTGTAAGATGCTCATTGAGAAAGGCATTGTTTACATCAAGTTGGTGAATTCCCTACTACAATTGAGTGCAATGCTAATTACAGTACGAACAGTGATGAGATTTATCATAGGATTGAAAGTCTCGTGAAAATCAATGCCCGACTGTTGATGAAAGCCTTTAGTAACAAGGCTAGCATTATACCATGCAATAGAGCTGTCGGGATTATGTTTGATGCGAAACACTCATTTGTTGCCCTGGTCTCGAGGTAACTAGAGTCCAGATACTGTTCTGGATGAGAGCATCATATTCTTCTTACATCACCTGAACCCACTTAGGATCCTGAAGAGCTCGGGTGACAATGTAGGGTTTAGTGACAAGGGGGATGATGATGGTAAGGCCATATTTCTTGTTGGGTTTGAGGATGGCATTTTTAGAGCAGGTTTGCATAGGGTGAAGGTTAAGTGGGGGAGAGGAAGAGGGACTAAGGGAGGGTAGGAAGGGGTTGGACCTAATAGGCCAACAGATGGAGAAGGCTGCTGGAATGGTGTAGGGGAGGTCAGGGATGCATGTTGGCGGGAAGATGGATGGGGGGTTGGTGAAGAAGAGAGCAGTTCAACTTAGCTCGGCGATACGGGTAGGGGATAAGCAACTCGATGGGAAGACAGGCGGGGTAGTGGTGACGAATGAGCAGTTCGGTTGAGCTCGGAGGTATAGGCAGGGGAGAAGCAGGTCGGCGGGAGGACGGGTGAGGGGTTTGGTGAGAAAGGGAGCAGTTCAAGTGAGGTCGACGACATGGGTAGGGGAGAAGCAGCTCGGCGGGAGATCAAGTGGGGTGATGGGGGTGAGGTCGGCGATGCCGGATAGTCACTCATGAGGTGAACGATGCAACAGGGAGTGCAGAGTTTGTGTCTAGTACCAATGCTATGGAGGTAAGGGGAGATGCGAACGGGAAAACATGGTCCACAAACTTGACATGACGAGACACAATGAGTTTTTTTAGAATAGGGTCAAAACAGAGAAAGGCACTCTGAGTGGGGGAGTAACCGAGAAAGACACAAGAACTGGATTTGGGATCGAGCTTGTGGGAAGAATAGGGATACAACCTAGGAAAACATAGACAACTAAAGACATGGAGTTTCGATGGGTTAAGAGCTTTGTTGAATAAATTTTCAAAAGAGGAACCAAGGGAAAGACCAACTTTAGGCATTCTATTTATTAAAAAGACAACCATAACAAAAGCATACGGCCAGAAGGTAAGAAGGATGGATGCCTGATGCAGGAAAGTGAGACTTGTTTCGACAATATGCTGATACCAGAGTTCAGAATACCCATTATGTTCAGGAATGTGGGGAGGTGTATTGAGATGGGTTATACCATGGGTCGCGAGAAAATACCAAAGGGCTGAAAATTCACCTCCATTATCTGTGGAAAGTGTTTTAATGGTGGGGGTGAAATAATTTTCAACAAGTTGCTTAAAGGCGACAAAGGTTGAATGAACATCCGATTTTCAACGTAGCGGGTAAAGGCAGATGTACTTTGTGTAATGGTCAACAAAAAAAACATAGTAGTTAAAACCATCAAGAGATGAAATGGGTGAGGTCCAAACATCAGAGAAAATGATATCAAGAGAAGAAGAAGGGTAATGCTTGATTTAGTAAAAGGTAACTTGTGGTTTTTATTAATATTGCAAGAGGTATAGGAAAATGAAAGTAAATGTTCCTCGAGAAAATAAATATTTAGAACATTGAGAAATTGGCAAAAAAATACTTAAAGACGGATGACTAAGAAGACTATGCCACATGGAGATAACGGAAAGCGAGGATCGAACTGAAGAAGATAGAACTAAGGTGGAAGACCGAAGAGGGACTAACCTCGACTAGTAATAAAAACTGTCTCTACGTTGCCCATAAACCAAAGTGATCCCCGTGTGACGATCCTACACTTGAAAAAAAAGAGTAAAAAAATTGGACATTAACAAAGTTATCGGCACAGAGGGCAGAGGCTGAAATAAGGTTTTTAGACATTATAGGCACATGTAACACATTGGTAAATAAAAGAGGTGTAGGTAGAGAGGTAAGGGTGAAAGAGCTAATGTTAGCAATAGATAAACCTATACCAAAGGAATAAAAAATCGGTAATATCAGTAGATATATCAAATATTGGCTAGTAACGATACGATTTTGCGAACCAAAAGTCGATTGGGCAAAAAATCGGGATAATATAGGAAAAATTGCCAATATTTCTACGAAATATCAGAGATCGAGCGTGTACATCACGTGTGCGTGGGTTGGAACTTCGAGAAAAAAAAATCAGCATAAAATAGGTGATATATCGTCGATATCGGTGATATATAACTGATATTTTGCCGATTTTTTCAAAATATCGAGCGTGCCTTTGACTTTTTGACCAACGATCCGACGACCCAAATTTGTTCCTGCTTTTATCCAACGATACAAATTTCGTCTGCTTTTTTAAAAGCATCTAACGACTATATTTTTTATCCAACAGTTGATTTTAAATTTAAAGTTTGATCTGCGGTTGAATGATTTCAGCGGATATGATGATCAACGGTCATATTTGAACAAAATTAAATCAAAGCGGTTAAATTAAATCCTATGGTTTTTGACAATCCAATAATATTTGAGGCTCTAAAATTCTATAAATACCCTAAATGCATACAATTTCATTCTGACTCATCCCATCCACATAAGCTCCATTTGACTCTCAAATTATTTTTCTTAGTGATTTATCTCAATATTTTGAAGATATTGGTTTTGAAGGTTTCAATTATAACAAATACAAAGTTAATTAAGGGTATGTTTCTTTGTAAATTTATTTGTGTTTATGTATTTATTTTTAATGTATATTAGTTTTATTTTGGTGTTCAAGTATTTTATAACAAATATTTTAATACTATAGTTTTATTTGGATTTAAGCGGATAATAATAAATTAAGTTAGATATAATATTTGAAACTTAGATATTACACATCATACTTTTAAACAATTATAATTATTTCATGTTAGAAACTTAGATCTTCCTAGATATCATAATAATATTATTTTAGTTAATAATATTACTAGCTAACTAATATAATTTTAGTTAATTATTGATAGGGTTCAAAAAATAAGACTCATAGGCCCACCTACCAGGCCTAAGAAAAGCCGACCAAGCGAAACATGGAGGCCCGTGTTGAATTCGGAGAGCACGCTTGATAGGGCATTGGCCTTTTGCGCTTGACATTCCCGACCTTGCAGGGCCGGCCCAGGAGAGGTCCAATCAAGCAGCCCCGAGGCCCTTATGGAAGTCTCCACAGTGCAGAAAATAGAATAGTCCACTAATAATATATATCATTCCTGAAGTCGACCAAATCTCACCAATAAGGAAAGAAAGACATTGTGGATCAGCATCAAATCAAATCCTAATAGGAAGGAAGATTATCCCCGAATAAACTACTCTTTCTATATCCTATACCATCCGTCACGAACTATAATAAGAAATATCCCATCGATGAGATGAATCACGTTACCATCAATTGGGAGAATATGCGCTATAAATACACATGATCGCCCATCGGTGAAAGGTGCATTAAAAACTAACACCATTACTGATACTCTTGCATATATACACTCTTAAACATACTCATATCACAACCATTCGCCCTCTAAGCGGTCTCTCTTTTCTCTCGAAGAAGAAAGCGACTTAGGCATCGGGCGACACGATGAAGCCCTCGCAGACCCTTCTTCCTTATTTTTGCGAGAGGAGTGCTGCGTCCGAGCACGCGGATCAGCGATCTGGCGATCCTACCTCGGCCAGACAATCGAGGAACACATCCCGGCCGCCCGGCCGATCGGTCGCCCGACAACGCTTACGCTCGCGGCCGATTCGGTTGGCAGGCATCGTGGTTGGCGGCCGTGCGTGAACGGCGGTTCGCTATAAATATAACTGATTTCCGATTCGCGATGGTATCAACCGCGAACCGGCGGGAGCAATAATAATCCTCCAAGGATGCCGAATCCCACTTGAACGCGAACGGTGACCTCGGTGTGTTAGAAAGCGTGCGGAGCGACGCGAGCGAGGTGGAAGCGCCGCCTCACGATCAGCGTCGATAGAAGTTAGAACAGCTCACGGGCGGTCAAGCGACCGGAAGTGCGGCAATTGGAAGGTCATGACATTCCCACACGTGAAGGAGACGACCTGATGTCGGTGTTCCCGAGGCTGAAGCGGGCGGAATCCGTGTGGGCGCGGACCAAATCTACCCCGGAGAGGAGGCAGCGAAGCAACCCTTGGAGGCGCATCGGGGGCGGAGGAATTGCGCCATCCTCGCATGAACACTCATGGGAGCGGAGGTTCGAGACGCACTCGAAGCCAAGGCTCGACCGCGTGAAGGAGGTGGTGAAAGGGCGTGCTCGACACTATGGACACCTTGATGCAGTGGCGAGTCACCACTATCACGGTGAGGTACTCAGCTTCCCCGCTTCCGGTAAGTTCGAGTCACCACATGTGGACGTTTGATGAATCTGCAGAGATCCGTCGATCATCCCTCAACACTACAAAATCAAATGGGCGCATGGGTATCAAGATCCGGTCGCGATCTGTTTCGTTATCACCTGAGGCCCAGCCTTGGCATGGTTCAAAAGACTCCCATCGTCATCAATCTCCTCATTTAGGGAGTTCTCTATTGCATTCGTCTCTCACTTCATTGGGGCCAGGACGTACAAAAAGCCAAGTTATCATCTGCTGACTATCAAGCAGGGCACGCAAGAAAGTCTGAGGTCTTATGTCGGTGATTGTCTGAGAGTCTCTGGTAGATATGCAGAAGTCGCTATCCAGCTGCGTTCATAGGCGGCTTAGGGATTGATCGAAAGACTTAATGTTTTCCATCTCCCGAAAATCCCCAAACAAGCAGTACGTAGGTGCTCGCAAAAGCAGAGAAATATATTAACGGTGAAGAGGCCCTCATATCCAAGAAAGAAAGCTCTTCCATTCACAAAGAAAAGAGCAAGGCAGACAAACGACGAGGACGAAGCCCCAAAAGACAAAGCGACCAGGAAGGATCTCCAAAGAAAAATGGAGAACGATCTCCAAAAAGGCGTGGAAACTCGTAGAGATCGTTCCAGGGTCCATCGCACCGAAGACGACGACGTTACTCTCGCCCAACGTTTCACCCCTTAATAGCCTCGTGTCACGTGTCTCAGGCGGGCAAGAGTTCAACAATTCCTGAGGTGGCCAACCCAAATGAAGTCAGACCTGCCAACAAGAGACAACTCTGGGCATCAAGGAAGTTCCATAGGACTACTGACACTGCACTGACGATCGTGATACAACCAAGAGAGAAATAAGAGGTACTTTGATAATGGGCGGATAACTGATGCTTTATATCCCCCGAAAATCGATTCGCAGTCAAGCCTCAACCGTGTTCCGCCCCAACAACCACCACCTCGGCAGACGACGACTCAGCACCAACAATCCCTAAGTGAAATCCAGGTAATCTCAGGAGGATTCGCAGGAGGAGGGGAATCCAACTCAGCTCGGAAGGCCCATCTACGCAACATTAGATCGACAGAGATAGCGGAAATTGGGCAAAAGGTCTAAACTATCAAGGGCATGACACATCCATCACATTCTCCTACCAGATCCGAGGGATGCCAACACCCCGCGACGCACCCACCGTAGCGTTCGCAAGTAGCTTGTGGCCAACAAAACAACCATCGGTGCTAATCGACAACGGGAGTTCAGCCGATATCATCTTCGCTTCAGGCCTTGATAAAATGGGCATCGGAAGGGAAAAACTAGGAGCCCGCCAACACCTCTATGGGGTTCGGGAAAGAGTATTAATTCTAGGCTCAATGCAATTGGTACTCACGCCAGGAGACCCCATGCCAGTTTTTCCACGACCACGACAAGATTCCCCGCCGTAGACGCCCCGCCCGCTTATAACATGTTGGGTCGGGCGCGACCTTCTCTCTTGAATGCAATAAAAGCCATCCCTTCCGCAGATATCACATGATGATCAAATTCCTACCGTAAACGGTAGGGATGGTTCGAGACCAAATGAGTGGCTGTGGAATGCTACTCAAAGATCCATGAAACAAAACGGTCGACAACATATACGTGACGAGCTCGAAGATGCGTGACGCAGGTATTCACTCGACCGAGCCTCGAAGAACTAGAACCGGTATTGTTCGATGACGACCCTGAACATCTCGCCTATATCGACTCTAAACTAACGGAAGACCTCAAAAACCACCTTATCCATTTTTTAAGACAAAACAGACGCCTTCGCATGGTGCTGCAGACATGGAGGAATTGATCCACGTAATCACCCATAGATTGAACGCCAGCCCGTCCTTGGGCCAATCAAGCAAAAGAGGAGAAGCCGCGCCGTAAAGGCAAAAAGCCATCACGAAGAAGCCACCAACTTTACTAAAAGCAGGAGCGATCAGGGAAGTAAAATACCTTGAATGGCTAGTGTAACACCCAAAACATTTTTTTTAAATGATTTTTTTTCATGGAATTTAATTTTTAGGTGTTTTAAGGTCCATCATAAATTTATAATAATTTTTAGGAATTGTTTCTCAATTAAATGGAATTTTAGGAAAATATACCCAAAAAAAGAAGGTCACCCCAGCAAAGCTTGAACGAAATAGAATTTTTAAAAATACCCAATGAATGAAATAAATTATGGGCATTTTTATGAAGAAAATTAAGGTCAAAATATATGTTATAAAAATAAAATTAATGAAAATAAATGAATAAAAAAAAAAAAATACGTGAACAGTGAACCGGGTAGGGAAAAGTCAGCAGATTTTGTTGACCAAGGGCCAAAGAGACATTTTTAAAAATTCCCAGGGCCTTAAAAATATTCAAGAAAAAAATCAGAGACTTAAGTGAAATATTGAATTAATTTTTAAAAATATTAGGTCTCAGAAAATCGAGCAGAAAACAAAATAAAAAAATTGAAGAACCCTAGGTTCTCCATTCGGTGCCGAACTGCTGGGGAAGGAAGAAAATTTTTGCAGCCAATTCCCTTTGAATCAACATGTGATTTTTCATGTGGTGGAGACTTCTGAAGGTATATTAAAGCACCATGGTTTTAATTTTGGTTTTTGTATTTTAGTCTGTATTGGAGGAAAAGGGGCTTGAATCTGATAAATGGTTGTTGTTTGATGGTCAATTAGGGCTGTTTGAATGAATTAATTGTTCTAATGTGTAAAGTAGGTTGCAATTGCATTTTGAATCTATAGAATGTGACCTAAGAGGCGAATTAGGTCTGGTATGTTTAAAATTTGGGAAATGTATTTAGAATGAATTGAGGTGGTAATTAGTGGAATTAAGGGTTGAATCGATTGAATGTGAATTTCTGTTTGAAGGTCGACTTGGACAGAATAATAGGAGGACCTAATGGACGAATTTTAGGGCCAATTTGATATCATTGGAAAGATATGGATGTTAGTGAAATTTTTTCACTGGTTTCAGGTCTTTTCGACATCGGTAGAGAAAGATATAGGTAAAATACTAACTGATGCGCAATCTGCCAAAAAAAAAAAAACGAGTTTAGTGATTAAACATTAGATATAAGAAATTAGTTGTGAAATTGAATATTAAAATTATAATTTTGGGTATTTAGATGTTAAAAGGAAGAATTTTGAAGGTAAGGAAAGTAAAAGGGATTTTTAAAAATTATTTAAAAGCCTGCTAGGAGATTAAATAGAAACTGCAAACGGCCTAATTGAAAGCAGTGATAACAAGGTATGACTCTATGATTTTGACTTTATCTATATTTCTTTTCGCATGAATATATTGGTATAGCAAACGGTTGGGGAAGGCTCACACGTTTCGTAGGTGAATAGCTCAGCCGAGCCTGACTAATAGGAGGTGAGTAAATTTATATCATCGTACTTGCACCTTCGAAATGTATAGCGGTGTTTTCATTGTTTGACTTGATCGTAGTAATTGACTATGATTAAGACCCTTATTCTTGAGCATTCATTGAATTGAATTTGTCATATGCCACAAGTCACGTGTCCTGATGAATATTCATGTTGAGCACGGCCGCCCAACTCTTATTGTATTTTGGTGTTATCTCTCTGTCGCATCGAAGTACATCACTATAACTTGTAATCGCACGTCATTGATGGTATGAATCACAAAAGCCTAACTAATGGGGAGGTCATCAGGCCATGTGCACATGGTACCCTCTAGCGCGGGAAAGCCAAGGCTTTCCTAGAGGTGGTAAAACTCTAGCGAGAACCCACCCGCTCTACTGATTCGTTGAAATCGCACTGATTCCAAAGATAAAGGTAAAAAGGAATGTAATGGATTCCCGAATGGCAAACTATATTTCAGAAAGCTTCAAACCTCTAAATCTCATTTGATATTATTTGTCTATATTGCCGCTATTTGTTGCATAACCTATGTACGGATTGATTGATTACATAATCCATCCTTGTGAGTTTGCCTCAGCACCTAGCCCCCACAAGTATGGTGGATATATTTTTACTCTCGTAGTTATCTCACCCCGTTGATTTCTCATTTTCAGACAGAAAGGAGAATCTGTGCATTGACCACTTGGATTCTATTTGAAACATGTAATGGATTATTATTTGTTTATTCGTGAATGAGTATCTAAGTTTTAAGGCTCTATGGTGAAATTAACTTGCTATTGGGTTAATTATTTGGTTGAATCGAGAATTTTAAATAGTTGAGTTGATAAATTTTGCTGATGAAACCTTATTGATATTTTGATGAGACCGTTGAGGTCGTTTTTTGTTAGTGGATGACCACGAGGTCTATTTGTTATGTTATTTCGAGATAATATCATGATATGAGATTTTAGTTAATTATTAGTAGATTTTAGATTGATATTGCGCACAATGTGATTTGTCATTAGTTATAGAAACTAATAGGTCTTGGCCGAATTTCTGTGAGAAATTAAGGGACTTAGGGCTTGCTATGGGTTTTGTGGCCTTAAGCCTACTCTATCTCCTTAGCGCCTTGGCCACAAACTTATAAAAGTGGGATGACAAAGCTGTATCACAAAGTTTTAAAGAACTTGGGGATGTTATTTGGGTAATGATAAATGTGACACTACGGGAGCATAGGTGGGATTCCAAACTGGTTTTTTATGTCATCATAGTATAGTTAATTTCTCGTATCCTATAGATGAAAAGTTTAAGTACTTCAGGTTTAAGACTCGTATCACGGTGAGGAAGGAGATGACCCACGCGATTTCTCGGAGGAGACAAAAAAGTAGGAGGAGATTATCATGCTCCTGATGCTAGAGTAATTGAGCTGGTAGGAATGAAGATGAAGAATAATGGCCGGGATTGAAGTTCCAGACACATCGAGGGATCGCTTATATGAGGAACCTCCCACTGGGAGATGTTTAGAGAGGTCTATGGATGAGTTTATATCCCCGGTAGCCAGCGAGGCTTATCAGTTTGAGAAGCTAAAACAGACTTATCAGATGAGTGTATCTGAGTATGCTAAAGAGTTCACTCGTCTGAGTAAGTATGCTCCCAGTACTGATGAAGCAGCTCGTGTTGATAGATTCCAAGCTGGAATGATGCCACCTTTTCTGATGCACTATTGTCGGAGATTTCCCACATTGACAAGGTGTTGATAGAGCTAAATTGTGGGAGACCCGGGAATAAGAGGCATGGGGTGAGAGGGATAGAAAGAGAGGAAAATGAGGGTAGCGGATTAGTAAAGGGAAGAGTGAAGGGCAGTGTTGAGTCACCTCTCATAACCAAAATGGGGGCCAAAGGAGAGGGCAGTCACAAGTTACCTCGATTCAATCGACACACAACCACGAGTTGGTGAGCACGTGGCAAAGTGTGTGGAAAGAGACACACATTGGTCAATGTAGATATTCCTCCATGGTTTGCTGCGGTGTGGGCAAGCGGGGGCATATATCCAGAAGCGCCCTCGAGAGGGTGCTTTCGGCGGCTGCGGCGACACCCCCGGCCCTGCAGTGCGGGTAGAGACTGCTTTGGGAGAGAGTGCGGAGTAGGGGCACGAGGGACGGGCTCCTGCAGTGTACGAGGCACGGCACGAGGCCCTTGCATCAGTTGGTAGAGGCCAAGGTAGAGTTTTGCGGTTAGCAGCGGGAGGCGGACTACAACCTTTGCTTTATTGGCCCAATTATATCCACGAATTTAACATATTTCTTGGTAGAAAAATTTTAAATGCTTTTAATTTATTCATAGGTATAATATGTACAAAGCGAACAAGCCAAAGTGTTATTTGATCCAAGGAGCCCACTCACTCATTTGTATCCCCCATCTTATGCTAAGAAATTGAACAAGGGTAAAATGATAATGGAAAATCCCTTAGCTATTAGCATGCAGAAATAGTTGAGGTGAACTATATGCAGATCATGTGAGATAATGATAGGGGATAGCAGTTATAATGCTTATTTGATTAGATTGCCTATACTGGGTTTTGATGTTATCTTGGGTATGGAATGGTTGTATCGGCTAACTTCATGCAGCCATGGTTGTTATAGAAAGAAGATAGCGTTCAAACCATTGGGAGTACTGAGTTTGTTTTCTGGAAGTCATAATAGGCCACAGTACCTTGATTTCAACTATAGCAGCCGGGAGGTTACTTAGAAGGTTACCAGGTGTTGGCATATGAAATCTTTTGGAATTTCCTCTCTTGATTTGGGAATGCCTGGCGTGAGGGATTACTCGGATGTCTTTCTGACGATTTACCGGGATTAGCACCAGACGAAGTGGGTTTAATATTGACTTATTACCTGGTACAAATCCTATATCTATTGCACCATACCGTATGGCACCCACTGAATTGAAAGAGTTGAAAGAGCAGTTGCAAGATTTGCTGGATAAGGGTTTTATTAGACCAAGTAGTTCACGGAAATTGGGATTTTCGGTGTTTGTGAAAGAAAAAGGATGGGACTATGAGGATGTGCATTGATTGACAGTTGAATGAGTAACAATCAGAATGAGTATCCACTTCCAGAATAGATGATTTGTTTGACCGATTCTGAGGCCAGTCATTTTTCAAAATTGACCTTGTTAGTTACCATCGAGTTGAAGATAAAGGAAGATATACTAAAGTATTGGTTTCGGTATAGTCATTATGATTCTGTTACCGTTCAGGTTGACTAACGCTTCCGACCCGGCGTTTATGGATTTGATAGACAGGTTTTCAAGCCCTATCGGATAAATTTGTGGTGGTGTTTTATAGATGATATCCTGATTTATTCGAAAAGGATCATGGCGCTGAACATAGAACACCTCGGGATTGTCTTTGCGGACCCTTAGAACACATATTTGTATGCAAAGCGTCTAAATGTGAGTTTTATTGCCGGTGTGAGTTTCTTAGGGCATGTGATAAGCAAGGGTGTTAGTGGATCCAGAAGAAGGTAGAAACGATTGTCTAATGGCTAGACCCACAATGTAGTGAGATACGTAGTTCACGGGTATGGCTGGATATTACAGGAGATTTGTGAAAGATTTTTCCAGAATATCTGCTCCACTCAGGAAGCAAGTAAAATTTGAGTGGGATGACACCTGTGAGCAAAGTTTGGAAACTTGGGTTGCTTAACTCTTGCTCCGGTGTTGGCATTACCAGCATGTCGAGGAATTATGGCGGTGTATTGTGATGCCTCCGAGGCTAGGATAGGTTGTGTTTTGATGTAGAATGGGAAGGTAATAGCATATGCATCCAGACAGTTGAGGAGACATGAGTTGAATTATCCTACACATGACCTGGAGATGGCGGATATGGAGGCACTACTTATATGGTGAGAAGTGTGAGATTTACACGGATCACAAAAGCCTTCAATACATTCAGCAGCAGAGAGATTTGAATCTCAGGCAGAGGAGATGGGTAGAGTTACTGAAAGACTATGATTGCCAGATTTTATATCATCTTGGGAAAGCCAATGTGGTGGGTGATACTTTGTGAGTCGTAGGCGATCAGCACATATTTCGGTACACAAGAGGAGTATAGTGAAGGAGTTGAGGATACGTTTAATATGGGGTACGAGTTTGAGTTACGAGTCCCGGGGATTAGTTGCACGATTCAGGTGAGGCCGCATTGATTGATGAGATCAAGGCTGACAGATGAGATCCTTCCTTTATTAAATTGAGGGAGGCAGTGCGGTCGGGGCCAGTTATCCGGATTTGAAATTAGGGATGAGCGTCTTTGAGGCAGAGGAAATAATTTGTGTGTGCTGATGTAGATGGGTTGGGACAAAGTTCTACGAGGAAGCCCGTAATGCACGCCTGTGTTCATCCGGGAATGCAGATGTACCCGGGATGTTAAATGTATGTATTGGTGAATGGATGAAAAGGATGTGGCACGAGTATGTGGCATCATGTTTGACATGCTGACAAGTCGGTCGAGCTTCGAGAGACCCACGGGTCTTGCGGAGTGCCATTACGAATGGAAATGGGAGAGAATTACTATGGATTTCGTGGTTGGGTTGCAAGAGACTCGGAAAGGCGTGATTCGATGCAGGTTATAGTTGTGATTGACAAAATCGGCTCACTTCTTAGGCTATTAAGACCACTTATACGGTGCCTGATATGCCTGAGATGTATGCGGAGCGGTATAAGTAGCATGCGCGGAGTCGCTAGTGTCCTGGTATCGACAGAGTCCTGATTCACCTCGAGTTTGGCGAAACTTGAGAAGCCTGGGTACTAAAGCTGGATTCGGTCTGACCTTCCATCCTCAGACAGGATGGGCGTCAGACGGACCGATTCGGACTCTGAGGATGTATCTTTCGGATGTGTTATGGATTTGGAGTAGTTGGGAAAATATTTGCCTTTGGTAGAGTTTGCTTATAATAACGGCTACCGTTCTACGATTGGAATGGCGCCATATGGGGCACTTTCATGGGCGAGTAAGTCCACCTTCTTGTTGGATGGAGGTAGGTGATAGAGAATTGGAAGGTCCAGAGTTGATCGAGAGAAGCTTACGAGAAAGTGCCTATTCGGGGAGAGAATGGGGACGGCTTTGATCGGCCAAGAGTTATCTTGTCCAGGGAGGCGGGATGTACGGTTTGGTGTGGGTGATCACGTTTTCCTTAAAATATCTCTATGAAGGAGTGATGAGATTCGGGAAGGGAAGGCGGCCTTAAGGATATCGAGACCATTTGAGATGGATAGGGTTGGCAATGTATCTTATAGATTAGCTTTTTTGCTGGCCGTGTGCATCCGGTGTTTTCACGTCTCGATGTGCAGATGCGTTCCTCATCGAGTCTCACATTCTTCGGACTCGGGAGATTGAGGTTGGTAAGGATGTCATATGAAGAGGTACCAGGTAGCCATAGTGGATAGACGAGACCAGAGTTGAGAAACAAAGGAAATAGCTATGGTAAAGGTTCGAGTGGCGGAATCCACGAAGTAGAGGAGTGTGCACAGGAGAGTGAAGCGGTCGATGAAGACCTCTTCGGTGATAAGGTACACACTCTTTAATAGAATAGGCAATTTTTATAGGGGAGAATGTAACACCCCAAACATTTTTTTAAATGATTTTTTTTCATGGAATTTAAGTTTTAGGTGTTTTAAGGTCCATCATGAATTTATAATAATTTTTAGGAATTATTTCTCAATTAAATGGAATTTTAGGAAAATATACCCAGTAAGGTGAGTCGAGCAATTGGCCAGAAATAGAATTTAAAAATACCCAATGAATGAAATAGAATTATAGAATTTTCTGAAGCAAATTAAGGTACAAATATATGTTATAAAAAATAAAATTAATGAAAATACATGAATAAAAAAATCGTGAGCAATTAGTAGGGTAGGGAAAAGTCGGCCGAATTTTGTTGACAAAGGCCAAAGACATTTTTAAAAACTCCCAGGGCCTTAAAAAATTCAAGAAAAACCTCAGAACTTAAGTGCAATATTGAATTCATTTAAAAATATTAGGCCTGAAAATCAGACAGAAAACAAAAGAAAAAAATTGAAGAACCTAGGTTCTCCATTCGGCCTTGGCTTCTTTGAGGAAGGAAGAAAATTTTGTTGCGTGATTCCCGCTTTGAATCAACCTGTGATTTTCATGATGGGAGACTTCTGAAGGTATATTAAAGCACCATGGTTTTTAATTTTGGTTTTGCATAGTGCATTATTGGAGGAAGAAATTTGAATTGATAAATGGTTGTTGTTTGGATGGTCAATTAGAACATTTGGAATGAATTAATTGTTCTAATGTGTATGCTAGGTTTGCAATTGCATTTGAATCAGAATGTGACCTAAGAGGTATAGGAATTAGAGTCTGGTATGTTTAAAATTTGGACTTGAATGAATTAATTGAATGTGAATTTACGTTTTGAAGGTCGCTTGGGCGAGAATCATAGGAGGTATGGACGAATTTTAGGGCCAATTTGACATCATTAGAAGATATGGATGTTAGTGAAATTTCCACTGGTTAGTCTTTTCAACGTCGGTAGAAGATATAGGCGAAATACTAACTGATCATAATCTGCCAAAAGAGTTTAGTGATTAAGCATTAGATATAAGAAATTAGTTGTGAAATTGAATATTAAAATTATAATTTTGGGTATTTAGATGTTTAAAGGCAGAATGTTGAAAGGTAAGGAAAGTAAGGGATTTAAAAAATTCTTTAAAAGCTCAAGTTGGCGAATTAATGAAAAGCAGATAAGCGGCTAGTGAAGTAGTGGATAACAAGGTATGACTCGTTATGATTTTGGCGTTATCTGTATATTTCTTTTTCTTGCATGAATATTGGTATAGTAAGCGAAGTTGGGAAGGCTCACACGTTCGAGGGTGAATAGCCTAGCTGACTGAATTTAATAAATTGGTGAGTAAATTTATATCATCGTGCTTGCACCTTGGGAAATGTATAAGCGGTGTTTCATTGTTTGACTTGATCATTAGTAATTGACTATGATTGAACCCTTATTCTTGAACATTCATTGAATTGAATTTGTCATATGCCACAAAGTCCGTGTCTGATGAATATTCATCTTTGACCGCGGTCGGCTAACTCTTATTGTATTTGGTGTAACTCTTGTTGCATCTTTAGAGTGGTCGGTATAACATGTCGTTAATGTCATTGATGGTATGAGATCACGAGAAAGCCTAGCGTGGGGAGGTCATCGAGTGCATGTGCACATGGTACCCTGCAGTGCGGGGCGGCTTGGTGCCTTCTGAAGGTGGTAAGAAAACTCTAGGCGTAGAGCACGGCCGTTCTCACGGATCTTTAGTTGGAATATGCGGATTCAGTATAAAGGTAAAGGAATGTATGGATTCTGAATGGTAAACTATATTTACGTGTTTCAAGTATTTCAAATCATTTGATATTTGTTGTTTTCATATTGCGCTATTTGTTGCACCAACCTATATGCGGTGATTGATTGATTGAGCTCAACCATCCTTGTGAGTTGGCCTTGAGTTCCTAGCCTCACAAGTATGGTGATAATATTTTACTGCGAGTTATCTCACCCCAGTTGATTTCCTCCTTTTCGGGTAGACAGGAGAATCCAGGCATTTCTTGACCACTTCAAGTTCTATTTGAAACATGTAATGGATTATTATTTTGTTTTATTTGGTGAATGAGAGTCTAAGTTTCTAGAAGGCTCCATGGTGAATTAACTGGTTATTGGGTTAGTATTTGGTTGAATGGAAGTAAATTTTTGAATAGTTGAGTTGGATAAATTTTGCTTTTGATGAAACCTTATTGATATTTTGATGAGGCAGATTGGTCGTTTGTTAGTGGATGACCACGGAGGTCTATTTGTTATGTTATTTGAGATAATATCATGATATGAGATTTTGAGTTAATTATTAGTAGATTTTAGATTGATACGAATAACGAGTTTGCCATTAGTTATAGAAGCGAATAGGTCTTTGAATTTGGTGAAATTATGGGACTTAGGCTTGCTAAGTTTTGGTGGCCTTAATCCTACCCATTCCACTAGCGGTCACGACTATAAAAGTGGGATGTGACGGCTGGCCAATGTAATTACTAGTGAAAGGCAAGCGGCAAATGGCGACTCTGCATCGACTTTGCCGACATCGATAAAGCATGCGAAGGACGAGTTTCCCTGCGCGAATCGACCTCGCCATTAGATGCCACGAGTCATGAACTCCCTCGGTTTATGGGCCTTCTCAGTACAACGGTCTGTATGGACGGTGACCCGAAAAGAGCGTTGTTCGTCATAGCGCAGGGAACTTATTGCTATCGTGTGATGCCTTCCCGGACCAACGGGAGCTACATACTCCAGGTTGGTGAATCGGATGTTTGAGCCGATTAAGCGCAAACTATGGAAGTATACATAGATGACATATTTGGTAAAATCCACCTCAATTTGGGCTCCACATAGCCAATCTGTCAAAGCGGTCCAAATCTTGAAACTACAACATGGCTGAATCAAATAAGTGTGCCTTGAATTATCGGTGGAAATTCACGGGTTTCATAGTCGACCATAGGAATTGGAAAAGCGAGCCAGGACAAGATAAGGTTGTACTCGACATGCCCTCGCCGCCAGAGCATAAGGAAGTTCGGCGCTGAAGGAAGAGTTGCCTTAAGTCGATTCATATCGGGCGACTGATAGAAATGCCGGCCTTTCTTCAAGTCTGAAGAAGGCCTTCAATGGGATGCAAAAGTGCGAGGAAGCATTTTGACGAAACATGTTCCGCTCCCGTTCAGTAAAGTCTGATGAAGGGAGCTCCTGCTTCTATGCTGGTTGTTTCGGACTTCTCAGGCCCGGTCTTTGTCCTTATTGAGACAAAGCGAAATTATGCTTGCAGGTTTACTATTGGTAGAGCTTTGGAGGAGGCGGAGGAGAGATACGAGGATGGAGAAATAGTCGCCTTGTGTGGCGCCGGGAGCTCAGCCCTTGCTTCCGAGCTCACCGCTAGAAGTCGACGGAATGCAGATGAAGCAAGTGTTACACATACGCAGGAAGTCTCAGGAGGTTGATGAAGTGGGCCGTAAAGGCAGTGGAGTTCGGCATCGGATCTGAACAGCACCTTGATAAAGTGGGGTCTTGCAGAGCTTCATCATGCAAGGAGTTCACCACAGCGGAACATGCTCGAAGCAGCTCAGCAGCGAATGACCTCCTGATCGATGGAGCATGAAGAGCGCCTGAGCGGAGGCTGGTCTAATCTTAATCTCAGGAAGGAATAGACATAAGTCTGCTCAGTTCGGTTCAAGCTTTCTAACAGCAGTAAGTATGAGCGAGTCATAAGCAGTCTCGACCTAAACAAATTGGCCCCCGGAAATTGACCGAGTTAAGTGCGACTCAATGGTAGTAAGACAAATAGAAGACACCTCTGAAACAAAGTGGAAGGATGATCTATCTCAAGGTGAGATTTATTAAAAATTCGATGCAGGTTCGGTCGGACATGTCCTAGGCGGGAGAACTCCGGCGCGCCTTGGCAAAATTAGCGGCTTGGCCTTCTGAAGACCTCAATCGGTCTCGACACTATCGAATACACAGCGGAGCCCTCTGTCGATCTGCGCGTGTGGAGGTTGCCCAGTGGGGTCGGCGGAGTTGGATGGACCTAATTGGAGATTTATATAATAGACGGACGTCTACTGACGACTTAGAAGGAAATGACTAAAATAAGGGCAGTGCGCCGGGTTCACTAATCATGAGGGAAGCACATTACAAGCGAGGTTTCTTCACGCAAATCCTCGAGTGTATCGCGGGAAAAACATTGAATGTGCTAAGGGAAGTTCACGAGGGTATATCGGAAATGACATGAGACTCGGGCCTTGGCAGGGAAGGTCTTGAGACAAAGGATGCGGCTGCAATACTCAAAGATGATGTAGTGATCACAGTCGTACGAATTTGCGGGCACGCCAGATCTCACGCCTCCCATCAGGCCTTAACATCGATCCACATGCCTGGCCGCTTCCAATGGGGTCTTGACATACTGGGACCTTTGCCCCTCGGGAAAGGCCAGTGTAAGTTCATTATTGTCGCAGTAGACTACTTCACCAAATGAAATTTGGCCAGAGCCTTTATACAATCACAGAAACAGAAAACCTGCGATTTTGTGTGGCGACCATCATATGCGGGTTCGGTATCCCGAGTACGGTATCAGAACTGATGGAAAACAATTTATTGGCCCTTGAATTTAGAGATTTGTCTTGAGCTCGGAATTAAGAATTATTACTAGTGACATCCACAGTCTAATGGACGGGCGAAGTCACCATCAGTTGTAGCGATTAAAGACAATGGAAGATCTTAAAGGAAGAGTGGGTAGAATACCTCCCCAGAGGTGCTATGGGCTACGGGATGACACGAGTCGATGACTGGGGCCCATTCGCCTGGCCTTCGACGGAGCGGTAGACCATCGAGATCGGGGATTAAGGTCCCTTTGGGATCGGTTGGCGGCGAGTGAACCTGATGACGAGGCTCTAGGTAAAGAATTTTGATCTCTTGGATGAAAAGCGTGTGAGTACTAAGGTGTATAAAGTACCAAAGGAAGGCGGCCAGGGTGCTTTCTGACGAAGTCAAACCAGAGCTACATCTTAGGGTGATTTGGTCTTAAGAAGCTATTGTGAGGAAGAATCGACACATGGAAGTGGGCCCCATTGGGAAGGCCACATATCATATCTCTAGTCGTCGGACCGGGAAATTCACGAACTCAACGGCGGGAAAATTTTAACATGCAGGAATGGGCATCTTAAACGTTTTATCAGTAGACCTTGGTTTGTAATCTTAAATGGAGATTTTATCAATTTTCGGTTAAAGATTTGACCATTCTGGATTATTTTGTTAAGAGCGTCACAAGCAAACTCGTTTATATAATGCTGGAAAAAATTACATGCAATTGAATGAAAGCTATGAACATAGAAAGGAAAAACCTCTCTCTTTATTCCAATCATATTACATTTAGCTCTGTGCGGTGTCATCGATTACATCTTGAAAGCACTCAGTACAAGTAGTTCCCTCAAAAAAAAAAAAATGAAAAAGGCTAGAAAGGTGGAAAAGAGGAGAAGAAGAAAAAAGGAATGGAAGGAGTTTGTGCGAGAGAAAAAAGGGGAGAATGAGGTGGAAGAAAGATGAAAAGAAGGAGAAGGAAGAGAAAAAAACGAGGAAAATGGAGAAGGCGGCCTTAGTGCATCGCCCTCTAGGGCGCATTCCACGTACGGGTTAGGGAATAACATGACTCCCGTAAAGGGAGACTAGGGAAAACACAGCTACAGGCGGAAGAACAGCGAGAACTTAACTAAAATCTTGGGGAGGGGATCGACGAGAGATGACCGGACTTCGGCGCTTCATCTCGCCTATATTTTGGTTACGCACCCGAAGCGAGAATATCTGATATAAACTCCATACTTGATGAAGCCGCCATTTATAAGAAAGCGACACTCAAAAGTCACGGCGTTCCAGGTTCTCAAATCAGCATTAAGGCGTTCGCGCTTTCGAAAATCAAAAAGTGAATGGCGCGCCTGTGTGACTCAGCATGTGATTCGTCTGCTTTGGGCGAATCCGCACAGTCGAGATCGGCTGTTTACATCGCCACTTTCAGCCACGGCGCCGAGCTGACGGCTCACTTTGGCGGATTCGTCTACTCTGGACGAGTCCGCGGCTTTACCTCAGTCGGATCGACTCATTTGCAGCCATCCCTTTCGACCACAGCTCGGGTGTGACTCACTTTGTGATTCGTCTACTCTGGGCGAGGTCACACTACCTAAGAATTGGGTTGGCTGTTTACAGTAAGCCGCTTTCGGCCTGGCGAGGAGCCACGACCCAGCTCCCGCTTTGGCGAGTTCTGTCTACTGCAGGCAGTCCACGCTACTTGAGGAGTTAGATGCATTTCGGTACATCGCCGCTCGACCACGGCGCGAGCCAATGGCTCACTTTGGCGAGTTCGTCTACTGCGGGCCAGTCACGCTACCTAAGTGGATCGCTTTCGGGCTACATCGCCCGCTCGGCCACGCGCGGAGCCCGACGGCTCACTTTGGCGGTTCGTCACCTGCGGGCGAATCCTGTTGCACGAGGAGTCGGTCGGCTCGGGCTACATCGCCACTGCCCACGGTGCCGAGCCCGGCAGCTCCTTTGGCAGGGTCGTCTACTACGGGCGGAATCACGCTACGAGGAGTCGAGATCAGCTCGAAGCTACATCGCCCTTTCGGCCCGGTGCGGAACGGCGGTTCCGCGTTATGAGTTCTGTAGATGAGCTCTTCGTGATTCACGTAGATGAGCTCTACCCGGCGGTTCCACGCGTTGAGTTCACATAGATGAGCACTTCCTAGCAATTCACATAGACGAGCTCTACCCAGCAGTTCACGTTGACGAGTTCACATAGATGAGCTCTTCGCAGCAATTCACATAGACGAGCTCTGCCCAGCAGTTCATGTTGACGAGTTCACATAGATGAGCTCTTCGGTGATTCACATGAGCGAGCTACGCTTGGTTCACGTTAGCAGTTCACATAGATGAGCTCTTCCCGACTAATTCCACATAGCGAGCTGCGCTGACGGTTCGCAGCGTGGGCTCCAGCGATTCTACGGGCCGTGCGACTGAGGTCCACTTCAGCTAGGCGAGCCGACCCGACGGGCGGCGGTTCTGCTTGGCGACTCCAGATTCTACGGTATGCGGCTGGAGTCACTTCCTTTCGAACCGTGATAAGCGGAGCCCAGCAGTTCCGCGGCGGGCTCATCGATTCTACGGGCCATGCGATACAAGGTCACTTCCTTCGGCGAGCGGTAAATGAACACGGCTAGCATTGGCAGGCTCCGATGATACTTCTGAGCCATGCGACACAGGAGTCATTTCAACTCGGGCAAATCGGTCGATCTGCCAATTTTGCTCAACATCTCAGCTCGGGCGCCCTGGTGAGCCATACGGACGAAGTTGATTAAATTAAGGAAGAGCGTTAAAAAGAGGCACAGTAGAGGTGACGAAATGAGGTCTGTGGGTATTCATTGGGGCAGAAGGCCACGTTGTTTGGGACCCGGACGACAAAAAAAAAAAAAAAAAAGTATAGCCCAGGCATCAGTGGCGAGGCATCGAGGAGATTAGGCATCGAAGGAGAATGACCAATTTGAAGAGAGGAATGGGCCTCGGCAGGAGTGCAGAAGCTCTCGGGATAATCGAAGGATCCCTGTCTCTGCCGTCCTTTGGGAGGGTCAAAGTTAAAGTGCAGGCCGGAATGAGCGTACTTGACCTTACGAAGGCGAGCCACGAGAGCCAGTGATTGGAAGCCTCGGCTCGGTCTTCCGATAACCGTCGTGAGCCACGAAGTTATTTGCTGATGGAATCCCGCGCTGACCGCGACACTCCTCATTGGGGCGTTCAGTGCCTCGTTAGCCTCGCGGCGAGCCTCGTCGATAGCGTCGTCTTGTCCCACGAAGATCGTCTTATTGCATCTGACTGCGCTAGACTCGGCTTCGCCTTGAGACATGAAGCTGTCCACGACCATCGAGTTCGTGTGCCGTGATTGCGGCCGTCTCTAGCCTCCGTCAAGTCTCATTCTGCGACCCTCAATTCACTCAGAGCCTCCTGAAGCTCGCCTTGTTGCCATAGTATTAGAGACCTCGTCTTGCCCTCGGCCGGACGAGAGCTAGTGGCATGTTTGGTCGACTTGAGCTACGGCTTCACCGGTCATACGTTGCATCAGGCCTCATGACTCGTCTCGCTCGGATGCGGGAAGCCACCCTCGCCCTATAAGCTCGGGCCACTTTAGCATGACCTTCATTTATTTTGGCCTTTACGACAAACTCTTCAAATGAGTGCCACACATGCATCGGTATAAAAGCCGACATCCAGCATGAGCTGAAACTCGTACAAAATGAAGTCAAAGGCCCAGTGCGGAGACTAGGAGCGACCCTGGAGATAAGGCCCCGACGCCTCATCGACGGACAAGCCTTGACCGACCTCTTAAGATCGAGTCCTTAAGAATAGAGAGCT
The DNA here is from genome assembly GCA_016808115.1 of Tetrastigma voinierianum. NCBI lineage: Eukaryota > Viridiplantae > Streptophyta > Magnoliopsida > Vitales > Vitaceae > Tetrastigma > Tetrastigma voinierianum. Next base: position 158,965 of record JAEQBH010000263.1, on the reverse strand, counting down.
GCGCCGCCATGGGCGCTCGGCATTGTAAGGTAAGAATCTCATCTCCAGCGACTTGGGGTTAGGATCTTTCCTCCTCGCCTCTTCCTCCCTCTCCAGGCGACTTAACCTTCTTCGTTGGTGGGTTCCCGGGACGGTGTGGGGCGTGATGCGCCAGCGGTGCTGGCAGCCCCACAGAGGGACCCTGCGCCTCTGCTGGAAAGCCCGGAGTGGGACGCGAGCTGAAACTATAGGGCCCTGCAGATCCCGGTTATGGATGAGAGGACGGAGAGAAGATGATGATACTGACCAGACTGGCCAGAAGCGGAGCCTATCTTTTTCAACGGACGCGAGGTTTCCCGTTTCCTAACTCCAGGGGCTTAGAGACACCATCCCGGCCCAGGTACAACAATTCCCCCTGGTGGTTGCGGTGGGGGCTGACGGGGCACATGGTGGAAGGAGGGTGAAGGCCTCGGCGGCGGTCGGAGTGGACTTGAACTCGATGGTAGGGAGCGTCAGGCTTGATCGACTCATGGGACGGGGAGGACACTCGATGACCTTGCTGCCGGCGTTATCTTCGCGAGATCAATTCGGTACTAAGAATGTGACGATCTGAATCGAGATGTTGCGACCACACCTGAGTTATGACCCAGCAGAACAAACACTCCACGAAGATTCACCGGGGTAGTCAGTGCCGGGCGCCCGAGGTGTTGCATCCTTGTCGAGAGGATCATCTTTCTCAATGGCCGCTAGCGAAGAAGTAGCGGCCTTTCCGCAGCCTATGGGAGGAGGGAAGATCAGAAATCACCAGAGGAGCGCCGGAGCGCCTAGAAAAATAAAGAAAGCCCTCGGATGTCTCCTTTGAGCTGAAAAGGTAAAAAAGAAGCGAGGCTATGCTTTGGGGACACGAGCCCCACTGTCCCTAAAGAAAACGGCGGACTAACCAAAATACCCCAACCATTGGAGCGCGAGTTGAGCGGGACACACATTGAAATGCTGCAAAGCCCCTTTTATGAAGGGATGCAAAGGCGGAGCCGTTATCGAAGGCCACTTGAAGAAGCACACCGTCCTAGGCACGGAGACCACGTAAAGAATTAGCGTCGGGGGACCACCGAGCATGAAAGGGGAGGCGATAGCGTCTGGCAAAGATAGCCCCATATGAAGGACCGACCTTGCTAGGTCCACGGTCCCAAAGCATGTAACGGAAGATCTGGATATTCCGACCCCCTATGGTATTTAATCGATTCACTTTTCCCCCTTGCCCTTGTCCGAGGAAGAGGAGCGCCTCGGGCGCCTCGAGTCAACTCTGCCAAAGCGGTGGAGACACCTTGGGTTCGTCCAGACCATCAATGGCCAGAAGAATCTGCATCGATCGCAAACGGAAGAGCGGCCAGAACCTATGATGAAGTGGATGGTTCGACAAAATTGACCCGACCCAGACAACTGGGTCTGTTAAATCGAGAAAGCAAGGCGGTGGACGGAGAAATATGTGAAAAGATTATCCCGAAAGGCCGGCGGGAAAGACTCTACACAAAGGCTTGAACGGAAGACTAGAGAAGGAAGTCGAGACTCGCTAAAGGCAAAGGAAGGGTCCCGGGCAGTGGCACCTGAGACGGAAGGATGTTCACGAGAAAACGAGCGAAAGGAATGGAAGAAATGGCGCAGCGAAGAGTCATCATTATCATAAGACAAATGACGGCAACGAGCCCTAACTAATCCGACCACGGCGGACACGTGGAAGTTGCACGAGCGAGACCGCGTTCGTACCCTTACGTCACCTTAGTACGAGGTACGGGGCGGCGATAGGTTGAAAATAAGACGCTCCGCGGGCCGCCTACGGCCCAGAAGCCCCGGTGAAAATGAAGCATGGGCCGGAGTCATTTGAATTCAAGGAGAGACTTACTTGATAGGGCATTGGGGCCTTTTTGCGCGACATTCCCGGCCTTTTAGGACCATTAGCCAGGAGGTCAGTCAAGCAGCCCAGGCCACTATGGGAAGTCTCAGTGCGAGAAAATAGAATGGTCCCAATAATTTTATCATTCCATAAGTCCAGCGAATCTCACGATAAGGACGAAAATGATATTGGATCAGCATCAAATCAAATCGCAATAAAGGAAGGAAGATTATACGAATAAACTCTTTCTTTCTATATCACATGCAATCCCAGTCTGATTTATAATAAAATATCATCCAATGGGAATGAATCTGATTACCATCGGTGGAGATATCTGCTATAAATACATGGTCACCCCATCTCGGTGAAGGTGCGCGGGAACTAACACCGTGCGATACTCATGCATATCACGCACTCTTGACGCATGCTCATATGCAAACATATACGATACATTCGCCCTCGGCGATCTCTCTTTTCTCGAAAGAAAGCCGCTTAGGCATCGGCGGAGCGGCCACAGGCGGCCTACGCCGACCCCTTCTACGCTTATTTTTGCGGAGGAACATACGTCGAGGCACGCAAATCAGCGATCTGGCGATCACCTGTTTGAACGATCGAGCTGTCGAAGCCCGCCCGGCAATCGGTCGGCGGCAACCCCCACACGCTCCAGCCCAGTTCCGGTTGAAAAAGGCATCATCAATTATATTAGTGATTTAGTTAATAGTAAAACTTTTATATGGCATTGATTTAGAAATTGTTTAATAATATGATTTTATATTAGTTTAATTTATTAATATTTACGTAATTTAGATATCATAATATTAAATGCTTATATTGATATCATGTTAGTCTAAAGTTTAAATTAAGTTAAATATCATGTTAGAAACTAAGATCTTATATATCATATTGTAAACATATTAATTATATATTGTAGTTAATCTTAAAAACTAAGATCTTAGATATCGTATTTGAAAAAGAAATTAGCTTATACATTAGTTAATAATATTAGTTTACATATAACTTGCATTAAATTTGAAACATTTTTATACTATAGTTTTATTTTAGTTAAATTTGATAATATTATTAAATTAAGTTGAATGCAATGTTTGAAACTGGATCCTTAGACATACCATTGAACAACTATAAGTATTTCATGTTAAAAACTTAGATATTCTTAGATATCATAATATTAAATAACATAGATATCATGATGTTAAATTATTATATTGACATCATGTTAGTCTAAAGTTTAAATTAAGTTAGATATCATGTTGAAACTTGATCTTACTTTTATGTTAACTACATTTATATAATGTTATTATTATAATGATATCATATTGTATTATCATATTGATTTTAATTTCATTTCAAGCAATCTGCATATGTTTTATAGAATTAGCTAGTGGAAGTAGGCAATGTATGCGTCGAGATCTGTATGAGATATTGCACATGTGGCGTAATCAGAAATTCAGTTGATTACCGTCAACGTGGCTTTGTGGATATTGTGTAACTCGATACACACGTCTTTGTGTACATTTAGCCGGGATCCATGTTTAACAAATTGAATAGTCTCTTTTGTATGAAGAGCTCTATCCAAATTCCAACCTGTACAATATATAATACATAACCCATCTGAGGCCTAATATAACACAATGACCACACCGAGTCCATTTATGAGTAAAAATTGACCGCACTAGATCCATTTATCCATATTCATATAAAAACATGCAAGGCTATATTAAAAACTGTCCATATGAGTTCAATTATAACTCTTTAACACATTAGTACATGTCAAAATTAATTTATTCAAAATTTCAAAGTAATCATAAAACCACAAGTCGGCTTTCTTAGCCGCCTTGCGTGGGATGAAGAAGCCGTCCCATAGTATGTCCACTTTTTGAAATGTTTTTTCCCATATAGGGTGAGCCGGACCAGTGAGAGTAGTTCTGAAGGCCTCCACATCTAAGTGCACATGCAAATGCTCACATTTTGACAATTCCATATTCCCATCAACAATTCGAAGTAAGAATATGCAATTATGAGTTTGGAATTCTACATATTTATGCTATGAAATGAGATGAAATATCATGCACCACACCCCCCAGTCTTTTCACAGGCTCCACCACGTCTGATACGATGTGTGATAAAATCCCGTCATTGATGGATTATATCAATGATCATTTCGAAATAAAATCACGTGTTTATAAACCAAACTTGTTGGATGTTAAACCTCGGATGAGTCATTTCATATATAAAACTCATGTATGCTTTTTCGAGGCGTAATTTTGAAGAGTCTCAAAGGGGCCTAGGCCAGCACCTTCTTGCACTTTTGGACTTCATAGTTGGAGTATATGAGACAATGGTCTTTCACCCGAGGAGTGTCTAGCCCTTCTTCTTGTGAGCACAAATTTTTCCATGTCATAAGCTGTGTGGTAATAAGTTGATCTCAATAAAGACTCCATCATGAATCTAGATCATTCCCATTACTTAATCTGATGTATTTTCCATTGCGTGTCAATGTCATGTCATATGTGTAATGAATGTCATATGGACATTTTTATTTCATGCACAATTCATCATGCATCATGGACAATTATATCCACATGCATATAAACTCCAATTAAACACTCACACTAATCGTGATACATTTAAACACATATATTAACATTTTATGAATCATAATGATAGGCTTATGTATCCTGAAAATCAAGCAGCAATACACTTAACCTTCAGAATAAGTGGCATATAAAATGCCCACAAAATAGCTAAACATTGCCTTAGTGGGCATAAAAATGGTCGAGCATACCACAAGGTGGCAATAAACTAGCCCAGACAAGCCCCTTAACAATCCAGGATTTTCTCTTCATCAAAACGACCACAAAAAATGTTTTGGACATTCACAAACAATCACAAACCAGCTCACAAAGTGATACAAAACAAGCCATAAAACTTTCATAAACCGTTTTAAATAATCAACTGACCATGCGGCCATGCGCTTGATTTTTTTTTATCCAAACAGTCCCTAAAACAATTCTTAGGACATACTATAAACAACCACAAGTCAATTCACAAAGCCGGCCATAAACGGGTTGTAAAACGACCATTAAAGCCATCGAAAACAGCCAAACAGCCCCTTAGGGCATCAATTCAAACAACCTCCTTAAAGCATTGAATGAAATAAGCGAGTAGAATAATCAGTATCTCTTGAAGCGTAGTAGAAACGTAGGAGGTCTCAAGAACACCTCCTTAACCTAAAAACTTTGATTTCCCCAAATTTCCTCTTTGGATCTTCGATGAAATCCCTCATTTTTGGTACCTATGTGTATCCCTTGTTAAGGCGATGAACTTTAATTCTTATGCCGATGGATTGACCAAACGAGGAACTGCGAGAATCGCTAGAAAAGAAATCTTTAACTTTCTATTTTTCTCTCTCACTCTTTCTTTCCCACGGTTTCCTCTAGCATAAATGAGATATTTTCTACCCAAAATCTGATTTTAACCCCTTTTTTTCATTTTAAATACTTGGCCCACGTCGCACCATATGTCCACGACTTATTCGGGTTCGTTTCACCAAAAATGAGAAATTTCAACCCGGTTTAAGTTCGAATTATTTTTATATGAACTTTATTTAAATTATTTTTCAAATTTCAAATTTTTCTTAAAAATCTCCTTTTGGGATCACCAGGAACACTTTCGTCACCTTGAAAAAACGTAGAAAAATATGATTATCTAGAAATGACGAAGTCGATGCAGGTAGCTAGATTTGTGAGAAGGGCAGATCTAGCGGCAAGGTCCGTTTCATCATCAGGATTCTAGAAATCTGAAGTGCGCAACTTTGTACTATGATGGCGATTTACCATTGCCATTTTGGAAAAGTTCAAATTTACGAGTTTACATTCTCCTCCCTTAAAAATTTCATCCACGAAATTCACACCTGTTTATACAATCCACATGCATATCTGTGATAATTTAATATCAAATGACTAAAAAACATACCTTCATCCTCAAATAAGAAATGATAATTGGTATGTATAGTGTCTTCATGTTCCTATGTAGCCTCCTCCACTCCTCGGTGTTGCCACAATACATTTACTAGCCTCACGATCTTACCTCGTAAAACCTGATCCTAACTATCCATGATACGTCTTAGGTCCCTCCTCGAGAGTTCCATCGCATCCCACTTTACAAAATTAAATACTAATCAACACATAAGTGGATCTGGAGTGTACTTCGAACATAGACATGATACATATAGTTCCCAGGAAGTAAGTTTAGAGTGCGCCAGCCGTGTAATATACCTACCTCTGAAGTACCTTAAAGGCAGATGAATCTCGTGTCTGCTTTCCCACTTTGCCGAATCCTGGCCTCTCCTCTTAGGCATCACCTTCAAGAAGACATGATCACTCACCTCAAACTTTAGAGGTCGTCGTCATCTATCAACGTAGCTCTTCTACCAACTCTAAGCCATGAGAAGACACTTTCGTATCAATTCCACCTTCTGGGTGTAATGCTAACCAAATCGGACCCAGTAGAGGTTCTCTCCTCCCACCTCAGTCCATCAGCCAGGAATCAGACAAGACAGCCTCTGCATATAGTCTTATAAGTAGGTCTTGAATTTGTATGTCGTACGTGTATTGTTGTAGGCCAGTCCTATATAGGATAAATGCTTTTTGACTATGAGATCGGACATGCTATAGCATGTCTCTAAAAATTTGGATGGTCTCTTACATTTGACCTTAGGTAAGGGATGAAGCGGTGCTAATCATCAGTGTGTCCCATGACTCGCTAAAAACTCTTTAAAAAATGAGTCGTAACCTGGGATCCCGATCCGATACTATAGATACTAGTACTCCATATAAGACAATCTCAGTATATACGAGCGTAAATTCCTCTAGAATGAAGGTCGTCACACGTGAAAGTGTGCGGAGCTTAGTAAGCCGGTCCTTATCACCCTGCCGCGTCATGCCCGCTGCGATGTTTGTGCTTAAGAGTGAGTCATGAAAATCCATCGTGATATGCTCACTTTCACTTTCGGCTACCTCGAAATTTGGGTAATCCTGTTGCCAACTAGTGTTCATTGCACTAACACGTGAGACGATGTGAACAGACTCCCTGGCGTATTTCTTTATCTCCATAGTGTATTGTGATGAGATCATAGTACATTTTCGTGCCACCTGGATGCATAGAAAAATGAGAGCAATGGAACTCCTTGAGGATCTCCTCTCTCAAATCTCTCGACTGGGGAACCATAATCCTTCCTCTATACCGAAGACTACCATCCGTGTGAATGGCCCATTAGCCGTCCTTTGTATCCGTCGTGCAGGTCCTTGATGAACAATATCTCTGTGTCCCTATCACATGGGACTCGATCGTTTTCCCAATCAATGGGGAGGCGTAGCCCTTCAAGCTCCCAAAGTGCCTGAGCCTAACTCCTATAGTGTAGCCTGAATTGTCCCACAACCTCGAGCATCTACCACTCTTTGGAAGCCACACTAGCCTGACCTCTGTGACTTAGGGTGGGTGCATCGGCCCGATGCATTTGCCTTCTTAGGATGGTAATGCAGGGTGATCATGAATCTTCGGATACTCGAATCCACAATGTTGCTCATGTTGAGGTCACGCTATGTAAAAATGTACTTGAGACACTTATGGTTCGAAAACACCTCGAACTATTCACTTAGTATCGATATGGCGCCGAACCTTGAGCAAAGACAATGGCCTTGACTCCAAGTGTCATGTGTGGGGTGGCTTTCTTACAACATTGGTTCTTTAAGCTGGCGAGATCGCAGTCTGACCCTCCCGATTTGCGTTAAAACACATCGAGTCAGTCATAGGCGTCACGAGAAACCAGGTGTACCTCATCACTCTGTATATCATTAGTACAGACTATCAGGGCCAGGGTTGGAGTGACCTCATCTTGACCACCAGATGCCTTCTCTGCACAGTCATTACTCAAACTTGACTTCTGTGGATTTCTCACCGATCAAGCTAAATTTGTGACTCGCTTTTAAAAAGAAATAATATTTTTTTTTTTGGGAATCCCCATGAGGGCAGTTTATTTGGAGTCACCTTACTTTTATTTTATTTATTACGGGAAAATCAAGTAAGAACAAAACCCTATTGACTGGGTCCCGGGGAAGAAAGGTGAAACATGAGTGCGGGTGGAATCAGGTTACTATTAGTACCTCGTGTGGTACTTGCCCCCTCTAACCTAAGTTCAGTCTCTATTAATGAATTGAGCACATGGGAGCATATGGGTGAAAATCCATTTAACCTAGGTTGGAAACCCAGGAGCGATATGATTCCACATAGCTTGGGTGGCATCCAGCATACATTTAATCTTAACAAAATATAACCAAAGGCACATACTTGAGGTCCCTAGCCATGCGCTACATAAGAAGTCAGTCAAGAAGCATGACAAGCATGTATAAAAAACAAGCACCAAGTATTTGCGTGAATTCCATTATCCAACATCAAAGTTGTCCTATGGTCCCTAGCCACGCTTTGCAGGGGAAGGTTAGTCACATATTTCCAAACATACAACAATCTCTCAAAATCAAATATCAAAAGCAAGGGAATCCATGAGAAACCATACATTACTACTACACCACATGTGCAACTATAAAAACATGCCAATTTATCACAAAGAATCAACCTAGACAAAACACTACCGACTACTAGTGCTTAACTAACCACCTTTGACACACATAGTCCATAATTCTTATGAACCCCCGAATGGGCCTTTACATTGCTTTCGAACTAAACCCCATTTCAGACCTAAACAAAATGACACTGATCGGGAGTAGATAGAGCTTGAATCACAAGGTTATAAGCAGTTAAGGTGAAATCAAAGCTGCACCCATGAAAACGAGGATGAACCCGGTGATAGGTTTCCCACACAGTTGTCCGTTTGATAAAAAATTTCAAATTTTGTTAGAAAATTCCTCACAGAATAAGGAATTCAACAAAAAAATAGCCTTGTGTTCAAGTCCAAATGAGGGAGGAATGTGAAACAAGGCTAAGTGTTCAAATTTTCCACAAATACCCCACGTCCTGAAAAATAAAGGTCTTGGAACCCATTAACCTACAAGAAATACAACCACCCTGTGCTCAAGAAAGCATGCTGAAAATTTGACCACACGGACATCCACATGCGGCCACTTAAAGCCCAAGAACCAAGCTGAAATTCAGCTACTCGTACACTATCTCTGACTACTTAAATCTCAAAGATAAAGCGCAAATTTGCTTCCTATAGCCTATGAATCCAGCTGAAAATCAGCCACTGCAGCCACTTGAATTACTAAGAAGTAAACCGAAATTTCAGCCACGTGAATTCTCCCAGATGCAACCACTCAGATCCCAGACGTGACTGGGAATTTAGCTACTGATCACACTACCTACAAGCTACTTAAATCTCATGGAACAAACTGAAATTTCAACCACCTATAGCCTATGAATCCAGCTGAAAATCAGCCACAAAAAGCCCCCTGATCCTGATCAGAACCAACCCAAAATGAGACATCCACGGCAAACATAAAAAATGAATCCATGCAATAGTTACATATCAAGAGCACGCATGAAGTGACTGTTAAAAAAAAAAACAAGCAGGGAGAATCATGAACAGTGCATAATCTCTCTTTTTTGTCACAAAATTAGAAGAGAAAAACAACAATCCAAAAGACCATGCCATTCTAAATCGATGTGGGGAGAAACATATCAACCGAACTATGAATTGAGAAATAGATCAAAATGAAGCAAAGAAGAACAATACCAAATCCTCAAACACTTCTTACATGGAGACAATATGAAGTTTCAGCGTATCTCTTAAGCGGAGAAAATCTAGGTAAAGGAATAAGATACGAGAATCGATTAGCTTTCTAGATTGTTTCTCCTTAAGCAAAGTTTTCTTAGCTAGGAAGCGGCTGTACATTTACCTTAGCACACAGAGGCTCATGAGAAAAACCTCGCTCTAAAGATCCAACCAGAAACAAGTCCCCGAACAGAGTCTTCCTCCTCACTTTCTTAAAAGACTCCAAGAAGTCCTCACCTATCAAGAACTCCTTACTCCCTTCTCTCTTTGATCATCTTTTTGTGCATCAAACTTTCTCGAATGTGAAACCTTCTCCGCTACATTCTTTCCCTCGCAAACTTAGACAAAGTTTCCCCGATGCTCTCAACTAAAGTCCCCCATCCCGGTTTTATGTTTTCATTCTGGAAAACATCTAAGCCCACTCCATTTTGCACACCTTTAGTCATGGGAACTCATCCCAATCCGCCTTGGACTTGCTTGACTCCGTAGCTTCCCTCGCGGTCAGACCTTGCTGGCCATATTAACTCATTTTCTTAACCACGAATCCAAAGAAAGTGGGACTTAAGATTGGGTTGCAAGAAACATAAGATGACCAAACTAGACCCAAACCCATGTCGGGGCGATCTAGAGCTTATGGGGGCCCAGACAGTAAGTTCAGCTCCGAAAATCACAGAATAGGTCTCCAGCTGCATTTGCGTGTCCATTTGAGGCAGTTCAACTTAGGTTGAGAAATGAGTTGAGAAAAAATATGATATTTTTATAGAATATTTCTTGAGGAATAAGGAGTCTAAAAAAAAACGGTGTACGATTCCAAGTTCAAATGAGGGAGATATGACCAAAACAAGCTCGGGTGCTCCGAATTCGAACCTGCTCTAATAATGAACTGAGTGAAGTCGTCGACAGTTGAGCCGATTCCCTGGCAAATTCGATCGATTGATAAAAATTCTCAAAATTTTTCAGAGAATTCCTCAATGAGTAAGGAATTTGACAAAAGAAAGCGATGTTAGTTTGAGTCGAATGGAAGATGATGGCCAACAATTTCGAGTGCTCATATTCGAGAACTTGCTCTATCTGAACTCCGTTGAATTGAAATTTTGGGGAGGCTTTACTTCCTTCCTATAGTACGATATGGACAAAGGGAAAGGGCCATGATAGCACTCCAAAATGAACAACACAATTGCACCATCATGAACTATTGATGTACGTACATAAGGCTCAAAAACCGATTAAGCCCATAAGGGGCTAGAGCCATGACATATAAACGACTAGGTACAGGTGACACCCTTGAGATCAATGCAAGTGTCGAGGGGGGTAGAGTGAAGGGTCTACAAGACCACCTGCTGACCAGATGATGAATGGTGAGTGCCAGTATCTGGGTACAGACAGGTGAAATGAACTCTAGTGAAAATTCAAAGGCCCAGTAATTTTGTCCTGTCCTGACTTCTAAAAGGCTAAGGGAAATGGGTAACGATGACTAGAATCTGGGCACGATGTCGAAGAAAGGGGTCGAGCGAGTTCCGGAAAAGGGTTCGAATCCGAGTGAATACCGGAAAAGGGTGATCGAATCTAGGCAAGTACTGAAAAAGTGATCGAATCTAGGCAAGTACTAGAAAAGTGATCGAATCTAGGCGAGTAACGAAAAATGATCAAATCTGGGCAAGTACCAGAAGAATCCAGAAGCGAAGTCTCTTAGAAAAAAAGTGGTAGAATCAGGCGATCTTAGAAAAAGTGATGATCAAATCTGGGCAGAGTGGAAGGGTCAGGAATGGGAAGGGGTAGTAGAATCCGGGTGAGTATCGGAAAAAGTGATGATCAAATCTAGGCAGGTATCGAGGAGGAGGGGGTCAGGCGATGCAGAAAGAGTTGTAGAATCAGAGGCGAGTGCGAAAAGAAATTGATGATCAAATCTAGGCAGAATTGCAGGAGAGAGATTGGGACAGAATGTAGAAAGTGGGTATAAATCGAGTGATCTTAGAAAAAAGTGATGATTAAATGCAGGCAAGTCTTGAGAAGGGTTCGAGGTGAGTCTGGAAGAGTGGTAGAATCAATGAGTATCGAAAAAGTGATGATCAAATCTGGGCGGTAGGAGGAGATGGGTGCAGGCGAGTGGAATCTTTGGTGAAAGATCTAGACCGACATCGAAAAATTGATTGATGCGAATGCAGGCAGAAGTACCAAGAAGGGTTCAAGTGAGTGCAGAAATAGTGAATCCGAGGCGGTACGGAAAAGTGACGAATGGCAGAGGCCCCCGGAGAGGGTCCGGGCGAGTACCGACGATTGGTGAATCCGAGGAAATCACAGAAAAAGTGATGATCAAATGCGGGAAAATACGGGAGAAGAGTCCGGGCAAATGGGAAGAGTGGTAAGTCAGAGGCGATCTTAGAAAAAAGTGATGATCGAATTTGGGCAAGTCTTGAGAGTGCAGGCGAGTGCAGAAAAGTGATGATCAAATGGGCAGAGTACCGGAGAGGGTGCCAGCGAGTGGGAAGAGTGGTAGAATCAAGTAATTACCGAGTAAAAGTGATGATCAAATCTAGGTAAATATTAGAGAGAGTCAGAGGTGAGTGCAGGAGAGATGGTAGAATCGGGGCGATGCGGAAAAGTGATGATCAAGTCTAGGCAGAATTACTAGAGAAGGGTTTGAGGCGAATGTCGGGAAGGAGTGGTAGAATCAGAATGAGTCTGGGAAGAAGTGATGATCAAATCTGGCGAGTACTAGAGGAAGGGTCCCAATGATCTGGAAAGAATGGCATAATCCCGTGATCTGGGAAAAAGTGATGATTAAATCTGGCCAGTACCGAGGAGAAGGGTCGACGAGTCAGAAGAGTGGTAGAATCCGTGAGTCTTAGAAAAAGTGATATGAACAAATGCGAGCAAGCCTTCCAAGAGAGGTCCGTCTGATGAGAAAGAGTGAGCTTGAAGAAGATCAAGGCTGAGAGAGAGTATTGGAAAAAGTGATGATTAAGCGAAATGCAGAAAAATTATTGATAGAATCTGGTCAAGTACAGGAAAAAGTGATGATCAAATCTGGGCAAATACCAAAGAAGCAAAAATGAAATGAGGCAGTCACGATGAATAGAAACTCCTAATTACCAGCAATGGAAGCCATGTCAATGAAAATGGGGATATGTGATGTAAGTCAGAAACCACTAAATGATTTCCGAATAATAAATCAAACACTTTAAACATGTGAAGAAAGGGTATGCCCAGTAGGACAACTCCCCTGAAATGTGGCTATAGAGTGAAAGAAAGGGGCTATGCCTAGTCTAAGACTTATCAATACCATGTCAGAATCCTGTAACTGCACATACGGTCAAAGTCAGAGCGGTACACATCACAAACATTCATTCACAGAAAACAACGATATCACACAAATGATAGAGGGTATGCCTAGTGTGCATACGTCTCATAGATGTCTCGATAAAGACTGCGAGATCGATCTTTGAACGCGATCGTGCGAACAAGTGAACGGGGACGGTGTATAGGGTATCAACTCGTCACCACTAGGTCGATGAATATGCATGAATCTGATCCCAGGCCATCTCTTAGAAGCATCCTGCTATATGAAGAAACCATGCTGAATATGGGGCCTACTCAAACACTGATGCCAAGAATCACTTAGTGAAATGAACTGCCTATGTATATGTGTAAGAACTAATGCCATCATGCAAGGATAGGGGTATGCCCCGGTATGAACGCGTCAAACCAGCAAGTGGAGGGGTCCTAGACAATCTCGACTCTCTATGATGTTTGTCTTTGATCGTGGGCTTTAGGCATGCAGAATGAATGGAAAAGCGGTATGGGATCCTCGATATCTCCCAAGAAATGGAGTCCTATCGGCATTCCATACTTCAATCAGTAGTCGGATCACAATAGAATGAAATGTGTTGACAATGTTGCCTATTTTCTAACAGACTACGGAGCCCAACTAAAATCGACAACTGACCTTGAGCACTTGTTGACCAATTTCGACACGGCTACCAAAAGACTAACTAAAGTCCCAGACAAGCGGCGCCAAAACTGTTGACTAATTTTTAAAACCACGGCTACGAATTGACTAAAGTCACAAGCTGGCAGCCTTGAAAAATTTATTTGAGACCAAATGAAGTATATATAAAAATATGGCCAAGGGTAAGATGTGATATCTCAAAAAAACTGATTTGAAACAAAGTAAGTATACTTAAAAATGGAAATGAAAAAATCTTACCAACACTCATCCCCTTCATGAGTACGGGTCATCTAGTAATAAAGTGGACTCTAGAGTTGATGTATCTACTTTGCCACACACCCACAGTTGGGTTCTCTTTAATTACGATTTAGGCACCCAATACAAGGGCTCTTTTCTTTATCTAAATGACCAAATAGGGATGTGGAGATAAAATCAATTGCTTGAAATAAAAGCTGATTTAAAACTAATCCTAATTACAAAATATCAATAAACAACTACTAAAGTGCGAAATGTGAAGAAAGGCAGGGATGGTGATAATCATTTAGCAATCAATTTGCATTTATGAGAAAGTGCATTTGTGAGTTGAATGTTGGATTTATCGAAGCAATAGTATAGCAGATTCCTCCCTATTCCACTAATTAGATAATCACGTTCCTTTAGAGACATGAGTCCTAATGGATTATATAAATACAATCCCTCTTTCTAAGATGTAGGTATTTTCTTTGATTACTTCACACTCAAATCTTAGGACTAGAGAATTTTTACCCCTATAAACAGGATTATTCAAGCCTTCTCCAATCTAATTTATATCTCGTCCTTCAAATTTAATAAAGTTCTCTCTCTTCTTGATTAGATCTATGCTAACACGGGATCAAGGTCATTCTATCATATTGAAGTGAAACCTCTAAACGTTTAATTGATACATCATCTAATTAATCCTCACACCATGAGTAAATTAGTGATCTATCAAAATAATTTTTTAGAGTTCATTAGTTCTATATGTAGTCTAACATACCCCAAATTCTTGCTCTTTACTCTCGAAGTCTCCATTTCTGTGTCACTCGAGGAGGGCCTCTAGAAATCAAGCAAGATCTGACTCTTTTAAGGTATAAGCTACTAATAATGCAGCAATTAATTATATGAACAATACAAATTATATAAATTAGTATTCAAGCCAATAGCGAAATCTACAAATCTAAATGTTTAACAATTAATCCCACCCCTAAAAAAGTGTTGTTCCATTCTTTAGTTCAATCATCACTAATCAAACAAGAAGTAAGAAAATGAAAAAAGAAATCAAGAGACAAAGTGAGAAGAAAAATCCAAATTTTAGTTTCAATCATTGTTTGAGCAGGTAATGAAATACGAGGTCTACATTTATACGGCACGAAATCTCTTCAATAGAAATAAAAATATGCTCTAAAACTACTCACAAGATCTATTAAAAATCAAAATTTAACGATAAAACTAAGAAAATTGGCGGAGTTTAGAGAGGAAACCCCATGAGAGGTGTTCTCCCACACTCCCTGGGTGCCACAAAACCTAAAAAACAAGTATTTATAGTACTAGGGTGAAATGGGCTTGAAAACAGTGCAAAACAATAGTGTTCGGGGCTTAAAAAAAAGGCCTAGCGTTTTATCTTGGCTTCTATCGCTACAAAATCTGGGGTTTAATACGGCAAGTTTATTGCTTAACTCTGTCGCAACAAAATATGGGTTTGTCGCGATAGAGTTTGTTCAACTCTATCCGCAAAAAAATGCAGTTGCCATGAAATTTGTTGGTAACTCTGTTGCGACAAAATTTGGTTTTGTCACAAGAAAGCTTTGTCACTATCTTTGTCGTGACAAAATCTGGTTTTGTCGCAACAAAGCTTTGTTACTGGCTTTGTCGCGATAAAATCTAGTTTTGTCGCAATAGAGTTTTTTGCTAACTCTATTGCAACAAAATCTAATTTTGTTACAAAGCTGTCGTGGCTTTATGCGACCGTCTGCTAAGGACTTGTTTTTTCTTCTCAAGCTTGTTGTTGACATAACTATTCGTTGGAACAGTTTGGGTGTGTGAGGTGTCATTGGAAAGCTCTTTGAATGAAGAATACAACCATGGGGGAATTTGAACCATTTGATGTTCCATATGGTACATAAAAATTCATCTTCCTAGTGGCGAGCTGATAGACACTAGGTTGACTCTTCTTTTGTATATATATCGCTCATTTCTTTCCAAATCACTTTCTTTTCATCAATAATCCTACAAAACCAAGTTTTAAGGAAATTTTATGAATTTTACATGAATATGGATATAAAATGCTCAAAATAGCATGTGTAACTCAAAACATAGAAGAGTTTTACACTCATCAGCAAACACAAGGTCTCATGGCCTCAGGGTGGGATATAACTGGGACCATAACGAAGGCTAGGGGTAAGAGGTGAATGAAACGACAGGAAACAAAGGCCCAAATACCTAATAGATAATGCCAAACCCCTGTGTGCACAATGTCAAATATTAGAGAATCGTGTGAGCAAGGTGACTCAATCCTATATCTACATGAACAATGTCTAATAATAGGTGATGTTTACTAAAGAAGTCTTCGTTTGTGAGGCGAGACGACAGTCGATGAGGATAGAAGAAATGAAAAGGGATACGACAAATGATGAATAATTGTAGAAGAAAATGGTGAAACAAGCTGGGATACAAATGTAGCAATATGTGACAATGATGAACAACTCATACCTAGAGCAGCGAATCGAAAGCGAGTCGCTGGCAAGATGGAATGGTGATATGGATGCGACTGGGGACTGGTGCGAAAGGCAAACCTCACTCCCAATGGGTCTCTCGGATCCATGGAGAAAAGGATCATACAATGCTCTCATCGCCTTTTAGAAGAAAAATAAGTCCCTCGATCCAAAATGACCTCTGATGATTAGGCCATGATACCGCCTGCAAACCATGCTAATCCTAAATACCAATGAAGTGAATATCAAATGAGTGTAACTCTTTTTTTTTTTTCTTTTTCTTCATTCTTTTTTTCCGGTTTTTTTTTCTTACGCATAACAACCAACAAACTAAGATGAATGCCACACTAGCACAATCTAACCGATGAACCTCAAATCCCAAACCCAAATGGTCCACTAAAACTAAGACTCATGGATCAAACCCTAAGGGTGGGCAGAGGGTGTGACCAATTTCTAACACCTTTCAGGGACACTGAGCATATCATCATTACGAGGAAAATAAAAGTGAAAAGAAACGAGATGATAGAAACAAAACTCAAAGAGCAAAGTGAAAATGCACAGGAGGAAAGAAGAACCGTGGGCGACTCAGAATTTCAAATGTCTGATGACACGATGAGCTCCTGATACTCACGATCAAGCAAATAAATGTAGCGAACACAAATGAGGCCGCGACCAGGGTGAGAAAAAGGTATGCAAAGGCTAAATGAAGAAAGGCCATAATGAAGCGTCTTTAGGCTGAAGTGGCTCTTGGGGTCTCTCCAATGTATGGGTATCTGAAAAGGATATATTTTACTTTCCGAAATAGCGGCTACCGTCTCGTCATGATCCTCATCGTAGAACTAGTGATTAGTCAAAATTGGTACTCTAAGCGATTTACTTGTCTAGATCTGTAACGGGCGACTCCTCTCGAGTCAATTCTCGGATAACATAAGGGCCACTCTAACTCAAATTGAACTTACCTCAGGTCTGATCAATCCCTGAGAGCCTTGAAACTAGGTCACCTTTACGGAATTTCACAGGCTTAACCTTCTTCCGAATGCAGGACCATTTTTCTTGATAAGCTTGCATGTGGTGCCATGACCACCGATCTCCTCCTCATCAGCAGAGCTCAACAGGCCATATCTTGCCTGCAACCAATCTGTCTCGGTAATATGATGCTCCAATGCCACTCTCAGTAAACTCACCTCTATTTCAAAAGGTAAAGACTGCCTCCATGCCATAGACCAACGAAAAAGGAGTAGCTCATGTGGAGGTACGAAAAGAAGTATGATAATCCCATAGTGAAAAATGAAGCTTCTCTAACCAATCTCGAGATGTCTCTACCATCTTTCTCAGGATTCTCTTGATATTTTTATTTGCGACCTCAGTACCCAATTGTCTCTACGACGTATGCGAATGATACATGATCACCAGATACCATACTTAGACCAATGTATCCACCTCGCCTCTGAAATGCAACCCCCTATCTGAGATAAACTCATAGGGGACCCCATATCGACAGATAATGTGTGATTTGATGAACTTGGCCACCTTGGTACATTGTCAATACAGTGTAGTGCCTACCATGGTGAAATAAATCAATAGCCTCTTGGGAGTGTACTTCCAAGTGACCATTGGAGGATTTCGAGGAGACCTTACCAATCACATCAATACCCCATACTGAAAATGGCTAAGGGGATGTGAGCGCATGGCACTGGATGGTGGGGCGATGTATCAAGTCTTTCATGTCGACCTCGGGACATCTTTACTAGGTGGCAACGATGCGTTTCCATGATCGACAGTAGTGGTCATCATGATCTTGCATTTGACATATGACCTCCATGTGTGGCGCTAAATGACTCCTCCATGGACCTCTCACATCACTATCTACAGTGGCTCGATCAATACATAGTAGCAACATACCATCTAGTGATCTTCTATAAAGGTGTCCCCCTGAATAACAAATGCGGTATTGTGTCTGTGTCTCTCCTATCCTTGCTGAAATTTGAATCGGGAGTAGTGTCATAGGATGAAACTATTGAATATCCTTGATACCGTGTATCTCGACCTGATCCTCATCTCTGATCAAACAATGATGGTGATTGGAAATAGTCTCCCGATGATGATAGGTATAGTAAATTTATGCGAGAAGCGAAGTGGCTAAAAAGCATTGATGAGTGTAAAAACTCCATCTATGTTTTTTGGGTTCATTTCACATATTGTATTACTGAGCATTTTATATCATATCATGTGAAACTCATAACATTTCCCTCCTTGGTTTTGCAAGATTTTTTATGGAAAGCAAGTGATATAATAAGAAAAGATGCAAAATGTTTCCAAAAAGAGAGTTAACCGGATGTCTCACAGTGCGTCATTGAGAAGATAAATTTTTTCTGTATCATTTGGAGCATCAAATGGTTCAACTATACCATGGTTACATCTTACATTCAAAGAGCTTTCCAACAACACCTCACACGCCTAAATTTGAGTTAAAATGAAGAAGTTATGACCACGGGTAATTGGATGAAATATTTCTTGCCGCCGACATAGAAATACATCGCGACCAGTTTTCCGTTCTGACGGAAGCGAGCTCTGCTGTGATAGAGAAAACTGCATGTGATCAGTTTTATTGCAGCGGAGCTCTGTCATATGAATTTTACCGATGCAAAGCTCTGTCGCAACGAGGAAAACTCTCTCGCAACCAAAGTTTGTTGCGACAAAAGAATTCTATGCAGCGGAGAAGCTGCATGTGACCCGGAGAAAACTATGTCGCGACGAGGAAAAAATGTCTCGATAAAAGCTATTTGGAAAAAACAAAAAAGGTGAAAATGGATATTTTGGCTTGTTTCCAAGACCATTTCACCTAGGACTATAAATACTCATTTTTAGGTTTAGGGAACGAGTGGAGAACACCTCTTATGATGTTTCTCTCTCTAAACTACTCATTTTCTTAGTTTTACTGCAGATTTTGATTTTTAATAGTTCTTAGAGTAGTTTTAAAGCAGATTTTTGTTTCTATTGAAGAGATTTCGGTGTTATATATAAAGATTCATATTTCATTACTATTGGATAAAGATTGAAAATTTAAAATGCAGTTTTTCTCTCGCTCTTGTTTCTTGATTTCTTTCTTCATTTTCTTGCTTTTTTTGTGGTGATAATTAGAATCCGATGTGGAACATTAAACACCCTAAGTGTGGGGATTAATTGTTGAACATTCAGATTTGAAAATTCTTAGTTATTTTGTGGGTTTGAATACTAAATATATATAATTGGTATCGGTCATATAATTAGCTATTCGAAATATTAGTAGCTTATACCCCAGGTTGTATCTTATACGATTTCAGAGGTCCTCACAGGTGACACGAGGGTGGAGATTCTTGAGTGAAGCCGGTAGCTTGGGAGTATGTTAGATAATATTATGGAATTAATGAACTCTAAAAAATTACTTTGATAGATCACTAATTTACTCATGGTGTGAGGATTAATTAGATGAGGTATCAATTTAATATTTAGAGGTCTCACCTCAATCTGATATAATGACCTTGATCCCGTGTTAGCATAATCTAATCAAGGAGAGAGATAACTTTATTAGATTTGATGGCTAAGATACATAGTACATTGGAGAAGGCTTGCATTGTCCTGTCTATGGGGGTAAGAATTCTTAAATCCTAAGAAATGGTTGTGAAGTATTGGAAAAGAAAAACAATCAAGTCTTAAAGAGGGTTATATTCTCTGATGCTTGATTAGACTCATGTATCTACGAAAGGAACATGAATCCTAATTAGTAAAATGTATGGTGTTGGAGGAAGCCGAGTTATACTACATTGCTCTTGGACAAATCGACATTCGACTCCCTGAATGTTGTGCTTTCAAGGAAATGCAAATTGTTTTGTAAATAATTATCCCCATCCCTAGTGCCTCTCTTTATACCTTTTAGAATTAAGTAGTTGTTTATTTGGTAGATTTTAGGATTAGTTTTAAATTAGTTTTTGTTTCATTAAGTGCAGTTTTTGTTCACATCCTATTTAGGTCGCACAAATAGTGAAGGCCCTTAATTGAGGTGATCAAATTCTAATTGGGGAGACACCTCAGATCCTTGTGGGTATGATATCAGGAACACTGAGTCCACGTTATTAGTGTATGATAGTGCACTTGCGGAAAGGGTTGAGTGTTGGTGTTGGTATTGTTGTTAGGGACTTTAGTTAGTGTTTGGTAGTCGTATCAAAAAAATTGGTGTGAAGTTTTTAGTTCTTAGGGGATTAGGCGCGATTCACTTTCTCTCATTGGAAGTTGACATATTGAAGAACAGGTAATTTGCTAATTTAGTTAATTTTTATCTTTTTGGTTGTGATTTGTTTCTTAGTTTTTTTTATTAGTATTTTGTACTTTATTTTCTTGTTTTTTTCTTCTCATTTGTTGGTACTTATGGAGGAACATTCAATAGAAGATAGATTTGCCTCCATAGAAGCCAAGCCTAAACTACTTTTTCATCAATTAGACTAAAGAATTCACAATGACTCACTCATGGAACAAGGAGTATTGCTTTATCAAGGGACTTCAAACCCCACATTTCAGGAGGAAGAAGAGTTGTCACCTATTAAGGAGCAGAGTTTTATCTACATGGAAGGGAACAAGAAGATGATTAATCTTCATGAAGCGAAATTTCAGTTTGGAAGATGTCTTCCAGGTCAGACCTGGATGTATATTGAAACGTGACTCAAATAGGACACTTGATCCCCAAGCATTCAAGGAAAAATTCTCTCGGACCTCTCCTAGTAACACTTTGCCCAGTCGATGAATGTGGATACTCCCTTGAGTAGTGTGCAGAAATTTCCTATTTTGAAATTTGTGGAAGAAGGTGAAAATGAGCTGGAAATTGAGACAAAGGCACTCCTAAACAACTTAGAGAATGAAAAGTCATTAGTAGATAAATTGAAATTTGAAGAAAAAAGTCAAGTGATGGCTATTGAAAACATCTTGGTGAAGATTGACACATTTACCTTCCCCATGGATTTTGTGGCTTGAGGCATTGAAGGGGATTTAAAAATTTTGAAGATATTAAAAAGACCACTTCTTTCCTCCAAGCCAACAATAGTCGACATGTCTGACAAGGGAACTCACCTTGCTTGTGGGTGAGGAGAAAGCAAGTTCAATCTTCATAACCATTACCTTTGTGGAGCTGAGAACCATGTGCAGAAAATTTTGCAGCTTGCTTCCATCAAAAGGGCCCATGTTTGAACAATTCCCCTTAAGCATAAATGTGTTTACATCTGCATCACATAAAGGGAACTGTTTTGAAGAAATTGTGACTGAACCACCAGCATGATAAAAGGGATTATGGTTTCTTTCCCTTTTCCAAAATGCGGAAGAGCTCCATCGTTGAGCTGAATGGTTATGAAAGAAAGTGTTGTCTGAGATGGATGATTGGTCAAATGGAGCTAGTACTTTTCCAATGAGTCTAGGCTGGACTCTAAAAGCAAGCGACTTCTTGAGAGGAAGCCAAGCTAAGTAATAAGGATTCCTCAGCTCTTTTCTCTTTTCTTTTGTCTATTTTAATTACTTTGTTGTTCTTGGTTTTTTTTTTTCACGTGGGATGAAAATTCCAACAGTGTTTTAACTTTGTTTGTTAATGTTTTCAGAATAAAGTAAGTTTGAAGGTAAACATGTTGTCATGACTAGTTTGCAAGAGAAAAATACTGTATCAAGGGGTAGCATGTTCTGAAAATCTTCAAGGTTTCTATTTAAAGTGGTTGAGACTAGAAAGGGGAGTTCAGTTTTCCCAACTCTCTCTATTACCCTTTTACTTTATTACTTCATTTTGCTCATTACTAGACATTTAAGACAATGTTCATCTCAAAGTTTGGGGCTTTTAGTTAGTTTATCATGTCACACCCCACATGTTGCATATGATAACTTTGAGGATGAAATTTTCTGGTGCTTTTATGGATAATGAAGCTTTTTGTTTGATACTTCTAATTTACATGTAATTTTGGTTTATTTTGTTAGTTAGAGAGTTTTTTTTTTTTGGAGTTAATTGAGAGTTTTGTTTGGAGTAGTTGTGATGTCAATGAAGATCATAATTGAACCCTTGAGATATGGACAATATTCAAGATAATAGTACTTAATGCTTAATGAGTTATCTCTCTAATAGACTATTTAGTCATTGGTTTCTCAAAATCCATGCACTTGGTCACTAAGTACCCTTGAAACGGTTTTGCTTAGGTTAGAAGGTGATGAGTGCAAAACCTCAGGTTATGCCGCGTCAAATGTATTTCGTTTTTAATTAGCCCACATTAAATCACGTATTTGCATAGCCTAATATCTTATTAGTGCGGTGGTGTGAATGCGGGGTGGGGTAGTGCGAAAATGTGGAGTTTTGAGCGTTAGGCGAGAGGATGAAAGTGCATAAAGATGGCTGGAGAGTCACGGCGATCCGAGGCGTCGCGACGTCCCGTCGTGGCCTTAATGCGCGTTGGGTCGACTAATTTAAAGTCGGCGGTAGCAGCGTCGCGGCGCTCGGCGTCGTGGCGTCTGCGTCATGGCGTTCGCAACGCGGCAGTCATTGCGGTTTTGTCTTCTCATCATTAAAAGCAAAAGTGCGGAATTTGAGGTATCGGAGATCGAGTACGAACTGAAATGAGAATCAGAAGCGGCCGGCAAAGTTGACGAAAGAAGAGAGAGCGTGATTTGCATTTTCCTCTTTTTACGGACCCAATCGACGATGTTTTACATATTACATATTGGTATTTTCTCATTCAGTATGTTCTAGATCTACACTTAGGGTGTTGTTGAACCTTGTCATATTTTTATGGATTAAAGATCAGTATTTTGTATTATTCAGTTGTTTATAATTCGTTAGCATCTGCTCTATATCTAGGAATCATTTACATGATGATGTCTAGCCAACATTAGGCGTGACTATCTTTGGGGATCGAGTTAGAGATGAGGGATATCCGGGGATGTCTGGTAGAGGCGACCTTACGTGGGTTCGGTAAATAGAGATATTCAGATCCAGAAGGTGGCAGTGGGTTAAGAACATTTAAGCATTTGGATGTCGGGTTGGGGTGAGAATCGCTCGACTCTGCACTAAGCGAGATAGGCGGATGCACCTCGAAGGTACTTCGTAAACAAGATCACCCTGGCAGCTGTTTAAATCATAAATAAACTGAATAATATCATCTTTGAAATAATCCATCGAAAGTGACGGGGATACATGGCCCCAATCTCCGATACAATGATTCATTCAGATCAGTTTGTTTAGTTTACATTGAGACACTAGTACCCTTTCACTGTCATTATATCGGATAATGTTGAAAAGCAAATCTCTGTAGTCAACACACCTATCCTCGTGGATCGATATCCGTACCATTGGTACATTATATTACTTGGGGCGACGCGTGCACTTGCGCACATAGGCGTACATTTTACACACCACGTTTTGGGCCTGTCATAAGGTTTATGAGAATCCATCTAATTTTAATCTCCATAGGTTCTAGAACTTGTTATGTATAAGCAGGCGAAATCTGAACAACAATGAATTGAGAAATGATAGGCTATCCTTGGAAAGATTGTGCCTTCAGGCTAACCACATTAATATGCATATGCATATTCCTCTAGTACCATAATGTTGAGCCTTAAAGAGCCAAAATTCTGTGTAAGAACAAAGTTTAGAGTCAATATCCTTCCTATACATCACTATCCTGTTAAAGAACTAAACTCACCCGTAGCATGAGGATTTGAACATAATTGAGAAATGTGGTGAAGGCAGAGTTTTAGGGGAGAGTTATTTTTCATAGGAAAAATAACTGGGGTGGTTTAAATGAGGTTAAGTTGAAAATCAAAGAGGTTGGTAAGGAAGGGGAGAAAAATAAAGAAAAAAAACATAAAAATATCAAGTGTAAGCAAAAAGAAGCGAAAATACAATAAAAAAAGTCAAGGAGGAGTGAGTCTAGCCTCATAGCCTTCCTTCCTTAGAGTAGTAAATCTAGAGATTGTCTTAACACCTAGTACCTAAAGCCAATTAATTAAGGGCTGCTAATTTTAAAGCTCGCTAAGGGTTGGTAGAAAGCTTAAGGGTTTGACATTTGCACCACTCTAATAACCTTGTCTTGAAAGAGCTGCTTGGTGTTTGCTGAAAGAATGCAAAATTTATTTTGAAAGGTGATATGAGGTAGCGCAAGCAAATTTTGGAGTGCTTGAGGTGTCAACATGTTGAAGTGGTAAGAATCAGGATGGAGTAGAAGCTGTCAATGCAGAAAAATATGTATGTTTGGGTAAGTTTTAGCCTAAAATGACTACTCAACTACCCCTTACCCAAGCCTATAAAGACCTACTTGATCTTGAGAGTTGTGTGTGCCTACATTAGTAGAGAGTGATAAGAAAAACAAGCCTATGGAACCTAAATATATTATCTTAGGAGATCCACGTATTTATCTCAATTCTCATAAACTCATTTAGCTCGTAAATTAATTGGATAGGGGAAGACCACACACACACACAAGTGAGAACCAGGGTCTAAATTTTTATATTAGGAAATTGATTCACTATTAAAATAAATAAATTATTTTGATCATATTTTCCATATTCATGGTAAGGGTAATTCTGCAGACACATATCACATACCCCTTGGCAAGCTTGATTACTCAGTTTTGGTTGAATAAAAATGGTGAAATGAACTCTTTTCTTCATTTTCTTGGGAATGACAACTTCTTTCTTCTTTGCTTGAGAATGAAGCAAAACTTTAAGTTTGAGGGTGTTTGATAAGTGTAAAACTCATCTATGTTTTGAGTTCATTTCACATGATATTATGAGCATTTTATATCCATATTCATGTACAACTCATAAAATTTCCTCTAAACTTGGTTTTTCAGGATTTTTGATGGAAAGCAAGTGATTAAGTAAGAAAAGATGCAAAATGTTTCCAAAAGAGTTCTATGTGCTTGGGATGTCTCACGATTACGTCATTGAAAAGATAAATTTTTCTGTGTCATACGGAGCATAAAATGGTTCAACTCTACCCGGTTACATTCTAAATTCAGAGCTTTCATGACACCTCCCATGCCAAATAGAGTTAAAATGAAAGTTATGGCGCGACAAGTTGAATGAAGCTGTCGCAACATAGAAAACTCTATCTTGACAAAGTTTTATATTGCAATAGAGAAACTCTGTCGCGACCAAGTTTTTATTGAAGCTCTGTGCATGGAAAACTCTGGGTTGATTTTCTTGTTGCAACAAGAATCTTTGTTGGCTGGAAAACTCTGTGCAACGAGTTTTGTTGCCTTGAGAAAAGAAAACTCATCCTTGATAGAAAGCTCTATCGCGATAGAGAAAGGCCTATCCACGACATAAAAACTGTATATCGAGACAGCGTAGCGACAAAAATCTTGGAAACCAAAAATGGCTGAAAATGGATATTTTGGCTTCGTTTGACCCATTTCTCCTAGGACCTCAAATACTCATTTTAGGTTTTTAGGGAGGCATGGAAGGTGGGAGAACACCTCTTATGAGGTTCTCTCCTAAATGCTCATTTTCTTAGTTTTACTACAGTTTTGATTTTTGTGGTTTCTTAAATACAGTTTTAGAGCAGATTTTGTTTCTATTGAAGAGATTTGGATCTGTATAACAAAGATTGATTTTCATTACTATTCGGACAAAGATTGAAGCTAAAATGCGGATTTTTCTCTCACTCCTTGTCTCTTGATTTCTTTCTTCTGTTTTCTTACTTTTTTTATTGGTGATGATTAGAGATCAATGGCCAGAACATTAAACACCCTTTAGGTGTAGAGGATTAATTTGAACATTCAAATTTGAAAATTCTTAGTTATTTTGTGGGTTTGAATGGAATATATATAATTGGTATCGATGTATAAGTGGTTGTTGAATGTGTGCTTATACCAAGAAAAGAGCTGTATATTGCTCTCATTTCCTCGACGCCCTCTAAGTGACCTGAGAGATGGGGTTCTTGAGAGTAAGAGCAGTAGCGAGAGTATGTTAGACTAATATTATGGGCTAATGAACTACGAAAAGTACTTTGATAGATGCTAATTCTTCGTAGATTGAGGATTAATTAGATGATGTATCGGTTTAATATTTAGAGGTCTCACCTCAATCTGATAGAATGACCTTGATCCCGTGTTAGCATAAATCTAATCAAGAAGAGAGAGAAAATTATTAGATTTGATGGATGAGATACCTATTACATTGGAGAAGGCACATTGTCTACGTACATGAGGCGAATTCTTGATCCTAAGAAATGGTTGTGAAGTATTGGAAAAGAAAAACAATCAAGTCTTAAAGAGGGTTATATTCTACAAGTAACTGATTAGACTCATGTATCTGAAAGGAACATGAATCCATAATTAGTTAAATGTATGATGTTTGGAGATATCCAAGCTATACTACATTGCTCTTGGACAAATCCAGCATTCAACTCACAAGTGTTGCGCTTTCAAGGAAATGAAAATTGTTTTGTAAATAATTATCCCCATCCCTAGTGCCTCTCTTTATACCTTTTAGAATTAAGTAGTTGTTTATTTGGTAGATTTTAGGATTAGTTTTTAAATTAGTTTTTATTTTGATTAAGTGATTTTATTTCACATCTATTTGAGGTACTTCAAATAAGTGAAGAATATATGTCGGGGTGATCAAATTCCCGATTAGAGAGAACCTCGATCTCGTGGGTATGATATCCAGGACTTTTAAGTCACTTTATTGCCATGACCGTGCACTTGCGGAAAGGGGTTAAGTGTTGGTAATACTTTTCATTTCAATTTTTGAGTAAACTTACTTTTGTTTCAAATCAGTTTTTGAGTATTTACCACATTCACTCCCTTAGCCATATTTTCATATATACATCATTTGGTCTCAACAAGTTTTTTGGCATTATTGCTAGGGAATTTAGTTAGCCTTTGGTAGCCATGTCGGAAAATTGGTCAACAAGCATTAACGAACTGATTTTCTTTCCTAGGCAGATGTATATATCTCAACCCCTTTAAACTTATCAACTATGAATCGAATAAGCAAAAATAGGGTTTGACTTCTCATTGATCCTCGAATGCTGTAGGTACATTTGAATAACCAAATTAGAATCGTGGATCTCCAAGCTTGTCTGTGCGAGTCAAATTAAGGTCTCTGAGCACCTGATGCATGCCTCATACTCAACAATGTTATTCGTCAGCCGGTGATGATCAGAGAATGCTAATCGAACTGATCTGGGAATATGATCACCTTATGGTGATATTAACAGGATACCAATGCCAAATCCTAATTGATTGGCGGCACCATCAAAAATATTTGCCGTCCTGCGATGCGGTCACGAAAACTTTCGTCAAAGTCATCATCGATGAAGCATGTCATTAGATATCGGTAAAGAAGCTAGATGATCTACAGCAATGCTTCCCTTCCTGATTACGTGCATGAACATCTTGGATATCAACCCATTATCATCTTAAGCCATATCATGATGCGCAATTAGACGGGCCTATCAAACCTCAGCGGATCCAAACGTGAAACCAAAATATGGAATACTCTATCACACTTAGTGTCTAAGTCTCTATAATTGGCCCCAAACCAATGCAAACAAAAGGCGCTCAATCATAATGTATCTACACTCATATCTGGCATCTTCTTACTCAAATAATAAATGGCTCACTCCTTCCCCAAATCATAATTGAGCTAGCTTATGCATCCACAAGGCCATCATACGAACTACCAAATATAGAAGCAAAGGGCACCCTGGTATAAGAGGCACTAAAATTGGAGGATAAAGGGGACACTCCTTAATCTTCTCAAAGCACGCCTTAATCATTATTCCAAAGCGCCCAGGTTGAGTTGTCCCTCGAGAAGGCAGAAGATAGGCTCACATATATGCATTTAGTTTATGATAAGCTTGGTGACATACTACTATAATCTACACAAAAGCCTCTGTCTTTCTCGGTCTCGAGAAATGGGGCATGTCGAGTATGTGCAATCTTTTCTTGATCAACCTCTATACCACACTCACTAACAATGTAACAATTTCCCATAAGTTACCCTGGAGGTGCACTTCCTGGGATTCAATCTCATTCTAAACTGTCTAATCCTCTCAAAGTCTCTCACAAAAATTTCTTCCAGGTGATCTGCACCCACCTCGGGATTTTATTATCATGTTATCCACATATACCTCGACATCTCTGTGCATCATGTCATGGAACAAAATAGTACGAGCTCTCTGATAGGTGGCTCCAACATTCTTCAACCCAGATCGAGATAACCCGGTAGAAATAAGTACCCACTCTGGTGATGAAAGATGTCTTTATCCATATCCTTTAGAATATTGAAAATGCGATTATCTGCGAAAACTCATCCATGAAGGATAACATCGAATGACTAGTAGTGCTATCAACCAGCATATTAGTGTGTGGGAGAGGAAAGTCATCCTTAGGGTTGGCCTTATTCAAATCTCGAAAGTTAACACAAACTCTAACCTTGATGTCCTTCTTGGGAACATAGACGACATTGTGACCACTGAATCTCGACCAACGATAAGAAGCGTCTTGAATTTCTTCTAAATCTCCTCCTTATGACCAAACTCCCGCCAGTGCTGTTCTTAATTTCTACTTAACCGGTCTAGCATGAGGCGGAAAGGGTAGGTGATCTTTGGTATAAAGGGTGAACCTAGCATGTCCTCATATGACCATGCAAATACATCCAGGTATGATTTAAGCAAATCAATCGGCCTATCCCTCTCATTCGGAGATAGGGAAGTGCCAATCTTAAGCTCCCTAGGCTGATCAGGGGTCCTTAAATCTACTAACTCTATGCTACCAGAATCTGGCGTAACTTTCTTTTCTTTTGAATCAAAATCATAACTTGGTTGACCTCTTAGTCGGTCATCAGGACTCCACATCCTCGTATCATGTACTTTATGACATGGTTATCGAGTGATAACAATCATAGGAAAATGTAATAGCCTTAGGTGAGTACTCGAAAATGCTCATATCATTTATGGTGTGCAAACATGCCATCATAGCGGTAAATGAGCAGAACATAATGCGAGGAAAGAGGCGGATCCAGGAATCGGATCTCCCTCGTGAAATAGCATCATGACTAACATTGATTACAAAGTCATCCCCTCCATCCATCTCAAGCATAAAAACTCCCGAACATATCAAGCGAGCGGGGCATGTGGAGCTACATCGAGATACGACATACTGTCATATCCATCTCATCCGCGCTAAGCATCACTGAGGAGTTGCTCCGCCAGTCTGAATGCAAAACTCACGAGACAAGCAAAAGCAGGAATGAGGCACATGTGGAGCTATACTCCAGAATATGACCAATACCTATCATATCAATCTCATCAACGTAAGCATCGTGAGAAGTCACATCGCCAGTTGCCCTCCCGGGAATCCATGAGCATATCATAGTCAGTGAACTCCTCTAGGAAGCACATAGAAACGCGTGGCCGGTCCGGTGGTAGGGTGCAACCATGGCGTCGGATGCCTCGATCAACCCGGTACCCCAGTATGTCCCAGAGGCACATTGGATGTCTGAAATCCCGGCAACCTACGAAATGTGAGTGATCCCCTCCATGCGGGGTGTATGCTCTGAACCTCTAATAAAGAAGTCAGCCAACTTAAAGGTATACGAGCGAAGGAAATAATCAAATAAAACCCCAAACAGGTGAACCCTCACCTTATCCTTGCGCAATCGGGCCATGTGTCGTGCATCGTTCTCTATAGGAATGTAACTTGATTAAATAGGTGTATGTGATCGTAGGTAGCAAACTCATGTAGCCCCTATTCATTTAGTGACTGATCCACATGCTGAGCGGGTAAGACACCTCTCATCATACCCAAACACTAGGTGCTACTATATTGTGGTCAAAATGACAAAGGCACTATATTTTTCTTTGTCATTCTCAGCGACAACATGAACCTCATGAATGTAAACCCAGTCAAATGTAATTCATCCTCCTGTAAGCTGTCTATGGCCTTTAACTCGAAAAGAGTAATGGCATCTCCGTCATACTGTATCATGAAGACGCGTCCTTCATGTATGAACTTTAATTTCTAATGAAGGGAAGATGGTATAGCACCGGCCTCATGGATCCAAGGGTGGCCGAGAAGCGTGTTAAAGGTCGATTAGATCCTGAAAACCTGAAATAGTATGGAATATATGATTGGCCCAATCATAACATGTGCAGTGAGTGTACCCACAACAATCTTCTATGTCCCATCGTAAGCTCTAATAGTCTATGTAGAAGGCCCAAAATTGGCTAGAGAAAATCCTAGTGCAATAGCTATCACTAAGGACGGGCGTTTAGGCTTACGAGTCGTTGTCTGGCAAGACCAGGGCGACACTTTCGGCAGCAGACAAACAACATTGATGTACAAGGGATGAACAGTCAATCCTTAGTGGCGAGTCATCATCGGGAAAATCTGATGCATGTAGCTCACATCGGAACATTGGAATGTGAATAAGCCGCCACCGGGGTGCATTGGCGGTATCAACCTAATTTGGTAGGGGCCACGACTGATGCATCTCGGTGTGTGTCTTAGCGAAATTTAGAGAGGATCGAATGGATGTCGCATTAGCTAGTGCGAATCTCATCATCCTCTCTTAATCTCCTTTCTACTTGGTATACGTGAAGTGATACTGTCAGCGGGTGGAGGATGAGCAATATCACTACAATGACTATCCCCGAACATCTCTGATGAGTAGATCGCATATCCACTTTTTAGGAACAATATTATGAATGGTGTCATAAATGACTGAGATCTGAAAATAATGCTCCCGGCTGATGTTATCGGAGGCGACCTATAAGTTCTGTTTGGGGTCGAAGCATGGAGGGATGGCTTAGGGATCATTGGTTAGATGCTTATCGAAAAATGAGACTTCATAAAGTGATTGGCGAACTCATTTCCATCCCATTATAAATATCTCACCCTACATGTGCTCAGTCGAGGAAGTTCCTCACGGGGAGGAAAGTGCTGACTCTGAGTATCACTGAGTAGGTAGCGGGTTAGTGGTGGTAGAAACATCTAGTCAGTAAAGCATGATCCAATCGAATCATGGAATAACATGTCTCGGTACGCCTGACCATCTAGTATCATCACACCTTCCTCTAGTGGTAAGTATGATGAAGATTCGTCCTAAATCCTAGTGGGCTCGGTTGTAGTGGTGGTTTGTGTAGCTGGCTTCGATGGAGGCAGTGCTCTATACTAATAATGGAACTGCATAGGTGGCCTCTAGGGTGCCTGTGTAACATATACTAGATACGGTAGAGGGTGTATATAGAAGCCTGCTGTCTAAATGAGGTGGCCCAGGTGCATGCAGATCATCTTTGTGTCATTTGAAAAGAAGTATTTGAGAACCATCTCTGAAACGGAGGGCGACAAGGGGACTATGTCAATCATGCCAGCAATTTTCCAACATATATGATGGCCTAGGGCTGCGACCGGCTTCTTCCTTTTAAGTGAAGGAAGAATCACCTTATAATCCTCTGGTTATACCCTCCTCAATGCTATAGAGGGCCTGTACTAATGAACCAAAGTATAACTAAGGAAACCCCATGAGATGCCCACAATAAAATGGTTAAGTATATACATAATCATGCGATCGATCCTGCGCTCTAGAGTGTCAATGATTTGTATATCTTCCTCCTCGACGAGAGATAAGACAGAATTGGCTGAAGTTCATCTAGCCTCTGGGGCCTGCTCTTCGTGATACATGCACTATAGTGTTAAAGGAGTATTGCCTGAGGAACTCATGTGCCAAATCAGTCCATGTCCTACGTCGTGAAGGGTATAGAGAAACGAACCAATCTTGGCGGCTGCTCGATGTGAAAGGAACAACATGACCATCTATGTCTCATGTCGGTGCTCGCCCATGCGGCGTGTCCTGGCCCTTGAAGTGGATACGGGGCATCCGATCCTATGTATCTCAGTATCTGGCGTATAAAACTCGGCGGGCAAGGCGCAGCGAGTCATCATATCCGTCTGACTCATAGCCCCCGTAAAACATGTAATGAGCTTATCCTGCCTTTCGATCCCTATCGATACGGGCTGGAATATGATCCTGTTGGTGCGGAGTGCTGTGAGAATCTGGCGTGGTCTCAGTATGTCCATGCAAAACAAATGCCCCTGCCTGTGGGGTTGGCTGAACTAGGGGTGGTGGAGGCGAAGGAACCTTGTGGTCCTACTGTATGGTAGGTCCAAATGGTGGAGGCGATGGTGGTGGTATGGTAGAGTCAAGTGGAGTATTCCCCAGAATCGGTAATGATGGGGCATCTTTGCCGTGATCCTCAACCCGATCTGATAAGTCCTTGGGTGATACCGTAGTGTCACATAATCTTGGCTAACTAATCGACGATTTAGAGATACTGCAGATTCCATGTCTCTGTGATCGATGTCTGCTCTAGCTGTTTTATGTGGATACGATCCTCTTATAAGCCTACTCTAACCACTGGTCAAGCTTGAGAACCGGAGTTGGTCTCGTCGACAATCATAAAAGGAAAAGGGGGCGTCGATCACTTTCGACTACGATCTAAATCAAATCTCGTAGTAATGTGATCCCACGACTAAATCCTACAAGAGCAGCTGTCATGTGATATTATGGCTAATCGATACATGGCTTTATATGTAGAGGTAAGATTACATCATGATGATACCTCGAGGAGTAGTGGCTGAAAACCAACAAGGGAAGAAGCTGAGTCTAATAGCTGAATGGCGGTACCCCAGAGAGGATACACAACCTAGGATCCTAACCAACAATCAAAGTGACACACTAGCCATGCAAGTATCCATAAAATCCAGCTCAGGGCTATATAGTTCTTCATTGCTCAGATAATCGTCATCTCCATGGTGCTCCCATACATTGATATAGCTCTTTTGTTATACCCTACTCCAAATCTAAGCTTGGTGACAAACAATTGATTAACTCAGAACCAATCAATGATGAGTAGTGACTGAGACTAGTGATTTGGATATAAAGGGATACACGTGTCCTACAAAGACAACCAACAAGCGATTATGCAGAGAAAGAGTAGCCATGCCCTGGCAGGTTATGCACAAGAGATAGCCTACCTGAGAATCTACACACGGGTAATCATCCATGCTAATCAGAAACCACGTGGCTGTGTACGAGAAATTGATGAGCAGACATGTTAGAACTTGACAATTAAACCACATCACAAATGTAAGCAAAATACCAACTAAGTAAGTGATGTCATCTGTAATCTATCTGGACAAAGAGTCTATTGATCAATGAACCATGTGCTCCAATATACCAAACTCAAGTTCAAGCTTGATCCTCTTATGAAACCAGAGATTCTAGGTTTGTTCCCCAGTGGAGTCATGATTGTGGATACTACCCGATGGATTGTTTATCAGCTTTTAAAGAAGAAAAATATTTTCGAGTTTTGGGAGAAAATCGAGTCCCCAAGAGAACAATTTTTGTTTGGAATTAAGCCATACTTTTTATTTTTATTTATTACAAGGAAATTCCAAGTAAAATTAAAAACCATAATGACTCGATAATGGAAGCGGTCTGAAACATGAGAGTGAGTCGGGGATCGGGTTACTGATAGGAAGGTACCTTATGTGAGGTAGCACCCCTCTAAGCTCGAGACCTGGTCTCTATTAATGAATTGAGCACATGAGAGCATATGGGTCAAAAATCCATTAACCACCTAAGTTAGACGGACGACATGAATCCGCCAAGCACAGGTGGCATCCCGGCGTACATTTAATCTGACAAAATATGGCAAGGCAAATACGAGGTCCCCTAGCCATGCGCTATGTAACACCAGAAATATACCTAGTCGTTTTCAACGTGTTTGGTTATTTTGTATGTATAATTTGAATTTTAAGTAATTTAAGTAAATCTGAGAAGCAGTAAATAAGCAAGAAATTAAAATTGTATTGTCAAAAGCAAGGACATAAAAGTCATATGATAAGAAGATTATAGGCTAAAGGGGAAATATGAATAACTTGATTTGTAAATAGATGAGAGATAAGGGACCAAAGTGTAAAATAAAGGAAAATGAGGTCAAAAGGGGATAAGACCAAGTTGGTCTCTCATTTGGTAGAGGGCTCCAACGTGAAGAACAAGAGAGGAGAAGAGAAGAAGTAGAGGAAGAAGAAGAAGAAGAAGAAGAGGAAAGGTATGGAAACTATTTAAGTATGGATTTCTATGTTTTGGTATGGATTTTTGGACTTTTGTATGGATATTAGTTTGTTCCATTTCTAAGGTTTAGTTAGGAATTCATCCTAACCCTAGATTTGTGGAAAGTTGGGCTGGTAAAACCCTAGTTTGTATAAAATGAGTATGGAATCCTCCCTTTGAGTATGGATTCTTGGTTTATGATGTATGCATACCTATTTGGGTGTTAGAAAGTTAACCTAACACAGTATTTGAGTTTGGGTTTTGGAAAACCCCGATTAATCTCTATGTTTGGTTTGGTTGAGTTAGAACACACTTAGGAATGTTTTTGAACATATGAGTTTTCTTTTGATTTTGGTTGGATTTAAGGAAAAGGGATGAAATCGACCATCTGGGCTAATTCGGGTTCTCTTCTCGGCATAGGAATCGCAACGACGACGTGGAGTCAGCGCCGTGATTATTGGTGAGAGGAGGTTTAGGCGGCCTCAGTGCAGTAGGGGCATAAGCTCTGTGCGTAGCGGTCTTGTAGTAGGCGTAGGCTCTTTGTTCCTGACATGGAAATGTTTGTGTTTTGTTTTGTTTTGTTTTCCGTTGCTCCGAGGACTTATCTATTGGACTATTGAGGACCACATAAATTGTAGCAATGAAATGGTCCCGTTTCATGTTTTAATGAGTAAAGGAAAGAATTAGGCGGAAATACCTTGCCGCATGGCGAGTTAGGCAAACTTAATGCCCCTTTGGTAGATAATAAGTTCTGAACACATATAATTGTAGGGCGCCTAAGATGGGATGTTGAATGACACGGCACCTACATTTACGTGGCGGGTACGTATAGTACTTTGGTACTCTACAGTTAGTGCGGCCCGTGTCAGTCTCGTCGTGCCAGGTACTCTACGATTGGTGCGTGACTCTCACGACCGTGCCCGGCACATTTTAGTATAGTACTCTCTGATTAGTCTGTGGCACTCTTTGATTAGTCTTGACGGCCTCTGCCAGTCTTTGGCACTCGTTCTTTGTCTTCTGACACCCCTCGGTATTGTATCGTACCTTCGAGTACTTATTGTGATGTGTCCTACTCATTTCTTATTACTGGTCTAGGTAGTCAAACAGTTATGTGATAAGAGCCTGAATAATGAATAAAAGTAAAGTAATGTACATCGTTATGCTCTGTAGTACCTGCGGGTACCTCCTTATAAGTATAAGCTTTGTAACTCCTACGGGAGATCTAAAAAAGTATAAGTCTACTATAAGTACAAGTATGTGTATAAATTTGTTATATGAATTCATGAATAATTCTGATATCTACTACTGTATATCTGTTACTATTATATGTTTACTATAAATGAGTATTAGTGCATGTGTATACGTATAAGTCATATGTTTCCCACTAAGCGTTAAGCTTAGCACGGATTTTAATCGGGTGTGAGTGCAAAAGGAGGACGTTCGTGATCTTGGCATTCTGGCAGGCGACACACTTGTGAAGTCCATCACGGTGGGTTTGTGCTCTGATTATGTAAATGTACATGTGCGGTTTGTATGAATAAATGGGACTTAGGGTGTATGTATTGACCGCGCTGTAAACACCCTTATGGTGTTGGTTTTATTTTGTATCTTTATATATGATATTTTGATTCGATTAGACTTTGGCCTGATGCACGAAAAAACAGTAAAGTCCCAGTATAGTTTTGTGCCCCCTTCGTCCTCCTAAAGCTGGGGTTAGGGGTGTGACATGCTACATAAGAAGTCAATCAATAAGCACAACAAGCATGTATAGAAAATAAGCCCCAAGTATTCGTGTGAATTCCATTTATCAACATGGCTTACCTTTCTATGGTCCACTGAATCATACGATGTAGGAAGGTTAGTCACATATTTCCAAACAAACAACAATCTCTCAAAATTAAATATCAAAGCAAGGAAATATGAAACCATACATTGCTCCTACACCACCTATCTGACTATAAAAGCATGCGATTCATCACAAAGAATCGGCCTCGACAAAACACTACCAACTACCAGTGCTTAACTAACCACCTTTGACACACATAGTCCATAATTCTTATGAACCCCAAATGGACCCACATTAACCCGAAATGGACCCCATTTTAGACCCTAAACAAAGCCCAACATTGATTGGGAGCGAATAGGCTTGAATCACAAAGGTTATAAGCTTCGATTAAACTAAAATCAAAGCTACCCATGAATAACAGGATGAACCAGCTAAATCGGTTCCCACCAGGTTGAGCCGTTTGAGAAAAAATCTCAAATTTTGTCAGAAAATTCCTCACAAAATAAGGAATCCAACAAAAAAGATGGCGCGTGATTCTGAGTCCAGATGAGGGGAGGGCCAGAAAGTGAGCAAGGTCAAGTGTTCAAAAGCGGGCTGCACGAAGCCACCCCGTCTATCAAAATGAAGGTGCGTGGGCACCTTCGTTCTTATTAGGTATCACTGATTCTTCCCAAGTGTAGGAATTAAGGTCGTCTAGCATTGTAGTCTTGTGGGAGTCACGGGTCATCTCACGAGGTGATGCGAATCGTTTGAGTCGAAGTAGGGCTATTCTCAGGTGTGTAGTGAAGGAATTTATGGGGTTGTGGTTGGTTGATTTAGGATTGATTAAATTATTTATTTAGAATGAAAGATGATTAATAGGATTTCTTAGGTTTCCACTCACTAATGATCACGTACTTCCCACCTCTTAATTTTACAGTCTCATCTCGGAGCCATTGATAAATGGTCTTTGATGGAAGATTTGTCTTTAAATGCTCTTTTAGAATGAAGAATGATCGGAAGATGATAAACACTTGTTCCCAATTAATTCAGACGCTTAGCTTGCATTTGTATTCAACCTGGCGTGTCTACAGAGATCTCCTCGTTCACACGTTATCGAAAATCTTGATAAGGTTTTAAAGTTTCTCATTGAATAACATCACACAATCATTGAAGTATAAAGATTGAGAGAATATACTTTGATCGGGGTGAGTTTCTACGTAGAACTTGACATGAAGTTTGGAACCCATGGAAATTATAAAGTCATAATTGAAATTTATTCATAAAAGAACGTTGAGAAAATCAAGGTCAATTTACAAAACCTGGAATGAATAAAATAAGGGTGGGGAAAGCGAGATGTATGTTTCTATTTGAAAGATTACATGTGCTTAGATAAAATCTCCAGAAAGTAGTCTTCAGCCCTAATCTATAAAACTTCACCTCATTATGGAAAGAACTCTTCCTCTATGTAGCCTAAACCTAGAATCAAAACACCTTCTCATATATCCTATGGCTTTTTATACCTTTTCATTGTGATCATGGTAGTAGTTGAATGGCGAGCATGCCCTTGCATTAGATGAATTCTGCTCCAATTCCCGCAGTTTTCATAAGTGTGCGGTGCAGGGTTAATTGGTGTACGTTTGAGTTATCTGCCACTTTATGGTGTCTTAGGTACATGTTGCTCTCTGCTTTTACCGCATGGTGTGGTGCATGTTGCTCTGCCACTTTTACTGCATAGGTGTGCCGTGCGTATTGAAGGTGTCTTTGGTACATGTTATTCAGTGCTTTTTCAGCATTGTTGCACTTCGAAACTTCTGTCCGGTTTTATGTCCTCAAACTGATCCATATTTGCTTTAGGACGCAGAGTAGCATACAATTATGCATTAGACACGGAATAACTTTGTACAAGTCCGGAAACGAAAGCAATTAAAAGTACCTATTCTCGTCACAAAATATTGACAAGTATTTGGCAGAAGGTGCTAAGTTCTACTATAATTGTTAACTGGTGTGTATTCAGCACACCCCAACCACCTGCATCTTGCTAGTCTAGCAGATTTGGAGCTGAATACCTCACGGTTATGAATTCCAACAAGTACGCTAAGTACGATTTAAAGCGTTACAAGATTTCTCAAAGGGCAAATGGCCAAACATAATACTTCAACCCAACATAGTATGCATAGTGTGACTCAATTATTAAAACCACAGCCTCCAAGTAATGAACATAACAACAGCTAACACAAAATGGGTTAATTCAAATAAGGACCATGAATTGAGAGCAGGAAAAGGCATGGCAAGCATTAAAATGAAATGAACTATATTATAGAGGCACAGTTTAACATAGCATGCAACTACTATGCATAAAGTCCAGGAGAAACCTTCTAACCTGGCCCCGGAATTAAAAGGTCTTAGGGTTATGAAAATGACCATAGGCTACACAAATAGGGTAAAATTAACAAAATGGGTATTGGCATAACATGGTACAGTCTGTTCGGCTTCTGCAATGCAACTACTATGCTACTACATGATGTCCTCCTCATCGTCGTGGCCAGCATCCCTCATCGGCAGTCATCCGGCTCTCTGAATCTCCCTCCAAGTAGGGCCAGGGCATCTACCAAAGCGACTCTCCTCGGTAAATATGATTCTACTCGAGCACAGAGGCACGTGAACTATATTTGTTTTTGTTTTCCGAAAATGCATTTGAACCACCGCGAATTCGAGCTCATTCTTGATGGGGATGTGCTCCCTTAAGTCTGCGAGTCTTTGTGAATGAAGAACTCAGGAGCTGCTTGAGGATCATGAAGAGGCAGGGTCTCGTAGATGCCTTTCGGCTCTTGGCCTCCGTTTGGTTTATAATTTAGCTGACTTGGAAGAACCTGCTTTCATGTACTCCTAAAGTACTCTTTGACACCACAAGACTGATCATAGAGATGGGAATGGAATATGTCTACTTTCATGCGGGAAATGCGAAGTCCTCATCAGCACCATATGACCAAAGCATAGTCGATAAGCTTCCCGGTCATCACCTCATATAAAAACTGCGTTTGTTCTCTGCTGGGATATTTTTCGTTGCCCTTTGGTCCGATTCTATCATGAATAATCTTATTCATCAATGCAAATTCTGGCTTAAGCTTCCCTGGCATAAATTCTTTACGTACAAAACCACTCATGGCCACAGGACGAGTGCACATAGCCTCAGCGAATAAATGGGCGTCGAAAGCAGTGATGGCCCTAAGGGGGTAAGGTCGATCTGAAGCGGCAGGGCGAACATATTGTAAGGAGTGAGCTATCACATCAGGGGTGACTTTTATGCGCACCCATCACGGTGTGGTTTCGAATAAGATTCTCGACCGGGTTTTCTCTCAAGAGGTCGTGTAAAACTCGAGACGAGGTAGGTAGATGCCTGAGCGTCGGTACACTGGCGCAAGTGCGATTTCTTGAATAACACCCCTAATAGGATGGGAGTACAGAAATGTTTCCAACTTCACACCCTCTGCGCAATGAAATCCACATTTCGCAATTAGTAGGCCCATTTCTCTGATACAGATAAAAACTTATTAACATGGCCTCATCTCATCATCCCATCACTCGATACTTCACCATCTCGGAAGATGAATCTATTTGCTTTCCTTTTCCTTTCTTTATTGGCTGTGAGGTGTCAGATTTTCTTTTCTTCACAGCCCGCTCCACAGAAGAGCTAGGCGCTTTGCCTTTTCCAATATTCTTAGATCTTGCCATAGATATGGCAAGAATAGCAATGATAGCACGGACCCTTTATATGAAACTGATATCCACAGAAACTTGTCTCAGTAGAGTAGTGGCCTGTGCGAATCGAGACAAGCCCTCCCATAACATCAGTCGAAACCCCAAACCACCAAGCAAAGAAAACCACCAACCAAAACCAACCAAAGCAAATCCATGTATAATAATGAATATCGCAAGCGCTCTTAGGAATTGCGGGAGGCTTACCACGTACGTACGATGAGTGCAGAGAACTCGGGCACAGACGGAAGTCAACTAGCGAGGAGCAGGCAAACTTGGGGTTGCTTGTGTGAGAGGGTAAAAAAAACTAGGGTTTTGTCTTGTAGAGGGTGGATGATGTTGTAAATGCCAAAAGGTGCAAAAAATGGGGTTAAAAACCCTTTTTGCCCAAAAACCGCCCGCATGTACCGGTACAGGTTAGTGGTGTACCGGTACATGTTGGCCTCTGCCCCTTTTTGCATAACATGTACCGGTACAGGTTAGACCTGTACCGGTACACCTGTTCAAGTTGGCATTTTTTTCTTTTTTTTTACATATATATATTTTTGCAAATTGGGAACAGTAGTGCCGATGTAAAATCTATCCTTGTCGACTGCCTTCCATCCCGGGTTTCACTGCATGCTCACCTCTCCTTCTGCTCATATTCTGCCCAAACTGACTGTGTTCACGGAGTTGATCACTGTATTTCCTTCTTTGGACACTTTCAATCTTTCCATGGGGCCCACTGTATTTCTAGTGATCAGGGTTCCTAGGGTTCAAACCAACTTGGCAACTTAAGGCTCAAAATAGGTGCAAGGGGTAAGACAAAATGATTCCACAAAGTGTAACACAGAAATGATGGCCTCTAATCATTTTCCAATTATGCAAGATGTTCCTCAAAGACTATGATGCATGTAGTTAACATGACATGCCAAATTAATGCACAGATGGGAGTCTGAAGGCAAGACAAGA
This sequence comes from Tetrastigma voinierianum, assembly GCA_016808115.1. NCBI lineage: Eukaryota > Viridiplantae > Streptophyta > Magnoliopsida > Vitales > Vitaceae > Tetrastigma > Tetrastigma voinierianum. The sequence continues at coordinate 118,009 of JAEQBH010000263.1, read as the reverse complement.
GTATGAACAGTAGGTCCGTGGTTTGTGTAAGGAATTAGAGCAGAATGCAAGGGGATAAAGTCCAAAATATGAATATAAAGATTTTTGTGCATGCTTGTTAAAGTGTACATGCATTGAGATGATGTGGAGTGTGTATGAAATCATGCGGCTATATACATTGCAGGTCAAGTATTATACCTAAAGAACGCGGTCGAAAATTTTGCCAACCTGTGAACATGTAACAAGCATAGTTGGGGAGTTTCAGCAGAAGGGTGTATGCCCTACCCCACCAACTGAAACAAGCATTGTCCTCAATGCATAGAAACGAGGAACCCCCGCAGCCAGAATGGGAGCATAGAGACCCAGGGCCTCTTTGTTATTTAGTCATTTAGTTTTTCTTTTTTTTTTGAAAAACAAATGAAATAGAGAAACGAAATAAAGGCAAGAAAGAAAATAAAAACAAAATAAAACTATATACAACAAGGTGAGAGCAGATTTACTCACGAAGGAGTATCACAGTGAAGCGGATCACAAGTCCTCAGCTATTCTCTTGAAGGTCGAAATGCTCGAGGAATGAAAGCCGGGCGTTGGCCATTGACTTTAAAGACTTTCGATATCCAGTTTTCCGTATCCCACGACTCGTGTGGATAAAACTACCTTAACAATGGCGGGCGATCCGTGGCGAGAGCGGAGTTTTACGGGAATTTGTGCAGCGGAGCTATCTGTGTTCTTTTGGTTTGGTTCGAACGTTTTCCGAGCAATAGTCTTGTCATGGAACAACTTGAGCCACTCTTTGTAAATCAGGAACTTTCATATGACTCATGGCAATTCATGACTCATTTAGGCATATGGCCCATTTGTTTACTGCTTGAGTTAAATCGAGAATTAAAGTTCTAATAGCCCAATAAACTAGGTGCTCCATTCGGCCAGGAAGATGACAAACCTTTCCATAAAACAAGCCTATGGGGAGACATACCAGAATAGTTTTAAAGCGGTACGATAGGCCCCGAGCATCGGTTAGTCGAGTGACCCGATCTTTGAGATTTGGGACGGCGTTTTTCCAAAATGTGTTTGATCTCCCTATTAGCTAACTCAGCTTGACCATTGGTCTATGGGTGGTATGTCGTTTAAACTTTATGGGTGACTCCATATTTTTTCAACAGATTTTCAAAAGATCGATTACAAAAATGGAGTCCACCATCACTAATAAGTGCCGCGAGGTATTCAGCAGCGAGAAAAATAATTTCTTTTATAAATTTCAAAACAATCTTGTGGTCATTAGTTCTCGTCGGAATAGCCTCTACCCACTTAGACACATAATCAATAGATAACAGAATGTAATGATACCCCTGAAGGGGAAAAGGCCACAGTGAAGTGCATGCCCGACAGGTCAAGAAATTTCAATAATTAGAATCGGGGTAAGAGGCATCATGTTCCTTTTTGTGATTCCGCCTAATGTTGGCACCGAGCACAAGTTTTGCAAAATTCAAAACAATCTTTAAACAGTGTGGGCCAATAAAAGCAGAAACACAAAATTTTATCACATTGTTTTCCTTGCGAATGCCTCCACAAGCTTGAATGTAAAGGTAAGGATCACGATGCGCTCTCATTGGGCACACATCTTCTCATTAATTCTTCTGGACAGTATTTAAACAGATATGGATCATCAAAGTAATATTTCTTGGTGTCCGCCAAAAATTTCTTTTTCTGTTGAGAAGTCCATTGGGGTGGAATTTGACCAGTTACTAGGTAATTTACGTGCTCCCGGCGTATCATGGGCAATGAGCAGAAAAAACTCATCAGGAAAACTGTCGCCTATGGGTATGCCATGAGAACTGGATTCCGGAACTAACCGAGATAAGTAAGTGAAGCTACCACATTCTCGACCCCTTTTTGTCTTTAATAGCGAGTTGAACTTTGGCGCGATGGGATCCACCTAGTCAGCAGAGGCTTGGTAGCTCTTGATAGGAAGCGGGTACTTCAGCGGCTGCAGAGTGATGCGTAAAAATGGTTACGGGGAGACCCTGTGTGACTGAACTTTCACAAAGCAAAGAAGACAACGGCTAAAAACTCTTTTCGTGGTTGTGTAATTTGTAGCGGAATCTAGAGTTTCTTTGGCATAGTGGTCCACAAAGGCCTTTTTATCTTTTCCCTTTGTCCCCAAAAACGGCCCCTATAGCATAATCACTAGCGTCACACATGATCTCAAATGGAAGGTTCCAATTAGGAGCCGCATGATGGGAGCGACACTAACATAGTTTTGAGTTTAGCAAGGCGGCTTCACAAACGTGACCATGTAGAAAGGGACATCTTTGGCAAGTATTAAAGTACATAAAGGAGGATGTTTATAACACTAAAATCTTTTTATGAATCTCCTATAGAATCAGGCATGTCAAGGAGCCGACCTTATGTCTCTAACACCTCTTAGGAGTAGGTAAAATTGGATATCGGCTCGACTTTGGCCGCTATCAACTTCAATTCCATTTTTATACTATATGGCTAAGACAATCCCTTGTCACCATGAAATGACACTTTTCCCAATTTAACACAAGGTTCTTCTCTTGACATCTCTCTCCAAAACCTTCACGTAAATTCTGCAGCTTGACCCTCGTATGAGTCACCAAAGCGAAATATCTATGAGAATTTCAAAATGATTTCTATCATGTCATTAAAATTCCATCATGCCTTATAGTTGGAAGGTTAGGGTGCATTGCATAATCTAAAGGGCATTTTCTAAAGGCAAAAAAGTACCAAAAGGACCAATTGAATGTAGTTTTTCTCTTGATCTTCCAAAGCTATCTCAATTTGATTATACCCTGAGTACCCATCGAGAAAACAATAAAATTCATGCCTTGCAACTCTCTCTAACATTTGATCAACAAACGGGAGAGGAAAGTGGTCTTTCCTAGTACGCGTTAAGCTTCCTATAATCTATGCACACCCTCAGCACGAGTGACCTGCAGTAGGAATTAGCTCATTATTTTCATTTGCGACCACAGTGACTCCAGATTTCTTAGGAACTACTTGTTGGGCTAACCAGCCCGATGTCGCAATGAGTAAATAACACCTACATCCAAGAGTTTTAAGACTTCCTTCTTTACCACTTCTTTCATTATTGGGTTCAGTCGTCTCTGTGGTTGCCTAGAGGGTTTAACATCTTCTTCTAAGTGAATTCTATGTGTGCAGATCAAAGGGCTAATTCCCTTAATATCTGCAATTGTCCATCTAGGGCAGTTATTTGGTTTCTCAATATCTCCAAAAGTTGATTTTCTTGATTCATTTCTAAGGAGGAAGATATGATTACCGGAAAAGTTTCTTCTGCCCCTAAGAAGGCATATTTGAGGTGTGATGGTAAGGGTTTCAACTCAAGCTTAGGTGGCCTTTCTTCAGAAGGCAATGCCTTGTCCTCAATTGGTGGCAATGGTTCAAATTTAGGCGCCCACCCATTCACTTCCAGTACCTCATTGTGTTCAATTATAGAGTGTAGGAACTCCGATTCTAATGTGGTCACTTCCTCATCCCAACTCGGGCTTACCAAACATGACATAAGAAGGTCATCAAGTGAGACATTGTCAGTATTTCTGTACCACAGAATCAACCATGTTGACCTCACACACATCTTCGCTGTCCCCCCCATTCCCTTGATAACATTAAAGATATTGATTAACGGTCATGTTGCAAATGATAGTGTCATTAGGCCTCCTACGTGTGTATGATGGCATTAGCGGTTGCCGGAATGGTCACACGAGAATCATTGGGAGGCGAGTTCCTTGGTTCCTGTAAATTTGAATGTCAAGCACAACAAAATCACGGGGAAGTGGAACTTATCCACTTGTACTAATACATCCTTAAGCTATCCCTGCAGGAATTTTTTACACTCTGATCCCGGCTAATTGGAGGGGGTGATATTGAGTTGGCTCTAATTCTCACAACCCTAGGTACATATCTTGAGTAAAGACAACAAATTAACCTTTGCCCCTAAATCTGTAGAGCATGTCTCAACTTGTAATTCCCTACTACTATAGAAATAGTAGGGCTTCCTGGATCTTTGTATTTTGGGAGCGGGGTTGTTTGAATAGGTGAGAATTGGGTGCTCGATCATGAATGCCTCACTTGTTGACACTAGTTTCCTTTTCACCAGGTGCCACGAAATCCTTTAGAAACTTGGCATATAGCGGAATTTTCTTAATGGCATCTAGTAAGGGGATGTTCAATTTTACTTGCTTGAACAACTCATAGATCTCAGAATGGTTGTTCACTTTCCTTGGGACTCTTAACCTATGAGGGTATGGAGCTGGAGGGATATGGGTAGGCTTGTCTTGCTCTGGCTCACCCTCAATAACATTTGTCCTAGGGACATGAGGCTTGTCCGACACCTCATCATCTCCGACTGGTTCACTTTGAGACTCTTGGATTGGTTCCTTGGTTTGAATGGTTTTGTCGATTACCTACCATGAGAAGAGTAGTACTTGACCTTTACAGTGTTTTAAAAGTACCTCTTTGGACTTGAAACTCCAACGCTGTCTTTTTTTGATATCTGCATTTTGGATACAGGTTGAGATGGAGTTCCTTTTTTTGTTGAAAATTACCTGTGAAGAGGTTAGCTTGGTTATTTGGGATCTCTCACATCTGAAACCAAGGGGCAGTTCGAAGTGCATGTTTGTGGATTGTTGGAGTGCCCCAATACAGAAGCGCATTTACTATATCCTCCAAACTCTCTTTATGTGGAGGTTGTTGTGATAAAGCTATTGGGTTTATGGATTCCCTTGATTTGTGGATGAAAACCTTGATTAGGGTTCTGAAATCAACAGGGACCTTGATTAAAAATGGAAGCGAATTTGGAAGAAAAACCATGGTTTTGGTAATGGGGCCTTGGTTGTTTGGCAGTTATGTAACTCATTTCTCAACTAAAATTAAGGTGCTTACCTGATCGAGGATTATATGTTTCGGAATATGGAGAATTGAAAGGCTTCCTTTGGTAGTTAAGGGCATTTGCTTTATGCTCTGTTGAATTGCTCCATAGCGAGAAGGTTTGGGCGGTTAATGGAGTTAGTGGTAATAGGGTCACTTCACGCATATGCATGGCTCCTCCACTCTAGGTCAATAGGTACCGGGTACTTGAGGCACACTAGTTACCTCGTTCACCTTTTCATCTCTATGGCACTCCAAACTTCCTTGATAAATTGGCGATTTTGCTTGCAATTCATCATTCTCTTTTAAGTGATTCTCCCCTATCTGATACCTGCGCTGGCAGTGTCTCTGAGTGTTAGTCTACCATGTTCAAGCATTTTACGCTATGGTGTCGAAAGAGGTTGAATTACTCCTATGTGACTCTTTTTATAAATTCTCATACTTACATCATTTTGGATGTATTGTTTTATTATTCAAGAATGCCACCAGTGCCACACAAATCATCCAGCATCCAAACCATGATGAGGGATAGCGCGGAGAGATCCTTGTATCTTTCCCATCTCTTCGGCAAAGATTCACTGGAGCTTTTTAAAATTACGAATTGCTCGCATGAGCATTGGTACGTCTGGGAGGGAAGAATTGGAATTCATTCCTTGTGTCTTCCCATGTAAGATTGAGTTGGGTGCAAGTGAATGAAACCAAATTTTGGCTTTCTCCTTTAAACAAGGAAATAAAACCAAACATATTATGTGGAGAAGGTGAGCGATGAAAATGCCACCACAAACATCCTCAAAGTCTCTCATGAATGAGTAAGGGTTCCCAGTTAGACCCAGTATACGGTGCAAAAACTGAATCATTTTAAACCTCATGAGGGTGATTATCACTCTTCGGGTGAAACGAATCATGGGTTTGTTGTGGTTAGTTGAGGTTCTCAGAATCTCTCGAGAGTTCCTCACAACCAGGTAAGAGGGGCGGGGACCCCTATGTTGATTGTTGAAAGTTAACATTTCCCTCCTATTATTGGTGTACTCTTTGGAGTGTAACACCATCTCCTGTTGTGGACGTTCATGGAATCCTTGTGGGCTGCTGAGAATCCCTTGAGCATGTTCATTAAACGGTCTTGATTCCCGGGATATGAATCCATTTGAGGTGTAGAGTTATCGAAACAATTGACTTATTATAGACTCTTGAATTTCTAGGAGGTGCAATTCTTACAAGTCGCGTTGCTCGTTGAAACCTAATGTATCACACTAAATCTCCTTCGGCTTCAACCTAGTTCTCACAAAAAGCAATTAAAAGAAAAATAGAAGCATTACCAGGATTTACAATCACGATTGCAAATTACCTCTGCTCTCTTGAGGATCATGGATTGATCGCCACTCCCAGCAGCTGACATAATCATCGTTCTTATTCTTATCTTGAATTCTATTCCCAGCGTATGAATTAAGGTAGGTCTAGCATTGTAATCTTTGTGGGAGTCACGAGGTCATCTCCACGAGTCGATGCGAATCGTTGATCCGTAGGAGCTATTCTCAAAAGAATTATTATATTATGAAAAGGAATTTATGGGGTTGGCTGATTTAGTTGTTCGGGATTAGTCAATTATTCTTTTAGAATGAAACGATGATTCTTTGAGATTCTGAGTTTCCACTCACTAATGATCGTACTTCCCACCTCTTAATTTGCGATCATCGGAGCCATTGATAATGGTCTTTGATGGAAGAATTTGTCTTTAAATGCTCTTTTAGAATGAAGAATGATCGAAAGATGATAAACACTTGTTCCCAATTAATTCGGGCGGCAGCTTGCATTTGTATTCCAAGCACAACATAGGATCTCTCGTTCTGATATCAGAAGATGTCCAACTGGAGTTTTACAAGATTTCTACAAGTGAATAACATCACACAATCCATTAGTATAAGAAGGTGAGGAATATACTTTGATCGGGGTGGTGGTTTCTCTAGTGAACCTGACATAGAATTTGAACCCCATAAATTATAGAAATCATAATTGAAGAAATTTATTCATAAAAACGTTGAGAAAATCAAGAAAATTCAATTGTAAACCTGGGAATGAAATATAAAATATCGAGAATGGAAGCTTGAGATGTATGTTCCTCTCTTGACAGATTACATGTGCTTGAATAAAATCTCCCGAGAAATAAAGTCTTTAAACCTAATCTATAAACTTCTCCTCACTATGGAAAGAACTCTTCCTCTATGTAAACTAAACTAGGAATCAAAAGTTGCCTTCTCAGCCTTATCCTATGGCTTTTTACCTTTCTAGGTGTGATCCGCATTGATAGTTGGACCAATAAGCATACCACCTATTAGGATCAATTCCTACTCAATTCCTGGTTTCACACGGTGCTCTTTGTCTGGAGTTAGTGGTGTACCGTTACAAGTTTCTCTTGCCACTTTTGCATAGGTGTCTTGGTACATGACTGCTCTGCGCCGCACCCACGCATAGGTGTCTGATACCCATAATTTAAGTGTCTTGGGGTATGTTGGCCGGTGCTTTTCGGCATTATTACTTCGAAACTTCACGATCGGTTGCCATCATCCTCAGCCCAAGATCATATATTTACTTTCTAGGACATAAATCTTGTACAATTATGCATTGAACTTCATTCTTTGTACAAGTCCAAAAAACATACGAAAGCAATTAAAAATTACCTATTCATGCAAAATGAAGCAAAGTGTGACTTAGAAGGTGCTGAATACTGCTGTAATTATTGCTCAATTGTGCCTTCATAGGAACCCCATTCTTCTAATAATCGTACCTGTGCTCGAGAAAACACTCTGAAATTAGGCCACACAGAACATCCATGCGACCACTTAAAGCCCAAGAACCAAGTTGTTCAGCTATAAGTCTACTATCTAAACTGTAAATCTAAGTCAATGAGAATTTCCAGCCACCTATGGCCTATGATCCTAGCTGAAAATCATTCCTCCATCCCGATGCATTGCCAGACTACAAGAAGCTGACCGAAATTTATTCACATGAACCTCTAGATGCCAACCCACTCCAAATCCCCGAGGAGCAAGGCTGAAATTCGGCTACTAAAAGTCTCTACACCACAGCTACTTAAATCTCAGCTCTGGAACAAACTGGGCTAATACCTATAGCTTATGAATCCAGCTGAAAAAAATAGCCACTCTGAGCTAATCCTTATTAAAACCAGCTGAAATGAGACATCCACTATAACAAAAATGAAACCATGTAACAATTACATATCAGAGCATAAGGTGACTATTAAATAAAAACTCATGGAATCATGGCTTGAGTCACAGTCTTTTTATGCCACAAAGGGTTAATAAAAACAACAATCCAAAAAGACCGCTCTTGCCATTCTAAATACGTGTGAAACATATCAACGAACTATGAACTTCAAAAACATATCAAAAGGAAACAAAGAAAATATATGCAAATCATAAACACTTCTTATTTAGAGACAACCACTAGAAGATTTCATGTCTATTGAAACAGAAGAAAATCTAAGAGAAGGGTGAATACTGAATCGGTGCTTATATTGTTCTCCCATAAGTAGAAATTTGTTTTGGCAGGCTGCCTTTCCTTCTATTTACCTTCAGCACTATGGGGCTACATGGTAGAACCTCGCTCCATGAATCAACTTGAAAACAGGTCCAATGAGTCTTCCCCTCACTCTTGTAAAAGACTCTAAGAAGTCCTCACCTATCAAGAGTTCCTTACTCCCTTCTCTCTTTGATCACTTCATGTGCATCTAGAACCTTCTCAGATGCTCACACCCTCTATTCTTTTCCCTCACCAAACTTGGACAACGTTTTTCCCCATAAAAATCCTCCTCAACTAAAGTCCCCCCTCCTAGGTTTTTATGTATTTTTCCCTTCATAAAAATCTAAGCCCACTCCATTTTCACTTTATTCAATCCTTGAACTCACCCGGCTTTGCTGGACTTCTGACTCCTGTAGCATCTTCCCCCCTCACAGTCCGAGAAAAGTGAAGCTGGCCATAACTCTGTTGCTTAACCACCAGAGTCAAATAGACTCCAGGTGGAGTTTTAAGAGCCCATAAGATGGTTGACCCAAACTGAGCCAAATCGTGCCTAGGACTGATCTAGACACCAGGCTGAGCTTGAGTAGGATTAGGGCTCAGTCGATTACTCCATACAAGGCGGCGCTGTGTCCCGGTTGAATCGATTCCAATCGGTTGGCGGTTGGCGATGAAACTTTACAAAGTAATCTGTGAAGAATATGAGAGTCCAACAAAATGATCGATTCCGGGTTCGAATGGAATGATGACGGCTTGGGTGCTCGGTCGAACCTATAACCGATAACCAGACTTTAAATCCATCGAACGGTGAGCGGTTCAACTTTATCGCTCTGGTCAATAAAATTCAATTTTCAAGAATTCTCATTGGAGGTAATGAATCTATTCAAAAGCCAGGCCATGATTTGGTGTCAAATAGTAGATATATGACTGAGAAACAAGCTAAATTGCTCCTTGTTAGAGCTTGCCTTCTATGAACTCTGGCCTTGGGGGTATTTTGGGGAAGCTTTACTTCCTTCTACATATCCTCGATATAGACAAAGGAAAAGACCATGATGGCACTCAAAATGAACCACTACTTTCATCATGAACTATTGATGTAAGTACATAAACTCAAATTTGATTAAGCATAAAAATTTCTGCTATGCCTCCTCATGTTAGATACGAATGACACCAGATCATTGCAAGTGTCGAATGAAATTTAGGGTCTACAACCTCCTTCTTGGTCAATCTCGTCATAGGTACAGCTAATTGGGAGAAGTCCTCAGTGAACCTCTATGTGCGATCTTAAATGCGTATCTCGAAAGCTAGCGATTACATTCCAACTCATAACTACCTCGACCTTTTACTGGATCGCGGATGCATCGACTTGACACCATCTCAATTTCACCTCAATGGCCAAAATTCATGGAACTGGCATGCATCTCTTAAGACCTGAAAACAGTCACTCGAGTGACCCTCATTGCCCTCCTCGGACTTAGTGAATCGGATGTCTTTATGAACAAATGACGACGATCTAGGTAGGGTTAGACACCCTAGCCATGAGATCCATGGTGCCACTAGGCATTCGTCAATCCAAACTCTTGTCTGAAAACTCAAAATGCCCATATACGCATCTAAATGTTGTCTTGGGATATACTCCTAACCCTCAGGCGGTAGTAACTAGTGCTGAATCTCTTAAGTAAAAACCGCCCTATCATTGATCAAATAAATCATCAATCCTGGAAGATTCTATTCTTGAAAGTAACCTATTCATTTCATTAATCCTTATGGCGAAGAGGTCTTGTCTTCTTGCGGGCAGAAGCAACATAGAATCCCAGTGGGAGTGCTCGGTCTATTAAGAGCCCTTTGTCCAGCAATTCTCCATAGTGGAGCTTTGAGTTCTTACCTGCTCCTATTGGCTTGCTGCGTTCTCATCTTGGTCATAGAAATAGAGACAATCGGGGTGAAACTCAATAGTGAAGTCTATCCTATGTGAGTGAAATACTGTAATTCATCTTGAAAACGTCCTTATACCCACAAACTTCCCGCCCGAGAAGTACATTGACTCCTGTCTGCGCCTCGTCATATACGATGTATTGCTGGCCCATTCCATCAATTACTAGTGCCATCCCAGAAATTAGTACATGGCTTGGAGTAAAGCATCGTGCTTATCCTAAAACAAAACAATTTTCATATGATGTGTAGGCGGTAACCTCTCAGATCACAGTGTGACTTCCGATTGTGCGATCAACTAATCCATCTAAGGATGGCATCAAGCTCCGACATGTCCATAACCCTAAGGTCTGATAAGTAGAATCTGAGATCTCAACTCCTGACCTCGATATATCTTATCAAGACTCACCCTAGCTCCTAGGGGAGAACTTACATGCAGTGGCTCTTCCAAGTTTTCAACCTCTAAGCCCAGGTATTTATGATCTGTAATAAAGAATAGAGATGCACTAGAATCAAATACTCTTGCCCGCAGCGAGAGTGAAATGTACCTCGAATGACCAGCCGATCTACTGGCGCTGATGCGAGGAATGTAGTGCGTAGACAAACCCCACAGATCTCAAAGTGTCTAAACATGAGCTACTGGCCTCGACCTCGTGGCTCTGTAGCCCATCGCCTAATCATGAAGTAGTGAGGCCTGTACGGTGCTGGGAGGCGTCTTTTTGGTCCCCAGCCCCGTGATGGGGTAGGGAGGGTCATGAGTGCGTAAACGTCCAAATGATTGGGACTGGTGTCCCATAACTCTCGGATCCCTACCTTTGAGGCAATCCCATCTCATGTGTGTCTGGGTTGGTGGCGGTAGAAGCATGTTCTGCCTTACTAGTTAACACTGGGCATGAAGTCTCTCCCTTTACAGGATGATTGACCTTTTTAGTACAGCGACCACGATATGACGCGGCCACATCCTTGAAAACACTGCGAGTAAAGTCTTTGTCTTCTTCCTTGGGCTAGAAGAAGAAGGTTGGGCTCCTCTTCCCTCCTGCTTATCTTTCCTGTCTCGAATCCTCTGCGTCATTTCACCTCCTCTCGAATGGCCCACTAACTATCTTGGCCGTCAAGTCGTATCATATGAAAGTCATATTTTACGCAGACAAACAAATTTGAACCATCTCTTGACTTTACTCTGCTTGGCTATGTCATGCCCACCAATCATCAATGACAGGCTAATTCGGTGAACTTAGTCATGTATTTGAACACGATCATAAATCCCTTACAATCTTTAGTTATAGGAACTCCTGAGCTTTTGCATGTCGAGCAGACGTCGGGAAGTGCTTTCCCATGAAGATCTCACGAAACTTTTCCCATGTCGTTGCCTCTAAGTTCCTTGAGGCTTTGACCCAATCCCACCATACTTGGGATTCACCCTCTATCTAGAGAATGCGACTATTTATCCTGTGGCATTTGAAATTGATCTCCAGCAGCCTCAGATCTTGTCGACTTGTCATAACTAATGATTAGCTACCATCGGGTCCCCTCCTCCCCTGAAGGTTAGAGGATGGTGTGCCTTGACCCTTTGGAGGTGTGGCCCTCCTTGGCCTGGGTGCACTAACTTTGTGTGCAATGGTAACAACCACAATGCCCAATAAGCACTATAAAGGCTTGATCGAGTCAGGTGGTAGTGGGTTGTTCTGATGACCTGACCTCGGCTTCTTCCTTAATTAGTCATCTACCATATGTACAGGATAGCAATAAAGTCTTATCATCTCCAAAAAAAAATAGGGATCAAGTTTAAAATTTGGCGATTCTCCTTTATATCTAACTAATGAAATACCCCGACCACTAATAGACCTCAACATCCCAAATCATTCTGTTCATTCTTTTCCGAACCCCAGGTTATGTTTCTAACCTAATTATTCCTCTTTTTCCATATATATATTTTTACCATGTATATAATTCACATAACTACAGCTTACAATCATGTAGCATGAAGCCTGAAAACGCCAATGCACAATGAATGCAATGACTCCAAACTATACCACCTAAAGCTGTAGGTAATCGCATACCTATATACGATACCAGTTTGTGGCCTTGAAATCAAGGAAATAAGTGATCACTGTCTTTCATGAAAAACTGTGGATATCATGTAACTCGATACCACACTGTTGTGTCCCATTTACCGGGATCCATAATTTAACAAAAATCGAATAGAGTCTCCTTTGTACGAGGAGCTCTATCAAATAAACTGTATAATATCTGATCATGACCCATTCGATGCGAATATACTTATGATGACCGGGTCCGTTTTATGAGTAAAGTCGTGTATGACGAGTCCGTTTATCATTCATATTAAAACATGAAGAGCTATATTAAAAACCATCTATATGAGTTCAATTGTAACTCTTTAACACATTAATACATGCCAAAATTAATTTATTCAAAAAAAATTACAAAAATAATCATAAATCCATAAGTCAGCTTTCTTCACCCCCGCTTGCTTATTTACTGTTAGTCGTCACCGGCACATGTCCTTTGCCTAAATGTTTTCCCATATGGATGAGTCACACCGGTGAAATATTCTCAAAACTCTTCGCTTTAGTGCACATGCAATGCTTCGCATTTGACAATTCATCTCCATAACAATTCCATAATCACGAGTTCTAGGTTGGTCTAATAATAAATGCTATGAAATGAGATGGGACTCACTCATGCACCATGCAGGAGTCTTCACAGCTCACCACACAATCTGATCTTGATGTGTGATAAAGTCGATCATTGATGGATTACATCCAATGATCATTTTCGAAATAAAATCATTTGTTTATAAACCAAAACTTGTTGGATGTTAAGCCTCAGATGATCATTTCATATACAACACTCATGTGTCTTTTCGGGCAACGGATTTTTGGAGTCTCACCGCAGGCCCCGCACCCTTGCTACACTTTTTGGACTTTCATCGTTGGAGCGTATGAACTAGTAATCGAGTCTTTCACTCGAGGGAATGTCTAGCCCTTCTTGCTATTACCCAACACAAGTTTTTCCATGTCATGCAACCGTGAGACTCTGTGGACTTAATCAACGATTTTAGGCCACTCATCAATCTGCATGTGGTGTTTAATCTCAACCGATGCACTCACATCCATAAAATCTTGATATTCATGCGCCATATGCAATGTAATGCACCATTACATATCAATCATGTCACATATGTAATGAATGTCATATGGACGTCTTTTTAATTCATACAATTCATCATGCATCTCATGGACAATTATATCACATGCCATAATCCCCAATTAAACACTCACCAATGTCTAATACATTAAAACACATACTCTTAACATTTTATCAGTAACATAACAACTTAGCTTATATTATCACAAAATCCATCAGCAATAACACAATTAACCTCAAGGCAAGTGTAGCACATGTAAAATACCACAAAAACAACCCCCTTGCTTAGGGCATAAAAATTAGTCAAACAAGCCCTTTAGCTAGACATAAAATTGGCCAAACAAGCCCTTAATAGTATGGATTTTCTCTTCATCTAGCCCACAAAAAAAAATTTGGACATTCACAGAGCAATCACAACCTTCACAAAGTCGACCTAAACAAATGTAAGGTCATAAACCGTTTTAAACAATCTATTACCTCCTTTCATATCTTGAGTTTTTTCATTCAAATAATCTATTTAAACAATTCTTGGGACATCTTATAAAAAAACAAATCAATTTAAAAACAGTCGAAAAGCCAAACAGCCTTAAATGGGCATCCAATTCAAACAACCACATTAAGCGACCCAGAGTTGGAAAAAACCAAGTATGAAGAATCTCTCTACCTCTTGGCGTGGTAAGCTGAGGTCTCATCTTACCTCTTCTTGAAAACTTTGGTTCCCTAATCTGTCTTCAGATCTTCGGTGAAATCCCTAATTTTTTGTACCTACGTGTAGCCCTCATCGAGGTTATGAACTTTAATTCTTGGCTTGACGAATTCCGACCAACGGAACTCCGAGAACCACCGAAAGAAGCCTTTTCTTTCTTTTCTCCCCATGATCATCTTCGACATAAATGAAAGATATTTACTACTTTAATCGATTTTAACCTTTTCTTCATTTTAAATACTTAGCCTGTTCACACTATATTCAGACTTTCTTTCCCTAAACGATTAATTTCGTCTCGGTTTAATTTCAAATTATTTTTCTATGAAATTTATTTAAATTATTTTCCAACTTTCAAACTTGCTATAAAAATCTCGTTTTTAGGTCACCGGGAACCTGATCACCTCGAAAAATGTGAGAAAAATAACAATATTCCATCACAAATTACGTAAAGGTGGAATAAGGTAACTTCGTTCCTGATTTTGAGGAAAAACAATCTAACAGCGAATCCGTTTGTCATCCAGTTTAGAAAATCTTATGTCTACAACCTGTATTGTAGTGGCAATTTACCGTTTTACACTTTTTCAGAAAAGTTCAAATTTACCCAGGTTTTACAGCACACTTGTGGAGAGGAATAAAAATGGAACAATTTGAAATTATTGTGGTTTAATGATAAAAAGTGAGTGAATTACTCTTCAAATTTCACATCACATCTCGGATCTCCCATTCCAAATACAAAGAAGTGCACAAATGTGATCATAGGAAATAAACTCTAGACATGAGCTTGACTTTTAGAACAAAGAAACAAAAACATAGCGAAAAAATCTGGCATTATGGAAGAAATTCGAATGAAGATTATGAAGGCACAATGGGAGAAGACATACACTATCATTGATGATATGAGAGGAAGAGGGTGACAAGGATATGTATATGTATCAGAATTTAACATACTGCACTACTGATGAGCGAGATCGAATCCTTCGAAGCGATATGTGCATCAAATCTAGTGAATGGAACAGAGAACAAGTTGACGGATTTATGAGAGGCAAGAGAAAAATAGGTAAATTTTTATTTCTATTTCATTTTTCACATATTATGTATAAAAGAATGTACTTTGATTCTTTTTTTCTTTTCTTTTTTCTTTTGCATAATTACAATACGACGAAGTCTTCTGACGAGTGATCCATTAAGGCGTATGCAAAAATCACAAGGTGTTGACATACGGATCCTGTCCGTAGTGTACAAGTCTTAATTTCACCAACAGACAAAAAGCCGGAAAAATATGTTCAAGGTGGTTGTCCGAGAGCAATGGGACGATTGATTCTTAAGTTCTTCCATATGTGAAGTGTTTCTTGCATCTCAGCGAACTCGCACCACTTTAGAACATGATTATTGGTGCACAACAAGTAAGTTTGTCTAATTGTATATTATGTTTTAATATGTACATGTGTATCTCCAAAATTATATATTGCAAATTTGCAACTACTAATCAACTTTCCTTTAATTATATATGTAGGAATGGGCATGGGACCACCATCTCCATATGAAATCAAAAGCAAGTACTTGGAAATGAAGTATAAAGACATGGACTCTTATGTCAACATACAAAGGGAGAAATGGAAGACATATGGATGCACAACTATGTGCAATGGACGGACTAGGTCAACCAAAGTGAGCATAATTAATTTCATGGTATACTCAAAAGGAAGCACAATTTTCCTCAAATCTATTGATGCATCAGATAAGATTAAAGACAACAAATACATATATGGTTTGTTGGGGCGTGATCGAAAGTTCGAAGCAAATGTAGTATAGAATTATGAGATAATGGATGATCTTTACTAAAACCAAAGATTGTTGATGAAGAAATACAATCTATATTGGACTCCATGTGCAGCATACTGCATTGATTTGATGTTTAAAGACATTAGTAACAGGGATAGTGTTGTTGATTTAATCATGAATGCCCGAAAGATAACCAACTTCATTTACAATCATAGTTGGTTGCTTTGAAATAGAAAAGGTCTATAATTGGAGATATCATATGTCACCAGACTCTGAATTTGTAACAAACTATATCTCCTTGATAATCTTCAAGAAGGTTGATTTGAAGAAAGTCTTTGTGTAGATTATTAGACATCATAGCTTTCTTCGAACAAATTGAATGCTGAGGTTGAAAGACTCATGTTTGATCATGAATATGGGAAGGTAGACAAACTAGTGTCCATCAGAAGCACTATGCACGTGCTTCACATTGTTGATTCGAATTAAATCCCCAACCATGTCATTTGTCTACTAGTTGATTCCCAACCTATTCTTGAAGGCAAAAGTTAGTCGACTCAAAAACTAAGGTAATTTATGAAACATATCATCAGAGATCGTTGGGATAGAACCCTTAAACATCCCCTTCATGCTATTTAGTAATTAATTAATTAATATCCTCTTCGCCGATATTCAGTGTAATATTATGTTTCTATTATCACATACTAATTCTAAAATCTGTTGTAGCATACCTATCTAAATCAAAACTTCAATATAGACTGGGTTAGTTTGTGACTAAGCTACTTCAAGTTGTTCATGATGTTTTCTAAATTAGATCCTAATCTTTGAAGGCCTTTGCAATTTTGGAAGTGGAGTAGTGTAGTTTTTAAATCTGTAATTGGTGATTAATTTATTCGATTGATTTTTATTTTAAGATTTTGACATTTTGAATTCATGACTTATATACTCTTCGAGATGCAAAAAATGATTTGGTGTCAATAATAGCCTCGAATCCAAAAATGGTTCTGATAGTGTTAATTCTCATTCAGTAAAGTCCATAACTATTTTGTTATTGAATGTTGAATATAAGTCATTTTATTAACTGGAATGAGTAGTTTGTATGGAAATCATGCTTCGACATTAAGGAATTTGGCCTTAAAGGTTCTTTCTCAAATCGCATCATCTTCAACGTGTGAGAGAAATTGAAGCACATTTGCTCTAATCCATACCAAACAAAGAAATCGACTTGCTTACCCTAGCCTCCAACATTTGGTTTTTTGTTATTACAACATGAAACTAAAGATACGTGATATGAAGGCAAAGACCGACAAAGTTGCAGAAAATGATTTTCTCGATTTACTTAAGATTTCAGGTGAGTTTGGTGAAGAAAAGGAGAATCAACTATTCCAATGGGTTAGACCTCTCTTAATTCGTGCCACAGTAGGTGTATTGGAATCAACAAAATTTGTATCCTAAATCCTACGCACAGTGTTCAAGCTCACGATATAGTGGTCTGGGTGAACACGGGGATGGGTTTTTCTTTGTACAAATGATTACGATGATTCCAAAATGGTGAATTTCAATTTAGTTTTACAGGCTTTTTGGTAAAATAGGGAGTGAATGGTGGTTTACAGGCTAAAAATAAAATGAAGAAAAATAAGAAAAAGAAGCTCACAACTGAAGCGTGGGCTCTCTGGTTTTGAAGAGGTCTAGCAGGCAGCGAGAGGTCTGGGTTCATTTCCTCGCGTTGAGAGGATGACCTATAGTCATCTCTCGAACGGATCTTCATTAACTTTAAAGCTAACTGTATTTTCCTTTTGATAGAAAGCATTTATTTAGCATTTATGGTCTCTGATGCTTGTCTCAAAAACACATCCTTCTTAGCTAATGAGAGACAACTAACTAAACATCGGTGAATCTGGTAGTATCCTGTTGAGGCAGAAGCACTTCAAGGCCTCACTGTGGGGGAGAGCAGCAAAGAGAATTTAACTAAGAGGGTTGAAAATCTAGCCATAACACTACCTCCGGTGGCTCGTAAGGGCAACTAATGGATATCAGTGTATCTAAAGCTAAAAAATACAAACCCTTTCACTTACCCAAGTATTAGTGAAAGTACATCAAAAGCTTTAAACCTAGAGTTGCCATGATTTGAGACCCAAAATGTTTAAAAAATGCATACGTGAAAAAGCGGGAACCAAAAGTTTACGCCGCCCAGGTACGTGGCCCTCTACCAGGAAGGAAGGAAGGGTCAGCCAACCATCCTCCAAGTTGTCATCCTCGGAGAATGTTTATGACTGAGAAAAGGAGAGAAAGGAAGAAAATGGGAGAAAGGAAAATTTGTCGGAAGCTGCCTGCTTATCTATTGCCGAATTGATTGATACAAAGTTTGTAGAGATTGAGAAGCATATAGTTACTCGGTGTAGGAAATTACAAAAAGCGAAACTAAGCTATTACGAGGGATATGGAAGAAACCAAAAATTGGCAAAACAACAAATCGTGAAATGTGGGAGGAAGCAGTATAGGATGAAAATTCGCTATTATCTTGTTTATATTTGACAACTCTTGTTCCATTGCTTCTGCCTTTACTATTCCATTTCTTCTTGCTTTGATATTATTCTTCATTTCCCGACTGCTGAGTGATGAAAACCATATGAGTGGTAATCCTTGGCGGGCTGTTATGATTAGTTGACACGGCGATTTGGCCCCAAGTCACATGTTAAAAACTTCACGCTGTTGAATGATGAAGAAATTACCAATACTGGGACGAACATGTCAATTGGGTTAATTATAACAATTAGTACACAAAAAGCGCTCAAAACCTATTAAAAATAGGGTTCAAAATAGCACTTTTTGGGCACTAATCACCTCTCCATTTCGATGATGAAGATGGAAATTCTGATCCACAAATTGTTGCACATGTTCGAGAAGCAGGTGTTAATGTTGAACAGGTTTTATATGAAGAAGTTCATAGTTAAAGTTTTAGAAGACACGGGAGACTCATTTATATTGCGATTACTTCTCGACCCTCTTTGATTCAAGTATTAAACACAGTAGTAGACAAGTTCTGCTGGTACTTTACTACAAGTTCTGATAGCTCGAAGAGGAGAGGATAATGATAGTAGTAATCTCTGGAACTAATGGAGGAGATATTGCAAATCCACAACAAAGTCAATATCCATTGAGTCTATTCACCGGTGAAGATGATTTCACACATGCTACACAAAATAATGACCACGATTCTAGGAGGCAATCTAGAAATCTCTATTGAGGCCATTTGGTGATCCTGTATAGAGGAGAGACAACGAAAGGATGACACCATACAATGAAGATTTGTTTTCAGCTAGTTTGAGTTCATAGTGTGGAACTTCGATCTGACTTTTGATTAAATTACAAGATGAGAGACCTTATACCTTCCTCCTTATACAATGAGTTATGGTCAACTTTCTTCAAATCCTTCAAGTTCCATTGGTGAAGAATACGGAATGATTAATTATCCTCATGATCCACAAACGACATTCCAAATTCCATATCCATGATACAGCAAAAAGGATTTCAAAAGACGAGCATGTGGGTGAACTTGAGTTTCCCATCCATGGAGGTTATGGGAAGGAGTCAAGACATTTATGCATAGCATCTTCGAAATTCTGATGTATATTACTGGACAATCATGTCTTTGCCTGAATATTATCTTCAACAAGATGGGATCCCTTCATCAAATAATGTAATGGAGTCACATCGGTCTTCATTTTAGTTTTAAATGACTATTGTAATGTAATTTCTCGATAAATTATAATTAATATCGTCTTTAACAAGTGTATATATGCTTATTTATGTCTTTTTTATAGTTCAACAAAGTGTTTCCATGAATTTCAATGTATTTTTGTTAATTTTTGCTTTACCAATATTTTTGTCAAAATATCCACATATATTTTATCGATATTTTCGATATATCCGTAAAATCCAAGTACCAATATATCCGTGATTATCGATATTTTGATCCTTGCTTGTACCATCACCAATAATAACTCTATCAGAGGTGGTGTACGGCTCATGGAAGGCTAAGGTGGCAAGATCAGCGATCACATGGTGAGCGCTTGAATCAACGGCTGACTCAATCAGGTACAGTTGAGTAAATGAATGCGGTGTGAAGATAAGCGGTCTGCGATGAAGTAGGGGCGGAGCTTGGGCGGGGGTGGGCGGAAGAGAGCCGTCAGAATTGGATGGATTGATTGCCTTTGTCGAGCAAAAGTGCCATGTTATACCATAAATTTGACAACGCTCAAGGTAGCGATTAGGCCTAAGCTGGGTAGATGGACTGTAGTGTGAGCAAACGGTGCAGTGAAGGTCTAGAGCGAGCATGTAGGCAGGCGGCGGGCGAAAGAAGAGGCAAGTGCTGAAAGTGGATAGATGACTTCCTTAATCGAGCAAAGTTCTGGAATTATACACAGGTTGTGCGCTTGAGGTATGACTAGGCCACAAGATGGTAGATGGAGGCCCCGGATGTCGCAAAGACAATGGAAGAAGGTTGGTAAATCAAATATCAGAAGTGAAGTAAATTGAGTCCATGATTATTGAGCCCGGTTATGGTTCTGGCTACTACGAAAGGTCAACCAACAATGGGAGGAAGGGCCAGTCGAAGTAACCAAGGCAAAGATCGGAGTGGAGGCAAGCACTGTTGAAGGAACCAATGTTTTCAATTGGGCCTCATAACTAAGTAATCGCTCAAACAATTCCTCAAAAGTAACTGGAGTATCTCAAGTTGTACGACATGGGATATATTTCAGGTAGGTCGACGAGTCGAACAAACGAATAGAACATCAAAGTCAACAAATACATTCATAAGGGCAAGAGAGTCAATATTGTGTTTGACATTTTGCATATAGTCAGTAATAGTTTAATTACCTTGTTGAGGATTGGCAAGATTCTAGTGATGGGTCATAGATCATCTAGAAGCGGGCTAAGAGGCATCGTCTTTTCAGAGTAAGTCCTCGGCTGAGGGGTGGTGCAGAGGTAGAGATAAAATGCACTAGGGTGGCAGATACGGACCTAACAATTGTATTGAGAAGCAATTGGTTTTGTCAGAGACAAAGAATATGGTCCTGATTTAGGGAAGGAGATGCAACATTGGGCAAAGTTATCAATGTCAAAGGACACGGCTTTGAGCCGTCAACGAAACCAAGTAAATCATACTCGAAGAGGAAAGATATGAATTGGAGTTGCCATGTAGAATAATTCGTGGTTGTGAGTTTTAGCGGCACTTGAGCACTACAGCTGAAGCCATTCAGATTACGAGGCGTAAGCGATGTCGTTTAAGATTGTCCCGAAGATGAGGAGGCACGATGGCGTGGTGGAAAAGATTCTTGACCATTGATATCTTCAGCGGTGGTGAGGCGGCACATGTAAAATACCCATAAGCATGTGATCATATCATGATGGGAAGTGACAACGACGGCTAAGGTTAGGAGTTTTTCTTTGACAGATTTATTCTTTCTGATATATTATATGAAAGAGACTTAAATACTCTTAAGAGAAGTTGGAGTATATATATATATATATATATATATATATATATATATATATATATATATATATATACTATACCTCTTTATATATCTATATATATATTAAAGGGAATCATTCTCTAATACTATATTGCCCTTATGGACTAATTTTTTCAATACTTGTTCCAACTCCTAAATAACTACTAGAAGCAGCAACATATCTTACAAATGCAGCGTTTCCGACTCTAAGCCAACTACTAGGCAACTTAGCCATCTTCTTTCGCATCGATAGCTTCCTCATCACCCTTACACATAAATTATCTCCCCTTCTCAAATCTATCATCTGGACCCTCTATGTTTTCTCATTCCTTATCGTTTTGGTATCCAAATGGCTTAAAATCATAAAGAACTAGTAGTTTATACTTACATATATAAGAGGTAGTCTTGTACGTTGTTATATATCTTGGTTCCATGCATGCTTCCTTACCTTTCCTAGTTTGCTAGATGGTGATGTTGCTTAACTACTTATGAGGGTATTTATAAGCTCTCTCATTACATTACAGTAATTCCCTTTCTTCATAGGCTACATGCATTTTATAGTCATCCTGTTCAATTTAATTTTGAAGGAAAAGAATATTATTAGAATACATCAAATCAGGTATCTAAAAATAAAAATAATGACGCTGTATTCTGCATGAAGCTTTCTAAAAATCATTGTGTTTATTATAATATAAAGATTCAATTACGCTTTATTGAAAATGTCATTATTTATTGTATTATTTTCAATTCATGATTATATATTAAGTAAACGTCATTGCTAACTCTGGCGGAAGTTTTAGCAACAACAGAAAAGAAGAAGAACGACAGCATTTGAAATATGGAGTTGTGATGGGACTTTGAAACAGTTCTTAAGGAGTGGGCTGTCAGATTCTTTTAATATATTCTCACCCTTCCTTTTTAGTCTTTCTCTCATCTCTCTCCTTTCGATCTTTAATCTCTTCTCTAATGGAGCTTTTAGGTTTTCTCCTAAGCCATTGTTGTTCCATTTTCTTCTGGCCAGCAACCTTTCCTATCTCTACCGAGCAGCGTCTTGTTGCTCCAACACTAAACTTTCCATCATCTTGTACTTTCTATACAGATATGGGTTTGTTGTCTTCAGCGTCTCTAGTCAGCCTTTTCATGAATCCTACCCAGCTCCATGTAAACTAAGCTTCCAGATCTGGTCATCTCTCCTGGAGGCTGCCTCCCGGCGGCTGCGAGGACGCCTTCAAAGCCATACATGGGATTAAGCCAAGCAGCGGTGACAGTCCAACAACTGCGAGTCGTGAATGATCAGGTCGCTTGTTTTGTCGTGGATGACAGTCAATAACTGTTCAGTCTGCTGTCCTTGTTTTGCCAAAGGCTGATCAGATCATGAGTATAGTGGATCCCCACCGAATTTAGGAGACAAACTATGGAAGTTTGGAGAGACGATGGAAGCAGTGGGTCGTGGTGACTACGTTCGATAATGGCGATCATTTATGGTGGTTTTTTACTTTGGAACAACAGGCAGGTTTGATTTGTTTTTTTGAGAAGCTTAGAACTGGGACTCAAATGAGAATAAGTTTAGATGGTAATTTTATTTTGTGAGGTAGGAATAGATTAAAATTTTATTCAAAAAGCAACGTACTCTTTAAAGATAAAATTCTTATCTCTAACAAATATAAAACTTCTTTCCATGCTCTGTAGAGCTTTTTCTTAAGGCCATGTCTTTTATATTTTCCCTCAAAACTCTAAAACCAACAACTAGATTTTCAGTAAAAATCAATGGCCATACCAAGGCCTTTGATCAGTTGGGTTTCAGTTTAATTGGATCTATTTTGATCTAACTTATAAGCTTCTTTTAAGTCATAAATTTGTATTTATTTTTTAAGTTCAAGCCCATTAATTTTGAGTTTATATTAGGTTTAAGTCTAATTTCTTTTTAAGATTAATTGAAATCAACTTCAATTTTATGTTAAATGTATCAAAATCATTTAGAATAATTTGATCCAATATTAAGATTATAAATACTTTACTAAATTCTATTATAAAAATTCTCCAAATTTTAAAAAAATAAAAATAAGTTTTAGAATATCCAATTTGATTCGAATAATAAAAATTAGTTCGACAATGTTAGTTTCTAATTTTCAAATCCTAGGAATCTTTTTGTGTGAAAACTAAGTCAATATGATTCACATTTGGATAAAAGCAGGTTAGTTTTCTATTATATTTAATTCATCTGTATCTTCACTTAATTTTTGGCTTTACAAGGTTATATTTGGCAGGTCAAGCATAAATGCAAGCCAAAGTAGGAATTGAAATTATTCTGATGTTATTTTTGATTATTTTCATGTTCTTAGGTTCTTAAAATGGTACATGAATTTTATTTTTGGTTGATTGTCTGCTTGAGTTTTGGTTTTAATAGCCTTGTTTGAAAAACCATACATTAACTGCTACTACATAAACATAACATATGTTTATTAGTTCTTAAAATCATAGTTCCTACCTACAATATCATTTTTTTATTAAAAAGTCATAATTATCAACTATCGTTTCATTTTTGTATTAAAAATTCGTAGTTACAAACTACAATTTTATTTATGTATTAAAAAATCGTAGTTAACAACTACAGTTTTATTTTTATACTAAAGTTGTAGTTGGCAACTGCTGTCATAGTTGGCAACTCGACTTTAGTACAAAAATGAAACCATAATTGTCAACTACGACTTCTAATTTAGATTAAAAAAAAATTAAGCATCTCTCCCACATGGTATAAAGAAGACTAGATTCAATAATAGTTTGGAATAAAGCATAAAATCAATATTTGTTTGAAAAAAAAATGGTCATTTTGACCCCAAACTCACCATGCTTTCTATGTTATTAAAAATCATTAGAAATTATTTTTGTTAAATTCTCATACTTGGTACAGTTTGTAAATTTCATTAGATATTATTCAAGCAATATATATATATATATATATATATATATATATGATGGGAGTTTGAAAAATGGGCTCGCGGCCCTTCGCCAAACCGAAAAGCGCGCCCATTGAAACCTCAAGCCTTTGACACCGAAACGAAAATGAAGGCTGATCAAAACAGTAATCGGTTATGGATAATTGAGAAAGCCCACATTATGCAAATCAAACTAAATCTCATCGATAAGGGAAATAAAATAATCCTCAATAACATATTATCCTGCAAATCCAACTAAATCTCACCACCAAGGAAAATAAGATAATTCACGATATATGACTCATCCTCTGGTGTAGGATCACTTAATGAGGAAGAAAGATAATTCTAAATAAACTGCTCTTTCAATATCCCTTATCGAATCGGAATCTGGAAGTAAAATGGAAATATCCGTCCAGTGGGAAAGAATCCTAATCATCATCCAATTGGGAAAACATATACTATAAATACCAGGCCACCCAGTGATGAAAGGTCTGTGAAATATTAGCCCTACAAGCGATTACATCTTTTCTCTCGGCGAGGAACCCGGCTTAAGCATCGGAGCTGGCCCGCGAGGCGAAATTGCGTAGACCCTTCTTCTTTCTTGTTTTTGCGGGGAGGGTGCTACGTCAGGCTTGCGGACCGGTAGTGACAATCTTATCTCGGCCCGTGATCCAGGCCTTCGGACGATCTGGCAGCCACAGTTTGGCCGTGACCTAAACGCTCCGGTGTCCGGTTGAAAAAATGCATCATCAATTGGCGCCGTCTGTGGGAACGACAATTCCTTTACGAATAAAGGCGATCTCTCGATCCAGATGGTATCGACACGGAGCCTTGGCGGGAAGCAGCGCCCGATCCACCCAAGGATCTTGCGAGGACCGCGAGGGCGCGAGACGGCTGAACCTCCCAGGCGCGTTCGACGTCTGGCCGACACGAGGACGAGGATGGCAGCTCGCCTCACGATGCTGATAGGAGAGTTAGAGCATTTCGCGAGGGCGGATCGCGCCGCGGGCGCGACAAACTCGGGGAAGGTCATAACCTCACCCCTCGTGAAGGGCAACACATTCGGCACTCCCAGGAAGTAGAAATGACGGTGCCGTGAGGCCAAGGGGCATGGACCACACCTAGCCCTTGGAAGAGGGCATGACGACACTCGGGGGCATGTGGGACGAAGGCTACGTCACCCTCAACGAGAGCGGGAGCAATCGTGGGACGGAGGTTGAGCTCGTAGTGGCCGTGTGAAGGAGGTTGTAAGAGGGCGCTCGACACGCTATGGAACACCTTAGTGCAATGAGGCCCGAGTCATCGTTCACGGTAGTGCTTAGCTATTTTCGGCCAAAATTCGGGATACCGTAAGTGGAAGCATTGATGGTGTCGAGAGATCAGTCAATCATCTCAACAACTTTACAAAAACAAATGGGTATGGGTATCAAGGCCTTATGCGATCTGAGCTTTTCACTATCACGTTAAAGGCCCGGCCTTGGCACGGTTGAATAGCCTTCATCAATCTCCTCATTCAGAGAGCTATCCATTGCATTCGTCTCCCACTTCATTAGAGCCAGAACGTATAGAAAGCCAAGTTACCATCTATTGACCATCAAGCATAGCTCGCAGGAGAGCCTGAGGTCATCGTTCACGGCCGAGGTGCTTCACTTCCCTCTTCCAGCAAAATTCAGGATGCCATAAGTGGAAGCATTCGATGGTGTCAGAGATCCAGTCAATCATCGACCTTACAAAAACCAAATGGGTGCATGCGTTATCAAGACCTGTAACGTCTGAGCTTTCGCTATCACGTTAAAAGGCTGACCTTGGCACAGTTTTAACGAGGCTTGTAGCCGTCAATCTCCTCATTCAGAGAGCTATCCATTGCATTCGTCTCCCACTTCATCGGAGCGAGATAGAAAGCCAAGTTACCATCTATTGACCATCGAGCATGGCTGGCGGGAGAGCACAGGTCCCTATACCAAGGTTCATGGGCTCCTGCGAGTAGATATACGACTAGAAGTTGTGATCACCGCATTCATTGTTGGGTTAGGGGTGCAGTCGAAAGACTTAATGTTTTCCATCTCTAAAAATCCTCAGGCAAGCATGGCTAAGGTGCTCGCAAAAGCGGAGAAGTACATTAATGGCGAAGAAGCCCTCATATCCAAGAAAGGGAGCTACTCCACCCGTAAAAGAAAAGGGACCAGACAGCGGCGGACGGGCGAAGATAAAGCGATAGGAGAGGTCTCGAAAGATAGAGAGCAGTCCCGAAAGGCGTAGAAGCCTCGAAGATCATGCAGGCCGCCTCGACTCGAGGCGACAACATTATTTCTCGATTCACCTTGCGGCCTCGATTATCACGGGTCACGCCGCAGTCACGAAACAAAGCAGTTCCTCAGGTGGCCAGCTCAAATGAAGTCGGACCCTTCGAGACAACACCGGTGTGCAGGTTCCATAGGGACTACGGGCGCCACAGAGATGATTGCATACGACTCGGGAAGGAAATAGAGTACCCAATACGGCGTGGGTATCTCCCAGGCCTTCATAGCCCTTGAATCGGCCTCAAAATCGGGCTCGAAACCCGGGAGGAGGAGGGAGAGGAGGAGGAGGAGAGGGGAGGGGTTCGAATGTGACCAGCCGCCCACCTCGCGGACTAAATGACTCGGCCTGACGACCTTTAGGAAATCCATATGACCTCGGGAGGATTTAAGGAGGAGGAGTCCGGCTGGCCGGAAGGCCATCTAGCAGCGACATCGAGTCGGAGGTAGTGGAAGCCTGGCGATTGTCAGTACGCCTGCGGCTCGGCCCACATCCGTAACATTCTGCTTTTTCGTATCTGGGGATGCAGCACTATGGCGACCCAACCGTAATTCGACGGTTGTGGCGATAAAATGGTCCATCGGTCCTGGTTGACAAAGGAAGTTCGGCTGACATCATCTTCGCCTCGACGCCGATCAGATGGGCGCCCGGAAGGAGAGGCGGAGCCGTCGACACCCGTTTACGAGATTCTCGGGAAGAGTATTACCCTTGGGCTCGTCTGACTAGTGCTCACCTTGGGAGATCCCCCGTTCAGGCAACGGCGTGACAAGATTCCGCTGTTGTAGACGCCCATCACTATAATATGTTGTTAGGCGGACCCTCAATCTGATAAAGCCATTCCCTCAGAAACACCACATGATGAGTTAAGTTTCCCTCACGAAGTAAGAGGGTAGGATGGTTCGAAATGACGTGTGGCCAGGGGAATGCTACTCGACATCCATGAAGCAAAAGCGATTAGATAACATATGTACAGACAGACTCGACATACGACGAGGTGCTCACGAACTTGAGCCCTTAGAAGAGAATTTGGAACTATACCTTTGGATGGCGATGCGAACACCTAGCTCGGCCGACCCCGAGCTGCGAGAGGACCTGCCCTCTCACTGTTTTTGAGGCAGGGAACAAAGGCGTCTTCGTGGAAGTAGACGAACATGGGAGAGTCGACCCCACAGTAATCACTCATAAGGTGAACATCATTTATCCTTGGCTTGATCAAACAAGAGGAGGAGCTTGTGAGAAAATGGCGATCAATGAGGAGGAATTGACAAACTCCTCAGCGAGAAAGCGATTAGAGAGGTGGAATATCCCGAATGGTTGTGACGTCGTACTTGTCAAAAGCGAGCGGCCAGTGGAGACTGCATCGACTGCGGCGTCGGCGGAGCATGCCCGAAAGAGCGGTTCCGCTCTGCATGAATGCGACCTCATCGTGGATGCCATTGTAGGCCATGAACTCCCTCCCTTTTATGGGATGCTTTCTCAGGCTACAATCGGATCAGCATGGATCGGACCAGCTAGAAAGACCTCGTTTGTCCGCGGGTGAACTTTATTGCTTCTCGATCTTGATGCCTTTTGGGCTCGAAGCGCGGGAGCTACTTATCGAGTCTAGTAAGCGGGATCATTCCGAAGCAAATAAGAGCGATATGGGTATACATAGACGATATGCTGGTAAAGTCAATCATTGCCGAACTCCACATAGCTCATCTATCCGAGGCTTTCCAGGATCACGGGTACACAGCATGAAGCTGAATCCCGGTGAGTGTGCCTTGAGGTGTCAGTAGAAAAATTCCTGAGTTTCATAGTCGACAAGCAGAGGTGAAATGATCAGAGGAACAAATAAAGAAATTTGTGCTCGACATGCCATCGCCATCAGGCATAAAGGAGGTCCAGCATCTAACATGAAGGATTGATGCTTTAAGCCCATTCGTATCCAGGGCTAGTGATAAATGTCAGCCTTTCTTCCAAGTTTTAAAGAAGGCCTTTGTGGGATCACAGTCTGAAGAAACATTCTCGGCGTGAAGACATATTTGAGCTCCCCCCCATTATGGTAAGCCCCACTGAATGGGAGCTCCTCACTCTATACTTAGCTGTTTAAGACTTCTCGACCAGCGCTGTCCTCATTAGGGACAAAGACCGAGTGCGGCGCCCAGGTTCTTGTGCGGTAGGAGCTGCGGGAGGGTGGGGAGGTATCGAGGATGGAAGAAAATTAATCGCGCGTGTAACCACGGCTCGGAAGCTCATATACTTTGGGGCTCATACCTGAAGTTACAACGGAATGTCAGATGGAGAGCAGAGTGTTACATCAGCAGGAGGACCTCGGGAGGGTGATGGGGTGGGTGTCAGGAGTGAGCGAGTTCGACATCGGATATAAGTTGAAAGCGCAATGGGGCGGTCTTAGCCGGACTTTGTCGTGGAGTTCACCTCGACAAAGCCTGAGGCTCGACGTGGCCGACCTCCCACGTGCAGAAACTCTCTATAGATGGGACCCGCAGACGCCTGAGCCCGGATAGGTCTAATCTGACCTCCCGGAAGGAATAGATGTTGAGTACGCGCTCAGTTCGGTTCAGAAGCCTCCAACAACGAGTAGGGTGGTAGTCATAGCCAGAGCCTCGACCTCGCCCATTGCTGGGGTGGTCAACTTGGGGTGCAGCGACTCAAATTTGGTAGTAAGACAAATGAAGATACCTCTGAGGCAAAAAGTGAAAGAATGATCCTGCCTCAAAGTGCACGAGTTTAATGAAAAGTTAGTGTAGTCCAAGTGGACATATCCAGTAACGAGAGAACTCCGTGGCGCCTTGGCAAAACTGAGCAGCCTCACGGGAAGACCTCGGCGGGTCGGCGCTATCGAATACCTTGTAGAGCCTTCTATAGATCTGACGTGGAAGTTGCCGTCGGGTCTGAGCCAAGTTGGATGGACCCCATTTGGGATTACATAATAGACGGACGTCTGCAGGCTACCAAGGCATGCAAAGTGGGAGCGAAGTGCAGATTCACTAATCATAAGGGGAAGCCTTCCTGACGAGGTTTCTTCACACTCATCCTTAAGTGCATCGTGGAAAGAATCTTGTATCGCTGAGAGTGCATAGAAGGTGTATGCGGAAATCACGCCAGACTTCCGGGCATTAACGGGGGAGTCTTAGGAAGGGATACTGCGGCCTGATACTGCAAGGAGACGCTCTAGACTGGTCGAGTCTGAATCTGCTAGGAGCATGCGAATCTCTACGCCTGCTCCCAGGCCCTTGACATCAATCACAAGCCCTGGCCTTTCCAACATTGGGGTTTGGACATACTGGGACCTCTGCCCATTAGGAAGGACGATCACGAATTCATCATCGTTCGCGATGAATTACTTCACAGTGGGTTGAAGTAGAACCTTTGGCCACAATCCACGGAACAAAGATCACAGCGATTTTGTGTAGTAGTCATAATATGCGGGTTTGGTATCCCAGTACAAATATCGGACAATGGAAAGCAATTTGACAGCGCGAGTTCAGAGTTTTGTGTCGAGGCTCGGAATTTAGAATAATTACTGCGTCCCGACACATCAGCGGTCTAATGGTCGATGAATCACCATTAGAACCACTTAAGGCCCATGTGAAGACCGGAGTGGAAGATCTTAGGGAAAATGGGTAGAATACCTCTCCCAGGGTGTTATGGGCCCTACGAGGACCCCTACGTGAGTCAATGACTAAACCCATTCGCCCCAGCCTTTGAATGCGACCGGTAGCCCTGTCGGTAGGTTAAAGTCCCGAGGATCGAGTTGGCAACGGTGGAACACAATGACGGGGCTCACTTTAAATTTGGACTTCTTAGATGGCGTGAAGCGGGTCCTAGGCGTGGAGGATTACGAAAGGAAGACGAATATTACAGCAAAAAGTCAAACCCGGGAGCTACATGGGTGACCTAGTCTTGAAGAAGCTCCACGCGGCCAAAAGGAGGAATCAGTAGCATGGAAAACTAGGCCCACATCATATCCGTCATTAGGCTAGAGCGATTCTGACTCAGGACAGGAGGAGGAAAAATTCTACATCATGCTTGGAATCTGCGGAACACCTTAAAGCGTTTTTATCATTAGACCTTGGTTTGTAATCTTAATGAAGCGTATCAATTTCGGATGTGATTTGGCGTTTATTAGTTATTTTATTAGGCGTCTCAAGCGACTCGGACATAGAATGCGCGAAAAATTACATACAACCAGGTAGTTCATGATCAAAAGGAAAAGTCTCTCTTTATTCAAATCAAATTACATTCAGTTACAATCAGTAGTGTCATCCATTACACCTCGGAAGTATACGATCTGAGCAATTTCCCTGAAAAAAACCCTCGAGAAGAAGAGAGGGAAAGGAAACTTGAGATGAAAAGGAGAAGAAGAACAAAGAGATGGAAAAGGAGAAGAAGAAGAAAAGGATGGAAAGAATTTATGCGAAAGGAAAGGAAAAGGGAGAATGAGATGTGGAAGAAAGAAGAAAGGAAGGAAGAGAGAATGAAAGAAGAGAAGGAGAAAGGAGAAAGAAAAGAGGAAGAGAAAGAAGAATAGAAAATAGAAAATTAGCCTGAAATGTGCCGCCCTCTCGGACATTCCCTAGCACGAAGCTAGGGAATAACATAACTCCGTAAAGGGAGACTAGGGGAAAACACAACTCCCACAAGCGAGGTCAGCAAGCGGGCGAGAATCCTCGAGGGCGGATCCTGGCGAAGGCGATAAAGCCTCGCTTCATTTAAGCGCGATTTGAGTTATACACACGGAAGGCGAGAATCTCAAGTATGGGCTCGAAGTATGGGTTCCATAGCGAACCCATGAATTTATAAGAAGGCTAAGGCACTTTCGTACTTCGTGAAATCGTTTCCAATTCTCCATGAACCCGACGCCCAAAGGCGCTCGCATCTTTCCCGAGAGATAAGAAGTCGAGCGGTTACCTTGACGGCTCGGTTGTGACTCGACTACTCTACTCGGGCCATGCGGCTACAGAGTCGAGATCAGCTCGGGCTATTCAGCCGCAGGCCTCGGCGCCGGGCCCAATGGCTGATTTGTCGAGCTCGACTACTCTCTGCTCGGGCCCGCGCGACCCCCAAGGTCGGATCATTTCGAACCATTCGGGCCATAAGGCCTCGGCTCCGGAGCAGTGCTTCGGTTGGCGAGCTCGGCTCTCTCTCGAGCCGTACGGCTGGGAGTCGGTTCGTTTCGAGCTGGCCCAGCCTGAGCCTCGGCGCCGGGCCCGGTAGCTCGGTTGGCCAGGCTCGACTACTCTTGCTCGGGCCGTGTAGCCCACAGAGTCGGATCATTTCGAGTTTGTCGGCCTGAGCCTCGGTGCGGGCCAATGGCTCGGTTTGTGACAGCTACTGCTTTCGGGACATGCGGCCTAAGAGTCGGATCGACTCGGGCCATTCAGCCCGTAAGGCCTCGGCGCCGAATTTGTGCTTCGGTGGGCGATGTTTACTGCGCGAGCCATGCGGCTAAGTGTCGGTTCGGCTCATTGTCGACCCGCGGGCTGGCTCGGGCGTCGCCGGTTGGCCCAGGCTCGACTTCTCTGCTCGGCCGTGCGACTGGGTCGGATCATCTCGGCTGTCGGCCCGTCGGAGCCTCGGCGCCGGGCCAGGCGGCTCGGTTTGGCCAGGCTCATTCTCGGGCCGTGCGACCTAGAGTCGGTCATTTCCGGTTATTGACCCGCAGGCCTCGGCGCTGGAAGCGGTGTGACTTCGACTACTCTGCTCGGGCCATGCGGCTGAAGTCGATTCGTCGGGCTATTCGACCCGCAAGGCCTCGGCGCCGGGCCAGCTCGGTTGTGAGCTCAGCCTGCACTTACGAGTCATACGGCCCTAAAATTCGATTCGGCAGAATTTATTGACCCCTGAGGCCTTAGCGCCGAGCCAGTGCTTCCGAGTTTGGCGAGCTCGGCTGCTCTGCTCGGGCCATGCGACCTAAAGTCCCGGATCATTTCAGTGTCGGCCGTAAGGCCTCGGCGCTAGAGCTGGTAGCTGGGTTGTGAGCTCCACTACTCTGCCACGGGCCGTACGGCTGAAGTCGATTAGCATTTCGAGCTATTAAGGCCCAGCGAGGCCTGTCAGAACCCGATAGCTCAGTTTGGCCAGGCTCCACCTGCCTGAAGCCATGCGTACGAAGAGTCGATTCGACTCAGTTGTGTGTGAGCCTCGGCGCACCGGGCCCGATGCTTTCAGTTTGACAAGCTCCACTGCGCCGCGGGCCCGTGCGGCCCCAAGTCGATTCGGCTCGGGGCTGTCGGCCCTAAGGCCTCGGCGCCGAGCCCGGTGACTCAGTTTGACAAGCTCGACTCTCTGCTTTCGGGCCGTCGGCTAAGAGTCGAATCATTTCCCGGTATTTATTCAACCCGTAAGGGCCTGGCCTTTCGAGCCCAGTGGCTCGGTTTGGCGAGCTCAACTACTCGCACGGCCGTGTAGCCTAAGAGTCGGCTAAGCTCGGGCTATTGACCCGTAAGGCCTCGGCACCGGAGCCCGGTGCTTCCGGTTTGGCCAGGCTCGACTACTACCACGGTACGTCTTGCCCCAGGAGTCATATTCAACGTGGGGCCTCGGCGGGGCAGACGGCTCGGTTGGAGGGTAGCGCCAAACTGTTATCTGACGAGGCGCTCGGCTCGGGCCTTTGACTCCGGTATGCGACGAAATTAGTCGGTTCATGCGAGCAGTGAAATCATAGGAGTAGAGACAAAAGTGGTAAAAAAATGAAGCAGGTTATTAAGGAAAAGGCTACATCGTCCTAGGTCGGGCCGTGAAAATAAATAAAATAAAAATCAACGTCAAGCAAGCGAAGATGTGCGCGGGAGATCAGGCATCAGAAGGAGGAGCAGAGGGTGAAGAAGGGGAGTGAGCCTTAGCGGGGGTGTCCGGTTCTCCAAAATAGTCAGCAAAGAGGGACTTCTCAGCCTCCTCGTCGCTAGGGATGTCAAAGTTGAAGTCCAGGCCTGGGTAGGCATTAGCAGCTTTCCTCTGAAGAGTGAAGGCCACGAAGCCCCATTGGTACGAGGCCCCCCGTCCCTCGATCTTCCTATAACTACGTCGGTGAGAAACGGAGTTACTTGATGAGGTCCCCACAGCGGCCGGCTCCTCGGTCGAGGCGTTCGCGGGTTTCTGACCTCACGACGAGCCCCGTCCAGCAGCGTTGTCTTATCACGCAGTTCATCTTTGGCCGCACGTAGCTCTTCTTTAGACTCCGTGACTCGCCACGAGATGTAAGAAGCTCATCCACCCAACCATACGAAGCTCATCATAGGCATACTGCGGCCAGATCCACGGCCTCTAACCGTCATTTTGTGCATCTGCGGCTCATCCGAACCTCCGAGAAGCTTGCCTTGAGCTGCCCTCAATTGTTTCGAGGCCTCATCTTCTACACCCTGCGGCCCGAGCACGTCTTAGGCATGGTATGCTAAATCGGGACTTAAGCCGCTTCACTCCTCGGTCATACAGCTGCACCGTCCAGTAACTCAGTCCTTTCGGAATAAGGGAAGCCACCCTCGCCTTATGGCAGGGGCGGCTTTAGTGAGCCGTTTAGATTGGATTTTTGGCGAGCTCTTGAATGAGTAGCCACTTGCCATGCTTGATGTAAGATCGGCATCGACGAGAAGACCCCGTACCCGACTCGAGTGCGTCAATACGACAAGATATGGGAACTACGGAGGCAACCTGAAGGGGATAGAGGCAAAGCTTCCTCAACGGGCGGAGCAGGCTTCTTGAGGTCGAATCTTTAGGATGGGCGAGGCCAGCGCCGTGCAAGCTGGCTTTGAGGGCTTAGTCGCCATCCCAGCGGTTCGGAACCCTTCCTCTTCAACTCGTCCGACCTCGAGGAAGGTGGATTAACACTCTACGCAAGAGGATTCCAAACCATGATGGGCATGACAGCCAATGGTTGCTCGACC
Organism: Tetrastigma voinierianum; assembly: GCA_016808115.1. NCBI lineage: Eukaryota > Viridiplantae > Streptophyta > Magnoliopsida > Vitales > Vitaceae > Tetrastigma > Tetrastigma voinierianum. The sequence goes on along the minus strand of JAEQBH010000263.1, from coordinate 83,361 downwards.
ACCCTCCCAGAGGAGCCTTTTACCTTTCCAACAGACTCATAATGGGACTGTGAGCTCGAAGCTTTAGGGACCTCAGCCGGAGGAGGCAATATCCTTCCGTGTTCGAGCGGGGGTAGAAGGAAGAGGAAGGCACTTCGATTTGGAACCTTACTAAGTCGGACCCGGTCTTTCTCAAGCGGTCAGAAATTTTTCATTTCACGCTCCGGGACTTAGAACGTCTCCCACCATGGCTTGACTCTCCTTGGTGGGCTTGGCGGCGAGAGGCTTAGATGGGAGAGACTTTCATAGTGGAAGGAGGCCAAAGGCCTCCAAATAGCGAAGCAGGCTGACCTCGGGCTCTAAGGGCGGGAATATCCAGGCTTGATCGACTCAAGTGGGACGGGGACCTCGATAGCGCACAGCGCTATGACGTTATCTTCGAGTGAGATCGGGTCGAACACACGAGGCACGTGGACAATGCAAAATTAGAGATATCCAATGACCTCTCGCAAAGATTATACCAAAACAGCGACACTCCACGTAGATTCTCGGGGTGAAGATTGAGCAAGGCATGAGGGTGTGATCCTTGTCGAGAGGGTCATACTCCCAGGTGCGTATTGTAGTAACGTCCTTCCAAAGCTGTAAGAGGAGGGAAGATCGAAATCACGGGAGGAGCGCCGAGTAAGCTGGAAAATGAAGCCCTCGGCGGTTTCCTTCGCGTTAAAAAGATAAAGGAACATAGCTATATTGGGAACACCGAGCCCCCTGTCCCTAAAGAAAACCAATAGACCAACCAAAATACCCCAGCCATTTGAGAAGGACAGACATTGAAGTGCTGCAAAACCCCTTTTATGAAGGGATGTAGAGGGAAATGGCAGATTATCTAAAGCTACGAAAGAAGCATACCATCTTAGGTCTGAAACCACATAGGAGATCGAAACATCGGGGACCGGACTCGGGCCTTGGGTCGGTACGGGAAAGTGACTCAGCCACAGATAATACCTGACCGCAATAGCATTTTGTTTCGCCTTCGGCCAAGGTCTCATCAGATCACTACCACCACCCCAATGCCTGGAACATCTCGAGGTCGATTAGGTGAGACGATCTGAGCCGGTTAGCGGGTGACGGCAGTCGAGTCCACCTGATACGAGAAAGAAGCGACCCAAACCCATGGTGATAGCAGGTAATGAGAACAAAACTTGGCCGACCTAACCCTAACGCCTAGACATATCGCCCGAAAAGACACCAAAGAGAGAAAGTCGCAGCGGTCCCAGGAATAAAGCGGAAAAAGCTATCTTAGAAGACGCGAGAAAAGGACTCTGCACAAAGGTTCGGATGGGAAGCCCAAGGAAGAGGAAGTCAGAGACTCATTAAGCGAAGAAAAGTTTCAAGATCGAGGGCACACAAAGCCGGGGGATGTGCAACGGAAGAAACGAGAAGGAAAGCGAAATAGAGAGTGGGAGAATGGCGCAGCAGAAGGTCATCATTATCATGAGACATATGGCGTCGACCAAGCCACAACCTTGACCCAGCCAGGACACGTGAAGTGCATCCGTCCTGACATTACAACCCTTACCACCCTTTGCAGTACCTGAGAATTTAGGGGGCAATGATAGGGTTTGAAAAATGAAACTTCTCGAGACCCGCTTTCGCCAAGCCAAAGGCGCGCCCATTGGAAACACTCAAACTGTACGGCCACAAAATGAGGCTGAGTCCGCTCGGCCCCAGTAGGTTATGGATAATTAAGAAGCCCACATTCTGCGAATCAAATTAAATCCATCGATAAAGTAGAATAATCCCCGATAACATATTACCACGCAAATCATTCATCTTCTTGTAAGGAAAATAAGATAGTCGCGATATAACGACTCATCACATATCAATAGGATCCACCAATGAGGAAGAAAGATAATTAAATATTGTTCTTTCAATATCATATCGAATATGATCTCACAGATAAAGGCGGAAATATCGAATCCAGTAGGAAGAATCCTAATCATCATCCAATTTGGGAAAACATACTATAAATACCGGGCCACCCCATTACCGGTGAAAGGTACGCAAAAATGTCGCCCTACGGCTGGAGTCTATCTTTTCTCGACGAGGAATTGGCTTAAGCATCAGACTTACAGGCAAAACCCTAGTCGACCCTTCTTCTTTCTTGTTTTTTGCGAGGGAGGGTACTGCCCGGAAGCTTGCAGACCCGGCCAATGGCCAGTCCCATCTCGGCTGTGATCAGGCCTTCAAACCGGTCCCACCGAGAGAGCGGCCACAGTTCAGGCCAGCGACCACAAACTCTCCAGCCCAGTCCGGTTGAAAAAAGGCATCATCAATATATATATATATATATTCAATTTTCTTAAATTTTGAAGCTTTATTGTTGTCTGACAAAACAAGTCATAAGTAAATGTAGGTAATGCATGTATTGGTGATCATGATGTCTGCATGTATGGTTGGTTAGAGTTCATGACTTAAACATTAAGGGGAGACAATTAGAAAAGACGAAAAACACTTCAGTTGGGAATTCTCTTAAATTTAATAACATAATCATTTTTTTTCGTTTGTTTATGATTGGTTTTGATGCAGGGATAAGTTCATAATTTTGCCTTGGTTGGAACTTTGATATTAAATATTGTTTGGATGATCTTAGATACTTTTGTAGTACTTGGATTCGTTTAACTAGTTTTATTTAAAATGTAATACACACTTTTTAACAAAAATAATTTTTTAAATGCTTTATATAAACTTATTAAAAGACTTTAAAAAAAATTAAATATTTATCTTGATTATAAAATGACTTGTTATGGAATAGGAGTTTCCTTAGGCTAACAATTTCACTTTTTTTTTTACTTGTGAATTGTGATGTGTTTAGCAAAGGTTGCGAGTTTGACCATTGAAAATGTCCACATGTATGATTTACTTACAACGCTTTTACTTTTAGATGTGCTGTAATTCTCTTGTGCTTTTCGAAGATTAAATATCCAGTATACTTGTCAATAAAATAGTTATTGTGGGTACCACGGCTTTTTAGGCCCAAACCCACTACTCAATAGGCCCGGCCTCCATAGGCACATTGCCCATAATGAGCGGCCCAAGGCGGCCCTTTACCAAAATCACTGCAGGAACCCACGAGACATAGCGGTCTAAAGCCGTGTGGGATCGAGTCCCCTCGAGTCAGCCCTTACTCACCATATATGGGAAAATACGCAAAGTATATATTTATCCCTGAAATTTCCTAATTTTTAAATCCTTTATTTGGAAGGATAATCCTTAATAAGGAAAAACATATCTTATCCCATAAAAGGATAATCCTTGATAAGGAAAAACAGATCTTATCCCATAAAAGGATAATCTTTGATAAGGAAAAACATATCTTATCCATAAAAAGATAATCCTTAATAAGGAAAAACATATATTATTCCTAAAATAAGACGATTGGGAATAGAACCTATAAATTGGGAAGATACCCCACAAAAGAAGGTATGTAATTCCTACTATCTCAACCTCCTTCTTCTTCCTCTCCATATTGCTGACTTAATCATCGGAGAGGCGGCCGGCCTACCACCATCGGATCGCCCTTTTTGCATGTTCACATTGCGTCACAGATGCCCCGGAGATCAGACGAACAAAATTGGTACTTAGAATTGGCGCCGTCTATGGGAACTCGAACAAAGTCCTCGGCGGTGGCGAGCTTGCCTCAGAGCGATTATCCGGTGGCCTTCGTCACTGGGGCTCGGTCGATCCCCATTCCACATCCCGGTCTTAGGGCGTCGCAATGTCATACAGCTTTGTGATCTGATCGCGAAGATAGGGTCTCCATTTGGCCTCAAGGCAAAGAGGAAGAAGGAGGAACAAGAAGGAGTTGCAAAGTCATGTTGACCAATTGCGGACTTAGATCGGAGAAATCTACAAACCTAGAAGAGGTATTATCAATAAAGCTTCCTTTAAAATATCCTCTATAAATCTTTACAATAGCCCACTATAAAAGTCCGGATGGCGCAATAAATGACCTATCCGGCCCGGTATAGATTACATCTAACCGGTCTATATCAAAAAAAAAAAAAAAAAGGGTCCTGATGGCGCAATAAATGACATGTCCGGCCCGGTATAAATTACATCTAATCGGTCTATATAAAAAAAGTCAGGATAGCCTTGATAAATGACTGTTCGTAGTATAGATTTGCTCCCAGCGGGTCTATATCAAAAAATAAAAAAGGTCGATGGGCGCGATAAATGACCTATCAGAGCGATTATAGATAACATCTAGCAGTGCATATAAAATATTAATAATAATAAATAAATAAATAAAAGTCTAGATGGGCGCGATAAAATATTTGTCCAGGCCGTATAAGACGACATCTAATTTATCAACTTACAAGTTGGGTGGCCTTGGGGCTTAAACTGCCGACCCGATCTGCCACGTCTAGGCGGGTGAATTACAAGTCGGGTGGGCGTGGAAGCAGACTTTGCCCAACCCGGTAGCATAGCTGCATCAAGCTAGTCAACTTACAAGTGCGGGTGGCGCGGGAGAAACAAACACACGTATTGACATAGCCACGCCTAGTGGTCGACTTCAAGTCAGTGTTGCGGGAAGCCCAGGCTGCCAGGCCAGCCATAACCACTTCTGGCTAGTCAATTACAAGTTCGGGTGGCGGAAGCCCAGGCTGCCCATTCGACATAGCCACATCTAATTTGGTCAAATTACAAGAATCCGTGTGGCTGGGGAAGCCAGGCACTTGGGGCTGACATAACCACGTCCCCAGGCGGCGAATTACAAGTCGGGTGGCGGAAACGACTTGCCGACCCAGATGGTGCGATGAACAAGAACATGTCAAGTTCGGATCGGCGTGGCAGGCTCATATTAAAGCTTGGATGGCTCACAAATGCAGTCGTCGGCACTTCCTTAATGCAGGACTTATAGCTAAAGTAATTGGCACTTCCTTAGTGCTGGACTTCGGCTCCCCAAGTCGTCGCGATTTATAAAGGCTGGGCGCGGCTCTGGCTTGTGCTTTCTTTCTCTTCCTTGGCACAGGGCGGGCTCTTCGTCTTGTTCCTGGTGGTGATCGGCCGGACCGAAGCTAATAAGGCCCCTTCAACGATCTCGGCTCGAGGCTTCCGAGCTGACCCCATTAGGAAGGATTACGATGTGACTTCCTTGAAATATCAACAAAAACAAATATTATCCCCGACTGACCTCTCCACGGCAACAAGCGAGGTATAGCGGGGAGCTATGAGAAAAAGGCTAGAGCTAACTCACTTACGAGTTCTTCAGCGCAAAGAGGGGCTCGTTGTGCTCCCCTCTCGGTGACCTCGGCTTGATCGGTGTTGGGAAGCGTCACGGTTCCTGCGCTATATCGAACATCGCGTTCGATGGGCGCATTAATTCTCTCGATCCTTCAACTTTCTCCACTCCAGGTCTAAAAGCCGTATTTTCCCCGGCGAAGAGTATCGACCTTCAGCCAAGGGAAAAGGGAGCATTAATGGAGCCACCCACTGGCTTTTTAGGCCCAAACCCACTGCTTAATAGGCCCGGCGCCATACGGGCCATTGCTTTGCTGTGAAGTAATATGACGTACTTGCCCAAAACCCGCAGGAACCCACAGGCAGGCGGAGTCCACAAAACCCATGTGGGATCCCGAGTCCCCCCAGCCTGCCACTTCACCACATATGGGAAAATACGCAGTATATATTTATCCCTGAAATTTCCTAATTTCTAAATCCTTTATTTAGAAAGATAATCCTTAATAAGGAAAAACATATCTTATCCCATAAAAGGATAATCCTTGATAAGGAAAAACATATCTTATCCCATAAAAGGATAATCTTTGATAAGGAAAAATATATCTTATCAGCCAAAGATAATCGCTTAATAAGGAAAACGTATATTATTCTAAAATAAGACGCGGAGATTGGGGAGCTAGAATATACATAAATTGGGAAGATCCCCCATAGAAGAAGGTATGTAATTCCTACTATCTCAACCTCCGCTTCTTCTTCCTCTCCATATTGCTGACTTAATCATCGGAGAGAAGGCGGCGGAAGTATTTCAAATCGGATCGCCTTTTGTGGAGTTCACATTGCGTCGCAGATGCCCCAGAGATCAGACGAACAAAATTGATACTTACAGTTATGGCCTAAGTTTAGGTCTCTCCTATTATTTATTCTTCTATTGTTTATTTGTTTAATATATCCCATAATATAAGAAAATTATTTTCTTAATATTTCCTATAATATAAAAAATCATTTTCTTAACATTATTTAAATTTTCCATAATATAAGAAAATCATTTCCTTCTTGTTTGTTTCACCTTTCTTAACTTTTTTCCTTGTAGTTTCAAGAACCAAATATAACCACAAAAGGTTGTAGGATAGTTTATGTTTTTTGTAGTTATAAATTCTTATTAACTAGAAAATCCAAGTACATTTTTTAGTTATGGAATTGGCTATTAACTTAGAAAAAATATTAACTTATAAGCAGTTCCTAGTTTACTATTATTATGTTGTTAGAAAAGGATGTGGGGAACAACTTGTTCTTATAATGTTATTTTGGCATTTCTTGGATTTTTCATAAGTCAGTTATTTTTACTCTAATTTATCAAAGTCTAAAAAAAATCTGAACTTTCATAGTTATATCTTGTTTTATTTTGCCATTATTTTTAAAAATTCTTGTTTATAGTATTTTTTCATTATGGGTTTTGGTATCTTGTATACTTGTTAGTTTGTTTAGTTGTTAGGTGTTGCTACCCAATATATTGACGCTTACAAATTTTTTTGAAAGTCATAGTTCTTTATATTTATGCTTGTTGCACATATAATTCAGATGCTTTATATTCTCTAAATTTGTGTACAAGTTTCAAATAAAAGTGGTTAACCAAAAAATGAAAAATTATTATATTAAAGGAGGTGATACCAAAAAATATGAAGATTGTATCAATATTTTTCTTTTGTTGAAAGAATTAGAAATTGAGATATGACTTGTGATTATTATGTTTTGGTAATTCACATTATTGATTTGAAACCAAATTATTATGTACCAATATTTGAAGATATTTTTATCAATAAAATTCAATTTGATTGTAGTTTCTTTTAAATTTATATTTCACTGTAAAAGAATTCATTTTTTTAATAATAAGATATAAATATATTTTTAATATAAAACTTTAAAAGTAAAGTCAATCAAAGATAACATTTTAGAGCATGTTATTGATAAAATGTATTAACAATGATCCTCTTTTTAAGCATCATTGTTATATCTTCATAATCTTTTAAATATCAACACCCTTGGATGTGCACCTAAAGTCCCACATCTTTTACGAATAGGAAAGATTATGACTTGATAAGGATTAGCGATATCGGATTAATATGAACGAATATCTTTTGAGGAATAAAGCGCAAAAACAAAATCATGAGCTTATCATGCTAGAGTAACCTTTTCCTTCTCCAATCAGAAAGAAAATGAAAAAGAGGAATGTGATGCGCGAAGATTGTCATGAGTTACGGTTGCGAATTTCAATTATCTTCTAAATAATCATTAATTGTTCTTGCACTTCGTTGTTTCAGTACAAAAAATAAAAATTAAAAATTAATGCATCTTGATACATCCTTCGTTTTGCAAAATGATATTCTAATACAAGCATTTTTTTTTTTGTTAGGTCATAAGGTGTTCTAAGTGGGTTCATATACATATGAAATACATATTTAAGTCATACCATATTCAAACTAATTCTTATTTGAGATTAAATAAATCACAATGGCAATAAAGTTTTATCATAAAACATAATTATATTTTTATAACTCGAACTCAAGACCTCTGATTAAACTATAGAAAACTCTAACGATACTTACGTGATTGTTTAATACATAAATATTAATCTATCGTGTGGGGCAAGCATTTGGAGTTCCATGCGTGGGTATGCTGCTTAATTTGTCGAACCGTGCGTATAAAAGAATAAATTAATTAATTAATAAAAGGAAGAGAGAGAGAGAGGGAGCGTTAATGAACTAGAAGTATTCGAATTTGGTGGCACTTATTTTAACAAATAAAATAAGTGACTCCTTCAAATTAAAGCAGTAATAGAAACAAAAAAAATGGCTGACCACCCAGTGGAGTGCAACCAAGAAAATGTTATGTATATATATATATATATATATATATATATATATATATAAAAGATATAGTCACGCAATGGAAAAATATAAGAAGTTTTATTCGGTTTATTTTTATATTAGAAGCTCCAATATAAAATGTTTGTACGTGACTTGAGAAAAAGGGAGGTCTTGCGAGTACAAAAAATAGGCCGAATGCCCGATTTCAATGCAAATTGATGAATTTGCGTATGCGCCCCCTCCCCCCTCCTTGCACGGGACACATTTGGTTTGTTTGGCTATATGAAAAACCTTGTTTTGAGTACTTAAAAATCAAAATAGTTTAAGTGCTCAAATAAGGTTTGGATATACGCAAACAAGGTTTGTCGGCATACTATCCTAACTATATTGTCTAACGAATTATTTGATGTTTGTTGTGTCTACAAGAAAGCAAAGGTTATATAGGAATTAATGCTCAGAAAATACATTGTTGAGGATGTTGGCAAGCAAAAATTTGTTGTAGGAAATTACTACAAATGGGAAATGGTAGACAACAAGGACATAAAACTCCAAATCAATGAGTACCATAAATTGTTGTAAGAACTAAGGGCTGAAAAAATAGACCAGAACTGTAATACCCCGAAATACAACCTATTCGTTTTTAAACATAATTATGGTATATTATAAGTGCATTTTAAATTTTTCGCAATTATTATTTTGCTAAGTGGGAAAATTTGAAACCCGGAATTTGTACAAGATATAAGGGTAAATTTTTTAATTTGTTAAGACGGGACACAAAAGTTATAAAATAAGAAGGTTATAGGCTAAAGTGAAATATGCATAACTTGATTAGCAAATAAAGGGAACTTTGAGGATCTAAGTGCAAATAAAAGGAAAATTAAGTATAAAAATGGAATAAGACCAAAAATATCTCATTTTGGGTTTAAGGAAGTAATTATTTACACATACATTTATACATACTTGCAAATTAAAAAAAACACATCTGAGGAAAATGCGCTTCCATAACCTTAATTTTATATTTCTTTTCTTTGCTCCTTCTTCCATCTCTCTACACTTTGACTCATTAGCCATCTCGCTAGTGGCTCCCGATACTGGCTGTATTGAGAATGGTCAGAGTGATGGTTCCCAATACTGAAAACATAGTGTGATGGCGTTGAAAAGTAGCGAGGAAGGCGTTGAGTGGGGCTTTTAAAAGCGGTGGAGAAGGAAGACGAGGGAAGTTGGTGACTTTTTTTTTTTGCGGAATATCTTGTCGGGATTCGAAAATGGGATATCGCCATATCCTCAGGATATTGAAATCCGGAATATACTCCTAGCCGGATTCTTTCGTCGAGTTAAACGACATATCAGGATATCAAAATCCGGTTACATTGTTGTCACAGGATTTGTGATGTCCGTGAAGCGGAAATATCTTAGTTTGAAATCGAATTTTATTTCTCTTAGGATTTAAATCGAGGATCCTATGATTACTCGGATTTCATCCGGTAAGATCATTATCCGACTTTTATCCGGCTTTCATCGAGAATAAGCGTGACTACATTTGTTTTTAAAATTGTTCTAAAAATTGCATTTTGCGATTATTTCGATCATGCCATAAGCTTTGTCTCTCCATGGTATCCTAGGAAACAATCTTTTATTTTCACGGTCCAATTTGTCTAGAAGAAGGTTGTATGTATTATTCTGGAATTATTCACCAGGATTTGTGATATCAGGTAAATGGAAAATATCTACGGTTGGAAATCGAATTTTGACTTATAGCGGTTGGAAATCAGGATCCTATGATTTTCCGTGGTTCATCCGTGCAGATCGATATCCGACTTTTAGCTGGACATTATTTGTTATGTTAATACGCATTTTTATTTTGCAGATGAATTTCGATCATAATGCAGGCCCGTTACAACAATTAGTTGATTGCAGTGATGCATTAGTAATGTGAGGTAATTTTAATACTTTAAAGTTAGAGTAATTTGTTTTTAAGATATCGAAATTAATAAATTGTTATTATCGGCGGATATTTTTGTAGTGGGGATGCTTTGATTAGGAATAGGCTCGAATGTACAGGAAAAAAGAGGCAGTTTGTTATTGTGATACAAAAAGATCGGATAAAGGAGATATTGAAAAGCTAGAGTTACCCTTGCGTGTGAGCGTGGTGGAACAGCACAGGCATCGCGAAAGAATAAGTCGAATGTGGAAGCCTTGAATCGAAAAGAGCCTTTGGAGCGAAAAAATGTGATTATCCATTTAAGATGTCGATTGTGAAGTTAACTAGTAATGATGATTGGAGTGTTAAAGTTGTTTGTGGATTTCATAATCATCAAGCAGCTAAACAATTGGAGGGTCACTCATATGCTGGTCGATTATCGGATGGGGAGAAAACCATATTGTCCGATATGACGAAGAACTTGGTGAGCAGGGAATATTCTCTTTGTCGATAAAATCATGATGAGTATAATGTTAGCACTATGAAGACAATCCTGATGCCGTCATAAACGCCGACTACTTTACTACCGAATTTGGTAGATCGCCGTACAACAGCTAATGAAACAAGCGAAGATAGATGTAAATATGTTGAATGGCATAGGAAGGATGAGTCGACGAATGTGAGAAGACTTGTTTTGGGCATCTACTTCTATTCGATTCTTGAATGCATTTTTGCGATGTTCTAATTATGGATTACACTTATAAAACCAAACGGTCTCGCCTTCCACTTCTCGAGATTGTAGGTGTGACATCTACAAATTTGACTTTTACGTGGCATTTCAACATACTTGGAGGCGGCGTGTGAAACTGACTACACTTGGGAAATGGAGAAGTACAAAAGTTTAATGTTCTTGATCGATTACCTAATATCATTGCCGATGGGAGTTACATGGCCTTAATGAAGCGTGCGAGTTAGTATTTCCTACCTGACAAATCTTAATGCGAGATGGCATATATCAAAAAATGTACTTGCAAACTTTAAGAAGTTGTTTGAGCGAAAAGAGAAGTGGGAGGCATTCATGTCAGCTTGGAGTGTCCTTGTGTTTTCTTCGAATGAGGGCAGTGACGGGAATTTAAGATCATTGACAAGCCCGATTATACTTACCAGGGCTTGATAAAATATGTGGTATGGTTGACTCCTTATAAGGAAATATTTATCGCGACTTGAATGAGATAAAGTAATGCATTTAAGCGATGTCTGAATAGATGCGTTGTCGGTAATAGTTTTTTCTTCAAATATCAGGTACATAAAAATGATTCTAATATATGTTTTATATTTTTTATAGGTAGAGTGCACATCTGAAGTTGAAGGAGACATCTTGGTTCGTCTCGAGGGGATTTGAGAGTTCTTGGAATGTAATAAATGTTCTTATTGAGTTACGACATACGGAAATCAAAGCTTCATTTGAGATAAGTATTTAATTTGTTGAACATCAATTCCATAATGCTATGTTTAAGGAGTGCGGGTTATGGTATCTAGGGCTTCACTCGATATGATATTGATATCGTTTAAAAAACGGCTTCAAGTTGAGGGAGTGAGAAGGGAATATATGGTTGCGTGAACAGAACCTCATATGGGTTGCCTTGTGCGCCACGAACTTCTGCGGAGCTTATCGAAGAATTGCTTTGCAGAGATTCCTTGATAATGTGCATTCTCATTGGAAATGGAGTTGGATACTATGAGCGACAATGTCTCGTGCGGGCGACAATCACTCTAAGATTGATAGTATTTTGAAACGATTTGATGATGGTGATGAGCGGAGTAAAATAGCATTAAAGGAAGTTGAGAGAGTTAGCTTATCCTGCTGACATCTATGTTTCCACCACTTGAGAAGGTTAAGGCAAAGGGTCGTCCCGAATCATTGAAAATCAGATTTATCTACCAAGCGAGCTCATGCTCCTTTGAGAGTACGGTGAGGAGTCACGCGATAGTACTTACGACCCTTTACATGTTAGTGAAGTACGGAAAAAATTGAAATTACATTAAATGTTTTCCACATCAAATACGTAAACATATAGTGAACATACGTGGATGTAGGGCGGATGGTCATTGTGGATATCAGTGATTCTTTGAGTTCTTAGAATGGGAAGGCGGTAGGGGGACGGTTCGTAGGTGACACATAGGCTTGAGCTTTTTCATAATGAGTAGTATTGATTGTATGGATCGTTGACCCATTGTTCTTGAGTTAGTTTATTCCATTATCATGTCTTGACTTTTTACTCCATATGATAGATGGATGACTTTACATTGTGGGTCATTTGATAGCCTCGGCCTGATATTGTGTTAGTCCATTTATCAATTGCATATGCCCGATATATCTACTTACTTAGATTCAGACACTCGCATCTACTTCACCACAAACTGATTGCACTTGGATTTGTTGAGGATTGTCATTTCGTCCAGGTTTGTTAAATTATATTATGTTAGTCATTAAGTTTAATGTTTTTAATTTTTTGTTTTTTGACAAAGGACGATCTTTATTTTAGGTCTTCATGGATTCGACATCACCAATACCTCCAATTGCATGCAACTGGCGTAATTACGATACCAATGCGCTCGAGGATGGGGAGATCCCTTGGATGCACTTTGGATTGAGGCTTAGATCATTATTGGTGAGACTAACTCATAGCGACACAAGCAAGAGACAATTGATTTAGATGAAACATGATGTATCTACAACTTTAAATGATTTATATTGTAATTGATATGTATTATATTTAATTTAATTTAAATGAATTACTTTTAATGATGTAATTTAATTATTCATAACAACATCCCAAGCATTTTAAATTTAAATATATTTTATAAATTATTTAATACTTTAAAATTTAATTGAAGTATTATATAAATTCTATTTTAAAATATAAAATTAATCTAACAACTAATATAATACAATAAAATGAATCAAATTCTATTTTAAACATTAAAGTCTAACAACTAATACATAAACATAAAACTAAGTCTTCTTTTTCCTCTCCGAACGAACATATACACTGGTAGATTAAGTAGAATCCGTAGTACTGGCGATCCGCCGCAAAGCAGAGGAGCAACCACACCGGAGGGAGGATGATCTATCTACGCGGAGGATTAACCGATGTCGCGCGGAGGATAGACAAAAGTGGGAGTGGCTAAAAATGGAAGGTAGCGGGTGATGGAGTGCCGTGGAGATGGCCGGGAGGTGTGATGGTGTGATGAGATGGGGCCGGAGCGTGGATGAGGCCGTGAGACGCCGGTCTCATCCGACCCGGGCCATATGCTATGCGCCGTCTCCACCCAAAATAATCGAGACTGGCCTCTTCCACTGTGATATTACATGCCTCAATAAAATCAATGCTGTGGCATTACGCTACATAAATAATATGTGAACTTAATATTAGTAATATAATAAAAAAGTTAAGTAAATATTATGTACAAATTTAGATTGTCAGTCAAAGGAAGTCCATATTTAATCCTACAAAGATCAACGTGGGTAGATGCAAAGCATGTGAGGGCAAGAGAAGATCGTGCATCCTGGTCAGAAAAACCCGATCCCGCCTTGTGGAGGTTGAACCATGCGATGCGATATGCGATCATACCAGGCCATATACTCTACTACACTCTCTTCGAGCCTCAGTAATCGGCATCGCTGACTGACTGACACCAAGACGCGATATGTCCATCTCTCCCAACATCGATCCAATAAGATACTACTACAGTCGTGGAGGTGTGGAAAGCGCCGCTGGGAGGAATGGTCTCTAATATACCTAAACCGCAAGACCCGCTCCGATGATATGGCTCCAACAACCAAACCGCACTTTATGCATCCATCACCATGCAAGATCGAAAGGTGCTCAGCCTTGATGATCCAAGCATGGCTCCCACCGTGACATCCGAACCTCTACAATCGATCTAGTCGCTCCCAAACTGACTGCAAACTATCGGGAATCACGTGCGGCCTCCAACGTAGTGCACGTGGTCGACTCGTGTACGACAAATCCGAGAAGGTAACGTCTCAAAGAGGCGTCATAAATCCAAAGCCTACATAATAAATCGTATTAATTAATATCAATATAATCGATAATTGAAAATTATCTAAAAAGTATCGAAAATTGTCATCAATCGTACCTGCAAAAGGGTCAGGTAGCCACCTAACTCACACCACCTCAAACTCCGGTCGCAAAGACAGCTGGGTTCTCGTGACAGATATGCAGATAAGCTGCACCCCAAGCATAGCTACCAACCATGCCAGGTCCCGACAGCTCTAAGTACACTACAGCGCACACCGGGCTGTGCACTCTTATCACAAGAAATAAAGTGCAACCAACCAGATGGAGCAAGAAGGCTCGAGTAGCAAACTCGATATCATCATCAGATGAGACATCCGTAATAGTCGAAAAATGATCCCTCAGCCACAGTAGTCGAACTGAAGGAGAACGACACTGCTCCGTCTCTCGAGATGCCTCTACGTCGATGGTGCCCAACAACTCGACCAAAAAGCATTGGCATCGCCCACCCAAAGCTTACTGCGGAGAATGATATCATCGATCCAAGAATAGGTATGTAAAATGGATGCGACGCCGTCAGCGTGATGGTCATCTCACCAACCAAGATGAAAAGTCGTGGTCTCCGTCGCCACCGCCGCAGTCAGCCGGCTAACATCGGCCTACTCGCAACTCACGATCGCAACTAGTCAATCTGCAATAACCCAGATAGATGCATACCGTAAATACGACCTCTCCGTGATCAAGCTCCCATAACTGCAGCTTTGCACCATGAATTACCAATTTCAATGGTGCTCGATCCTACAATATAAATGCCAAATAAATTGTCTGCTGTAACAGTACACAAGCAAGAGAGAGATAAGCATGGCACAAGACATATACACCTCTCATGTCGATTACGTTATCCCAATTGAGTTAGTCATGTTGTCATGTCATGAAAGTCCATTAATGATTCATTCAGATCTCAGAACTCGCATCTCCGCCTATTCATACTGAGAAGATTCACCCGATCCTCATCTGGTCTCCAGTCAACCTTCGTCATCAGCCGCCACTCATCCACATATATCTTTCTGTTAGCACCATGATATGTCTAAATATCAATAAAGCATCATTTCAAAGAAGTCAAGATTTATATGAACCAATTGTTAAACCATTCAAGATCAAAGCTCTGCATAACATTTAACATTTTTATTCCGATCAACTGCTATAGTTATAATTTTATTAGAAAAGGAGACAAAATAACTAAGTAGATAGATAAATAAATCTCGACCTTCCAGCCTTTCCTAAACTAAATACAAGAGTCTGAATCTTTACATGATCAAATTGGTCTCACATGTAGAATGTGTAAAATTGAATATGGAAAAGACTAATCCATAGTAAGAAATAGGATGATGAACTCATTCATATGCTTCTGTGAACATTATAAACATGAAAAAAAATTTCCATGAATTTTCATTTCTAATACAAGACACTGAACTACCTTCCCATTATTAAATTATTTAGTCAATAGATTGCTTAATAATAGAAACACTCAGCACTATGATCATCTATGATGATCATTCCATCCACTGCTCAATAAAAATAATTTACAAGAATAAAAGTTTTTATTTAAATTTCTTCACATAAATTAATGTACTCGCTCTTCTTCTACAAATAATAATAAATCAATAAAAATTTTAAAATATTCAAGTATATCCTCAAAACCATCCTGTGTGGTCCATTAAATTTGTAAATGGTCTCGAAAACACCTAGGAAGCGCAATTTGATAACCCAAACTAGACTCTCCACCATAAGTTTCATAACTTACTGTCAGAGTGAGAATTTGCATTCCGGATTTCATGATGTCCGGATTTCGTGGTGGCATATCTATTTCAAAGAAAATCAAGTTGAAGAGGAGCATTTCGGACATCATGGATCCGGAAAAATAATATTTTACCGGACATCATGAAATCTGGACAAAATCAATTCATCCGGACATCATGAAATCCGGAATACATCAATTTTTCGGACATCATGAACCGATGGGTATCAAGATCTAACTGATTCAATGAAACTTAAAATAAGCTCATATTCTGGATGAGAACTGAGAACATAGAACTGAAACAAAGAAACCGCATTTAAATTTCAAAAAATTCAGCTATAAACCCATATTTAACGGTGAAAATGCAAGAATAAATACAACAAATCAAATAAATAAGCATACTTGCTTGATATTTTTGTCTCTCGTCAATCTCCTGGGATTGGGGGTCAGTTTGATGGGTTTCTGGGGGAACAAAGCGAGGATGGGTTTGGGCGCTGAGGATGGAGGTCGGTTCTTGTCTTGCTGAATCTGATTTGGGGTTCTCTGATGGGTTTTAGTAACAAAGGAGGATAGGTTTAGGGGGGGAACAAAGCCGAGGACAGTATTGGTTCTCAGACATTTTGGTGTATGAGGGTGGTGACGGGAATGTTATGTAATGGAATGGGGTGTAAAGAGTCTATTTTGGGGTGTACTTAGTAATGGGGTGTGTAGAGATATTGAAGGGGTGTATATAGAACCTCTCTTTAAGGAAGAGAGCTCATAAAGGTAGGAGAAGAAAAGGAGAAGAGTAAGGTGCTAAGATGAATATAATAAAGCCAAGAAGGTACGACTGCACACTAGTACCAGACGTTATGGTTTGTATGGAACCTGTATGGAAAAATCAAACCATAAACCCATTTTTAATAAATTTGGGCCTAAAAGAACCCTACTTTAGTATATTGGTGATGTTTGCGCTTAGACTAGATTTGAGTTGTTTTGGTTCTTCGTTTTGTGGTCGATTTTGGGTCAGGAGTGGAACTAAGCATGGATCGGGCCTAAATTTTTGAGAGACTTAGGGAAACTCTCCTACCCCTTTAATTGTGTAGGATGCTTAGTAACTATAAGTCTTCCCTATACAAAGTTTTGGGAATTGTTTGGTTGTGTTTGGACTCTGAGTTGGCTGATTGTAATCCTCAATTAAAGAATATTTGTATTAAGGAAATATCGAGGTTTTATGGGAGATGCTATCGTACCCTCCAAAACCCATGCTTTGTCTCGTCATAATTCTTTGTCGAACTCCGTTTCGGATGTTCTTGGATTCTATGGAAAGCCCTTTGAGTCTAGAATTTGTCCATATATAGATTGATGAAATTGGAACTCATATTAGGTCCAGAAATCACAAAAAACAGTAGGCCCTGCTGGTTATGCTCGTAGTCACTGTTCATAAGAAGCCTTTAACTTCGGACGGTCATAATTTCTTTGTTCGAACTCTGTTTTGGATGTTCTTAGACTCTATGGAAAGCCCTTTGAGTCTAGAATCCTTCCATATATAGCTTGATGAAATTAGAACTCATATTAGGTCTAGAAATCACAAAAATTAGTAGGCCCTGCTAGTTATGCTCGTAGTCACTGTTCATAGGCTAACTCGACAATAATCATACTCCATCCGAACTCTGTTTTGGATGTTCTTAGACTCTATGGAAAGCCCTTTGAGTCCAAAATCCATACATATATAGATTGATGAAATTGGAAATCATATTAGGTCCAAAAATCTCGAAAAACATTAGGTCACCGGGTTATGCCTGTGGTCACTATTCATGTGGAAGCCTTCAACTCTCTGAATGAACATAATTTCTTCGTCCGAACTTTTCAAATGTTCTCGACTCTATAAAGCCCTTGAATCCAGAATCCATCCATATATAGGTTGATAAATTGAATGATATTAGATAGCCTATAAGCATACATGGTAACCATAGTTATTCATGCATATAATGAAATATGAAAAATGCAAAGATATGAATAAATGATTGAAAATATCGCATATGATTACCGGATGACAATAATTATTTGGGAATATGAGATATGTACTGAACATAAAATACACATGGATTGTCTTCTAGAACCCAGAGAGTGGATAAATGGCATGCCTATTAGGAAAACAAGTCTCGCAACATATTGATCGGGCTTAGCCCTGGTTGTCATTACGCTTCGGTTCTTATAGATGCACATTGTCTCATACAATGATAACAACGCCTTCGAGTCCTTATATAGATGGTCATTGTCTCGCACAATGATAATAACGCCGCCCTTATGCACTATCAAGCTGCACAATGAGCGCAAGACTTCGGCCCTTATAGCTCTTTATCCACTTCTAAGGTTTATGCAGGCATGAAACATAAAAAAAATGACTTGAATATGACATACGAAATGTATATGAACGTTGATAAGAAATGTAACATGATATGATAAGTAAATATGAGATATGTATAAGCATGTTTAAATGATATGTATATGCATGCATATGTGATGATCCGTTGCTGGTCAGTTCACGAAGTTTATTCCCACTAAGCATGCTTAGCATGGGTTTTCATCCGTAGGTATGGAAGCAGAGGCAAGAAGGTTGACAACCTCACGCCCGTCACGACCCGATTCCCGCTCCACTTATCATGACTAACCGAGTTCGGTGCAGACCGAAACTAGACTCTCGACCGATTTTTTTTTAAAAGTCAACTGCACTGTGGGTTATGGCCCACATCTTATAACAGAATCAAAAGAACTACCACCAGAGGGTGGTCCATCAAAATCTATACATATATCGAAGTCCCATTTACAAATACAAAACTGTACTTACAATTACCAATCGCAGCACCTGAATCACATGTAGTGAACCCTTACAAGTGTGTTGGCCCAACCAGATGATGTTTGTCGATGTCTTCCCTCGTACCACCTGACAAAACCCATGCCAGTTTTTTACGCTAGTGGGAAACATTTATAATAAACACATGCATTTACACAATTATAATAAGTGTATAACCATAACAGATATCGAATTTCATGTATCTCCAATCATGGACTTATATAATTACTTATGCTTATCACATGTGCTTCTATGTTCATACAGACTTCGTAGGAGTTACAGAACTTATGCTTATGCTACGGAGTTTAAAACTTATTCTATAATATACTTGTCTTAATTTAATCTTATACTAGTCTTAATAAACTTATACCGGGTCTTGGTTTTAACTTATACTTGTCTTACGAACTTATAATGGGTCTTACTTCTGGGAATTTATAATCGGGTCTTACTGAACTTATACTTGTCTTACTTTGGGGAATTTATAATCGGTTCTACTTTAACTTATAACGGGTCTTACTTTAACTTATACCGGTCTTACTTGGATACGGAGTACTGTGAGAAACTCATAATCTTGTAGCCATTTATCGATACAAGAGTACCCAGAGGTACTAATTGACTTATACTTACTTTATCAAGACGGAGTACCCGTAGGTACTATCGGTCCATTGATACAAGAGTATCTCAGATACTACGTAACTTAATAAGATACGTATTAACTTAATCAAATATAGAGTACCAAAGAGGTACTACGTAACTTAATCGAGGCGCATGTAACTTAATCCAATACAGAGCACCATTAGAACGCGTAACTTAATCAAATACAAGAGTACCGTGAGGTGACTACTCAACTTAATCGTATACGTGATTGTGAATCCTATTCAGATTCGTGGAGTACCCGAGGTACTCATGTAACTAGATCGAGACAGGACTTGTCTCGGGATACGTGGACTTATCGATACGTGAGTACCCGTAGGTACTGCTGTGTGACTTATTCGTGATACGGTGACTTATCGATACATGTGAGGCCTGTAGGGTACTACTTAACCCAATCGTAGAAAGGACTTAATCAGAAACGGAACTTTATTTAGATACGTGAGTACCTCGTAGGTACTCTCGTAACTTATACAGAGATAGGAGTTAATCAGAAACATAACTTATTCAGATACCGGAGTACCCGTAGGTACTTCATAACTTATTCAGATATAGGAGTACCCGTAGGTACTACATAACTTATTCAGATGCAGGAGTACCCGAAGGTACTACATAACTTATTCAGATGTAGGAGTACCCGAAGGTACTACATAACTTAATCGTGAGACAGAGGCAACGCATAGTACTCTACAGAGCTTACTCAGATATTGTGAGCACCCAAGGTATCATTGCACGTATCGATATAGGAGTACCCGTGTGAGGGCTACGTAACTTATCGTGCACATTCGCATCTTTAATCTTATTCTTTATTCGTGAGTCTTATCATATAACCGCTTGACTTCCTAGACCAGTAATACGAAATGAATTAAAACACGTACATTATACCAAGATACGCATATGCATTTCCGGCGCCGTGAGCACTTCGACAGATGTGAGGCCGTGAGCACTAATCGGGAGTACCAGCATTAATCAGAGTGCCGAGCACTAATCGAGTACCGGCACTAATCGGGAGGCTATAAGACTAGTCGTACTGTGGAGTGCCGCTGCCTTTCATTAATCGGTCTTAGGTAGTTTTACAATTATATGGAGTTCAAGAACATACTCTTCTATAATAATAGTGGCATTCTTAGCTACATTATGTGTTCATGATGCATTGTAATTCACGCTAATGGTCACGTGTCCGCTTGTTTTCAAATTTCATATTGTATTATTATTTCATGAACACATCTATGCATTTTGCATTTCCTACATTTTTCATGTTATTATTACATACGGCATTTCACATACTTGCACAGTATAATGCCTATGTATTCACATCAATCATGTATTCTATTCCCTCAATGAATCAACTTTACTTAGAAATTGAATCACTCCAATCGGATCATCTAAACTCAGTTATGGCATTTTCATGCCAACTAGCTCTGCTTTTACCGCATTTTCCCGAGGGACGCTTTGCAATATTCATTTTTCCGCCTTGTCTCCATATTTGACACTGGTTCTTTGTACTCCTTTTTAAATCTAAGGTGCTAAGGGTTCTATTCAACCGAATCACCCACCTCGGAGCACCGAACTCAAGCCACGTCCGAAACAACCCGACTACTCCATGTTCAAGACCGATAGTGTGAATTGGCTTGCACATAGCCTCACTTCTTTGAGTGGATTTTTCGACCACTTAGAGTCATATAATTTGA
Source organism: Tetrastigma voinierianum (assembly GCA_016808115.1). NCBI lineage: Eukaryota > Viridiplantae > Streptophyta > Magnoliopsida > Vitales > Vitaceae > Tetrastigma > Tetrastigma voinierianum. The sequence continues at coordinate 62,337 of JAEQBH010000263.1, read as the reverse complement.
CGATATCTATTTCTATATGGATGGTTTTCCTTGAAGTCTATTTTTAATCGCTACTTTAATCACTCAAATCGGATAAGAAATGAGGAAGTTATGGCCAAAATACGAAACTCGGGGTCGAAACTGAATGCGTAACGGGGTGTACCGGTATTACTTTGAAGTGTACCGGCACACATTGGCCAAATGACCAGAAACCAAAGTGTACCGCATGTTCAAAGTGTACTGGTACACTTCACTCTAGAAAAGTGCCCAAATGTGTTTTCCCATTTTTCACAATCTTCATCCATGGATCATTCCTATACTTCCTACACACAAATCATTCCCACTCAATCTTGGAATCTCTTTTATACTCAAATCATCTTTCAATTCTTATCTTCTTTCAAAACCTTTCCATGAATTACTTCAAAACCCATTCCAATATGGGTTATAACTCATACACAAATCAGACTCAAAGATTTGTTAGGATTTATTCTAAACACTAATTCAATTACTCTCAATTAACCATGAATTCATCCTCAAAGAGAGGATTTCATGAGCTTTGTGCCATATGGGGCGACCCACCTTACTTGCCATCATTTTGGGTTAAGATGAAACCCTAGCAAACCCCATGCTCAGACACCACAACCAACCAAGCATGGAAATTCATACATAACATAGAATTCATAATCAAGGCGGTTTGCTACTCTTTCGTCGGCTCTCCTCTTCTCTTCTTCTTCTTCTTCCCCTCTTCCTTCTTCTCCCACTCAGCCCCTCTTTTTATATTCAACTGGTCTTAAATCATGGATTTGTTATGCCATGTTCGTCGGGACAAAAACCCATTTTGGTTTTTAAGTTTTTATTTGCTTTTGGCCCATAACTCTTTCATTTATAAATAAATTCTCTCTTTTATTGTATTTTGGCTCTAGTCTTTCACATTAGACTTTTAAGCCTCCTTTGGACCAATTATAAAATTGTCCTAATTCTGTAATTTCGGTCTCATTTCCGTGTTTCAGATTCAACTCACGAAACTTCAAATTGCTTACAATTCCTAAACATGTCGAAACGACTAGGTATATTTCGGGGTGTTACACTCTAAGGTCAACACATATTTACATGTCCACCCAGACTTTAATTATTTTGTATATGTAATATTCTTTTTGTTGTTTGTAAACAAATGTAGAGTTTTTGTATAAGTCGAACACTCCCATTTGTGGATTTTGAATATATTTTGAAATTCCACCGCTACAAAATATATCTCAAGATACATGCTTATTAGTGTACAAGTAAAATAAACAGTGACACCCTTGCCCTACATCGCACGTAGGTGGCGGGTCGGGGGTGTCACAAGTTAGTTGGTATCAGAGCCTAGGTTTAGGCGTTTCTGGATAAATTTTAAACCTTCTAGATAGATTATAAGATAAACATGCATATGTTAAGTAATGTGTTAACCTCTAATGTGGATGTCCTTGATTTTTGTATAGATGGATCGTCCTGAAGAATCTGTTGAGAGTGTTAACCCAAGGGAACAAGAGTTACGCCCGAGCCTTCTCGGGAAGAAATGTACCTAATGAGTCCCCTGAAGCTCACGAGAATATCTCAGACATGGCTCTGCATAGATAGATCAATCACCCTAAAGCTCCAATAGGCACGATAAGAAGACATGGAGTAGAAGAATTCCATAGGCTGAGCATGGAAGAGTCAACGAAAGCCAAATTTTGGTTAGAAAAGCTATAAAGGGTATTAGAAGAGGTTAGATGCCCTCCCGATCAAAGACCATCATGTGTTGTCTCACTATTGCAGGGTGAGGCATATGATCGTGGAACCGTGCTCAAAAGTCCAAGATTCCAATCCCATGACAGGGAATTCTTTGTCCAAGAGTTCGTGGCAAAGTATGCTAAACATGTATATGTGGAGTCCAAGCTGAAACAATTCCCGAATATGAAGCAGTTAACTTATCTGTAATGAGTATGCAGTTCACCATCTCAAAGAAATATGCATCAAGTGCTCTCCTCACCGAGGCATTTTGGTGTAGGCAATTTGAAGATGGACTACATGATTCCATCAAGAGGCACTTAGCACCTATGACTTCTCTCTAATAGGTGAACTTTTATCAGTTGGTCCAAGTTGCAATGAAAGTGGAGAGACTGGAAACCAACAGCAAAGAAAAGTCTCAAAAGAAGAAGTTCTCAAAAGGAGCCTCCTTCCGTAAAAGAGCTAGAGATGTTCACGAGTCAAGACAAGGTTCAATAAGTGAGGTAGAAGACAGGGAGGCCACCGCATTCACAAGGGCAGAGGTGCCTTAAATCGGATGTGGAGAAATTCCCGAGGCACTCATTGCCATAGATGGCATTCGGTGTTTACAAAGTTATTGACAGAGAAAGTGTTTCAAAGGTGGAAGCCTTAAGCATTTGATAAAGACAAAGATCCCGAGAGCCAGGGATAATAGAAGTCAACAAGGAAGTGGCAGAGGAAGATCTGTGGCACCACTTTCGACTCACAATCGAGGTAAGGGTCGTAGTGGCCCATCTCAGCATAGAGGACGAGGAAACATAGTTTCAGAGACACTGGATCATCCTATGCCTACAACACCAGCACGAGCATATGTTATGAAGGCTCATGATAATCAAGATGCTCCTGAGGTTATAGTTGGTATATTTTCTTTATATGATACTGAGATGCATGCATTGATTGATCCTGGATCTACTCATTCATATGTGTGCATGGAACATGTATGTGACAAAGTACCAGCGATAGAGAAATTAGCATATGACATGCATGTGACTAGTTTGTTGGGGCACAGCATTAATGTGAATAGCGTATACAGAAATTGCCCCATTGTTATACAAGCAAGAGAGTTTCTCGCTTATTTGATAACCTTACCATTCCGAGAGTTTGACTTGATTTTGGGAATGGATTGTTGACTAAACACCAAGCCATCGTTGATTATGGACAAAAAAACAAGTAGTTGTTGAGATGCTCTAACTAACTGAGGTGATAATATTGCAGCATTAGATCCAACAATGTCCAATGTGATCTCTCAATCATGCAGCGAGAGATTTATAAGAAAAAGGATACATGAGGCATTCTTAGCCTTGATACTTGACTCCAAAAGAGGTCAAGTTGATGTGGAAAAGATTCAAGTAGTAAGGGAATTTCCAGATGTATTCCCTGAAGAGTTACTATATATTCCCTTGAGAGGGAGGGGCGGATCGATCCATAGAAATTATGTTAGAACAAACCTTGTGTCTGGTGGCACTCATGTAGATCTATCTCAAAGATAGTTGAAGGAGTTAAAGGTTCAACCATAAGGAGCTTTTAGATAAAGCGGCTCAGAGACGATCTGCAATTTTTACTGGGTGCACTGCTTTACCAGAAAATAAAGATGCCAGCCCGCGATGTGCATCGACATCTACAGATCAATAAGGTGACATTGAAAAACAAGCAGCCATTTCAAGAATCGAATATCTTTTGATCGCCTGAAAGGAGCGGGTGTGTTCTTTCAAAGATCGACTCTATGATCCGGATATTATCAATCAGGTGACGCCCAAATCCCGGGGTCCCGCTGACCACCGTCAACCTTCTAATACTGTCTTATATCATGTGACCCATACATGAGTAAAAATGAATCACATCGCCCATTACATTCATACTCAAAAAATGTATATTTTATACAAAAAGGAGTTAATTTACAATTATCCAAAATTAGGTCTTTTACCCAAATTTTTACAAAATACATAACAAGGCCATATATGGCCATTTCTTCGTCTCTAAGACCTCGGATGCGTCCCATCCCTAGGTGAACCTTCGGTACCTGAAATAATTTTCCCTCGACAAGATGAGCAATGCCCAGTAGTGGAATTATCCTACATGGGTTACTCCCCACCTAAGTGCACATGTAATGGCAACCAAACACATTCAAGTAAAACATGCAAGTCCTTACTCAAATGTCTACATGATATGGATGAGAATGTGACCCACCCACTCCCATGTCTCGAGCCCTCACTGACTCCCTCACGCATGCCTAGGCCAAGTGTGAGAAAAACACTGTTTTCAAAACAAAAGGTTTTTGTTCTCGAAACATAACACTGAAGCTCTCGGTGAAATCTATCGACAACCCTCCGAGGCGAATTTGTTAGATAACCTAAACAATTCATGGCCCTCCAACGTGGAATCGTTGGACAATTTCACCACAATTCTCCTCAAAATCTTCCTTGAAATTCCTTTCTCTTGCAACCATTTTCCTTTTATTTTCTTCATGTCATGCACTCACCCATTGCTCTAGGTTGCCCTAAAGGCATATGAAATGCATTATGTCATTTCATACAACACATGCCAATATATCAATCATGCATATATTACGTAAATTCACATACTAACTACATGTTATTCATTCATAGTAATAACATCAAAATTAGCTCACATGGGCTTAATAAATCAATAATTTAATGGCTCACAATTATATTTTATATAATTCAAACATCATGTTAACACATTAATTCATATGCATTAACAATTGCTTCGCACACACTCCAAGCAATCACTTTAAGCAATATCATGCAAATAACATATGAGTTAGGCTGTCACGAAATCAATGAAATGTAGGCCCGCCGGTTATGCTCAGTCACCGCTCATGTGAAGCCTTCAACTTTAACGTCATAATTTCTTCATCCGAACTCCGATTTGGATGTTCTTGGACTCTATGGAAAGCCCTTTGAGTCCATAATCCATATATATATAGCTTGATGAAATTAAAACTCATATTAGGTCCAGAAATCACAAAAAATAGTAGGCCCTACTGGTTATGCTCGTAGTCACTGTTCATAGGAAGCCTTCAACTTCGGAAGGTCATAATTTCTTCGTCCGAACTCCGTTTCTGATGTTCTCGACCTAAGGAAAGCTCCTTTGAGTCTGTAATCTATCCATGTATAGCTTGGATGAAATTGTAATGATAGTAAATATTCATAAAAATACATGGTAACCATATAGTTATTCATGTTATAATGAAATATGAAAATGCAAAGATACGAATAAATGATTGTAATTTTGCATATGATTGGTCGGATGACAATAATTATTCGTAGAATACGATATGTATCAACATAAAATACACATGAATCATCGGCTAGAACCGATTAGTGCTCCAAAAAGTGCAATTTTGAACCCTATATTGATAGGTTTTGAGTGCTTTTGGGCATTAATCATGTCATTTATGCCAATTGAAGTGTTCTAGTCTTCTTGTTTAATACACTTATGCCATTTAGAGGGTATTTTTGGCTGTTTTCAGAGGCTTTCAGAGAATTTTGAGTTCAATCTCAATACAAATGATGAATCACGAAGTTGGAATTCAAGTCTCGCCCATCAACTAAATTTCAAAATCAACAGAGAAACCAAGGCAAAGTGAAGAATATTGATGCGAGAAGACAGGAGGAAGATCAACAAAGCAGAATTTTCGCTAGAGTCATGAAATTCTGCTTAAGATTGCGAAAATTTCGCAACCTTAGCGAAAAATTCAGAACCCAGTTTAAAACACCAAATTTCATAGACCTATCCCACTCGCTTAGCACCACTCTTAGCTTAAAAATAACCGATTTCTCACATTTACAAGAATTTCGCTTAGTTTAGCGAAATCTCGCTTAGCTACCGAAATCGCCATCTCAATGGGGAATTTTCATGTTTTCGCTAGATTCGGTAATTTCGCTAGTTAGCGAAATTCTCGCAGCTTAGCTTAAATTGATGCCTCACATGCTTTGTAATTAATGCCAAACCGACCTAAACTTGGTGTATTACTTAATTGTCCTATAACTTAGCCAATTTTATGTGGTTTTTGCATTTTCATACCTTGAGGTACTCTATATAAAGCCCCTCTTGTTTTGTGTAACCTAAGTAACAATTTGCTAAATAATCGAGAATAATTTTGTAAGTTTTTATTTCAGACATGTTTTTATTTGCGTTTGCTTTTATTTCTTTTCCTCTTCTCTCTCTTCTTTCCCATTTACCGCCAAACACTTCGAGGATGACAACCTAAGAGACGCTACAAGCCTCCTTTCTTCAAGAGGAAGGAAGCTAGTCAGGGCGGGCATATGCATGTTGTCCTCTTGTACTAAAAGCTACAGGTAGTGTATTTATGGTCTCATATTCTCAAACATGGTCAGACATAACATCAATTTGTTACTGACACAATACTTTCCATGCTTTACATCGTATACATATTCAAAGTGAGAGAAGTATCGTGATTCTTGGGGATGGTCTTTACGAGCCTCCGAGATAATATTTACATGTTGTGGTTCTTCAAATTAGGTTAAATAACATTTACTGCTATTATTTTGGCCAATACTTCCATGTTTTAGGATACAAACAAGTACAGGAGAGATGCACTATTGTTCTTTAGATGGTCTCTTACGAGCCTCCAAAATGATAATTTAATGTCAGGTTTTAAAAAGTGGGCCATAATCGCATGCTACCAGACACTAAATAGAGTTGCTTCACGTGGGTGAGGCTCGCTAGTTAGTAGATCCTAAGTATGCCATGGACTAGGCCGTATGTCATAACGCGAGGATAAAACCCGAGGACACTTGTTTGCCCTAACTTGCCAAGTTAGTGACCTAAATCTTCAAAGTCGACTTTTCACCTTTACTTTTAGTTTTTACACCCGCCCAAACCATTCCTAATCGCTTTTGAAACACAATTCCAAAGAGTCCAACAGAAAGCCTTACCTTCATGCAATCGATGCAAACCATTTTAGGATGAAAACCCATCCTCAGAGCCCTGACTCCTAGACCACTATACTCGCAAAGAATCGACTACAAGCAGTAGTGTGAACTTAGGTGTATAAATTTTGTTGATTTTACTCAAATTTCACCGTGGCACGACCAAATGGCGTCGTTGTCGTGGGATGGTGCTAAACTACAAATGGTAAGTTGAAGAGTACTTGTGGGATCCACATCACGCGTGAAGGTAACCTTTTACTCTCTTTGCAACTCAGCCAGTGTGAACCGCGCTTTTAGCAATTAGCAGAATCGTGACCGTTTCAGCTTTTCATTCACCGCTTTTATTGTTGTTAGTTAATTTTAATCTTTTTGCAAGTTGTTTGTTGCTCTTTGTTGGTTCCTATAATTGTGTAACAACTGTGTGCAACAAAGGATAGAGACACATCGTAGATCGATAGAATCAAAGATAACAACTCGACCTAGCTAGCGAAGCCTACAAACATACCGATACTCACGGATCCCATACCTGAGGAACAACAGAGTCAACCAGGAACCCCCATGAATCCAAAATGCCTATAGAACCATGAGGGATCACATCCACCTCCTAGAGTTAGTGTCCCATCCTCAGATCTCATTCTCCCGTCGAAGATGTAGCAATGAGGCCATATTTGGTACCTCTACTCCCTGCATATCATGGTATGGAAAATGAAAATCCACACTCATATTAGGGATTTCTGAGGAGGTCCGGCACTACCTTAAGGAAGGTATGATGGGCATGGATTTGCTGAAGCTAAAGGCATTTCCATTGACTCTAAAGGACAAGGCCAAGATATGGCTCCAACCTATCGAGGCCTAGAACCATTAGAAATCGGGTCGAGTCATAAAGTGTGTGACTCCCGAAGAAGTTCTGCCTTATAAGACCAATAATTAAGAGACAAATTTATACCTTGGGTGTACTGTGATGGTGAGAGATTTTACCAAGGTTGGGAAAGGATTTATGGAAACCATCATGCATGTCCACACCATGGGTTTGATACATGGATGTTGGTGAACCACTTCATGGTGGTATGTCTCCCCGCCATGAGGCAACTTTTGAAACTACATGGGAGACTTTCTAAGTAAGCATCCTGATGAAGCCATGGATTTTTTAAATTACGTGGCTGAAACTTCTAAGGGTTGGGATGAGCCTAACCCTAGAGAAATGGATAGGATAAAACCACCAGTCAACCTAAGGGTGGGATGGCGACCGCTGTATTAAATAGAGACGAGCTTAGGATTTCAACCCTAGTGCTGGAAGCGGAGGAGCTTGAAAGCAACAGCCTAAGAGGTGCATGCAAGGATCTAGTAATCCCGTACCCAATCCTTTTTGCACCAATTTCCAACCCTCGTGCACCTGGGTGAGGAACCATGTCCTATGGCCCTCGCAGCAAGGATTTGATGTCGAATGTGCAAACATCAGAGGGACAATACAAGCCACAACAATCCAATGCTCTATATGGTAATACCTACAATTCCAATTGGAGTGAATCACTCCTAACCTTGCATGGAGACCCAACCCCCCTGCTTATGTACCCCCAAGTGCCAAATCCTTCGCTATTCCCCTCACAAGGCCACAACAACCACCATCCTCTTCTCCAAAGAGAACAAGCCATATTAAATTCGAGTAAGGTGGGGCGGGCAACTTTGTCGAGGGAACAAAAGGAATCAATGTGCAATCGGCACAACGAATTGATACTGTAAAGTACAATTTAATAAGAGAATAGATGGGCTTCGAGAGCACCGAACTTAAAATTGATAACCTACAGATCTTAATCACCAAGATCAACAAGTCGCTGAGGTACAAGCAGGCGGAGGTTTCATCACAAATACTCAAATCCTAAGGATTCATGAGGTAGTGGTCATCCAACAATCTCTAGAATGGATGAGGTTAAGGCCAATAAATTCTTAGAAGTGGAAAAGAGGTTGATCAACTCCATGCCAAAGCTCCGTTGAAGAATCCAAGCAGGAGAAGAATCAACCTCGAGCATGAGCCTCCTAGAGGAGATTCAATGAAATAACAGATACACCCTCCATTTCCACAAGCACTTAGAGAAGAAGAAGGTAACTCAACAAGTGCATTTTAGAGGTCTTAAGGCAAGTGAAGGTTAACATACCTTTACCTGACCTAATCAACAGTCCCCGCTTGAGGGGGAAATTTTGAAAGATCTTTGCACAATCAAGAAGGGATTAGGCATCGAGAAAGCATTTCTGTCTCCAACATACTTCGCACATAATCCAGCAACACTCACAAATACAAAGATCCCGGATCTCCCACACCTCTGCTAATATTGGTGGAATTGCATTGCATAATCATTGCTTGATTTAGGAGCCAAGCAGAACCTAATGCCGTATTCGGGAACAGTACGCTGTTAGGTTTAGGTGAACTTAAACCTACCAACATCACACTATCATCAGCCGGAGATCGCTGGAAAATCCCTAAGGATAGTTGAGGATGTCTTAGTAAAATAGACAAATTCTACTACCCAAGATTTTGTGGTATTTGACACCGAACCAATTGCTATGAACCCAATCATGTACCAATCATCTTAGGTAAGACCATTTCTGCCACCGCCAATGCAATAATAAATTGCCTAATGGATTCATGCAATTAACCTTGCAACATGACCATGGAGTTGAACATCTTCTTCATTTGAACAACAAACATGAGTTGCTAGAAACCGAAAATCAAATTTATGAAGTCGTTTCAATTGATCGCAGGCAGAAAACAGTACCCAAGAAGTGTAAGGAGTGATCACTCAAGAAAATGAAGAAAATTTTGGTCTTGCACCACTCCAATCAAAGTCAATCATCAATCTAAAGCCACCACATGGACCATCACAATCGGCCACCCAAAACCACAGATGCCCAGCACGATGTATATCGAGGAGATCATTCCTCCTCAAATCTCTGAGTAATTTTTTGAAATTGAACTGTCTTGTTTTCAAAAACCGAATCATAGCCTACACATTTTATTTTCATTTAAGTTAATTAATTTGTTACGAAGGTTTTCGAAAAATTTTTAACTTAGCAATTCATTTTCCGTAGCTTAGTTTATATATTATAGTACTTTATTTTGAATTTTTATTAGTATCATATAGTAAATTTTCTAACAATAATTTTTATTTCATATAATTTTATTAATTAATTTAAATTTTCATGATTTCGTAGTTAAGAGGGCCAAATTCGCTTAAGTATAGCGAAAATTGGGCAGTGAGACTGCTCTACGCTACAAACGGTCTTATATAAACCTCGAGGGGAGGTCTAAATGCCACTCACATTCCTTCCCCTCCTCCCAACAAGCCCCAGATCTTCCGCTACCTCTCACAAGCCTTCACACACGACCGCTTCGAGCTTTACCGCGTATTCGTGTCCCAAGACCGAGCCGCCAGCCCCCGCCCGCGCGTGATCGCCCGCAGCCCTCGCACCCTGTGCCTCGTCCGACCGAAGCCTCTAGTACAAACATCCCGCCGCACGCACCACTCACCGAGCCTCGAGCTCTCCACCACGCCACGCATCGAGCCCCGATTGTTCACCGCCCCACTGATCGGCAGATGCACCGCCTCTGCCTCAGCCTTTCGTGCCTCGTCTCCAAAGAGTGATCAGCTATCGAGCCTTGTTTGGCTAGTTCAGTAATGGCTTTTAGCTATATCCAAGGAGCTCTAGTCTGCTAACCTGTTTCAGAGGATTCAAGAGCCATGTAGCTTCTGGATTAAGATTGGCTGTGGTCCTGCCATTTTCAAAGGAGCGAGCCCTTTTTTCAAAGTTAGCTTTATTTCGAGACAAGATGGTTCGACACGGTGGGTCCTGCCTTCTGGCCGCGTGAGATTTGGCATCACCAGAGAGAGGCCTCACCCATCCCGCTCCAAAGACTATCACTGGGGCCCCCCGAGGCCGCACCGAGGAGCCTGGATTCCGAATGCTATCGTGATTACGCACGGGACCCCGTCCCATCAATTGCACTGAGGAGAGTTGGGAGGCCCGCCGGCTGCCCGCGACATCGCCCAAAAAGGAAGCCATCACCCTGCCCCATCACTGGGCCAGATTGTAGCCCCGGGAGGCAATCTCATCACCACAAGGCCACCGCTCGAGGATTCTGGAGGCCATCGTTTCGTAGGAACCCCATTCGGAATGTGCCACTCCACCGCAGAGTTTCATCAGAGTCATATTATGACGTCTCGCCGAGGGCCGAATTCCTAGATACCGGAGTCTATGACACGAGGAGTATTCACTCCCTACCTTTATGACTCCCCGACAAGATATTATCCGAGGGTGGTGTTACAATTCTACCACTCCATGACATCCGTGGGATGAGACAACCACATGATTTCGGGCCAAGACGATGACCGCCCTACTCGTGTGAGTATCCGACATTTCAAAGAAATCTTCAGCCTCGCACATACCGGCCGCAATCCAGAGGGATACGCAGATCGGGCCCACCCGCCTCACGTGGAGATGGTCCGAGCACCGGCCGAGACACCATCGCCGGGTCCAAAGATTCCACAGAGGCGCCCCACCTCGCATGTCGCCGATTGACTCAATTGCCCAGACGAGCCTATTCCCTCCGCAGCGATTATGTGCAGGAGGGAGCCATCCGAGGCGCTTTAATGGACCTCGTGGGATTTTGGTTCAAATTCTCTCGAGCCGGTGATGGCCTCTCCGCTGCGGGGGGGCCGAGGGAGAAGGTCCATCTAAGGACTGGGCACGTGCAGAGTCTTCCATTACTTATGCCGCGACTCCTATGCTATGTTCTCGAGCATCTAGGATTCCTAGAGGAGCCCAGGCTAGAGATGAGGGTCCGATGCCCCTTGGTCATGTCAGTAGAGCGGGTGATGACTATGCCCGCTCCTTTCCACACGACCACAGACCAAGATGAGGTACCGTCAGAGGTCGAGGACCACCACACGCATGATATGCCCGCCCTCGAGCCCGAAGCCATGCAGGACCTCATTCCGTGATCGCTCACCTCCATCTCCTCCACACACTACATCAGCAGCTGCAGCAGATACTCCCGGGCCTTCCTATTCAAAGACATCATTCAACGGAGTACATCCATGCTAGCCTCGAGAGAGATAACAGGATGATGCCATCCCGCTCACTCAAGTAGCCTACACAGTCGCCCAGATCGTAGGTCGTCTGCCATTCTATGCCGACTCAGATTATGACCCATCCGTCTTCCTCATGTTCCCGGTCGAGAGGAGCCCACCACCGATGCAAATTCTTCATCGATGTTCGTCGCAAAGAAGAAGAAGCTTAAACCTACTCACCTACCACAAAGCATGAGGTGGTTAGGTTTCTTTCGATTTTTGTATAGTTACTAGCTTTATCAACTGCCTACTAATTTTGATTAGAATTTATGTATTAGCCATAAGAAAGGATACTTTGTGTTTAGCTTTGTATTCATGTACTCAGCCATTTTGGCTATATCAAAGCTATTCGGGCTTTATATATACAAATCAGACATATCATGTTTGTGCCTTCACTCAGGTAGTTTTTCTTTCAATCACTAATAGTCAACTGACAATTGAATTGCTTTGTTGGAAAATCAATCACCGTCATTACCAAGTATGCTAGAAATAAATTCCATGCTTGTTAGCCAGTGTCACGAAGTTCCAAAGATGCTCAACCTGAATTTCCTTTATGCTAATTCACACACTACACTCCGTGATTATTTCAATAGATCAGACTTGTTCGCCCCTTTCGCTTGCAAACCTACTTAGGTATGTTGGCAACCTAGGATAGGTTTGTGTTACCCACAAATAAGACCAATGTTGTCTTCCAAAAAGGAAAAGAAAAAGAAAAAAGAAGAAAAGAAAATAAAGTCGTGAAGTTTTGTTTTGAAACCCGAGCACCTGGCCCGAGGGGTATATGGCGAAGCCTTTGATGCCCGATGCCCTAAGCCTTAATCGGGTCTGGAGTCATCGATTTAGTGGGTTCTGCTACATGGGTGGATAGGTGAAGTTTAATGATTTGTGGGTGCGCACTTTCAAGTCATCTGAGTCCGCTAAGCCTTTAGAGTTAAAGGTCAAGTGATCCTTTGACTTGATGCCCTAAACCTTAATTGGTTGGGAGTCACCTGCGGACCCCGCTACACCTGACTTTGGTGAAGTCGACTTTAAGCATTGCATCCTACAATATAGTTGAAAAAGAAAGAAAAGTGTGACTAGCCCTATCTAGGTTGTTCAACAACTTAAGGCCATGTCGCTAGGGTCGGGGGAGAGAATAAATTTTTAAATTTATCGGGCTTATCCGTTACAAAAAGAACCATTAGACTTAGGTGGAAATTCAAGCTGAGAATCATGGAACCAATTTTGACCTGAAATGGTTCTTGTATGGTTTTGATTCTTTCATATCGGTTTTCAAATTTGATTTCAATTTTTCAGTTTAAGGTATTGTTTATATGTACATAAACCTTTTGAATCATAACCTTTTTGAAAATCACCACATGCATCTCTTATTTTGTATCGCTATGACTAGCAACGCTTTGCTGGGGTGTGATTAGTGCCCAAAAAGTGCAATTTTGAACCCTATATTAGATAGGTTTTGAGTGCTTTTTGGGCATTAATCATGTCATTTATGCCAATTGAAGTGTTCTAGTCTTCTTAGTGACACTTATGCCATTTGGTGGCATTTTCGGGTCATTTGTAGGCTTCAGACACTTTGGAGTTCAATCTCAATACAAATGATGAATCATGAAGTCGAATCTGCCCCACCATCAACCAAATACCTCTAAGAATCACAATGTAGAGAAAACCAAGGCAAAGTGGAAGAATACTGATGCAAAGTAGGAAGATGTATTTTCTAAGATCAACAAAGGTGAATTTTCGCTAGAGAAAATTTCGCTAAGATTGCGAAATTTTGCAACCTTAGCTAAAATTTCCGCAACCCCTTGTGCGAAACACTAAATTTCGCTTAGACCCATCCCAATTTCTAGGCACCACTCTTAGCTTAAAATAATCGATTTCGCTTATTTGATAAAGAATTCGCTAATTTAGCTTAAATTTCGCTTAGCTAGCGAAATCAATATCCTTAGCTTAATTCATGTTTTCGCTAGATTCGGTAATTTCGCTTAGTTAGCGAAATTTTGCAAACTCCTGGGCGAAATTGATGCTCGCTGCTTTGTAATTAATGCCAAACCGACTCCCAAATCATGTATTACTTAATCGGGTCCCATATAACTTAGCCAATTTTATGTGGTTTTTGTATTTTCATACCTTGAGATATAGTTTATAAGCTCTCTTGTTTTGGTAAACTAAGTAACAATTTTAAGCAACAATCGGGAGAGAATAATTTTGTAAGTTTTTATTTCAGACATAAAGTCTTTTTATTTTAGGTTTTGCTTTTATTTCTTTTCTCTCTTCTCTCTTTCTTTCCCTTACTTTCTGGGCCAGCTGAAACACCCTCTCGGCGATGACAACTCAAGAGACGTCGGCTAAGCCTCCTCTTGGAAGAGGAAATAAGCTAGCTTGGTGCTGCAAGACACGTACGTTGTCCTCTCGTACTCAAAAGCTACAGGTAGTGTATTTATGGCCCTTATATTCTTTTCAAAACATGGTCAGATAATATCAATGTTATTGATTTGGCCAATACTTCCATGCTTTAGGATCAAGTACATATTCAAAGGAGAGAAGTACTGTGATTCTTTAGATGGTCTCGCGAGCCTCCGAGATAATATTTGCATGTTAGGTTCTTCAAATTAGGTTGTTTCAACATTTACTGTTATTATTTCTAGCCAATATCACTCTCCATGTTTTAGATACATGCGCATGTGTGAGAGATGCACTATTGTCTTTTAGATGGTCTTTACGAGCCTCCAAATGATAATTTAATGTTAGGGGTTTTAAAGGGGCCATAATCAAAGATGCTACCTCGTATTGACTCAAATAGGAGTTGCTTCATGTATGAGGTTTGCTAGTTAAATATAGATCCTATATGCCAATGACCATGTCGCATGTCAACGCTGGTGATAAAAACCCTGAGACACTTGCTCTGTCTCTAACTTGCCAAGTTAGTGACCTAAATCTTCAAAGCTGACTTTTCACCTTTTACTTTAGTTTTTACACTCCCGGGCCTAAACCATTCTAATCGCTTTTGAAACACAATTCCAAAGAGTCCAAATAGAAAGCCTTACCTTCATGCAATCGGGAGCAAACCATTTTGTGGATGAAAACCATCCCCGTGTTCCGACTAGATCACTATATCGCAGTGAATTTGACTACTGGGCAGTGAGTAGGAATCCTAGGTGTATATAAATTTTGTTTATTTTAGCTCAAATTTACTCGTGGCACGCAATCAAGAACCCTAGAGGGATAGATGGGCATGCCTATTGTGGAAAAAACAAGTTTGCAACATACTGATCACTGGTCCCGCTTAACACATACGTTCGAGCCTTTATAGATGGTCATCTCAGATAATGATAATACAACTGAGCCTTTTTTATAGATGGTCATTGTCTTGCATTAACGATAATAAATACTTCGGCCTCTTTATAGATCATCGTTGATAAATAGCATACAGTTCTATAGTTTTCTTTATCCACTTCTAATATGAAGATGAAATATAAAGTCAACATTCTTGAATATGACATATGAAATGTATATGAACGCTGATAAGAAATGTAACATGATAAGGATAAGTAAATATGAGATACGTATAAACATGTTTAAATGATATGATATGTTGGGATGTATATGCATGTGTATTAAGTGTGACGATTCGTGTTAGTGGTCAGCCCACGAAGTTTATTTCCACTGTTTAAAGCTTAGCAATGTGCTCTCATCCGTGTAGGTACTAAGTTGCAGGCAAGAAGGCCGGACAACCCTCATTAGTCTCCAAGGTCAACACATAGTTAGATGCCCACCGTAAGACTTCTTGGTCTATTTTGTATATATAATATTTTTTTTTGTTGTTTGTAAACAACAAGTTTTTGTATGTCAAACACTTATCAGGATCTTGAATACATTTTGAAATTCCAGCTCACTAAGGTGAATATATCTCAAGATACATGCCATTAGTGTAAGGTAAATAGGTCAAGACACCTCGCCTCTACATCGCACGTGGGGCGTGCGCCTGGGTGTCACAAGAACAATTTGTAGCAAAATTGTTGATAGAGAAACTACCCGACTCGTTGAGTGACTACAAACAACAATTAAAACAAAAATAGAAGTAGTTGTCCCTGGCTTATCTGATTACTCACATCATCATAAAAGATACAAACCGCAAAGATAAAAAAACAACCAAAGAAAAACATATGACCACCAAGGCAAACTTGGTCCAAATCGACCAAAAAAGGTACAAACATAAAGCTCAAAACTCTAATAACAAACCCACAATTTCTGTGTCCATATTTCAAAAAGAAAGGCACTTATGTTTGCGGCAACCAGCCATCATGCACCCTGGAAGGCAGAAAAGAGAGAAAAAACTAGAAACAATGGGAATCCTCCAAAAGCCAACTTGGTCGAAGGAGATGACCTAATAGCTGTTGTTGTTTCACAAGCTAATATTGACCAATTCCAAGAATTGGGTAGTAGACTCTAGTGCAACAAGGCATATTTGTGCAAACATAGATGTTTTGTCCTCCTACACTCTAGTAGGGGATGAAGAAAAGGTCATCTACCTTGGTGACTCTAATACTGCTCAAGTCCTAGGAAAAGGGAAAGTCATGCTAAAGCTTACTTCGGGAAAGACTCTGGCTTTGAATGATGTGCTACATGTTCCCAATATTAGAGCAAATTTATTTTCAGTTGCTTCATTGGGAAATGTGGAGGTTAAAGTGTCATTTGAATCAGAGTAGGATTGTAATGACAAAATAATGTCTATATGGAAAAGTATTTGTAATCATGACTATTTGTGCTCAAAGATTTAAAGTTATGAATGGAACTTCTTCTACTTACTTGGTTGATTCCTATGATGTATGGCATGCTAGATTAGGACATGTTAGTAGTGGATACATTAAGAAAATGCAAACTCTAGGCCTTATCAATAATATTGATTACTCAAGCTTAAGTAAATGTCAAATATGTGTCACTTCTAAGCTAACTAGAAAGAGATGTGGCTCAGTGACTAGAGAAACAAAATTGTTGGAACTTATTCATTCCGATCTAAGATATTTGAAACAAACTATGACTAGAGGAGGTAAGAAATTTTATGTGACCTTTATTGATTATTATTCTAGGTTCACTACAGTTTACTTGCTTAGAAATAAAGATAAAATGACGAGGCGTTCTTAATCTATAAAGTCGGGCGGAAAATCAACTTGATAAGAAAATCAAAAGGATTAAATCGATAGTGGGGAAATACATCCCTTAAATGATTATTGTGAAAAAGTAAAGGAATAATTCAGTGAAGTGACTCTCCTATACACTGAGGCCAATAGAGTTGGCCGGGAAGAAAGCATAGACTCTTAAAGAGATGATGAATTCTCTACTTGTTAGTGTCACTCCCGATATTCTATGGGGTGAAGTCATATTGTCTTACATGTCATCTATAAAATAGAATTTATATAAGAAACTAGCAAGACACCCTATGAGTTATGGAAAGTGTAACGCCTCTTCCCCTACTCGCGGCAAGAGAGGGGACGCCACACATAATTGAGACTTATAAATCTGATTTCTTGTCATTAGTGGGCCCACTTCGAGCATAAATTCATAATTGACATAAACTTGTATCAAAAGCCAGAATTATGAAAATTCTAGACTACAAATCATAACTTGTGGAACTACCACTTCAATGGTTTTTAGAATGTACTATACAACTATGCTTGAGTCTCTGACAGCTTATCTACTTACAAGTTTCACTATAACAAAATATTATATTTACATTTACTATTACAAAAGATATGAGGCAACGAACCCACATAAAGGAGACACCTAATGTTGTGTTGACCTTGGTGAGTGCGGGATGTTCTTGACAACTTCTTCAGTACTTACATGGATGAAACACCCGTGCTAAGCATATAGCTTAGTGGGAAAACAGATAACATATGTGACTACTTGTGGTGGTCACATGATACATGTGTAAAATAATTCGCACATATCGAATGTTCAATCTCCTGTGAGTACATGAAACAGGTTTTAGATCAAAAGGTACCCAGAGGGTACACTATGTGACGTAATCGAGATATGCCTTGCGATCGTGGTCAGACATTTTTGTTTTCTACGGTTCATTATTCGTGATACTTATCATATAAATGTTTGTTCATAGACTAATAACAATGAATGAGAGGGACGCAGCACAATAAAAATTTAAGGTACTGCATGTGATCAATGTGGCGGTCAAGCACCAAATGTATTACGCCCTAACATGGTACAAATAGGAGGTCGAGTACTATGCAAGAGCCGTCAGAGCACTAATCGACTTAATTGGCCACACAAAAATGTATGTCGTTGCACTGCTGCAGGAGTGTCGAATCACTAAACAAACGTGCCTATTCATTCACTATCCGGTCTTAAGGGCCTACAATTAAATGTTTTGTGAGCACTGTCTTATCAATATTCATGTTGTACTCTTAGTCAGTTCTATGACTATATTTCTCTCATGCATACTAAAACGTTTTATTTCCAACTACAATTCTCAATTCTATAAAACAAGGTTTTTAGACAAAGGATCTTCTAACACAATGTTTCCTATGTCTTGCCTAAATGTAACAAAATCAAGTCATTTGAACCTTTAAATTATGAGGTATGACCTAAACATTCTGAACTACTCCTGAATAGTTTCCAGGAACATAATCTAGAATTGTGTCTTGTATTTAACAATTTTCTAGGAACGATAGGGACATAATTTGACCATACTTTCTTCATTAAAGTTATTGTATTAGGTGTCTAGTTTAAGTATAATTTTGATTCACCTCATTTAGGTCAGTATAACTCAAGATATGGTGCAAACAACATGAACTACACTCGTAGAGGGGACAGAATCTGTATCTTGATATAAAACTCTTTTCGTGGTTTTGCAGAAGGATTTGTATCTTGCCTCTTCTAAACATTTGTAGCCATAGGTCTTAACTTCATCTCTAATTGAATCATCCACCTGGGAGGTCTCGTGGCCAAATTATGGCTAAACACGCCACGGTCTATTTGAAATTTCACATGTAGCCTCCTAAAACACCTGGCATACCTAATTCATAAGTCTTTACTCCTTATTAATGGCCATAACTAAATCATATCACAATTACAATTAATTGACCAACATCACAACCAAAAAAAGATTGAAAATAAACATCAAACCCAATCAAAACAAATAAAAAGATCCTAAACACGGGAAGAGTTAGGTTTTCCTAATCTTGAATTATCTTGAAGACTTTTAACCTAGCAAGCCCTCTCATTTTCTTCACTTTACTAACAAGAAGAATCAAGAAATTGAGAGAAATCAACCAAAATTGTCTTTTCTAATACAAAACCATATGCCCTAAACTCCCTAGCCAAACAAAATGAAAATGTCTTCCTAGAAGACAATTTGCCGCCTTAAGGATTTGGCTCAACTTTTCCCTTTTGCCATTTAATCCCCCCTCTCTTCTTCAATTTTCAAATCAACTTATCAAATTGTTTCTTCTTGTTTAATGACCTTTGGGTCCTCATGATACAATTTACAATTATCCTTTAGACTTCTTTAAAAATTCTGGTTATGTCCTTTTTACATTTCCAAGATTTAAATTTAAAAACACAATTTAAAACCACCATTATACCCTAAACATATCATAAAACTACTAGATATAATTCAGGTGTTACAAATTTCCCTTAAAATAATTTCATCCTCAAAATTCATACTTGGATTAAACAGTTGTGGGTACTATGTCCTCATTGTCGATTCTGGCTCCCAAGTTGCTTCTTCTATACTATGGTGTTGCCAAAGTACTTTTACCAGAGGGACTTGTTTGTTCCGCAATTGCTCTTAATTTCACAGTTAGAATGCCTTGGTTCTTCATCATAAGTGAAGTCTGATTGCACTTGTACATCTTGTACTAGCAAGATATGCGATTCATCATAACGGTATCTCCGAAGCATTAAGACATGGAACACATTATGTAATTTGGCCAACTTCGGAGGGAGGGCCAAACGATAAGCGACTGGTCCAATTCTTTCTAAAATCTCATAAGGTCCGATAAACCTTAGACTCGGTTTTCCTTTCTTTCAAAATCGAAGTATCTTTCTCCATGGTGATACTTTTAAGAAGACTTTATCTTCAACTTCGTACTCCATGTCTTTTCTTTTCAGATCTGCATACGATTTTTGTCTATCACTAGTAGCTTTTAACCTTTGTTGAATGATCCGAACTTTTTCTTCTGTCTCTTTCACTATGTCAAGACTCCATTACTCTCGTTCGCTCAGCCCATCCAAAGATACAAAGGTTCTAAGATTTCATGTCATACAAAGCTTCATAGGGGGCCATACCAATGTTGGACTAATAACTGTTGTTATAGGCAAATTTCATAAGGGGAATATACCTATCCCAACTTCCAGGAAAATCTAGCACACAACCCCGAAGCATGTCCTCTAACACTTGAATCACTCTTTTAGATTGTCCATCTGCTTTTGAATAAAAGGTTGTACTAAAATTCAGTCGAGTACCTAAGGCTGATTGTAATTCTTTCCAAAAGCTTGACGTAAATCATGGATCGCAGTCAAACACTATTGACAGGGGAATCCCATGTAATCGGACAATCTCATTCACATACAGTTCTATTAACTTATCCATGGAATACTGTCGATCGGTAAGAATCGATCGTGACTTGTAAGTCTCTGTCGACGACACTAAATCAATCATGCCTTTGGGCGAGGGAAAACTCCGACACAAAATCCATAGTAATGTTGTCCCACTTCCATTGTGGAATTGGGATGATTTAACAAGCATGACAGTACTTGATGTTCAGCTTTTACTTGCTGACAAGTCAAACATTTGGATAAATACTCTACTACATCCTTTTTCATCCCTCGCCACCAATAATACTATTTCAAATCCTTGTACATCTCGTTACCTCCAGGATGCATGGTGAATACGGTATTATGGCTTTCATACGTCAATTTCTTTCAACGGATATCTGCACACATAATATGTTCTCAGAATAGAACCTCCATCTTCTTCTATGTATCAGTCAATCTTGTCTCCATTTCTCGACTAATCAGACTTTGTTGTAATCTTGACATCATTTTTCGAGGCATCAATCATCACTCAAATTGCGGATAGCTCTAATCGAGCCAATGTCTCCACGTAAATGCCAATCTTCATATACAAAGGTTTCAAGGACAAAACAGTAAATTGCTTTTCTACTTATGCCGCCCTCCACTACATTAGTTTTCCTGTGAAATCAACTATGCTATCATAGTCTTTTGAGAAACTCTGACACCAAATGCTGCTCTAAGTTCATTCTTTCTCGATTTAACAGATACTTAAGACTCTTATGATCTGTAAATATTCTACGTTTTTCACCATATAAGTAGTGTCGCCATATTTTCAAAGAAAACACTACCGCTACCAATTCCAGATCATGTGTGAGATAATTCTACTCATGCGATTTCAACTGTCTTGAGGCATATGCCACCACTTTTCCATCTTGCATCAATACGCATCCCAAACCGATCCTTGAAGCATCACTATACATGGCATATTCTCTACCTGGAGTTGGCTAAGTCAACACTGGTGCTTCAACCAGTATTTTCTTTAATTAATCAAAACTCGACTGACATTTGTCATCCCATTCAAACTTCACCCCTTTTCAGAGTAACTTAATAAATGTAGAGCCTATGACGGAGAATCCTTTACATAAATCATCGCATTATCCAGCTTAAACCTAAGAAACTTCACATTTGTTACATTTCAAGGTGGTTTCCAACTTATAATCACCTTCAATCTTAGCAAGGTCAACTCTAATACCCTCTGCATACACAATATGGGCTAGGAATGACACTTCCTTAAGAAAAAAATCACACTTACTTAACTTTGCAAACAACTGTTTTTCTCTCATGATCTACAACACTATCTTTAAATGATGTTCATGTTCTTGTGCATCCTTAGAATACACCAGGATGTCATCAATGAATACCACTACAAACTGGTCCAAATAAGGGTGGAATACCCTATTCATCAAGTCCATGAATGCAGCCAGTGCATTAGTCAACCCAAATGGCATTACTAAAAACTCATAATGATCATACCAGGTTCTAAAGGTTATTTTCGGAACATCCACATCATTTACCCGAAGTTGATAATATCTCAATCGCATGTCTATCTTTGAAAAGACACTCGCTCGTTTCAATTGATCGAAAAGATCTTCTATTCTCGGCAACGAATATTTATTTTTCACTGTTACCTTATTTATTTATCGATAATCAATGCACATCCAGAGAGTGTCATCTTTCTTTTTGGCAAACAAAATCGACGCATCGTAGGGCGAAACACTAGGTCGGACAAATCCCTTGTCCAATAGCTCTTGTAGTTAAGTCTTCAACTCTTTTAGTTAGGTTGGAGCCATACTATAGTTCTACCTTGGAGATAGAGCTATCCCCTAGAATTTTTCAATGGACAGTTCATTTCCCTTTCTCGTGAAGACCCATATTTCAGAAACACATCTGGAAAATTCCTTACTCACTAGTATATCTTCCAGTTTTACTTAACCCCTCTTAGAGTCAAGCACCAATGCTAAAAAAACCTCACATCCCTTTTTAAGAAATAGCTTAAATTACATTAGACAATGGGCCAGATCATATACCATGTATTGTCACCTCCGACTAGTCGGAACATTTAAGCACCGTCGTTTTCTTATCACACTCAATTATAGCCCAATGTGTAGACAACCAATCCATCCCCAATATCAAGTCAAACTCGTGAAAAGGCAATGCAATTATATCAACAGAGAACTCTCTATCATGGATCACTAGAGGATAGTTCTTATACACTCTGATGACCCTGACACTATGCCCCAAGGACTAGTAACATGCATGTCATGTTCCAATTACTCTACTAATGGCATTTTATCAAACAAATTCTCAAACATAGGAATAAGTAGAAACATGATCTATTAGAGCATGCATTTCAATGTCATAGAGAGAGAAAATACCAGCTATAACTTCTAGAGCATCCGAATCTTCACGAGCCTTCATAACATAGGCTAGTGCTGGGGTTTTAGAACTAAGGCGGTCTACTGTCTTTGATATAGTACCTCCTCGCCCCCTTTGCTATCTCAGAACACTTCGACCTCTACCTCGATCACGAATCGTTGGAGGTGTATTTGATCCTCACCTAGCCACTCCGCTCGACGATTCCTAAATTCTGCATTCTCGATAATTTTCTAAGAGATGGTCTCAGGCTTCCATGATTCAAGCATCCTCCAATCAATCCATCTCTGTAAATAATTCGAATGCCTTTTATCAGAATGAGGGCATTCCGGGATTTCACCTTGTCCGATTGAAGTGCCTCTATCTGAACTAGGTGCTACTGGTAGCCCTTGTCTTTTTTCCCCTTAGCAAAGATAGCTATATCCAAATTTGAGACTTCTAATTCTTTTTACCTAAGGAAGAGGCTCCTCGCAAACTTTCTCTTTCGATTTCTTTCCCGATTACTCATTTTCGTATTTTTCCACTCTTTATAGTCGCTTGCATCGCTTGATAAAAATTCACTCCATCAAGTAGAGAAGTAACAAAGTTAGATACCTCTAATGGATTAATTAAATCATCCTCAAACTATCTACACCGGAATGCTTCAGTAAGGACTACTTCCGGCACATATTTACTAAGGTACAAACTCCTTTCATATTCGCTATTGACGTATTTCTCTCGCTTCAAATTCAAGAATCAGCTTCCACTGGACCCTTTATACATATCAACAACATACTCGCTCCGAAATTCCCCGGGACAAGCAAATCCTAAGGCATTGGGTCTGGAAGCCATGGATGCCTTAGGAAAAGCTTCCACCAATCATAGGCCCCACTTTGCAGAAGTGAGACCGCACATGAAACCCTCTCGTCACGAGGAGATCTCACTTCATCTTAACACCCTCCTGAATCCCCTTCAGCCAAAACTCAACCCTTTAGATTCTTCTAAACTTGTTCCATGAAATTCTTCAAAGACCACATGTCTTCTCACTATATCAATTGAGCTAGGGGTCAAGCCACACTCGCTCTAAAAACCCGAGCCATATCATGTGAAATCTTAAGCAAAGCTTCAATTGGCTCAACAGGAATATCACAGTCACTTCTAACTAATTCGAAAGGATCAAAGGTTGATGGACCTTGTTCCCTAGGATTGACACTTTCAGCAGCTTCTTCAACAATGTCTCGGGGTCAGTCCATCTTATTCAGAAAACAAGGACATCCACATTAGGCCAACACATTGCTATACACATGCATTTCTAACTTATGAGCTATCCAAAATCGCCTAAACCTAGGCTCGATACCACTAATCTGTAACACCCGCCACACAAGACTGAGATTTATAAAGCTGATTTCCTGTCATTAGTGGGCCCACTAATGACAGGAAATCATCTTTATAAGTCTCAATCATGTGTGACGTCCCCTCTCCTTCCGCGGCTAGGGTAAGGGGCGTTACAAAAAAGTCATGTACCTAACCTTAAATATTTGAAAGTGTGGGGATGTCTTGCAAAGGTTACGTTACTTGATCCTAAAAAGAGAAAAATATGATCAAAGACTTCTGATTGCATGTTATTGGGTATGCTAATAATATTGCGGCTTATAGATTTCTTGTTTTGAAAAGTTATGTTCTAGAATGCAACACTATT
This sequence comes from Tetrastigma voinierianum, assembly GCA_016808115.1. Lineage (NCBI taxonomy): Eukaryota > Viridiplantae > Streptophyta > Magnoliopsida > Vitales > Vitaceae > Tetrastigma > Tetrastigma voinierianum. The sequence goes on along the minus strand of JAEQBH010000263.1, from coordinate 37,888 downwards.
ATTGAGACAAAAAATGCCAAATTTTTTTAACATATATTTCCACATTCTGAAAAAATTTCTCATACACCCACAATTGTGGATGATATAGAAAACTCATATAATGAGCATGTGCCCACTATTGTGGATGATATGGAAAGCTCTTATGATTAGTTGAGAAGGAGTAAGAGACAATTCTTTGGAGATGATTTTTATACTTATTTGATTGAAATCTTATTTTGAAGCGATTTCTTCCTTTGACACATGACTTTGGAAATAAGCCATTAAAACTAAGCTTGAATCTATTTTAAATAATCAAACATGGGAGTTAGTCGATTTACCTTCAAGAACAAAACCTATTGGTTACAAGTGGATTTTCAAAAGAAAATATTTATCATATGGTTCTATTAAAAAATATAAAGTTAGGTTAGTAACCAAAGGTTTTTTGCAAAAACAAAATGTTGACTATTTTGATACGTTTGCTCCTATTAGTAGGATTTCTTCTATTCGTATTTTGATTGTTTTGGCTTCTATTCATAAACTTTTTATCCATCAAATGGATGTTAAAACAGCTTTTTTAAATGGGGATTTAGATGTTAGCCTTACATGTTACAACCTGAAGGTTGTATTACACCTGGACAAGAAAATAAAATTTTCAAATTGAACATGTCTTTATATGGTTTAAAACAAGCACCTAAACAGTGACATGAGAAATTTTATAATGCTTTGTTGAAAAATGGGTTTTTATCTGTTGAAGTGGATAAATGTGTATATACAAAGTGTACAAAAAAAAAAAAGTATAATCATTGCATTGTATGTAGATGATATGTTGATTTTTGACACTAGCCTGAGTGTAGTACATAGTACCAAGAGATTTCTAGCTTCACAGTTTGACATGAAAGATATGGGTGAAGCTAAGGTAATTTTGGGTATGAAGATCACAAGGATGGGTGATAGTATAATGTTATCACAAGAACATTATGTTGAGAAAATAATCAAAAAGTTTGGACATTTCGATGCCAAACCTATGAGTACCCCTTATGATGTTAAAACCCATTTAATGAAAAATTGAGGTGATCTTGTGGGTCAAGCCGAGTATGCACAAATTATTAGGAGTCTGATGCATTTGATGAACTTTTCTAGACTAGACATAGCATATGCAGTGTGTAGATTAAGTAGATATACACATAATCCCAATAATGATCACTAGAGTGCATTGGATAGACTAATGAAATGCTTAAGGGGTACCACGAACTATGGTATCCTATATAGTGGATTTCCCGCTATTTTGGAAGAATACAATGATGGTAACTAGATCTCTGATTCATATGAGATAAAATCCACAAGCAGTTATGTCTTTACTTTATGAGGTGGTGTTGTTGCTTGGAAATCATCTAAACAAACCTTCATCGCTACTTCTACCATGGAATCAAAGTTTATAGCTCTTGAATTTATGGGTAAAGAAGCTGAGTGGTTAAGGAACTTCCTGTCATGAATTCCTTTGGGAATGCAGCCAACAACACCTTCGGTGTCTATGCATTGTGATTGCCAAGCAACAATATCAATCGCAAAGAAAAAAACATTCAATGGGAAAAACATACGCATTTGTCTAAGACATGAGGTTGTGAAACAACTGTTGAAAGATGGAATTATTTCCATTGACTATGTAAATTCGGAAGTGAATTTAGCCGATACTCTGACTAAACCTTTAGGAAAAAAATTAATTTTGGAAACATCGAGTGGAATGGGACTTAAGCCAATGTGAGATTAGCAGTGATGGGAACCCAACATTTATGATTGGAGATCCCATGAAGAAGGTTTATATGGGTAATAACAAGTCACTTGCTAATCCTGCTAGCACCAACAAAAATGTTCCTTCCTATGGTGTGATTATGGTGCTGAAATGCAGAATTTGAGAGAATGAGTAATACTCTTAATGATTTCATATCCCTTATGGGTGGTACATATAAATGCAGTATGCACTTGATGAAATCACCTATAAGGCGCGATAGGGCCGCTTCCTATATAATGGTATGGTAAAATTTCTAGAGTGCTTATGAAATAATCGCATAGCCTAAAATGCACAATAAATCTGAATAAAGAATCGTGATGTGTAGTGTCGATGATAAGGTCTCTTAATTTACAATCACAGCATTTCCACTGCCTCATAAATTATAAGCTACACCAATACTCTGTAAATTAAATCTTATTCATCTATGTTTGGTTCATAGTTCATTGAACACCAAATTTAAGGCACTTACACCTTTTTCCATATTCCAAACAAAATGTTTTAAATTCAAATATTCTTTTGAAAAATGCAGGGTATTGTTAGTAAAGTATAGTTTTCAAAAAGATGTAGTCCCACATGGAAAAAATACATGAGGTTTTATTGGGTTTATATACTAAAACTCAATTATAGGTTTGTACATGATTTGAGAAAAAAGGGGGCCTCACACGCACAAAAAATAGGCCAAAAGCCAGATTTCACTGCAAATAGATGGATTTACCCCCTTGACATGAATAACACAGACGCATTTGGTTTTGCTCCAAACCAATTTTTATTTTGCTTGGCTATATGAAAAACCTTGTTTTGAGTACTTAAAAATAAAAATGGTATAAAGTTTGAAATAAGAGTAAATTCAAAACGGATTCTTCAACCGACTATTTTCTGAATTCATTTCTCAATATCAAATTTTATGAATTTAATTCCTAACAGCCATTTGATTTAATTTCTATCTTTATGGCCATTTGAATTTCAAACCTCAAACCCAACAGTTACAGAATTGGTTTTCTATAAATTCAAACCTTTTGTAATGTTGAAAATATCTCTTTTCTCCTCCATCTTGGAATTGCTCACTTCATCTTTGCTGCTCTCATACGTAGCTCATCTCTCGTCACATCTCTAAAATGTAAATCTTCAGCGACAATATTTAAAACACGCTTCAATTTATGGATTTTCTCCGGATTCTGCTGCTATTGCATTCCCCCATGTATGTCAAGGCTCTAACAATATATATATATATATATATATATATATATTTGAACTCAAATCCAATGAAAGAATATACCATAAAGTTTCACTTTTAAACAAAGTTTAGAGGTGTCAATTTTGGATACGACATGGTAATTTGATTTAAAATCATAAGAATTTTAGTGCTATTTGAGTTAAATGTAATCATATTTCTGTTATAATTATGTTAATTAATATAACTCATACAATAATAATAATAATAATAAAACTCATATTATTTCACGTTCGAAATTTTTCTTAAGATACTTTAAAGTTTCTTCTGATAAAATATTTATTTAGAAGTGATTTTATGACAGTTGAATTATAGAAAATTACGAGAAGCTAATTGTTAGCAAGTAAAAGGAGCATGTTAGTTGTTGTATTAGCAACAACCAATTTTCATCTGCAAAACAAATGATAATGGAGGGATCTGACATTACCATTATAACAGAAATAACAGACAAGACGACATCTATCCGGCGGTATCCTCTCCGACAGTTAGAACATGGCTGCGGTGGTGCCGGCGCCGCCATTATCATGGCGCATTCACCACAGCCGTACTACGGTATTCTGCAGAACAACCCACAAATCAAAGAGCAAGTATTCTACCCACTCAATCTTCACCCCAAGAGCATCTCTTTCTATCTCTGCTCAAACTCGTCAAACGAAGTCTCTCACTTTCGCCGACTCTTCAAAAAATCGTCAATCCTCTGCATTACAAGAGATAAAGAAGCTCTGCGAATCTGGAAACCTCGAGGAAGCTTTGGGTTTTCTTCAAAGAGAGTCGGACGATGTCGTTTTGGATCCCGCGCAGAGATCAGAGGCTATGGGTGTTCTTTTACAGGCCTGTGGACAACGGAAACACATTGAGGTTGGGCGGAGAGTCCACGAGATGGTTTCTGCGTCGACCCAGTTCCTCTTGCAATGATTTTATCCTCAATACCCGAATAATTACAATGTATCTATGTGTGGGTCTCCTTCGGATTTCGTTATTTTGACCAATTGCAGAGGAAGAACTTTGTTCCAGTGGAATGCAATTGTGGAGGTGGCACAATTGAAATGAACTTTTTGAAGATGCAATATCGATGTTCTATAAGTTGATTTCGGAGACGGAGCATAAACCCGATAATTTTACATTGCCGTGTGTGATTAAGGCTTCTGCTGGGCTTTTGGATTTGGGATTGGGACAAATAATTCACGGAATTGCGATGAAGATGGGTTTGGTTTCTGATGTGTTTGTGGGCAATGCTTTGATTGCAATGTATGGGAAATGCGGACTTGTGGAGGAAGCAGTTAAAGTGTTTGAAGATATGCCTGAGAGAAACTTAGTTTCTTGGAATTCGATTATTTTTGGATTTTCAGATAATGGATTTTCACAAGAAAGTTTTCACGCCTTTAGAGAAATGTTGGTGGGAAAGGAAAGCTTTTACCGGATGCTGCCACCTTTTGTGACTGTATTACCTGTGTGCAGGGGAAGAGGATATTGGAAAAGGGATGGCAGTTCATGGTTTGGCTGTGAAATTAGTTGAGTGAGGGAAATAATGGTGAATAATTCGTTGGCTGGACATGTATTCAAAATGCGGATTCTTGTCTGAAGCCCAACTTTATTCAATAGGAACGATAAGAAAAATATTGTTTCCTGGAATTCATGATTGGTGGTTATTCTAGAGGAGAGGATGTGAACAGAACCTTTAATCTTGTGCAGAAAATGCAAACTGAAGATTCTAAAATGAAAGCAGATGACTTCACCATTTTGAATGTATTGCCAGTTTGTTTAGAGAAGTCAGAGTTACGGTGCTTGAAGGAACTTCATGGTTATTCATTGAGACATGGTTTTCAATACAATGAACTGGTGGCAAATGCTTTTATTGCAGCCTATAAGCAGTGTGGGGCATTATGTCTTCAGAGCGTGTCTTTGATCTTATGGATACTAAGACAGTGAGCTCTTGGAATGCTCTACTTTGTGGCTATGCACAAAATTCAGACCCAAGAAAGGCTTTAGATTTGTTCCTTCAAATGACAGACTCAGGTCTGGGTCCTGATTGGTTTACCATTGGTAGCTTACTTTTGGCCTGTTCCCGCATGAAGTCCCTTCACTATGGTGAAGAAATTCATGGATTTGCGGTAAGAAATGGTTTAGAAGTGGATCCATTTATTGGTGTTTCTCTACTATCTCTGTATATTTGTTGTGGGAAACCATTTGCTGCTCAAGTATTATTTGATGGAATGGAACATAGAAGCCTAGTATCTTGGAATGCAATGATTGCAGGCTACTCACAGAATGGACTCCCTGATGAAGCCATAAATATCTTTCGTCAAATGCTTTTGAATGGAATCCAACCTTATGAAATTGCAATAATGAGTGTGTGTGGTGCCTGTTCGCAGTTGTCAGCTTTATACTGTGGAAAGAACTCATTGCTTTTCTTTAAAAGCCCGCTTGATTGAAGACATATTTGTCAGTTCTTCAATCATAGATATGTATGCAAAAGGTGGGTGTATAGAGCATTCTCAAAGGGTTTTTGACAGACTGAGGGAGAAAGATGTGGCGGCATGGAATGTTATTATTGCAGGATATGGAATGCATGGTCGTGGAAAAGAAGCCATAGAACTATTTGAAAACATGCAAAGATTGGGCCTCAAGCCTGATGATTTCACATTCATTGGCATCCTTATGGCGAAGGCTGCCTGCTGAAGATGGTCTAGAATATTTCAATCAAATGCTGAATTTGCATAAATATAGAGCCAAAGTTAGAGCATTATACATGTGTAGTGGATATGCTAGGTCGTGCTGGACGCATAGATGATGCTTTGAGGCTTGTGAAGAATTGCCCGGGATCCTGATGGCTAGAATCTGAGTTCATTGCTCAGTTCCTGTAGAATTCATGGTAATTTGGATTTGGGGAAGAAGGTCGCCAACAAGTTACTAGAACTGGAGCCAGAAAAACCTGAGAATTACGTATTAGTCTCAAATTTATTCGCTGGATCAGGCAAATGGGATGATGTAAGAATGGTGAGAGGAAGGATGAAGGACATTGGCCTTCAAAAGGATGCTGGCTGCAGCTGGATTGAAGTTGGAGGTAAAGTCTACGACTTCCTCATCGGTGATGAAATGCTCCCAGAGTTGAAAGAGGTCCGAGAGACATGGAGAAGCCTAGAGGTGAAGATAAGTAGCATTGGATATACACCAGATACAAGTTCAGTGCTTCATGACTTGGAAGAAGAGGATAAAATAGGGATACTACGGGGGCACAGTGAGAAGCTTGCGATATCTTTTGGGTTGCTAAAGACAGCTAAAGGTTCACCTGTTAGGGTGTACAAGAATCTTCGGATTTGTGGGGACTGTCATAATGCGGCCAAATTCATATCAAAGGTAGTCGACAGGGATATAGTTGTGAGAGATAACAAGCGTTTCCACCATTTCAGAGATGGGGCTTGTTCCTGTGGAGACTATTGGTAGATGAAAATGAGGCAGATCAGTTCTTGTCATGTTCAATATGCAGAGGCAGAAGTTTAATTTCTAGGATCTGCAGTTGCAAGATCAAAGTTTTTCAGCTGATTATCCAACACTCCCCCCACTTCCTAATCAGGTTCCTTCTTCTCATAACCAATTTCTTTAACTCATCTTTGTGTCAATACCAACACTATGGCTTAATAATCATAATTTTGGATTCTTCTTTTTGAATTTTGATTTGGCTTTTATGCAGAAGATTGATGAGTTTTTTTTTTTTTTTTTCACTTAGCATTATATCGTTGTAATACTCAATTTTTATAAGAATTCGAGCCAGAGACACCTCCCTTACACTCATCCCCTTTTAACACTTGAGTAAGGGCAAGATTGATAAGGTTTTAAATCTCAAATGTTTGGTCGTAACTATTAAGAGTGAGCATAATGTAAAACCTTGCTTTGAAACCTCAAAACAATAACTGTTCAGAAATGCCAATCAAAAGTTAAGGGTTTGTTTGCTTCCTGTTTTGGAAAACTGTTCTTGAGAACGATTTTTGAAAACACAAAAACATCATTTTGATGCTCTCTGAAAACTGTTTATGTTCTCTGAATTGAATGTTTATGTTTTTCAAAATTTAAAAAAAAAAAAACTATGAACCAAACGTGTTCTATTTGTTTTCTTTATTTTTTGTTTTTCATAACAAAATAAATAGTCAAGAACAGAAAACAAACAAGCCGTTAATCTTTCATACTTTGGGATCATTTTTCTTTTTCTTTACAAGAAAATCTAACATTATATGGGTAGATGGAAATAAGAAAAACTTCTTAGACCCCTTACTTGCAAATCCATAATGAAATGGGAGATATTTTTGCCCTCAATGAAACTGAATTATTTACAGAGTGAACTCTTGGTAAGTATTACAATGTCTAGTCATAAGAACAAGAATAAAGGCTTCTCTAAGAATTCAAAAAGAAGGAAGCAACAAATGTGTGGTTACCAGAAAAATAGAGGAAAAGTCTATGAGAAATTGAAACTCATGCTATTTTTTTTTTTTACCCTGTTTGGTACCTAATTTAAAAGGCAATTCTGAAAAACAACTTTTGAAAACAATTTTGGAAGAATGTTCTTTCATTTTTATAGAATTAAAAGACTGTTTGATAACCAAAAACATTTTAAACATTTTTTAATGCGCGATAACTAAACAATTTATTGCTACTGAGTAATAAATCGCTCCACTTGGACTCGAACCCAGGACCTCTCCCCTCCCTAGAGGTGTCTAATGGGCCGTGCCGCCCATTTTGGATCGTGGGTCGACTCACTAAAAAATCATGTCGCGGCCGTGGCCGACCGTTACTTTAGTAATACTTCGCACTTCGCACAATCAAAGCGAATGACGTATTACGTGCCTTAGAGATGGCCCATCGCGGTCGACCATCTGCTAAACCATCGTAAGGTTTGCATAGCCCATTGTAAAATTATTTGAATTTTTGTTACTTTTTCTTTATCAAATTTTAAATGTCCTTCCTAACAACTATATAATGTTTTAGTTTGTAGGGTAAAAGTAAGTCATCATAGATCTTTACATGTTTCATATCAAATGTCTATAATATTCCTCATAACAACTATATAATGACTAGTTACAAGGATAAATAAGTCAATAACTTTTTTCAAATATTTGTATAACAAATACCTAAAATACCCCTCCCAACAACTATAAAACGACTAGTTTTAAGGATAAATATGTAATTGATCTTCCAATGGCTTCCTATAAATACTTCTCATTTTAATTATTTCTCACACAATTGTCTATTATCTATCTCTCATTTAAAATATCTTCTATATTCTCTTTCATCAATTCTTTTACAAATTACAAGCTCTAATTTAAAAATTAAAATTATTTATTCTCCATCCATGTGAATCAATTACAAGTTCTTTGGGATAACAAGGTTGAGGTATTTATATTTAGTTATTTCATTTCTTTTTTTAGTTCTATATAATTATTTTATTATTTTCTTTCTTCATTTTTATTTTAAAATTAAAAATGGGTCCTCGTTACTTAGATGTTGAAAACCTTAATTTTGATATTGATGAATGTGACGAATTTAATTCATTCGAAGATGAGAAGAATCTCATCCCCACTAGTAACCCTCAATTCATCCCTTCTTCTAATTCTGATCATGTAGGAAAAAATCCTAGGGCCGTAAAAGCACTTCTTTAGTTTAGAATTACTTTACTATTATAAAAATTCAAAAGGAGATGTAGAAAATGGAGCACAATGCAAATATTGTAAAAATATATATATAATTGTAAAGCTAGTAGTGGCACAGGTCACCTTAGAAGACATGTTGAGCAATGTATCAAAAAACATGGTGCATTAGACCCTAAGCAATCCCAAATAAGTCAAAGTGGATCTTTGTCAATGAAACATTTTATATACAATCATGAACATTAAGAGAAAAGTTGGCTAAAGATGTACCTAGTATGAATCTTCCATTGGGATTTACCCAAGATCATAAAATTTTAGATCTAACGGAAGAATTACAACCGTCCTATAAAAGAATCTCTAAGACTACTTGTCTTAATAATATAATGAAAATTTATGAAAATAAAAACAAATAATAATTGAAGAATTTACTAATTATAATGGTGTTGTATTTGTGACTTCTGATATATGTATTAGTGGCAAATATTATCCTTTTGCATGTGTAACATCACATTATATAAATTCGAATTGAGTCCTTCATAAAAGAGTATTAGGTTTTCATGTAATATTTCATCCTCATGATGTGTCTAACATATATGAATGTACAACAAGTGTTTTTAAAGAGTATGACATAGTTAATAAAATTTTTAGTTTTACCTTTGATAATGCTTCAAATAATAATAGTGTCGTAAATTTATTTGTAAGAACAATTAGAATGGGTCCATTAAAAAAAATGTTTCATGTAAAATGTGTTTGTCATATAATTTAATTGTTGAAGATGGTTTAAAATTAATATCTCTCTCAATAGCTAATATTCGATCTAGTTTAAAATTTATCGGTTGTGGCACGAGTAAAATCAAACAAGAATTTAGTGATTTATGAAAATCTCTAAGCTTAAAGACAAAATTTTCATCGTGATGTTCCTCTTCGTTGAAATTCTACATACCTAATGTTAAATTCTTGTAAATGATATGAAAATGTAATATCGGATTTTGTCAATACTAAAATATGTGAAATTAAAATAACTTCAAATGCTTGGGAAATAGGTATATAGTTTTTAAATTTTTTAAAAGTTTTTTATGAAGCTATTGAGATGTGTTATGTTGTATATACACTCACATCTTGCATAACACCTAGATATATTTGCAACTTAAGTGGATTATGTAAACAATATAGAAATCACCAAATTTTTTTCTGAAATATGTGAAAAGATGGAAACAAAAATTTTGAAATATTGGAAGACTATTCCACCAATTTTTTCATTGGATGCTTATATGGATCCAAGAGTTAAGGTTGAAGGTGTAGAAAACATTTTAAATTACATAGCTTGTTCTAATATTTCGAATTATTTAGACACTGATTATTGTTCATACCCATCACTTAATGAAATAAAAAGTTTTGATATTTTAAAATGGTGGAAATCTCATGAATTTACTTTTCTCATGCTATCTAAAATGGCACGTGATCTACTAACCCCGTCGATATCAACTATAGCATCGGAATCTACTTTTTCTATTGCAGTAAATATACTTTGAGAAATAATGACAAAACTTTCAAAAAATATGCTTGAAGTTTTAACATGTTTGAAGAATTGGGAAGATGCACGCTTTAATCAATGTCTAAATATTTTGAAAGATCAGAACAATCTATGTAAATGAAAATGTTTTCTACACCTTCAACCTTAACTTTTGGATCCATACTAGCAACTAATGAAAAAAAGTGATAGAATAGTCTTCCAATATTTCAAAATTTTTATTTCCATCTTTTCACATATTTAAAAAAAAAAAAAAAGAAGGGTGATCTCTAGATTGTTTAAATAAATCACTTATCTTGCAAATATATCTAAGTGTTATGCAAGATGTGAGTGTGTGTATATACAGCATAACACATCTCAGTAACTTCGTAAATAACTTTTAAAAAATTTAAAAACTGTAAACTTATTTCTCAATCATTTGAAGTTATTTCAATTTCAACTATTTTAGTATTGACAAAATTTGATATTATATATTTATATCCTTTACAACATTTTAACATTATGTACGTAGAATTCCAATTATGAATTTTTTAGTTTTTAAGCCTAAAGATTTGCATAAATCACTAAATTCTTGTTTGATTTTACTCGTGTCACAATTGATAAATTTTAAATTAGATCAAATATTAGTTATTGAGGGAGATATTAATTTTAAACCATCTTTGAATGATTAAATTAATTATATGACAAACGCATTCCCACATTAAACATCTCCTTAAGGACCTAATTGTTCTTACAAATAAATTTATAGCACTATTATTATTTGAAGCATTATCAAAGGTAATACTAAAAAATTTATTACTTATGTCATGTTCTTTAAAAACACTTGTTATACATTAATATATGTTAAGCTATCATGAGGATGACATATAACACAAAAACCTAATACTTTTTTATGTAAGACCCAATTCGAATCTATATAATGTGATGTTATACATGCAAAATGATCATCTTTGCAATCAGTCCAGATATCAGAAGTCACATATACAACACCATTATAATTAGTAAATTATTCAACTATTATTTGTTTTTTATTTTCATAAATTTTCATTATATCATTACGACAATTAATCTTAGGAATTCTTTTATAGGACGGTTGTAATTATTTCATTAGATCTATAATTCTAGGATCTTGGGTAAATCCAAATGGAAGATTCATAATAGCTACAACTTTAGCCAACTTTTCTCTTACATGTTTATGATTGTATATAAAAGGTTTCATGAAGAAGATCCACTTTGACTTAATTGGGATTGCTTAGGGTTTAATGTACCATATTTTTTGGTACATTGCTCGCCATGTCTTCTAAGGTGACCCATCCCACCACTAGCTTTACAACTATATTTTTTTTTTACAATATTTGCATTGTGATTCCAAACTAAAGAAGTGCGTTTACTAACCCTAAGTTTTTTTCCTACATGATCGGAATTAGAAGAAGAGACACATTGAGGGTTACTAGTGGGGGTGGAATTCTCCTCATCTTCAAACGGATTAAATTCATCACATTTATCAATACCAAAATTAAGGTTTTCAACATCTAAGTAAGGATGATTCATTTTTAATTTTGAAAAGAAAAATGAATAAAGAAAATAATAAAATAAATATATAGAACTAAAAAAATAAATGAAATAATTAAATATAAATACCTCAACCTTGTGATAATGAAAACTTGTAGAGATTACCCTAAAATAATTTGTAATTGATGCACACTTGTGGAGGGTAAGAATTTCAATTCTTAGATTTGACGACTTGTAATTTGTAAAGATATTGATGAAAGAGAATACAAAATATTTAAAATTAGAGGGGAAAGAGTAGAGAATTGTGTGAGAAAGAATTAAAATGAGAAGTATTTATAATAAGCCATTAAAAAATTAATTACATATTTACTCTTAAAACTAGTTGTTTTATGATTGTTGTAAGGGGTATTTTAGGTATTTGATATACAAATATTTGAAAAAAGTTATTGACTTATTTATCTTTGTAAGTAGTTATATAGTTGTAAGGGAGGATACATAGACATTTTATATGAAACATGTAAAAATCTTATCGAAGTTCCCTTTTTACCCTCCAACTAGTTATTATATAGCTGTTAGGAAGAGTATTTTGTGAAATTTGATAAAGAAAACAACAAAATCAAATAATTTTGAACACAAAAGTGATTTCTTAATTTCCTTATTTTGAAAACATAACTTGTTAGAAATTACAGTTATCAACAAGACCTTAATCTTTTAAATTTTTTTAATAAAACGGAGAACACTTGACCAACCGACAAATTAGTTTTCTAATCATATCCCTAAAGCCTTAAATAATAGAAAATTGGTGATTTCTAATCCTATCCCTAAAGCCCTAAATAATAGAAAATTAGTGATTCGAATTCGATATTTTCAATCTTTTTTCTTTGAAAATATTCTGAACTATATGTGTTTTAAAGAAATATTTCCTAAAAGCAACATAAAAATGTCAAATAGAAAGGAAAAAAAGGAAAAGAAATTGAAATTGATTGAATCATTTCACATCCCCTCTCAAAAAAAAAAAAAAAAAAAAAATCATTTCACATATTTTTTTTTCTAATTATATAAAGATTATATAATTTGGGAGTAAGGAAATCTGAGGGTGGAAAATTTCATCAAATGGAAACAAACCTATGTGGACCCCACGCTAACCCTTGACCATAGTTTGACCAGGGCCCAAAGAACTGAAAACGGTCACTGCTCCTTCTCGGTCTGAATTTGTAAATTCAATGGCTTCACCACCGCCCTCTCCTTCCTCAGTGGCTAATTCTTCCCAGAACTCCACATCCAAGACGTCTCTCCTCCCTAAGGCGGACTCCAAACCCGAGGTTCACGTCCTCATTCTCTTCAAATTTGTCCCTTTCTCTTCATTGGTTTCCGTGTGTTGATCCGTTTAGGGTTTTTTTTTTCCTTCGAATTTGTAAGGTTGACGGTGCGGCGGGCGATGGAATGTTGGATTTTGTGGACAAAAAGCAGGCGGTGGATAATGGGGGCTTGGCCGATGCTCTCGAGGTGAAGCCCAAGTTTCAGGAGAGCTCTCTGTAAGTTCAATCTGAAGAGTTCCTTCTTTATTTCTCTGCAATTCGTACTGTTTGGTTCTGGGGAAAGGAAAGCGGAGGAAAAATGAGCTTTGTGATATCCAAATTGAGCGGTGATTTCTGTGTCTGTATATTGAATTGACAGGTGGCAATTTTTTAACGTTTTCGTTGTTCCTTGTTTGGATTTCTTTTTATTTCCTCTATGATAATGAAAATCTGATGTCTCTAAGGTGAAGACATGCCCTTATGTTGTGGTTTTTTTATGGTAACTTTTATTATAGGTTATCATTGTTAACTTAATTCTTGTTTGGTTGCACAGAAGTGAGGATTTTTTTTTTTTTTAAATGGGATTTAGAGCTCAAATTTCATTACTGTTCTGTACATCTTCTTCCTGTGGCTTGAAAACATATATTTTGAAAGCAGGGCTATGTTGTAGCTGAAGAATCTTCATGTAATATTTGGTTATAAACTCAAAACTTTAAATGGTTTGTACCATTGGCATGACAGTAGTTTGTACTGAACCTCTAGATCCAAATCAGAGGGAAAATAACACTGTTTTCCATTTCGGTTAGGGATATTGACAGCCCAGAGATCATCAACAAGTTCAAAAAGTATGAAGCTGATTATATTCGATTGTTAATGGGCAAATATTTCTCAAAGGATCCTTGTGGAGGTAAACAGATTTTATGAGCTTGATTCATCCAATAGAAAGTAGTGGCGCCCAGGTCCACAATCTTGGTTTGTATTATGCAACTATGCTTCCTTCAATATTTTTTTAAAAACTTTATTTATTGTGGAAGTGTGTTTTTTTTCTTTTATTCTGAACATTTTCATAGAACTTGATATATTACCTTTTTTTGCCAGTGGAATGAGATATTAGGAAATGGCTTTCAAACCTTACACTATTGTGCCCTGTGTCCAGGAAAACATTCAGCACTTCCACAGTGTCTTTAGGAAAATAAGCACTTTGGTTTATTCTCTCTTTGTTCTTTTCTGTGCATTTTTACAAGGTTGATATATATGACATTGTACTCTTTATTGCCCCATGTTGCGAATTGATCACTTTATGATGTTATCTGCTTTTATGTTAAGAGTGCTCATTATAGGTGCCAGGGTTTTCAAATTGATGTGCTTTGTTTTGATGTCTAGTCATTTATTATTAGTGCAATACATCTAGGACATTTTCAAAATGCTGATTTGTAGCAAATTATATTGTGTATTCTGCCATGGGTTGCTCACATCTGCAGATGCCCTAGAGTATGCCTGATAAGCATACTAGCATAGATTTCGCCAGAGTATGTTCTGAAGGTTTATGCTTAGTGTGAGTAGTACCCTGACTAGGGAATCTGAGCTCTGAAGAATCATTATTTTTAAGACTAGGTCGACAAGTAAATGTGTTTTGAGAGTTAAATTTTGAATTTGTAATTTGTTTTAGCACTTATCTTACATTAGGGAAAGATTTTGATATGAGTTCATAGCTTGCTTATTATTTTGTGTTCAACTAACAGTGGAACATAATGGATTACTCATAACTATAGGTCATTTGTTTACCACCTAAACTATTTAATAAAATTAATTCTATGATATAATATCATAAAAAATCTTAGCAATTTTAATTCACTATGTTCTTTTTAATTTGATTTGACAGTTGATGTAACTTCTATGGGATTTCTTCGTGACTTATCTACCTTTATTGCAGCTAACATATAATAGTCAAAAAAATTGATGGTAGAAGATGAGACTATAAGATCAAGCAGGTATGACAAAAAAGAAGCATTTTCTGAACATGCATTTTCTACATTATCATGGGCTAATCTTTGTTTGCACCATTTCCCTAGGTTTCCCGCTACCCGAGCATATGTAGATCCAGTCCAGGTCTTTGAAGATCAGAGAAGCAATGGTTCTCCTACTGCTGAAACCCCAACAGGTATCTCAAATGGGAAACAGCAAGCACCAAAGAAGAGCAGCTGATGATGATGCATTTGCTTGCTTCTCTAAACCCTTGGTCACTACCCTGTAAGAGTAAATTGATAATGTATACAAAAGTTCTTATGAAAAATGAACAAAAACTTTTCTGCTAATTTTATCTATGTTAATGTGAATTTTCAGGTTATGAGTGCATTAGTGTAAACAAGCATCGGTCTCTGAGTCATCATAAGAATAGAAGTGCACGCAAAAGGTTGACTGAATGATTCGCCTTTTGTCTGAGCCCAAATAGAACATCAAGAATGGATTTACAGCATGGTGAGGCCACCGCCTTTTCTATTCTTGGTAATCCATGAATATTTGCATTTACTGAATGCAAATTGTCAAAATAATTGAAATTGTACTTTGCAAATGCAGATTTAGGGAAAAGTAAATTAAAGCCGCCCAAACTGGCAAAGACCTCATTTACTAACTGCAACTTTAGGCAAAAACAGCTTCTTTTTGTTTTTGTATTTTATTTATTTATTTATTTATTGGCAAAAACAGCTTTAGCAGTGGTTTACTTGCCTCAGTTGTGCTAAAAGCCTCTTCAAGACCTCATTTACTAAATGTAGTTTTTGGCAAAAACAGCTTTAGCAGTGGTTTACTTACATCACTTGTGTAAAAGCCTCAAGACATGATTCACTGATGACTTCTGATATGAATTGGTGGGGTAAGTAAAGAGTAGTGACTCCTTGCACCTACTGCTGAACCATACAGGAAATTGCATGTCTATAATATCCTGAACCATACAGGAAATTGCATGTCTATAATATCCTTCCATCTTTTTT
Source organism: Tetrastigma voinierianum (assembly GCA_016808115.1). Taxonomy (NCBI): domain Eukaryota; kingdom Viridiplantae; phylum Streptophyta; class Magnoliopsida; order Vitales; family Vitaceae; genus Tetrastigma; species Tetrastigma voinierianum. Next base: position 21,919 of record JAEQBH010000263.1, on the reverse strand, counting down.
CTTCTGAATTGCATTCCAACCATCCAACAAGATATGATCTTATTCTGTGTTGGGGTACCAGGCTACCAGCATAGCAGATCTTATGATAGGTCATGTGTCAGGCCACTCGACAACCGCAAAAGCAAATGCTTTCTTAAACCTAAGTACCTAATACAAGTTGGGGTAGTAAATTCAACTGGGCTGAACCAAGTTCAGGGCAAGGCATGAACATTACTGGAAGCTGTATGTGGACTTCATTGGCACTTAAATGGCTGCCCTTTTGAATTGTTGTTTTGCTTCTTTGAGTAGTTCTTGTGTTATAAACTATAGTCTGTAACCACTACCTTCACCACAATCAACTCTGGAAACTTCATGAATAAACCAGCCTCCTTCCTGTACCTGAATTTCATCATGCTCTCAACTTTTTGAGCTACTGTTCTCATCATGTGCAATAAATTTACCCTAAAGCTGCATAGACCCTGTTGCAACTGAAATCAGGGGGTAATAGTTACTGTAAATTTGTAAATTTACTGTTACTGTAAATTTTTTGTTTTTTTGAAGTTTGTAAATATCCTAACAAAGCTGCAACTTAAGGTACTATTCCAAAGCTTTAATTACCCTTATACAGGTATTAAGGTACAGACAATAAACTAGTAAATGATCAAAGAAAGGGATCATGGCTGCCTGGGCAGTGAAGCTAACCCGTGGAACTGTGTTAGCTAAATAGTTGAACTGTGTTTTCTGTCTGTGACAATGTTCTGAAAGAAAGAAGCTTGTTGCTTGAGTTGGGCATTCTCTTGGAGCATCTTGTTGTTGCAGTCCAACAAATAGATGAGCTTTTCAGTGAGCTGATGATTTACAGCAAAGAGATGATTGACCTGAGACTGCAGCTCTTCAAGTTGCTTCTTCCTGCGCTGGCGCGATCTTCTAGCCGAGTCCCTGTTAGATTGCAGCCTCTTATGCCTCTTCTCATCAACGGCTCGCAGTTGGTACCCTTTCTCTGCATCAAAAGTCGAGTCATTACTGAGAGATGATACATTTGAGAGAACTCATGCAGTAATGGAAGATGGATCTGAGAGTTGCCCAGGTATGTATTCAAGTATAATGTGCTGAAGTGGCTTGAATCTTGAACTGGGTGGACATGAGTTTGTGTGTGGAATGCCTTAACTTCATTTGTCTGTATATTTAGTTGACATTCAGAAGGACAACTATGAAGATGATGAGATGAGTCTCCATGAGATTGGCTATGGAGTCTATTTTCACTTGTCTGCATGCCTTTGGTTTTTCAGGTGGCCCACAGAGAGAGATTAAGGAGAAAGAAACCATGAAGGAAAGGAGAGTAGAGGGCTTTTATAAGTGAAAGAGAATCGACACCACCAACTACTGACTTCATGAGCAGAAAAGTCTCAAGTGAGTTGCTTAATCTGCAAGAATATTTTACTCCTTTAGTGTATGTGCATTTGATAGTACTCAAGAAATAGCATTTATGGATGGCACTGATATTATGTTGTTCTTAAATTAGAGTTGGACCATTTAAATGATAGATTTAAGAAGTTAGGACAAATCGCAGGATATGATGTTGGATATCATAAAGGTTTGGTCTACCCTCACCAAATTCTAATTGATTAAATGAGATAATCATGGTCTAATACAAGAAAGTATATGACTTAGTTTAGTTATTCGTCCTCTCATCTCATACCACGTATTTCCAAAATTTGACGGTAATATCAACCACGCTTGCGACCGATGATTTAAAATTATATCTTAATCTTAAATTTGGACAAAGGCTTGGGTTTCTTGAAATCTCATCTTATGTGATTAATTTTGAAAATAGATGGGAGCGAACTAAAGTAAATGTGAATGAAATGAAACTAGCTTTGGTAAGTCCTAGACCATGCTCAACTACAATTGAGAGGTTCATTATTGGGTAGAAACAATTGATTTCAAAGTTAGGTTGCTTTATTATGAACTTACCTTGTTAACATCAAGCCAACTACTCATCTAAGCTAGTCAACCTAACCTTAGTATCCAAATAAAAGCACTATACATAAATCTCAATCTTTTTCGAACAATTAGAGATATATCAGATATGAAAATAGAATATGAAGTTAATTATGGCTAATTAACCATCTAATGTTATTGTAGACATCAACTTAGAAGTATTGCTATGTTATGATCTTTCGTGTTTTGTACTTCAATGTTTTGCCACAACATGGATGGTAAAGGTGTCTACAAATTTATAGAACTAGAAGGCCCAGCATTAAGTTGAAAATAAGAAGTTATCCATCAAAAAAAAAAAAGTTGAAAATAAGAAGTTATAGTCCTTTGAGCATGCATTTCAACAGAAAACTTATGTGACCAAAACAATATCCAATCATGGTTAGAAAGTATGATGGAAATTGAAATGTTGAAAACTCAATTAAATCATTTAATTTAAAATGACATGTTTTCTCATAAAGTTGAAATAAATATTATATATAGAAGCTATATTTGAAGAAATTGAAATGTTGAAATTAAGTTGACAAAATTAATATTTAAAGGAACAAGTAGTGATTAGTATGACTAGTTTGTCAAACTATAAGTACTAAGTTTATCCCTCATTTCAAGATTAGTATAATTTCATCTCTTAAAATCCATGTATAATATTGATGCATGTCACAATTTCCTTATTCTTATACGAGAGGTAGCTTAATATATGAAATTGGCAAGTTACGTTGGATGTTGCTTCAATTAGAAAGAAGAAGACCTTAAGGCAAAAGGTTCAACAAAAACGTTTTATGAGATTGACTGCAAAAAAAGAGACAACTTTCATCTTAAGGAAAACTTAACGAAAAAAATGAATTTAATCGTGAAGAGAATGATTGGAGAAGGATTTTGTGAGTTGGAAAAAGAAGAATAATATGGTCTTAACAATTATGGTCAAGTACAAAGATGATGATTCAAAATTCTTTTAAGTTGGTTTGTCCTTAGCATTTAACTTGGATGAAAGAATTTTGAGCTATAGAAGTACTTAACACATGTATCTTAACAAGGAGTGAATTCTTAGCTTCAATAAACTTCACCATGAAGTTAATTTTGAGCAATAATTATACTTATAATACAACAAGAATAAGTATGATTTCATTGAAAACTCATATTGAGTTCGTTAATTCTTAAACAAAGATGTGGTATAAATGAGATTTATGTTGTGTACTTACAATGATGAAGAATAACTTACACTATTTTTAAGGAAGTAAAATTATTGGATTAACAAATACAACTCTTGAAAATGGACTAAAAATGGATTAACTTCCATGCAGATACAAGTGAGAAGGATTTATAGAACCTAATGAAACAAAGGATACGATGACTTTGTGAGCATTATCTTTTCGATCCATGAGAGAACGTAATTCACCATGCAAAGATATATTAAATTCTATTTATATGAATGTTGAAGTAAAATTTCATTAATTGGAAAGAATGTTTGTTCTCCTGAGGAAAAAAAAAATGATAGGTCTAAGAATTAAGACACTAAAATTAATGTAATTGGAAACTGAAAATCATTTGCAATCTTTTGATTTTCCCAATCATGTTTGAAACACTGTTCTACATAAACTATCAGAAGGTTATACACGTTATTAGTTAACCTATGAATTAATATAAACTTCGATCGAATTATGGTTATAGTATTTTATTATAAGAGAAATGAGAATATTCCTTAAAAAGAGAGAAAAAAATGCAATGATGTTGGAAAGAAGCAAGAAGAAAAGCCAAAAAAAGGCCTTGGTGGAAGGGCAATTTCCTAAAAGTGGAAAGTGTGTACAAATTATATAAGCAGTGAGTCAACAATCCACCATTAACATACGTAAAGAAAGCTTTCCACCTCTGAAGTCTGAACTATATTCACCTTTTCCTAAATTCTCATAGGCGGATGGCATCCAAACTTTCATATGAATAACTTGTTAACTTTTTTATTGATTTAACATTAAAATGATTAAATTTATTACGAATCAACCTAACAACCACGAATGGCATTTTCTCCTCACTAGCCTGCCTATTTTCAGAACCATAAACATCCCCAAAACCCCACGTCTGTTCAGATTTCCTAAGGTAGACACTTTTGGCTAGTTGTCTTTTTTTAGGTTTACCTTTTTTGCAAAGAAACATTAAATAGAATTATAAAATTAAGAGAAAAAAAAAAAACAATTCTTAATTTACAAAAATAAATAAATACTTTATATAAAACATTGTAAATTAATTATAAATGTATTATTATTATTATTATGGTGTATTTGTACATGACTAGCACAATACCTTGGTAAAAAGTTAAAAACTTAAAAGTAAGCTGAAAAAGTGAGAATTTCTTGCTAGCAGATAATGAATGCTTTAGTATTTCCTGAAAGCCGACAAGGAATTTCATTAATAACAGACTATTTTGATGCTTTGGAACAACCTCGATGAATTTTGTTGAATTTTTTAGGAGGTTCCAATGACCATAGCTCGAACCCATCCAATTTTTATAATGCCATTGTTGGTTGTTCATGGGCTAGCTGTATCTACTATTTCTTTTTTGGGATCAATAACAACAATGCAGTTCATCCACCGATAAACCTAATCCAAATTTTAGGGTTACAACACAATCAAACCCACACAAGATCTGTTGATGGACTTGCTGTATTATTTACTATTTCCTTTTTGGGATCAAAATCAAGAATGCAGTTCATCCAACAATAAACCTAATCCGAACCGAATCTGAATTGTAGAGCTACAACACAATCAAACACGCCACACAAGATTAATCAAACCCGCCACACAAGATTAGTTGTCGGCAATCATTCCATTTCTCCTCTTTCTTTTTCAAAATTTTCAGAGAAGATGTATAATCATTCCCTTGGTTAAAACTTAAAACAATAAAACTATTCTTTTTTCACGTGTTCTTCACATAATTGCCCTGGGACTTTTTTCCCTGTTTCATAATAGCAGAAAAACGGAAGGAGGTTAGCATAGACAAAGCACAGCTCAATACATGGCTGTTTTGGAACTTCTGGCATCTCTATTCAACGAGTATTAACAGAGTTGAAGACTAGCATCTAGAAAGAGTCATGTGGAATATGGAATTCTCAAAAGTTAGAATGATTTACAATTTGTAAATTGGTACATACCTGAAGCATGATCACGTGGACAGATAATTACCATATAATTACACACAAAAACCCACACCCAGATTAGGATATGACCTGCGCCTGCAAGAAGAGGAAATAAGAATGGATGAACAAGTTTGGAACAGGAAAGCTTAATGCCTACTGATTGACCTTTCCAACTGTATTAGAATATATTTCAGTGATATTATTATATTAGTACTCAACCCTTCTGACAGCAGAGAAATCACAAGATTTATTCACAGCATTAGCCATGGCTACAATCATGAACAATCCATGTAATCTTTCCATAAAATGGAGGATGAGAGGAGTTCAACTTGGAAGCATAATGACCCATGATGACCTCTTAAGATTAGAAACTAAGGGCCTTTTTGGTTCCAATTTTTGAAAACTGTTCTTGTTATCTTAATTCAATGTTTTCTATGTTTTTGTGTTTTTTAGAACCAAAATAAATAATAATTAGTTACCAAACATGTTCTCCGTGTTTTCCTTGCTACCCTTGTTTTTCAAAACAAAAAACAGTTTTCAAAAAGGGTAAACTAATAGACCCCAAATTACAAAAATTCAAACTTCAATGGAATTGACTGATTAAAATTTTACTTACCATGTTACCACTATGTAAATTCATTTCTAGGCCTGGGGTGGGATGCCACTCTAAAAGACTAATTGTGGGAAGTCCATGCACTCACTGTCTGCATCCCAATTTACCACAAGAAGAAGAATAAGGCAGTTAAAATGACAGGGAAGATGAGTGGCATGAAAGTCTGGTCAGATCAGATCTCATCAAATAACTAATTGTAGGCTGGTTATTGTAAACCAAGATGCACCTGCAGACCTACAAGGGCCTAATTAACCACCATATAGCTCAGAAAGTTTATGTAGTGATATAGACACTTTATCCAGCATCAAACCATCCAAGGAAATACCTGGGCAATGAAAGGTACTTGCTTTTAATCAACTCAAAACACAAAGCAAGAAATGGTTTGTCGGTAATTGAAATTCTAAAATTTGAGATATGATCAGGAAAATTGGTTACAGATCACCTGCAAAGAAAATATTTCCATCACTCCCCTTAAGAACTTACAATAGGAAAGAAATGAAGTGCTCTTTAACAATGCAAAAGACAGCAGACACTGTACATCAACAGCATAAAGTGTTTGCTAACCAGAACTCTACTAATACCTCCACTTGTTTTTGACAAGATTCATCTTCCACAAAAGATGTCTTCATCCAAGCTCATATATAAGATAGAGGATGATTAAAAAAAAGGCTGATGTAATCACACGATGCAGAAGATTTACGAAATAACATTTAAGTTAATCTGATTGAGCAGATAAAAACGGTCATAAAATGTAACAGCATAATCCTAAAAAATTGAAGTGGCACTCAATGATATGTATTCATTATTTGTCAATGAAGGGGCAAATACGAGACACCAGAAATGAAAAGATTAAAGAAGAAAAAAAGGTGAGGTAACCTTGATGCACTTGTTTGAATTCATCTGGGCGTATACATCAATTTTTTTTTCTTTTATTCTTTGTGATAAGCTCATTAATAGGTCACTTATGCATTATCATTTCATCTTTAGAATCTTTATTCAACCATCCTCATTCCACCAACATTTATTCAACAAAAACTTAAAAAAAAAGCCATATAAACCAAAATGAAAGAGAGTGTATGAGGAAAGAAGAATCATAGCATTTGGGAACATTTAAAATAAATTAGATATTAATAACTAATATCTCTGCAAAGATTTAGTGGAAAACTCATCTACAAAAGGGTTATATCCCATAAAGTAGTGGAAAGAAAATAGGAGAGCACTCGCATGGTGTGAGTAAATAATGAGTTCCAAACAGGCTCTAATATCAAATTCCAGTGGGTTCGTTGATTCTTGAACAAGGATTCACTGAAAAAATAACTACCATATTAATTTGACAGAGAGGTTATGCGGCATAGCAGAACCTCTGCAATCTGGTCGACTAAGCTTTCAGACACAACATACTTTTCCTCATTTTCCTTCTTTATTAAACAGAAGTTCCAAATGCCGCTATACCCATAGTTGTTTACAATAATTAAACATACTATGGGTAACTTTCATTCACCTGACATGAGATTTGAGCTAAATAAACTTTTCTACTATGACCATGAGTTTGAAATTTTAAAACAACTGCCGACAGATACAATGAGTAAGTTTCATTCACCTTCCATGAGGTTTGAGCTACATACATATACTATGACCTCGCATTTGAAATTTCAATAAATACACAAACTTGGTATTGAAAATAGAACAGAAAGGAACAACAAAAATGTGAAAAAACTCATCCTGCTTTGATTCATACCAAAACTTTCCAGAACAACTGTCAACCCAGGCTCTAAAAAGGCTATACCCAGATAGCATATGTGAATATCATTTATAACAAAGATATGAACAACAAAATTAAAACGGAATATTTTATATCTCCTAAATATACATACACAGACTATAATTGATAGCAAAAGTATCACTGTCTAGATGAAGCGAGCACTATCAGTCTATGGAAAATGGAAAATTATTGACATGGAAATTGCCAAGTGAAGAATCTACCAATAAAACATTCTTAGAACTGGACCTATAGACATGAGTTTAACAAGGACTTCACTATCCTCGAGGATGGAGATATATTTCTTTTCAAAATCACTATCTACATCTTGCATAATCAAATTCTCAGAAAAGGTTCCAAAACCATACAAATGTGGACTCCACTACCATTCAGAGGCCACCAGTTCTCGGGGTTTCTCCTTTGCTCATACTGGAGGATCATCTTGTAGGCAGTTCATAACGACAAACAGGTATGGTCTAATACTGCCACACAATGCAATCCTCATGGTAGAGGTGGCTGCAAGGTAACTGCTTTGTTTGTTCCAACTTTAATCTCATCCTTACAGACAGCACAAAGCATTATTACTCTACATCTTGTTGTGTCAAACCACAACATGAAGATTTTTTACAACAGATTTTGGAGGAGGCCTCACCCATCAAAAAGTTATTCTCATTTCCGCAAACTGCCCAAACAACATTTCATAATTCAGCTGTATAAATATAGTCACTGTGTTTCACCCAAATAAGGTTCTGAATCATGTTCAATTTCCAGGGTCCGGTCCAAATTAATTAACAGCCAACAGAACTTCCCAATCCAAACTCCCCATATTTTCTTCTCTCTCCACATCCACTTCAGCAGGCTCACCTACAGGAAAGAGTTGAATGGGTCCCTCATCATCATGACCAAGAACCATGTTTAGAACTTCTCTCTCCTCAATCAAACCATCCACTTCCTCCCACTCGAAATCTTCATTCGTTTCCCTATGATCGTCGTCCAACTGTAGCGAATCCCAACAAAGACGAATACTTGTATCATCATCGTGAGCTTGATCCAACCTGAAATCATCCTCAGCTTGAGAACCAATTCCCTCTAACCCATTCCCATCCTCATCCGAATCTGATTCAAACCCAATAACGCGTACACTATTCCCGAACGGTTCCGCCACAGAGACCGTCGATGACTCGCCAGATTCAGACCCAGAACCCCTTTCAGACACAAAGAAATCATAATTATCAACCCCCAAATTATTCGACTCCCCACCGAACCCTAGCCCTAAATCCAGGTCCAAATAATTCGAACCCGTTTCGTCATTCCCCTCAATAACTCCAAATCCGGAATCATCTAGAGTTTCCGACACCAGATCAGTCTCACCCATTACATGCGACTGCTCAACACGCTGATGAAACATATTCAAAACGAAATTCACCTGATTTTCGCGGTCCAACAGATCCTCGTTGGTGATTGAGTCGGAGTCAGACATGTCGTCTACGGCTCGAATATGAAGCGAACGGTCCGGCTGGGTCTGGAACAGGTCACGGGTATGGACGGCGACGGGAGGATGATCGGAAACAAAAACATTGACATTGTCGAAATCATGGAGACCCCAATAGGGAAGGAAATCGAGGTTGTCGATATTCTCAGGCGGTGGGTCGTGATCCTCCTCGTCTTCGTGGAGATGAAGGAGGAATGACACTTCCGCCATTGAAGAAAAGCTTTGTTATAAGCTGTAGGCCTCTTCTCTCTCTCTCTCTCTCATACAAGGGGCTTTCCCTTAAACTTCCTTGTTCGTCTTTCCCAACTCAAATAATTTTCCTTTTTTTTTTTTTTTTTTTTTTGCCTGAGGAAAATGTTTTTTTCTTTTTTAATTGAAATAAATTATGAAGTAGATAATTCATATATCTAATTCAAAGATGATTTAAAATTTAAGAAAATCTTTAAAATCAAAATTTGTAACAGCTCTAAAAATAAAAATTTTCATTTTTACTTGTCTAACCCTTTTTTGTTTTACATGTATTCACTATAACATTATTATATTCCTTTCTTACAAGAACTTCAAACTTGGTCTTTTATGTATTTCCTACAAACTCTTAATCATTAAATTAGGTCTCATTGATTGGTCCTTGTGAGTACCGTGATCTTTAGACCCACTACTTAATGGGCCCAAAGCCCATTTAACCGAAGACTCACCTGATTCGCGATATGAAGCGGTCTAAGCCTATCTAGCATATTAAAACGTGAAGGAGGCATTACTTATCTGGAGAACCAGTTCTATCTACGAAAGTCACGCGCCCTCTCAAAGGCCGCCAAGGCGCCTCCGTCTGCGTTTTGGAGCCCCCCGCCTGGTCATCCTTCCGTATATGGCAAGTTCGTTATTGATAAATAGAGAATAAAGAAATGCAAAGGCAGCAAGATTTGAGTCCACACATCATATGAGTAATCCTCGATAAGGGAAAATCGCCCCGTAAAAGGAAAACTGATTTATCCCAAAATAGGAGATTCCTTCCCGAGATAGGAGGGAGATTCAGCAACCATTGTCCATAATCGTGACGATCCCCACATGAGCATGCAAATTTCCTTAACTGCATCGAACTTTCTTCTTCCTTTCCGTATTTTTACTAACTTAATTCATCTGAGAGGCTAAGCCACCCACCGCTGCTTAATCGCTTCTTTTGCGTTTGCATTTGTGCCACGATACCCCTTGAGTACCGACGATCGGTAAGAAGAACTGGCGCCGCTCTATGGAATCGAACAGAAGTCCGGTTTGATGTCGCAAAGACTGGCTTCAACGACTATCCATCAGCCTCTTCGCCACCGAACCTCACGCCTCTTCCACATTTGATCTTCAGAGGCGTTGACACGTCAACTGACCAAATGATTCAATCAAGATCAACTTCCATTCGCTGGGCCAGACATGGATAGGAAACAGAGGAGTAAGTAAGGCGATGAAAGAGTTATAGGCCCATGCCGAACGATTGTATGTATAAGGGTAAAATATCAATAGATTACTAATCAGGTCGCCATATCATCATGCGCGTCACATACTATGCGCTGAGCGTACCACCCACACTCACTGTGACCCAACATGTTTAATCTTTTGGCGCATTCGAGGTACGCATGAATTTTCTTCCAAATCCCGCGCCCTTCACACTCAGTGAACACAATTTCCAACTAAAGTATAAGTTTCAACCGAGGAAAGGGGGTACTGTGAGGCCTGGCGAGAGCTAGACCCACTACTCAACGTGGCCTTAAGGCTCCATTCGGCCCAAAAGCCCACTCGCTCCCGAGCAGAAGTTGTCCAGCTCCACTCCACCATATTAAACCGACTTATAAGACTACTTACGGAACTGGTCGCCCATTTGTGAAAGCCAGGATGTCTCCTCAAAGGCTAGCTTCAAAATCCGCCCAGTTTTAAGTCCTCCAATATGCCATCCTTTCAGATATGATAAGTTCAAGTATCGGAGCAAATAGATAAAGACGTGAAATACACGAAGGATATTTATCCATAAATTTCCTTGTTTTCAAATCACATATTTTTCGGAGGAATAATCCTTAATAAGGGAAAATCAATCACATATAAGGAAAACATATTTATCCCTAAAATAGGGAGATTCTTCTCGTAGGATAGATAAGGAAGATTCAGCAGAACTACTGGCCTATAACTGCTACATCTCCCACGAGGAAGCAAGGGATGTGAATTCCACTACGGTAACTTTCTTCTTCTTCCTCTTCGTATTTTTGATAACTTAATCATCGGAGAGGCAGCTGACCCATCGTCGTCAAATCACCCTTTTTGCAGGTTTGCACTGTACCGTTGATACTTCGAAGATCAGACGATCAAGGTAACAATAGTCCTAACCCATTTTTTTTTATTGGTAACTTATTCTTATTGCTTTTTCCTTTTTCTTTCTATTTTTCGAAAGGAATTTAATGGTAACCATTCTTACAAACACTCAATTGTAATTATGTAAAAGAAGATTATAAATTATATTTATAATTAAAATTTTGATTTTAGAAATTTAAATCATGATGACAATGAAGGTTTCGCCACTTTAAAATTAACGAGTACAATGTGTTATTAAAATATAATATCCAACTTTTCGGCGTTTTTTTTTTTTTCTTGTTTGAAAAGAACTTTGAGCGTAATTTATTTACTAATACTACTGATTTAAAATGTCTAATTTTAACGTGACGTAATATATATAATCCTATAATAGTAAAATCTTCTTTTAGGAAACATGTGTGGATTTATTAATAATTAAACTTTTCCTTTCCTCATCCAAACGTCCAAATTATCATTTGGGGAGTTGTGATATTTTAAATAAATATTAGAATTACCTAACATCTGTGTGATTTCCTGTATCATTGTTGATCATATTGACAACCCCTCCAGGGAATTTTTCAAAGAGATTAAAATGTAAAAATTCATCCAAAATGAAAAAGACAAGATTCTGGGCTCTGGAATATGTTGCTTTTTTGGATGAGACTATTCTTTTGTCAATAGAAAGATATAGTTTGGTATATTTATTAAACATCTGCAATATTATATATTTATGTAAATCATTAATAGAAAAGATAATAGATAATGGACTTTTGTCACTAACGAATAATAACTGGTATTTATGATATGTTTTATTTCTTACTTTTAAAAAGTTGTGGGTACTTACGGACTGGGCTCAGCCTCCCTAACCAACCGGCCTGCAAGGACCCTAATGGGACTAGGCCCAAAAGCCGGCCTGCCCAGGAATGCTCGGTCGATCCTCCGCTCGGGTGCCCCAAGGGGACTAGGCCCAAAAGCCGCCGTTTGTGAACGCCTGACAATCCTCCGCCCGGCGCCTTATCCTGGATGTTTTACCAGCGCCTTTCCCATCAGAGAACCCACCAAATCCAAACGCCACAACCAGCTTCTCATATAAGAGTTCTCCCACTAATCATCGCCTCTACTTCCAACGGAATAGGAAAGCACTCCCAAAGAATACCTATATAAAGGTGGAGAGAGTATAAAGAACAAGTCATCCTCCCGAAATAAAAGCCACCTTCCCTATCTTTATGGGAAGAAATCGATCACTCTCCAGAAAGATGGATCCTCTTTCTCCCTCCATAAAAGTATTGCAAGCACACCAAATGAGGTACGAGATTCTTGATTAAGATAACCGCTGCTCTAAGCTCTAAGTCTTCCAGAAAAAGGCTAACTTTTCCATCGGAGGGGCGGCTTAACACCACCGCTGCCTTCTTATTTGTTTTGTTGTGTCAGAGCTGGCTGGTGAATGCTCCGACGATCCACTGACTCTGAGAATTCCAGAGACTACAAAAGCTGCTTTTTAAAACAGTTTTTGAAAACATAGAGATATCATTATCTTGTTTTTTGAAAATTGTTCTTATTTTTTTAATTTAGTGTTTTTTGTATTTTTTATAACAAAAAAAAAACTAAGAATTAAACGTGTTCTCCATATTTTATTTTATTCTCGTTGTTTTTTAAAATAATTTTCAAAAACGGGAATCAAACAGAGTCTTAGATTTTATTATCCAGAGAAGTTTAATCTTACTTTAAAGAAAAATGTGACTATACCACAATTTGAAAATAATTCACATTCATCACTAAGAATCGTATTCAAGTGATTTGGTTTATGTTACAATTTTTCCGCAAGAGCATAGGTCACTAAAGTAATACAGTGGACTAACAAATCCAGATATCGATCTCATAGGGAAGGTGTGGTTTTAATGAGGATTGAGTACCCCGGCGATTGAATTCGTTCACTATGTGAGAAACTCGATGACTTGGGGAGAATGATTTTAATAAATCTAAAATAAGAACAAATAAAGCAAACAAATAAGGTGTGATCACGTCCACTGCAAGAATGGAGCACATCGGAATACACCCCAAGGAAAGATTCCACAAATTTGATTGCTCGCATCATTTATGTTTATATCCATTAAGCTTTAATTATACGAACTGAGTCTGTGCAATGTAAACACCTTTCCCCAACTGCGCCAAGTGAGGAGACGCCTACACAAGCACATGATCTTTTCTTAAACCAATCTCTTTGGTTACTGGTCAGCCCATTCTAACTAAAGTAAAATTGCAGCTTGGCATAAAACTTAAAATGCAACACCATGAAGGGTGTTTAAACGGTTCCTAACATATATGTCTAAGTCCAACTACTTGTATTTATACAAGTTCCACTATTACAAAACATTGCATTTACATTTCAAAAATAAAAATAAAAAACCTACATAAGGTGGACTCCTAATGTTGTGTTGGCCTTGGTGAATGCATGCCCCACGCACCTCTTCGCACTACACTACTTAAACACCCACAAGTGTTTTTATAAATTTAGCTGGAAAACATATAACATATATGACCACTTGCAGTGATCCTCAATTACAGTATACATTTAACATAATTCACATATCATAGTATTCATATCTCCCGTAGGAGTACATAACAAAAATCTCTTAACCGAAGGTACCCTTAGGCACACTATAGAACATAACTGAATTATGCCTAGCATCAGAGCTGATTACTTCCATTTTCTTATGTTTCCTTGTTCAAATACTTATCATATAAATGTTTGCATACAATCCAGACAATAAATGAGAGATAAATACATAAACTCATACAAGATTATGATTAGAACAAATAAAGTCAAAGACAAACAAATGCACTCGCACTCCACATAACAGAATCGGCTGTGAAGACTATGGAGTGTCATAAACACTAGTCAGAGAGTGCCAAAGCACTAAATGAGAGTCAAGCACTAAACATTGTCTATATCATTCAATCATCTTAAGCAAGCCTCCTTACAATTATATGAGTTTTAGAGCATTTTACACCCGGGTCTTATCAATAATATCATACTTTAACACTTCAAGACTTATTTCCTTATGTCGCAAGGTCTGTCATCTTCAGATCTCACTCACCTTCCTCCTTCTTCACTCTCCTCCTTCCTTCCTACATGCAAATTAATGAAATATACTCTAAGATAAAAACGCTCTAAACAATGTTCCTCTATGTTTCAAGTTTCCAATGAACAAAACAAGTTATTTGAACCCTGAAATCGTGAGGTAAAAGGACCAAACATTCCTGAACTCGCTTCCTACGCCTCTAGAAACAAAAGAATCCAATCATCCCCATGGAAAAACTTCCTCGTAATCATGGTAATACAATTATCATACTTCATGAACAGCATTCTTCCTTCCATAGGTGTCTATAGTTTAAGTAGGAACTTTGATTCATTTCTCGGACTAAAAAGGTAGAAAGAGTAAACTCCAAGATATGGTGAAAAACAACATGAACTACCTTTGTAGAAGAAAAACAAATCAGATATTAACATCATATACAATTTTAAGGATCTTAGAGCAGGATTTAGTTTCATTCTCTTCTAAACATTTGTAGCCTTGGGTCTTAAATTTCATCTCCAATTGGAATAATCCAATTTGGGGGGTCCTGTAAAGCCAAATTATGGCTAAAACACAATCACTGGTCTAATGGAAATTTTACGTAGTTTCCCTTAAAACACCTCTACACCAATTCACACATCTTTATAATGGCCACAACCAAATCATATCACAATTACACCATCAATTCAATATCATAAACCAAAAGATCAAAACAAAACACCAAACTCAAATTAAACTAACAAAAGATCCCAAACATGGGAAGAGTTATGGTTTTTCCTAACTAAAAAATGGGAGAGTTTCATACCTGCTCTTCTTCCAACTTGTTTTTTCCCCTTCCTTCCTTCCTTCTCTCGCTTAAACCAAAAATACAAAAAGCCACAATGAGAGCCGCCAGCTGGCTTGGTTTTCTTCTCCATAATCGTATTGCCCTAGCTCCCAAATCCCAAATGGATAATGCTTATCCTGTAAAGATTATTTAAGGTCTGGCGACTGCCTTCACCAAATCTCATTGTTGAATAGTCCCCTACTTCCAGAGTCGACAAAACAACCAGAATTAATATTCATTAATATCATATAATCTTCTGGCTTATGTCTTAGGTCCATCTGAAAATCTTTCCATTAATCAGCCCTTTCTTACTTCTTTATTATCAACATATCCTTTTCTTCGCATTTATATATCAGTAATTTCAAAGAATATTAAATTTGAATTTTTTATTATAAATCTCAAAAAACATGTTATAAAAACCATTGTGGTATAATTTGGGGTGTTACAAAGGTAAGTCAAGAATCGACATGAGGCTTCACACTTCTCGTGTCTCCTCTCAATTTCTCACACGAATTCCCTATTCTCCTTTCGATCCATCTAGCCATTAAGCTCGACACTCCTTTATAAGGCAAAGGTTTTCCTTAGGAATCGATTGGTCACCTCTCTACCCATACAATAGACTACCCTAACCACGCTTGATCAATCACCTCTCTGTTTATACGATCCTCACATAATGCTGAGATGGTGCTACTCCTAATGAAATCCATCTAGTACTAGGCATTCCCAATTCCCTAAACTTCTTTGATTAGGTTAATTAGTATTTAAATTAACTAATTCATACCTTAAAAGACTCAGGACCATATTTTAGGGCTTAATCCAAGCGTCACCAAGGATGCCCTGGTATGGGGATCAAAGACCTAACTCTCAATATGAATTAATTAGTTAAAACCATTATAATCCTAAGAACTACACCAACTAACATCCACACAAACAATAATTCATAAACCAAAGCCTAAAACACAAAGGTTAACTGCACATCAATTGAACAATCAAATCCTAAGAGGAAAGTTTAGCTAATACAACTAAAAATCTATTAAAATCAAGGTCCATTACATCCATAATAATGAAAGATATGAGAAGAGAGTGAGAGTTGAGAGATGCGCTAAAGAATATGAAGATAAGAGAAATGCTCCAAACTCTACTCCAAGGTTGTGGAGGTCCTGTTGAGATTTTTCTTCAAAATACATACACCAACCAAAGTGGAAAATGAACAAATCACAAACCCTAAAGTGATTCAAGAAGAAGATAGAAGAAACCCTGAGGGTGTTCTCCATAAAAAACCGAACCCTAAACAAGTCTAAAAGATGACTATTTACATGCAATGGAACATGGACCAATGATGGGCTCAAAACCTGGTTTCTATACCCGTACCGTCTTCACGTGGCGAAGGCTTCTCATTGGGTAAACCCGAGAGTTGTCTTCTGATTTATGCTCCCTTCGCCGTAACGAAGGATAACTTCGCTACGAAGAACCTCTTTGTCACAACAAAGGGTATCTTTGTTGCGACGAACCCGAGGCTTCATCTTTGCTTTCTTAGGCTTCGCTGTGGCGAAGCCTTTCCTTCGCAGCAATGAATCTCTTCACCACAGCGAAGTTCACTTGATTTCTTCCATCACTTTGCTTGATTTTCCTTTTAGTCCTACAAAACATAAGCAAATAAGGGATTAGTGTAATCTTTAAGAATATGAGGGTGAATCTAGCATTTAGGTTACAAAAATACATGTAAAATACACGCTATAAATGCTAATAAGATTCACACCTATCAAACACCCCCAAACTTAACATTTTGCTTGTCCTCAAGCAAAGAAACAACTCATTTTCCTTATTCAAAACTAACAAACATGTTGAGCATGAAATTGGGATAATATATGATAAATTGCCTCAAAAAGAAAACTTTGAGATAACCTTTTTAAAAAATAATAGATTGACCATGAGTTGAACAACCTAAACCAAAGTTCTCAAGTGTGTGTGTGTAGTCTTCCCATCTTTGGTCAATTGCAGTTCGGATGGAATTAGATGAGCATGAGTGGAATGGGGATATCTCACTCACATGGTGAGTGTGTAAGACCCCATATACTTGTTGGGCATATCACTCTCCACTAATGTAGGCAATGCACAACACTTAGGATCAATTAGGTCTTTACCCACTAATGTAGGCAATGCACAACACATAGCTTGTAGTGTATGGCTTAGGTAAGGGTAGTTGAATAGGTCATTTAGACTTCAATTTTCCCAAAACATACATATTTTCCTTTTTTCTCCACTAATTGTTCACCATTTTGCACATTGCCTTCTTTTCATTGAACCTTTTAAGCTTCCCCCTAAACTTAGCTTATCGCATCTTTTTATCTCATAGCTCCCCCAAACTTGCATGATTTTCACCATCCTCACAAGAACACCAAGAGCTTTATTTTTCATATTACAAGGGACGGAGTAGTGCAATGTTCAACCCCTTTAAGCTTTCTACCTACCCCATGTAACGAGCTTTAGGTTAGTAACTCCTAGACTAGTTGGTCTTAGGGTACTAGGTGTAGACCACCCCTAAGAACTTACTTGCTCAAGGTAGGATGGGTACAAGCCCAAACTTACTCCTTCTTGCTTTATTCTTTCTTTCTCTCTTTTTTCACTTTTTTCTTTCTTTTTCCACCCTCAAAACCTCCTTTGTTCACACCAAAGCACACCTCCTTCAACCAACTTCACAATCATTCACACTACATGTATTCAGCAAGATATTGGCACGTCTTAGAACGTGTTGGGGTAAACAAGGGCTTTGACCAGTGCAGCATTGGCTGAAAAGGACACAGTTCATTCCTTGGCTTCTTCTTTCGAAATAAAATAATATGTCTAATTGGGTGACTATGGATATATGCACAAAAAAGGTTAGCTTAGAGGCTCAACCCAGTCTGGTGATGACCTATATCATTTTTAAATTGTCGTTGCCTAAGATTTCGCCCTCAGTGATAATCTAATAAGTTCTGTGAAGCCCTGTAGATCAATTATAATGATATTCACCTAATTCTTCTCTAAACTAAGCAAAATTGACCAAATGGTAAATGACTTTAGCTAAACATGCTAAGAACAAATGGTTAGGTCTACAACTAAGTGGTCAACCCGTTATTCTTTACGTTTAAATATCTCTTATTTTCTTCATGTGAAAGAAAGTTTCAATCATTTATTCATCATAGGCATCAGAATTATCTCAAAATAAGCTCAACCAAAACAAAAACAACCTAAAAATGAAAAAATTAACCTAAACTGAAAACATATACAAGAAACTAAAACACATAAGCAACAAGAAGAAAACATTAAAGATAGAATCATTGAAGATACTGGAAAATTTTAAAAACAAAGGGAAATTCCCCCAATACCCTCAAACTTAAAGCATGCATTGTCATCAATGTATGAAATATTAAAGAATGAGAATAAAGGACTCCCTAGATGAGCAGTAAGTAGACCATCATTTCGTATGCTATGTCTTGATGAAATCCCCTCACTAAGAGTCACCAATGTCCCGAAAAGAAAAATCAAATAAACACTTCTAAAATAAAATCAACATAAAACACATACTAAAAAATAACTAAAAACCGAAACAACTAAAGAACTAAAATGGATAAAAATCCTTATTTTTACTGAGGTGCCTCCTAAGAGTCGCCTCCTCCGCTTTTAGAGTCCAACTAGACTCCATCGGGAAGTTCGAGATCTTCGCTCGCCCTTCATCCATTGTGACCAATACTCCCTCTTCACCCCATCGCTATGAGGATGACTTCCACCTTCAAAATAGGCGATAAAAGCTCAATGTCAACTCTTGGAGGAGAGGGTTAGTTTCAAATTTAACCTTCAAGAGTGTCCTCTTTAAGGAACTTAGGTGCTAGCTCCTCAATTGGTGAAAATGAGTTGTCTAACTTCTTGCACACCCTCCTTTCTTCATCCATTAATGGTGTGCTTTGATGGAGGTCAAACTTCATTTTCTCCTTACCAACAAGGAGGTCATTTCCCATTTTGAAAGGGCTAATTCACATTTGACTTGTGGCAATGGAAGGTCTTTCTACAAATGAAACTTATTTCTGGGCCTTCTTCATGCCAAAAGTCAAAGAATCTTATGGGAAAATTAAGCCCCAACCCCAACTAAGACATTTTCAACTATTAGCCTGTGATGTTCCTTTTCAACTTGGTTTAGCTTTAGGATGTTCCATTAACTCGCTTTCTCTTTCAATGACGCTCTTCACAATAGCAAGCTCATTCTTCCCAAACCAATGTCGTTTTGCAATTTCTTCCTCATGACCAAAGTCCTTTATCACATTCCATTATGTCCTTTGTTCTCATCCACGCCGGGCTCAAGATTCATCTTCAAGGCTTAAGGTTACGTTTTCACTCTCCCATATGTCATCATTATTTATGTTGCTTGGGAGTTGCCTTGAAGATTGTTACTTTAGGAGTTTTTCCAATTTCTCGGCTTGTCTTGCCGTTCTTTCCATGGATAGCATACATTTCTCTACTAAGGTTTGTGCAATTGATTCCAATGTTGGATATCATGTTGGCATCCATGTTGGTTTCATAATTGAAGCAGAACCGCATTTGTAGAGTTCTCATTATCCCTCTTAATTTCTTCCTTCAATGCAAGGAATAACTCTTCACCGATGGTTACCTAACGTTTCTGATAATAGAACTTTAACTTCTCACTTTACTAATTGGATGGTCATGGAGAAATTGTCATGTGTCCCCCAACCCGAATGATTGTAGTATGGCATATAGCCTCTGGGTTGAGAGAAGTAATCCGTGAGATTGTTAAAAAAAAAAAATTCACCCCTCCAAAATTATAGTGCCGCTGGCCTGCGGAGGTTTTCAGGTTTCGCCTTTGCGCGATTTCTCTCATGTTGATTCTCTTTGGGGCGCAGAGAAGCAAAAATGATTTCAGAGGGTCAGAGAAAAACCCATCGTATCACTAACCAACTAATATGCCAACACCTAGAAGAAAAATACTAAATAAAGGAAAAATGAAGTATACCAAATTCAAATAAGAAACAAATAAAAACAAGAAAAGAAAAGAAATTTTTTGCTCAAATTAGCAAACTTCTCTTTTGCCAAAATATCAATCCAAACATCAAACCGTTCCTTCCCCAGAAATGGCGCCAAAAATTTTTAGCAATTTCCGCAAGCATACGGATCATACAAGTAATATAGTGGACTAAAAATCCAGATATCGATCCCATAGGGAAGGTGTAGTTTTAGGGAGGATTGAGCAAACCCGCCATCAAGCTCCTTCACTATTTGAGCAACCTGACAAATTTGGGGAGAATAATCTAAAATAAGAACAAAATAAAGCAAAACAAAACAAGGTGTGATCAATGTCCACTCACAAGGAATGAAGTAATATTGGGAATATAACTCAAGGAAAGATTCCATGGTTGATTGTCTCCATTGATGCATTTGTAGTTTATATTCAGTAAGCGTTGATTACGTGAACGTACACTTGTGCATGTCTAAGGAATCTGACTTAAGGTTTACACTTTCGTGTCTTCCCTCAATTTCTCACACCAACTCCCTATTCTCCTGGGTCCATCTAGGCTATTACACGGACTTTTTATAAGGCAAAGGTTTCCTTTAGGAATCTATTGTCACCTCTCTGCCCATACAATAGGACTACTCGAACTACGCCTATCTAATACCTGAAGGTTCACACTAATCCCTACATACGCCGAGATGATATTATTCCTAATGAAATCCATCAAGTACTAGGCATTCCCAATTCCCTAGACTTCTTTGATTAGGTTAATTAGTATTTCAATTAACTAATTCATGCCTTAAGAGACTAGGGACCATATTTTAGGGGCATCCAGTGGTCAAAGGATGCCCTAGTATGTGATCAAAACCTAACTCTAGTATTGATTAACTAGTTAAAACCAAAATAATCCTAAGAACTACACCAACTAACATCCACACAAGCATAAATTCATAAAACCATTCTAAAAGATATATAAATCAAACATCAATCTAAACAATCAACCCTAGAGGAAAGTTTAGCTACTTATACAACCCACAAATCTATCAAAACCATGTCTTCTTTTACATCCATAATAATGAAAGAGGTGAGAAGAGAGTGAGAGTTAGAGATACAAAACGAATATGAGATGAGAAATGCTCCAAACTCAGCTCCTAGGTTGTAGGAGGTCCTCTAGTTGATGGATTCTTCCATATTACACCAAATCCAAAGTAAAAATGAACAAAATCACAAACCTTAAAGTGATTCAAGAAGAAGAGAGGAGAAACTCTAACGAGGGTATTCTCCCTCAAAAACCGAACCCTAAACAAGTATAAAAGACTACTATTTATATGCAATGGTAACAGGCCAAATGATGTTCAACTCAAAGCTTGTCGTCCAAATTTCGTCGGCGAAGGCTTCTTCGCCTGATAACTCCTCTGAGTTGTCTCCTCGATTTATGCTCCTTCACCGCTGGCGGTTATAATCCTCAGAAGAACCCTCCTTCGCTACGACGAACCTCCTTCTCAAAATAACTCGCAGGCTTCATCTCTCGTTTCAAGGTTTCTACGCAGACGGCCTTCCTTTGTAGCGGCGAACTTAGTTCACTTGATTTCTTCCATCATTTTGCTTCATTTTCCATCTAGTCCTGCAAAATATAAGCAAATAGGGGATTAGTGTAATCTTTAAAAATACGGGTGTGAATCTAGCATTTAGGTTGCAAAAATACATGCAAAACACG